>OY856412.1:833286991-833931991 GCA_963693085.1 Alisma plantago-aquatica
GCTCTGGCATTTCCAGGACATAGAGCTTGCGCTCCTACATGAGAACAATTCACAGCATCCTGAGCCTATCGTGGAAGTTGTTCGCAGTAAGTTTTTCCTTCTCTAGGACCGATCACAAATAAAAGTGATTGTTTGTTTCTGCCATTTGGTTCTATAAAAGAACTTGCAATTCTGTCAAAAACTCATTTTGATTTGATTTGATTAAAATTTGGGTGATAATAATTAGCTCTTTAATATTGTTCTCATTATTTTGTTCCAATCGATGTCCCTCAAGTATCATTTCTATCATTTCAAAAAATTGCAGTGAAAAATTTTCTAATGAGTCGGACCCAAGATAATTCAACTATAGCCCAATCAACACCACAAACAGAGTCAATCATCAAGGTAGGCAACTTTGCCAATTGCATCATATGTAATTCTGGACAGATGATATGCGCAACTCCTTGCCATAATCATCTACATGCTTCTAGTCCCATCCGCTCTGAGAATCACCAATTAAGCCTGACCCAATAGACAAAATGATAATAATGCACCCCACAGAGATGGAACCTACATTATTACCATCACACTTCCACAAGGTAGACTGTGCACCACGCAGAGGTGTAACCTACGCTTAGTCAAACAAGTTTTTCATGTGTATTGCTATTGGAAAGAATCTAAGACTTAATATGTTTGATTGAGGGATTTATATATATCATATATATATACATATATTGTATCCAATCACCACATATATAGTATGTATCATATACATGCTATATCCCACAGCATAAACATGCAATATAAATAAAAAGTGATGGTTATGGCAATGTCTACTTGTAATTCCTTGAAGCCACAAGGAATTACTACCACCTAGGTCAATCATCATATCACATGTATGAACCTGTTGTTGGTGTAGACATGTACTTTCCAATTTGCGTAGATCAATTCAACCCTTGAACCAGTCTACTTGACTCATTGATGGTTGGTTGGTCCTCCTATCCAACCTATGTTTGGACTCTTTCCAAAACTTCTATTGGGCCAACTGGAACGGTTATTTGGCCTCCTGTCCAACTGATGTTTAGACTCCTTCCAAATGGTTGGTTAGGCCCCACCAGGCAGTCATTTGGTTCTACTATCATGTCCTCCATGGTCCTCCAGATGCTCAACTCATCTCACAGACTGGTCGTATCAACCGATGATGAACATCTTTAACGTCATTGCAAGAAAGAAAACTATCTTATTGCTACTTTATTACATTGAATAAGAGAAACCTTGAGTTACATTCGAGGGGACCAAAGTTAAGAAATCATTAACTTTACATTGGGAAGAGGGAGGTAGAGGCTTAGTGCACAGACCGAGATAAACAAGAAGTAAACCATCCAACCACACATAGATAAAGGGTATGGCCATAACCACACTACACATCCACCATAAAAACCACTTTTTTATGGTAATGCATGTAAATTGCATATATATAAATATAAATATATATATGTATATATATATGTATATATATAGATAGAGAGAGAGAGTCAGGCTAGAATACACTCGAGTGTACAGATCACGTCGTACACCCGAATGGTGTTTGCCTATCTAGACCATGTTTTTTCTAAATATAATCCATTGATCTTAATGGTTACAATAATATTAGGTCACATACAAAATTTGAACTGATTTGGATGAGTGTAAGTCACTCATCTATGGACAACAAAATCGACGCACAAAATTAATTTGAAATGCATAGCTTTTGCCTCTTTTAGATGCACGACCTATAAGTGTCCAAATGAGCTAAAATTTATTATATAATGTGTTCTTAAGATAATTAAGAAGATCAATGATTTAGATTTTTTAAAACATTACTGCATCTTCAAAAATGAATGAGGTGTATGGTGCCTCTGGTACACTTGAGTGTACACTAGCCTGACTAACTATATATATATATATATATATATATATATATATTAGTTTGGGAGTATGTGGTCTCTGATCGGATATGCATATTAAATATTTACATCATATGCAATAAATAAAGGATAAAACCAAAATCCAATCATATATATTATCCTAAAACATAGTAAATTGACGTGGCTTTGATACCACTGTAGGGAAATATGGGCATAGATTATACCAGTGGAAACAAAAAATTATTTATCTGTATTCCCATAACAGAAAGTTCACGTCAACTACTATAAAATAGGAAGGATGGTTTTAGTGAGTTAAACCTGGTCCTGGAGCAAGTCCAATGATGAAACTCTCTTCTTTGCAACTAGTGATTAGTTTCTATTGAACGGTAATTGTGTAGCTCCTGGTCTTCACCACGAACAACTATCTCTGCAACCTCTGCACTGACTCTGATGGTCTCACCACAGACTGTAGGTTGAATTTCCTCATTGAGCAGCAGCCAAAGGACTCCTGCCTCTATAGTAGTCCACATTGACCAACAAGAACTCTTGTAGTTCACCAAGAACAAATAGGAAGGAGCTGTCCCTCCCATTGTGTATTAGTCACCAACCTGCTCTCCCACCAACAATGATCACCAGTTGTTTCTCTCCCGTAACTATCCCTCCCTATCAGGTAGGACCTTCTTTGGCTCTCTTGGTTACCACAACTAGAGAGGATAACATTTTTCAGAGGAATTGATTCTCAGTTGCATGTGTTGTGTCTTTGGAAGCCCCCAGTACCCCTCCTTTTATAGGCAAGATTAGCGTAGGGTTCCCAATCTATACAGGACTTCGTGGGAGTGGAAGGGACCGGAAGAACTTGAACTTTTACAACTTACAAGATGCCAAACGGTCCTTTGGGGTGCAAGATGGTCGTTTCACACTGCCCAATGACCGTTTGGATGTTTCCCAATTGCATACAAATTTGGCAATTTTCAATTTCAATTAATATCACATATTAATTTACTTGCACTCTAAGTTTGTGCAATCGAAACTATTTGGGAAACATACCAAACCTTCTTTTGACCCAATTGATCTGTCTCACCCATGCGAGACACCCATCTCACTCATCCCGATGGCCGTCTGGTGAGTTGAGTTGAGCTAGTGATAACACCAAATTTTGTGATGTTTTTGACCATTATTTTGTTGTCAAAATTTCCCTTTTAAACTATTTTCCTCTCCTTTTTGTCATGTTTTTGAAAAAACATGCCACGCTACGCTCTTATCCCATTTTATCATCTTTTGCAGGGTTTTCTTCATTTTCCACTCTTTTATCAGCAAAAAGCTCGTCCCGGCCCATAAACGCATTTTTACCTGCATCGGCCTCCCTACCAAATCGGCCGATACTCTCACACCTCGCCACAGCAGCCTGATACGGATGCTGCACGACACGGGTGTGCTGCGCAAGAAGGCTCTGATGAGCGACACGCCACTTACCCGACAGGGAGTTGTACCCGCTACGACTACCAAAGCGTGTCGCACGATACAAGCCACCCACCGGCAGGCGCCCGCCCGACACGATGCCCGATATGTTTGCTGAACCACACCTGGGGTGTCGGGTGACACGTACGACGAGCGTCCCAGGAGCTGCGCTGATAGGGCCAATAGAGGACACGTGGCACCTGGAGGACTGCAACCTCTTCCAACCACTGCCTATAAATAGCAGCTACATGACCTCGATGGGATAGGTCGGAATCTAACGAAAGCTAACTTGGGAAAGAACCTGAAGCTAGCGTGTTGCGTCCCAGAGGTGTAGCGGGCGATACTAGGTGAGCACTTCCCCAACCCAAGAGGGTAGGAATGGTTCACTTAGAATCCGTCCCAGTCACCACAGCAGCCTGATATCGACCAACAAGGGCACCCGATATGATTAACCCGACACCCTAAGCGGTCTCTAGCCCGACACGATACCGAGCCCAATGCAAATCACCCGTCACGGTGTATCACCTGATAGGGTGGCGTCCCGTCACGATCGTATCGGGCAAGGGCGCTTTGGTCGGTACATCTTCCTGTCATGGCCTATCACCCGACAGGGAGTGCCGCCCGACACAGGTGTATCGGGCAGAGCCCCAAACCGGTATCGGGCTAGAGGGCCCTCAAGGATCTGCTGCTGCATGTCACTCTTCTAAATCAAGGAGGCGATACTTATCTTTCTTTTTCAGTCATTTACTTTCCTTACTTATGCAATGTAACTAAACTCTTTTTATATAATGCTTATGATAATGGAATTAGGGCAGTTTTAAATATCTGTTGCTTTATGTTTAGTTCCTTTTTGTTGGATGATTGCTTGGTTTAGTATCTGAACTCTAGCTTATATGCTTGGATCATGTTTTAACTAGCTATCGAATCATGTTTCCCGCTACAACTCCCTCGAGAGAGGTGTTGTGGCTCTAGTGTTTGGTCCGATCAGGGAGTACGAGAGTACCCAAGATCGGAGTTGCTTTAGTTATCTTTCCACTCTAACCCAAGTCCAGCAACCTTGAGAGAGGTGTTGGTGCTTAGTTAGAGGTACCCTCTTTGAGAGAAGGGGTACTGGATGTTCCTGCTGCCTCTTGTTTTACCAAAGTTTTCCTCCTTCGTTCCTTACTAAAGCAATAGTGTTATCTCCTCTGTTTCTGTTGCACTAAAACCCTAAAAACTGATAAATGCTTAAGAACCTTAATTTCTCCTTGTAACTCCAGTTGGAGATAGTTCTCTTTTATTTCATCAATCTTGGCATGTTGTTCCCTTCGAGAACTTTATCATCATCTTACCCTTGTCGGAGTGTAATGTGCTGATTCTGTGTTCTTAACACTACCACCCTTGTCCCTGTGGTTCGACCCTGATCGCTACTTCGGACCCCGTCATCATTGTGGGGGCCTAAGAGTCGGGTAATCTAAAAGTCCGACTACTTCAAATCCACACCTTTTGGATGCGCGATTTAGGCCGGTCAACTTTTTGGCACCGTTGCCATGGACAAGGCAAAATGGTACTGCTGACGAACCTGAATCCACTAACTACACTCCCGTGCCTCAAGCTTAGTAATGAGCTTGACAGCACTACCTTTTGATCTTCTAACCTGAAATGAGTATAGAGTAGTTCGTATTATTAATACAAGTTTTCTAACTTGATTATACGTTTTATTCAGGTACTCAGGAAAGAAGCTTTCTGCTCATCTGAGCACCGACATCACTAGACATGCCACCTCGCATCGAACCACCTTTTTCAGAGGGTGAGCAACACGCGAGAGTTAGACCTCACTTGCCACTGCATAAAGACAATGACTGTTATGACGGAAACCATCAACATGAAGATCCTAAAACAGAACAGTTCGAGGATGACCATTTCCATGAGAGACGTCGTCATCACCGAAGACGCAGAAGAAATCAACATAACTAGGAGAAGAACTAGGGAGACAGTGACAGTGAAGATTCTAATGAAGAAGAAAAGACCCTCAGAGAGTTGGCTGCTACGAAGGCCAACAACTCAAGGTGTCCTGTTGTCATCCCTAGGTTCAACGCAACCAGCTTTGAGCTAAAACTGTATGTCATATCCATGATCCAGAACAAGAGTTTCCGAGGAAATTCAAAGAATGATAATCCTTACCATCATCTAGATGCTTTTAAAAATATATGTGATACCATTAAAATGTGGGGAGTTCCCCAAGACGTCATTTATTGCAAGGGTTTCATCTTCTCTTTAGAGGACAAGGCTCTATCTTGGTACCTCGGGCTGCCACATCAAGCTCTAAATGGATAGAGTGCACTTGCAAATGCTTTTTTGAATAAGTATTACCCTACAGAGAAAACTGTTAGGAATAGATAGAGGATCACGTCGTTTATGCAAAAGCCAAACAAGAATCTACACGAAGCTTGGGAAAGATATCAAGAATATCAGAGGGACTGCCCTTATCACAACTACAAGAAGGGTTTCTTGATAACCACCTTCTACAATGGTCTGACCCCTGAGGAAAGGGTTTCACTGAATACAGCTGCAGGCAGTGACTTCCTGGGGAAGAAGCCTAGCAGATTCAAAAAATCATCCAGAACATGGCCAAACTACAAGCTGGCACTGACTATGATAGATCTAATAGAGGACATGCTAAGAAGGCCACTAGCGAAGGGCCCTCCGTCCAATCCAAAACTCTAGAGGCTATCACCACTCAGATCCAAAAGATAGCCACTGACGTCAGGAAATTGAAGGAATCAGGTGGAAAAGGGAAGAAACAAGTGGAGAAAGTCATGAAATGTGTCACCTGTAGAGAAGGTGGACACGGGGTTGATAACTGTGTTTACACTCGACTTGAAGAGTCAACTGAAAGTGAATCCGAGGCAGAGGAAGCCAAGAACGTCTCTTTTATCAACTTCAAGACACTGGATCACCCTGGTTTTAACTATGGCAACAAGGATGCGGCCGAAAACTCGCATCAGCTGAATAACCCCACCAAGCAACCCTAAGGTTTTGAGAAAAGAGGGGGACAAGGTCAGTTCACCAGAGCTACCACGTTCCAATCGAACAAGGCAAACTTCCAAGGACAAGGAAAGTACCAAAGTTGGCAAGCGGCTAACCCTAGTCACAGCCAAGGTCAAGCTAAGGAGCAGAGCCAGGACAAGAGCTCAAACCAACCAGATTTGGTGGGGTAATTGTTCGATTTTGTCAAAAGACAAGATACTATCAACAACCAGCTGGCGCAAAGTGCGCTATCAAATTTAGGAGTTCTAAACACAATGCAGGTTCAGATGGCGGACATGCAGACTCACCAATGCCAAATCAATCAGCAGTTGGCCCAGATGGCCGAGTTGATAAAGAACCCCTCGGGTAAGATACCCTCCAACACTGAATCCGCTAAAATGGCGGTACTGAGATCAGGAAAGACAGTAGAATGCCCTGAAGAAGCCAGACCCGAGGAACCTGAATCGAGGACTGCGATAGATAATCCCGTAGAAGAAGACAATCAACAAGCTCGTGTTAGGGAACCAGAACCAAGATCTATTGAGGAGCTAATTGGTAAAAGAAGTCCTTACTCTCCCAAGTTGCCTTTCCCTTACAAATTGATAAAAGCACATCTTAAAAGGCGTTATGAGAGGTTTATGGAGTCAGTAAAGAAGCTTCACCTCGAAGTACCCTTTATGGACGCTTTAGAGGAAATGCCGACCTACGCTAAGTTTTTCAAGGATATGATAACCAAGAAGAAAAGAGGCATAAGGATTGAGACCGTGCATCTAGCTAGTATGTCTTTTGCTTTTGTCAAAGCAGATTTACCCAACAAGAAGAAGGATCCAGGGGCTTTCACCATTCCTTTTGTCGTTGGAGATAATATCGAGCGGAAAGGTCTTGTTGATTTAGGGGCTAGCATCAGCCTTATTCCCCTAAGCCTCACGTAGCGTTTAGGTTTGACGGATATGGTCAAGACCAACATGAGGATTGAGTTGGCCGACCATTCGTTCAAGAGGCTTGTAGGTGTTGTTGAGGATGTACCGATCCATGTTGGAAGTTTCTTAATTCCTTGTGACATTGTGGTCATTGACACTGCGGAGGACTCAATATGTCCTATCATCTTTGGACGCCCCTTCTTGGCTATAGGAAGAGTGTTGATTGATGTTGTCGAGGGGATAATTACTCTAAGGGTCAGAAACGACCACTTAGATTTCAAAGTGAAGGATGCTATGAAGGGACCCTCCCTACTATAATCCGCTTACTTTGTTGAAAACTACAACCAGTTTTGTGAAGAGATGGAAGAGGATATCGTAATGGTAGACTCGCTTGTGAGAGCATTAAGCAATCAAGATTCTGATGCTGAAGATTCTGAAAATCCAGAAGTTGTCGAGTTTCTCAACTATCTTAACCAGTCTGATGAAGATTTGAGCGACGAGGAAGAGGTAATAGAAACAGTTAAGTTTGCCTCTCTAGAGGAGGCACCAGAAGAAAAGGCACCCAAGGCTAAACCTGAGTTGAAGAAGCTACCTGAAGGATTAAGGTATGAATTTCTAGATCAAGAGGAGAGAAATCATGTCATCGTTAATGCCCATCTTACGAAAGATCAATTGGACAAACTTTTTGGGGAGTTGAGACTCCACAGGCAGGCTATAGGATACTCGGTAGAGGATATCAAAGGCCTTAGCCCTGCGTTATGTATGCATCAGAAAAATACGGAAGAATCTGCTAAACCTATGGCTCAACCCCAGAGAAAATTGAACCAGATGCTGAAAGAAGTTGTGAAGAAAGAAGTAATCAAACTAAGGGATGCTGGGATCATTTACCCGATCAGTGACAGTAACTGGGTGAGCCCGATCCATGTAGTACCCAAGAAAGGAGGTACTACAGTAGTTAAAGGAGATAAGGGTGATGAAGTGGCGGTTCGGACCATCACGGGATGGAGGATGTGTATTGACTACTGAAAAATGAACCAAGTCACGAAAAAAAGATCATTATCCGCTTCCTTTCATTGATCAAGTTCTTGAAAGATTAGCACATCATGACTATTTCTATTTTCTGGATGGTTTTTTAGGGTTTTATCAAGTCCCCATCTTACCAGATGACCAGGAGAAAACTACTTTTACCTGTCTCTATGGGACTTACACCTTCAGGAGAATGCCTTTCTGCCTGTGCAATGCTCCTGCAACGTTTCAGCGTTGCATGATATCGATGTTTTCGGATTTTCTGGAAGACGTCGTGGAAGTTTTCATGGATGACTTTTCTATCTATGGAAAGGACTTCGATGCCTGCCTAAAGAACCTATCTCTGGTCTTGCAACGCTGCAAAGAAAAGAGTTTAGTTCTGAATTGGGAGAAGTGCCACTTTATGGTACGAGAAGGCATCGTGTTAGGACATAAAGTCTCAAGGTGTGGGATCGAGGTAGATGTTAGCAAAATTGAAGCTATATCTAAGCTACCTCCACCGAAGTCTATAATTGGAGTGTGGAGTTTTCTCAGGCACACCGGCTACTACCGAAGATTCATAAAAGACTTCTCGAAGATCTCGAAATCGTTATCCAACCTTCTGGTAAAAGATGTTGAATTCAATTTTTCTGATGATTGTCTAATTGCTTTTCAGGCCTTAAAGGATGCCCTTGTCTCACCGCCTATCCTTCAAGCTCCAGACTGGGAGCTACCTTTCGAGCTTATGTGTGATGCCAGTGACTATGTTGTAGGAGCAGTCCTGGGACAGAAAAAGGACAAAAAGCACCACGTCATTTGTTACGCCAGTCGTACTCTGGATGAAGCTCAGGTGAATTATATGACTACGGAAAAGGAGATGCTCATGATATTCTTTGCTTTCGACAAGTTCAGATCCTATCTTATCGGTACGAAGGTGAAGGTCTACACAGACCATGGGGCAATAAGATATCTCATGCAAAAGAAGGATACCAAGCCCAGGCTGTTAAGGTGGGCTTTGTTACTACAAGAGTTCGACCACGAGATCATTGATAAGAAGGGTGCGGAGAATGTGGTCGCCGACCACTTATCAAGGATCATGGTGGAAATGCAGAAGGAACCACCTATTAATGACAACTATGTTGACGAAGCCTTATTAATGGTTGAAACCAAAGATGAGAATTTACCTTGGTGTGCAGATATTTGTAATTATCTTGCCTGTGGAGAGTTGCCTCCTAATATAACCTATAATCAAAAGAAGAAGCTCTTTTCGGATGTAAAGAACTACTACTGGGACGATCCTCTCCTCTTCAGAAGATGCGCAGATAACCTATACAGAAGATGTATCCCTGAAGAAGAAGTCCCAAACATCCTGAAAGAATGTCATGCCTCTCCATATGGAGGACACCTGGGGAGAGAAAGGACCGCTGCCAAGGTGCTACAATCGGGATTTTACTGGCCCTCATTGTTCAAGGATGCTGCAAATTATGTAAAGGTTTGTAAAGAATGCCAGTCAACAGGAAACATTGGAAGAAGAAATGAGATGCCTATGGCCAATTGGGTCGAAGTCGATATCTTTGATGTATGGGGAATTGACTACATGGGTCCATTTCCCCCATCAAAAGGGTATCAATATATCTTAATCACGGTGGATTATGTGTCTAAATGGGTGGAAGTTGTTGCCACCCAAACTTGCGACTCCAAATCTGTGATCAAGTTGTTTGAAAAGACTATCTTCCCTCACTTCGGAGTACCTCGTAATGTAATAAGCGATGGCGGATCACATTTTGGGGAAAAATAGTTTGAAGCGCTCCTGCGGAAGTATGGGGTTAAATGCAAGGTCGCTACGCCCTACCACCCACTTCTGGGCAGGTAGAGGTTTTGAATAGACAGATGAAGCAGATTTTAGAGAAGATTGTCATCCGCACGAGGAAAGATTGATCAATAAAGCTTGATGATGCCCTTTGGGCCTACAGAACTGCCTATAAAGCACCCATTGGAACTACCCCTTACAAATTGATTTATGGGAAATCATGTCATCTACTTTTGGAGCTTGAACACAAGCCCCTTTGGGCGATTAAGTTCTTGAATATGGATCTGGAGAAGGCAGGAGAGAAGAGATATCTACAGTTACAGGAACTCGAAGAGTTGAGAATGCAAGCCTATGAGAATGCAAGGATCTATAAGCAGAGGACCAAGGTGTGGCATGATGCCCACCTGAGGAAGAAGGATGTGAGTGAAGGTGACAAGGTTTTGTTATTTAAATCTTTCATTCGTCTTTTTCTAGGTAAACTGCAAATGAGGTGGTCTGGACCCTTCACCGTAGCAAAGATATACCCGTCTGGAATGATGGAGTTGTATGATAAAGAAGATCCATCCAAAGTTTTCCAAGTGAATGGGCATAGAGTAAAGAGATACTATGAGGATGAAGCATTTGTAAGAAGATCAGAGATAAGTCTGTAGGATATGGAAATAGCTAAAGGCGCAAAGTAAAGGAACTGAAGTTGTCGAGCTGATGACGCTAACTACAGCGCTCCTCAGGAGGCATCCCGAGTTTTACTTTTCTTAGAATAGGACGTTATTTCCTTTCCTGCAAGAAAAACATTATGAACATTATTATTGTAATAAGGCCCAAGTCAGTGCGTGCGTCACATGCTTTGACTCTTCTGTTTTATGGGACATCGCTGAGTGTTATGAGCATTGATGAGTAATACTATCTGAGGCCTGGAACTTCACTTTAGGCCAATGATGTTTTACCCATCAATCGCTTTTCCCTTCACTTTGATTTTTGGTTTTTCATCAAGAATCTTGTTATGAGGCTTTGTATCAGGAAAGGATACCGTGTTCCCTGACCGTATTAGTCAAAAGACTCAGGCGACACGCAAGATACGCCCTTATCAGCTTAGTGTATCGGGCGACGTGCTTTAGCCATGAACTGTGTCGGACGATACGTCCGAGCGGCGAGCAACCGTGTCGGGCGGCATGAGTAATAACCCTTGATTAGACGGATGGGACTACTCGTCTAGGAAATGATTTGTCTCATCGGCCGACACGTGCCCCTATTTTACCCATTTTACCCCCGACTTGGATTGCTATATATAGTACGGAAGTTTAACAGTGTCGGGCTACTGCATTTACTCTTCACCTACTCCCATATCGTGTTGTAACTTCTCTTATTGCTCTCGTATCGCGCAACTTAACTTCTGCTCTCGTGTCGCGTAAGACAACTTCAGATAGCAAATGTATAGCCCGACAGCCGTATCATTTGGCTTGCCCGACACGACCCTAATGTCGTGCACTTTCGTATCAGACTAACATCTTTACTTGATTTTCCTTGTATCGCCCGACACACATTTACGTCGATTGCGTGACTTTTGACCATGTCGTGCGACACATCTTTAACGCACGCTTGCCTGATACCTTATAATGGGCAATGCCTGTGTCATCCAGCCTTGTATCACTTCACTTGTTTCTGATGTCAGGCGACACATTTTCTGTCAGGGCAACCCTATCGAGCACTTTTCATCACGTGGTTGTATCGCCCGACACGGCTTGAACGTGAAGCATATCGTGAAGCGTGTCACCCAGTCTTGTGTCTCCCAGTGACGGGCGACACCTTCTTAAAGACGATCGTATCGGGCATGATCCTACGGCAATTTTGAAAGCTTAGTATTGCCCGACACAGGCGTATCGGGCAAGCATGATATCGCTCAGTCTTGAAGCCTGATACGGTGGTGTCGGGTAGCTTTTGTATCGAGCCGAACTTTCTTATCGTGCAATTAGCTTTTTTTTAGACACCGATATCAACTTTAAGTTTTTACCTACCAAACATTTAGATACTTAATAAACTTGTCTGATGATAACAGAAATGGCATGCACCAAGCAAACCGTTGTTTGAGTTGACGAACACGGTCGAAGGATCGACACCGAGGCCGCAGCTGAAGCTACGACATTCAGGCAGAAACGCCCAATTCTCGAGGCAGCGGGGCCATCAACGGCTGAGAAGAGAGCAAGGACGGAAGAAATAACGGCTCCAACAACAGCTTCAACCGCAGCGGCAGAACCTCTGGATCACACACCAGGCAGGTTCATGCCCAGAGATAATGAGCATGGGCGTCGGTATTCAGAATTGGCAACAAAACTCTACAGGCCGAGCAGGTTCTGCCATCAGTCATCCTTCCTTCAGCTAGGCATATTCGACAGGCTCGAAAATGTCCTAGCTGTAGTAGGGTTGTGGAAGATCTGCTTCAGCCGCTCCGCCTCCTACACCAAACTCACCAAGGAGTTCATGTCATCTCTCCGCCGGGTGCATAATAGACTCGAAGAAATCGAAGAATACAGTAGAGCAGACAGAGTGCAGGGGCGGCTATACAACTCCGAGCACATCATCTCTGAGAAGCTACTCAACGAGATCTTCTCTTCTAGCGAGGAGGAGAAGGAACAGCTTAACAAAGGTGCAAGGATCATCGAAGGAGACGGGTTCAACCCCATGGAGCTCTGGAGGAAGTTGACCGGCGAGTCATCATTCAAGCCGAGAAGCAAGGTGGTGGTGGTGCACTCCTTCTTCTGGAGAATAGTGCACAAGCTTGTGGCATGCCTGCTCTTCAGTAAGAACGAATCAAGCAACATCAACACCGAAGAACTCCATCTGATGTGGCACATGATGGAGGCAAGGGTGATCAACCTGGGGCACTTCTTGCTGAATAGACTGCACCCAATAAAGGATGCCACCAAGGAGTACTACATGGGTGGCATCATCAATCTGATCACGGTTGGGTTAGGATACCCAAGGGAACCGCGCAGTCTTTTGAGGACAAGGGGCGATGAGATGATCGACCTCAAGTTCCTCATGAGGGCCATCATCATCAAGAAGGAGGGGTGAAGGTACTTCTACAAATTTGCGAGAACAAGCACCCTCCTTCCGCTTCCTAGCTACGACAACTACGACACAGAAAAGCTGGTCTTCACCAACGCAGAGATCGAAGCGGTGGCAGTCGAAGCTGCTTATGCCGCCACCACCAGTATACAAGAGAGGGCGGCTGTGAGAGGAGAACCAATTCCTCTTGACACTCGACAGGACAAATCTTCCACAACTCCTGCCGAGCCGTCCACTGCTCCAGAGTCACCAATGATAGCTATTGACAGAGTTGTCGCCGCTCCTACCATCCCATCCACGATCACGACAATATTCGCCGTGGTTGAAGAAGTACCGGCGATCGTGGAGGTCCCCGAGGCAACCGGGGCTGAGACAACTGCCCTAACCGCGACGGAAGCTGCCGCAGAAGAGACAGTCGCAGCTCCCGAAACTTCTATGGTGCCCTTAGTGGCAGAAGAAGAAGCACCGCCTGACGCCAGTAATGGGGCATTCGTCGAGATCCTCGAGATGGAGCTCGGAGCTGCACACCTTACCCCGACACCGCTGCCAGTGTCTCCTGTGGCAGTTGTAGAGGAAATCGCCGACAACGCAGAGGTGGAGTAGCAGCCACCAACACCACGGCCTTCTCCACCACACCAAGAGGGTGAGGCAGAGACAGCCAAGAAAGAGCTTACGCCTTGCCCAGAAGCAACTACCTCACAAACAATTGAGATATATTCTACCTCGTCGGGTAGACCCTCACGTGAGAGGAGTATCATGAGGATGAGAGGGAGATCTACAGGAGCCCCTCCGTCGCTCGAGAAGATGCTGGGACACGAACTCGATCACTTACGGGAGGTAACAGTAACCCACTCGGCTACATTTACTTCACTAACCCGCAAGTTTTCTATTTTCCAGCAGAGGTTGAACAGCCAGGAGCAGCAACTGCTGACTCTGGTTGGCCTCCCCGGCCAACTAGAGGCACTCAACGCCATGCTTCAGCAGGCCCTCCAGCGCCTCGACGTGATCGAGGAGAGGATGAAGAGGAGGGATGATCACCCACGTCCAAGGCAGCCGAGGAGATCTCCGTCACCTCCTAGCTCAGGCTCTCAACTCTCCTTGCCGGCATCCTCACCAAGATCGCCGTCCACTTCCTCCTCCAGCGGGCCATCCCCAACGCCCAAGGAAGGGACGTCGCAAAGGTCAGCCAACAGAGCTCCAGCAGGACAGGTGAGCTCCAGTGGTCTGGAAGAAGCAGCTCCCTCAGTCCCCCTAGACGAAGCTGAGGATGACAATGAACAAGTCAGCATCGGGGAGGACTCTTCTGACGAATCTGAGGGAGAGGGGGGACTTCTGTGCCGCCCATGAAAGACACCCCCCAGAGGAAGAAGCTCGACGGCAGATGAATTCTCTGCACCGTCAGAGATACCTTCCTTCGAGATGGCCGACTTCGACAGAAGGGTCATCGGATACCTGTCGATCAGAGACCAGAAACTGCTAAACAAGGTCCTGAGGTCGTAGGCTAATGAAGAAGACGTCGTCTGGAGCGACGACTACTTCTCTGTACGACAGGGAGCACTTAAAGCATATTCTGCTCGCCAGCTGTCATCGGAAAAGAAGTTGTTCAGGGTCCTAGAAGGTGCAATAATAGAAAATATCAGCACCGGGACAGGTCGGAGAACAATATACAACGCCACCCCGACCTTGGCAAGAAGATTGATGATGGGAGTACCAGACTCCATTGCGGTGGCCAACATGCTACGACACATCGAAGAGCACAACACGAACATCGTGTTGGCCCCGTACAAGCACCGCAATATTGTTGGATAAATTGGACATTATGATAAATCCCTTTGTTTCGATGATGACAAACATTTCATTCTTATTAATCTAACGAGCTACTTGAGTGTGCAGGATTAGGTGGATAACAAAGCAACTAGGGAAAATCCAAGAGCTTACATATTTATATTTCCATGCAATGTAATCACTGTTGTAAAAACTTGTACAAATATATAATGTACAAGTACTTAGAATCGCATGTAAATCAAGCGTTAGATCTTCCCTAGCTACACACCATAGTTAGACAAGTCATCCCTTCCAAAAGGATCACATTATGCACACTCATAAACACACACTTAGTATCTTAATTAAAAGATTGAAAACAGAGTCAATCTCGGTCGACCACACTCCTCGACCGAGACACTCTCGGTCGACAAACTTCTCGACCGAGATTGACCAAAAGTAGCCGTTAGACACAGCAGTTGACAGTTGCAAATAAACGTTAATCCAGAGAGCCTGTCGGTCGACGAATCCTCGACCGACTGGGCATCTCGGTCGATGAGTCCTCGACCGAGATGGTCTCTGACAGCAACTGCAGAATTAATTAACTAGCCGTTGCTAATGCGCCTAACTTATTCCTAACGGCTAGCTAAGCACTAGGAACCCCCTAGAAGTTGTCTAGAACGTCCTTAAGCATACATAGGTCATTCCTATAAATAGGACATGCCTTAGGTCACCAAAAAGTATCTAAGATATACTTGTGCTATACTTGAGCTTGAATACACACTTGCAATCTGTTTTAGAGCAATAGAGCAATTCCTACACTTGCCATTCATTCCTATTGCTCCCATTTCGTGTCCTATAGGCTAGTATCTCCTATCCACTATAATCACATTGTCATATACATTGGTTAGGAGATCTACACGCTTGATATAGGCAAATCAAGCCTTGTGCTTAAAAGGATAAGTTGTAATTTCTATTTTCCTTCTTGTTCCTCGTTATCTTTTGTACTCTCCTTGCTACTCCCAGGGTTAGAGGCTGCGGATTGGAGAGGGTTGACTTCTCAGGTGGAGAAGGGGACTTCAAGCTACTTCAAGAAGGCTATCGCACGGGAAGCTACTTCAGAAGGCTGGTGCAACGGGTGTTGGTGCATCTACTTCAAGGGAAGGCTGCTTCAAGGTTGGGCGACTACTTCTAGGTGAAGGCTGCTTGAAGGGTTTGGGAAAAGAAATTGTATTTTATGTAAAGTCCTTGCGAGGTAATAAAATAGATTTCTTTTCAAATCCCGGTTGGGTAAGCAACCGGGTAGTGGACTGACTACCTTAGTATTTGCTAAGGCTAGGAACCACTCTAAACCCTTGTGTCTCCTTGTCCAATCTTTCTTTGTGGTTGTTTGAGTTTAAATTATTTTAAAATCTATATAAAACTCTATTCACCCCCCCTCTAGAGGTTTTCAAATATGTGGTTCTTGTGTGTGGTAGACCTCTAGAACCATGACGTTCAGCTCCTTAGCTACTACAACAAGGAGGTGCCACGCTCAGGACTTATTTTCAGTTTCCCGGAGGACAAACATCTCAGGCTTCTACCGCTGTGTCTTCTCCGAGCCATCAAACAAGGAGTCCAACGTCATAGCGGCATTTGCAACTTCTTCTCTATCGGAGACTTCCCCATCCAAGCAGAAGAGGGGAGTGGAAACAACGCCTTTATCATCTTGTGCGCCATGGAGCTGCTCAACATATTCGGATACATAAGGAATCTACAGGGCCAAAACTTCTACCAGCTCAGAAGCATATATGCACTACTGCTGATCAAAGACAGGTGCTACTTCCAGGACGCAGGGGTACCAGAGAGGCTGCTAGACAGTGATCAAGCAGACGAATCCTCGCAGCCCAGTAGCACTCCAGAGAAAGAAGCTCAAATAGAAGCAGACATCTACGGGGCAGGCAAGCGGTTAGAGATCATGCGGGAAGTACACGGAATCAAAGACCCCGCTTCTCCTGAAACATAAGAAGAAATGATCAACAACTTTGACCGCTTCTCGTGCTCTACACTCACGCAGGAGTAGGTCAATGAAGTTCTTCTGAGGTTAGTTGACTCTACCCCGGCAGACGTGATCTACGAGGCAGGCAGTGTCATAGTCTCGGTTGATGACTTGAGGGACATGGTAAAAGAAGGAGGATGTTTGGTGATATCTATGGTGGCCACCTACATCCAGACAATACAGAAGAAGTTTGAACACGCGTACATAGATCATCCAATGATGTTCAACGACATCTGCCTTGCTGACGAGATAGGAGCAAAGCAATCCTTTCTGGCAGAGTTACAGCGTAGGGTTCCACGCACAATCTTCCTACCCATCCTGCACTACAACCACTGGACGCTCCTGACGATGTACACTCACCAACGAGCAGGAATCTTCTACAACAGCTTGGACAGCAACAAAGATCATCCAGTGCAGTGTACATCGACAGCATTGACATCCCTCGAGCACTTAGTATGAAAATACTACGACGAGGTGACGGCACTGATACAACCATTCCTGGAGACGGAAGCAACCAAATGGCGCGAGCTCCAATTCTGTCACCGCAGTCCGCAACAAATTCCCTTATCCAACGACTGCGACATCTTTGTGCTGGAATGGATATCGAATGAAGAGACGTCTGACCAGCTCCACCACATCGACTACCATAGCAAATGTGGAGAATATGTGTGGGAGCTTCTATCTGGCAAAGGTGCGCTCACCAGCTAACCCTCACTGAGTTAATATTACCCTACCTTATCTACTTCACAACTCTAGGATAGAGTGTGGAGTAAGTTTGGGGGGGATACTATGTACCAGTGAGGGAGGTACTAAAAGCACTTCAAACTTCACCCCTTTTGTTCTTTCTGTTCTTTTTTTATATAACATGTGTACATATACATGTACATGCTCATACAAAAAATTTTCTAAAAATTTTTCTTATTTGACTCCATTCATATGTACAAAGACACTGTATAGTAAAAACATGATACGACTTCTTGCCAGTTCATTTTCAATGAGTCTAGAGAGGTGCAAGTTTTTTTATGTCTTTTTGAAAATGCAGCCTCAAACAACAAAAGACTATGACTTTCCACGCCAAAAATTTCAAAAAATAATCTCGCAACAGCTAAGAGACGTGTATGCAGAAGGAAAAAGTTGCCCAAACAGTAGAAATTTCTCTTGTTTTCCCTTACCCAACAAAAATCCCAAAAAGAGAGAATAGCCTTATGAGAGTGAATATAAGCATGAGAGTTGTGCCAAATGAATATATATATATATATATACACACTTGTGCTCCAAAAGTACCCATCTTTAGGCATGGTAGATCTGGGGCAGTGGTACGTAGGATGTGAAATCACTGCTCTGAAGCCAACTGGCTTGGACTGCAGGGACCACTCGCCCGCTAACGGACCCGTACCTGGATGGACTGATGGGAAACAAGAAAAACCCAAAAATCCTTAAACCTACCCAAACACACAACTTTTTGTTCCCAAAAGTTGTTTGGTGTGAAAGCTAACTTCAAAATCATGCACCCAAGTCTCGCCGAAGCTGTGGGGAAAAATTTTGCTTAAATAAGGCAGGAAAAGTAAAGTTTGTTGTCCGTGGTCGGGCAGTGTTCTCTGTAAGACATCTCAATACCCGCTCAAACTCATGGTCTGAAAACCATACCGGTTAAGAAGAAGAATCACTAAACAAAGTTTTCAAAAGATTGATTGAAGACAATCAAAATGCTAAGTTTGGGGGAGTTGATAACACCAAATTTTGTGATGTTTTTGACCATTATTTCGTTGTCAAAATTGCCCTTTTAAACTATTTTCCTCTCCTTTTTGTCATGTTTTTGAATAAACAGGCCACGCTACACTCTTATCCCATTTTTATCATCTTTTGCAGGGTTTTCCTCATTTTCCACTCTTTTATCAGCAAAAAGCCCATCCCGGCCCATAAACGTGTTTTTACCTGCATCGACCTCCCTACCAAGTCGGCCGATACGCTCACACCTCACCACAGCAGCCCGATACGGATGCTACACGACACGGGTGTGGCATGCAAGAAGGCTCTGATGAGAGACACGCCACTTACCCGACAGGGAGTTGTACCCGCCATGACTACCGAAGCGTGTCGCGCGATACAAGCCACCCACCGGCAGGCGCCCGCTCGACACGATGCCCGATATGTTTGCTGAACGACACCTGGGGTGTCGGGTGACACGCACGACGAGCGTCCCTGGAGCTGTGCAGATAGGGCCAATAGAGGACACGTGGCACCTGGAGGACCGCAACCTCTTCCAACCACTGCCTATAAATAGCAGCTACAGGACCTCGATGGGATGGGTCAAAATCTCGTGAAAGCTAACTTGGGAAAGAACTTGGAGCTAGCATGTCGCATCCCAGAGGTGTACCGAGCAATACTAGGTGAGCACTTCCCCGACCCGAGAGGGCTGGAATGGTTCACTTAGAATCTGTCCCGGTCATCGCAGCAGCCCGATATCAACCAACAAGGGCACTCGATATGATTAACCCAACACCCTAAGCGGTCTCTATCCCGACACGATACCGAGCCCGATGTGAATCACCCGTCACAGTGTTTCGCCCGACAGGGTGGCGTCCCATCACGACCGTATCGGGCAAGGGTGCTTTGGTCGGTACGTCTGCCCGTCATGGCCTATTGCCCGACAGGGAGTGCCACCCGAAACAGGTGTATCAGGCAGAGCCCCAAACCGTTATCGGGCTAGAGGACCCTTAGGGATCTGCTGCTGCATGTCACTCTTCTAAATCAAGGAGGCGATACTTATCTTTCTTTTTCAATCATTTACTTTCCTTACTTATGCAATGTAACTAAACCCTTTTTATATAATGCTTATGATAATGGAATTAGGGCAGTTTTAAATATATGTTGTTTTATGTTTGGTTCCTTTTTGTTGGATGATTGCTTGGTTTAGTATCCTAACTCTAGCTTGTATGCTTGGATCATGTTTTGACTAGCTATCGAATCGTGTTTCCCGCTGCAACTCCCTCGAGAGAGGTGTTGTGGCTCTAGTGTTTGGTCTGATCAAGGAGTATGAGAATACCCAAGATCGGAGTTGCATCAGTTATCTTTCCACTCTAACCCAAGTCCAGCAACCTTGAGAGAGGTGTTGGTTCTTAGTTAGAGGTACCCTCTTTGAGAGAAGGGGTACTGGATGTTCCTGCTGCCGCTTGTTTTACCAAAGTTTTCCTCCTTCGTTCCTTACTAAAGCAATAGTGTTATCTCCTCTGTTTCTATTGCACTCAAACCCTAAAAACTGATAAATGCTTAAAAACCTTAATTTCTCCTTGTAACTCCAGTTGGAGATAGTTCTCTTTTATTTCATCGATCTTGGCATGTTGTTCCCTTCGGGAACTTTATCCTCATCTTACCCTTACCGGAGTGTAATGTGTTGATTTTGTGTTCTTAACACTACCACCCCTGTCCCTGTGGTTCGACCCCAATCGCTACTTCGGACCCCGTCATCGTTGCGGGGGCCTAAGAGTCAGGTAATTTAAAAGTCCGACTACTTCAAATCCGCACCTTTTAGATGCACGATTTAGGCCGGTCAGCTAGTCGGTTCAATCACATTGAACCAATTGGTTCAAGGGTAGAACTAAGCCAATTCGAACTCCGATTAGCCTGACAACCCAAATGACATCTCAAGAGATGCCCATCTGGAATGTCCAAATAGCCATCTCACTCAGTGATATGGTTGTTTGGCACACCGGTCAGCCAATCAGTCAATTTTTTGCATGAATTGAATACCTAAACACATTAGTAATTATTTCGGATCAAACTCCTCTTCTAAAGGAGTTCCTATGTGTGTAACCATATAGGTCCCACATAACTTTGGAAGTGAGTTTCCAGAACTAGCTTATGATATGACAAGCATAGAGCGGTGCCTAGTCACACATCAGTGCTACCCAAGTGAATGGAAAATTGGACAACAACTTCAACCTACAATTTGTGCAAGGTGTTGTAGTGATTATATAATTCTGTTGTCACTGATATCTAGGATGAACTCGAGGCATGGAAGGTCATCCTCTTAATGTCCAATCAATGTTCCTTCAACTAAGAGTAGACTGACGGACATAATGTGACCTTAATATCTTATATTGATTCATATGTGGATGTGCATGCATTTCTCAGTTTCACTTATCAAGTGGCCAGGATAGCATACTCTAGTAGGTGGGACAAATCCCATTTCTATCACTCATAGGCTATCCTAATGTGTCAAAGTCACCCAACCATAACTGTTATAACAACCCATGTTTTAGGACTGTGTTTGATGATGTCAAAGCGTACCCAACAACAAGTTATGAGTGTAGTGATTTTAGGTCTAAGAATCACAATCACCACCTTCACTATGAGAGATGACTATGACCACCACAACCATGTGTCACTCTCAAGATGAGTCTGTCTGATACACTATTCCCTAACATGTATTTGTTTTCTTGGTTTGATATTGACATATCATGAATTAGTGAGACTTAGTGATCAACCAACTCACACTCCAATATTATGTGTTACTGGTGTCTATCTACCTTCCACACTAACAACTGACTAGGGACATAATGAGAATATGTATGTGTACTCTTAACATCCATATGATCTCATTTCCACAAGGCTAATACTTGAAGACATACGTCATTGAGTAATATCATTCTCTAGACATTCACTTTGTATCCTCATTATCTCATAAATGAGTGAAACAGATGAATTGAAAGATTTCCTTTATATATGTGAATATTAGTCAAATCATTTTAGGTAATGATTCCATGTCAATCATCATATGTTTGGCTCTATGGGCATACCTTACCAACAAGGGTTGCAGGTTATTCCACTTTGAAATTCATCAAAACATCAAATCTTTGAACCTAAATGGTTTTTTAAAATTATCTACTATAGTTTAGCTTATTTTCCTCATTTCATCACTCTTATCACTTGCATATGTAAAACCTAAACAAAAACTAATAAAAGCAAGTGTGTGTAAGACCCTTGACCTTGATTTTTGGTTAACCATGCTTTCTATTCATAATTGGATGCTTAAAACATTAATCAAACCATATGTTGTGCTATGATATCATGTGAAAAACTTAAGTTTCAAATTTGGTCTAGTTTGGACACTGTTTGAGCTAGTTATGAATATATGTGCTTGTTTTGGACCGAATTACAATTTACCCATATCTAGGGTTTTTCTTGCAATTTTTCATATGCTTGCTTTACCTCACATGTTTTCATATAGTTATGATTTGGGGCTCCTTGTTTCATCTTGGTTAGAGTTGTGTTGAAATTAGGGTTTGCTCTCATGGATGCCCTAACTCATGGTTGGCCTTGGGTGTTGAGCCGCCTAGTGTTGGCACTCACCAAGTTTTCTTGAGCCCCTAGGGTTGGCGGTCGATTAGGTTTTTGAACTCACCTTGATCGCCATGTTTTCCTAGTTCTCAAGGTCTATGAGTTTTCTATGTGGTCATTTGCTTTTCAAGACCATCTTGGTCGCTAAGAATGCTTAGTGGTCACTAAGTTTTCCTGCTCACCCTGGTCGGTGAGTTTTCTTGGTGGGGTTGTTTGGTTTCTGGTTGACTTAGTTGCATGGATGCGATGCTTGCATGGATTAGATCCCTTGGACACATGGCATGCTTGGCTTGACACCTAACCTCTTTCTCTCTCTCTCTAACCCTAAGCTTTATATACCTCTCTCCTTGCATCCAAACAAGCTCTTCACACAGCTAGATTTCTCTCCTTTCTCCCTTGTTGTTGGATCCCGACCCCTTTCTTACTGGAGAAGGAGGATCTCAAGTTGAATGAGCTTCATAACACACCGTCACACTAAAAGAGATAACTCAAAACAAAACACACAATCAACTACAAATTAACCACAACCAAAAAAGAGGGTAAATTAAAATGGATTTATACATTACCATCATGTTCAAAAGTACTACATAAAAGTTCAACAACTTAAGTATCATCACATACCATATCATGTATTTACATATATGTCCAATGCCCATCAGACACATGCTACACACAAAAGATATTATTCCACATATACATGCCATGTACAAAACATAGGCATACTACCAAAAGCTCGAGTCGATGTACATATGATATACAAAATATCCCCTACCTAGACCTGAGAGTACATGGATGACTCTAGGACACACTAACAACTAGTCCACCTTCTTCTCTCACTTCTCTTCAAGATTCTTCTCCTCAAAACCACGATTCTGACGGCATCGTTGATGGCCACCTAAAAAGATGTGGTGACCCACGAGGTGAGACCAACATCCCAACAAGAGATATAACTCTCAAAAATGGTTATTAATTACAGCAGGTAATGTTATTACTAAGTAGTTTAAGAAGATTAACAAAATTAGGTAAAATGAACATATAGGCATAGCATAGGAATGATTAACAAGGTATGCAAGGAAGCTGATAAGCTATCATCTACTAATAGTTGATTTCTCTTACTGCATTATATAACAACTAAGAAGTACAAGAGACAAGGCAAGGGTAAACATCCACTGTGAAGCATGCTTAACTTTAGATAGAAATACTACACAAATGTATTACATCTTTTATTAAGCTCTAATGAGTTTGAGGTATACCACTCAAAATCCAACTAACCACCGCTTGATCGCAATCAGTCCCGTACAAGATCTAGGAGAGCTAGACTCCTAAGATCTCACCCCCTCAGTTAGTATGATTCAACTACAATAACATATTAGTCAAACTTCCCGCAGTGACATATAAGTCAAGTTGCAACTAACTGATCCACCCTTGGTATATAGGTCATGGAACTAGTAACCAGGGTATACATAACCCTATCACCCTAGGTACAACCGTAGTTGTCCTCAATCACATCACATGTACAAATATCAAAGACACAACCTGAACTGCTCTAAATATGAGGCATGATCACATCCATCTTCCACAACCTTGGGATCAGTATGTCAAGGACACACAGTCACTTTCACCCCATATGCAATTCAAGATTCCCTTAGGCAAACTCATTTCCCCACCCAGAAAATCTTGACACTGGAATGGTTGTACGACACATGGCACTACATGATTAGGATTTCACGTGATTAGTTAAAGCCAATTGGTGTCTTTTGACTGCATCAATCAAGTTACAAGCAAACCCTAAAAGAGTTCTACATAAATCATGCGTAGATGGCAACTTCATAAGATATAAAACATTTGAAATATAAAATTTATCACATCATCACAGGATACCAATCCTTGTCACATCATGAAGAGAATTACACCTCCACAAGAGTTCAACCATGATCAAAGTTCATTAAGACCGTCACATCATTCCCTATAAGAACATCATTAACTTTCCATGCCTTACGAAAGGCTCATCAAACCATCACTATACAAATGACACATAAGTTTGACATAACATTGCATTAAGAAGCATTATGATCTTCAGACGGTAACAAATTATGGTTATAATAACATAGAGAGAGAAATTGGTTCTTCATCATACTAATCACACAAGGAAGCTAAGTACAATTAACATCATCACTTACTTGTATTAGGGTTAGGTTAAACCAATATAATTGGTTTAGGGTTACCAAATAGCAATTGAAGGTAAACCCTAATACTTAGTATCTCCATCAAATCATGAAAGCATAAGGTCAAACATCACCAGTCATAGCTCAGAAAACATAGTGACCATGAAGACAAAAAATTTCATTGGCCACATAGGTTGGAATCCTTAGCAAACATCAAGGGTTAGGATCTCATTGACCACTAGGGTCAGAGCACATTGGCTACCACTAGGGTCATAAAACACAACGACCACATAGATAAAAACCTTCATCGACCACTACGGTTAGAGAACTTAGTGAAATCTAGGTTTTGGCCACCTTGGAGACCTCTAGAAATACCAAACATAGCGACCACTTGGGTACCAAACTTCATCGACCACTAAGGGTCCAAAAGTTGGCGAACTGTGACAAAGTGAAATTTAGAAATATTATGAATTAATTGCTATTTTTTTCCCTCATTATGCTCACTTATGGTCCCAATTCATTTTTCTTGGCTACATAATCAATATTGACACTCAAGAACAAAATATGGTGATCAATGTAGTTTTTATACACATTATCACACCTCAAATTAGATTCAATCACCACTTTGTCCAAAGAAGAAAATTGATCCATCAAACTTCATCATATTGTTCTCAAACTTTTTCTAGGTATTCTACACATATTTGTGAAACTATGGTCCAAATTTCATGTCATTTGGACATTTGTACTATTTTCTATGAATTTTGGAATTTATGTGCTCAAAATCCCCTTCTATTTGCCTTTTAATTATCAAATGCCATGTCTGCAATCCAGACAAAGCATTCTGGGCTGATTTTGGGCCCTTGGATCCACCCCACACGGATCATGGTAGCGATCGAGTGGCCAGGAGGTTGTCTCCTACCTCTCGTTGATTGTGGGGAGGAGACAAGGTGGCCTTAATGACCAATCTCCCACTTTTAACCCCGATTTGAAAAACTAAGTGAGCCAAAATCCTTGCCTTGCGAGTTCAAACTAAACTAACCCTATTTTGACCATCTTTCATGTGTTGTCCAGCCGCTAAAATGAGCTCTTTGCTCTCTGCTCTCACTCTGGTGGGCATGGCCATTTTCAAATCTAGAACTAGCCCTAAACCTACCTCCCAACCCTATAAAAAGGGTCCCTCATGCTTGCAAGATCCACACCAAGATACGCGTCTTGCTCTTGCTCTCTTGTTTAGCCCCGAACACCCAATTTTCTTGCTCCGATCCCCTACTGCTTCCTTTGGCCACCACGAGCTTTGCGAAGTCACAACGAATCCGGGTGGCATGATCGCTGCTAGCTTCGGCCCCTCCTCCGCTAAACAATTTGTAGCTCTGACGAACCAGTCCACCGTAGATGCATGCTTGAGTGTGAGGTCTTGAGTGGGAGGGAAGGCTCCCTGAACCGCTGGACCAAGGAGGGTTCGGCCTGATCGTAGCGGCCCTCCAAACCAACAATTAAACCACTCGATCAGCTTTGAACCGATGAAATCAAGAGTTCAAACCAGAACTTGGTCTGAGCTAGCCGCCTGACCCACGGGGCATGATCTGGACCACTCGTCCTGAATCGAACGGTCCTAGTTTTTCCTGATTAAAGGTATTTCTCCTGCTCCCTTCTTAGAAATTCATTTAAATGTCAATATCTTGTTTTAATCATATAAAATACATCCTAGCTCCAAAAATTGCAAGTAAATAGTCCATCTTGATCAGAAAATTCTAGTGAATCGATTAAAAATACTTTTGAAACCGGATTCCAACCGATGCTCACTGATATAATTAAATCTATATATCTTTCTTAGTTATTTGGTCTAAATGACTCATGTTGTGATTAGACTTTGGAAACGTTATATCTTGACTCTGATGATTATATTGAGACACTAAATCATACTTGATTAGACTAGACCTAATCTTACTGGATTAATCACTTTTGAATATGAATCATATGCCTTGAAGACAACTTTGATGATATCTTGATAATATGAAGGATCTAAATCTTGTGGCATATTTTGATCTATCAACCTAATTCTTGATCTCTGATTTACTCCTTATATTAAAGGAAACTTGATCTAATCTTGAACACCAATTATGCTAAGTATCATGATGATGATCTAAAAACTATAATGATGACTTGGATAATGATCATAAATTAGGGTTAACAAATATGATCCTAGAAAACCTAAGTGGGTCATCCACACTTGAAATATTCTTGACACTTGAATAATGTTAGACATATTGATATAGTATGAATCATAAGTGGATGACCTAACCCTAAGGTTGACCTAGGAAAATGTAACCCTAATCCCGAATATTGAAACATGATATCCAAATATCTTGATATTGACCCTTGATCCAAACATTGTGTTTTAGGATCTAACTCGAAGAGTCGACCTATTACTAGATGATTTGTACTCGAAATCCTTAGTGAAAGGTATGCTATTATATAACTCCTCCTTGATTGTATTGATGACATATGCTACGGTTCAGTTGATCAGATCAGAGTTTGGCAGCATAAATTTGGATGGCTTCCATGAGTCTGAGGATGGACTAGTTTGTTACCATAACAACATGGTGGTCCCTGATGTTGATGATCTAAGGAAGTTAGTGCTTGAGGAAGCGCACACGTCAATGTATGTTATGCATCCAGGTGTCACCAAGATGTATCATAATCTGAAGGACTTGTATTGGTGGTCTGGCATGAAGAGAGATGTATTTGAGTTTGTGGCTAGGTGTGCAGTATGTCAGTAGGTTAAGGTTGAGCATCAGAAGCCGGAAGGTACGTTGCAACCCATGCCAATACCGCAGTGGAAATGGGATCATTTAACCATGGATTTTGTAGTTGTTCTTCTGAGGACAGCTAGGAATCATGATTCCATTTGGGTGATAGTGGACAGATTGATGAAGTCTGCTCATTTCATACTTGTGAAGACAACGTATACAGTAGAAAAGCTTGCTCAAGTGTATGTGGATGAGATAGTGTGTTTGCACAGTGTGCCCACAATGATAGTTTCTAACAGAGGCCCCCAGTTCACGAGTCATTTTTTGGAACAGTTACACAAAGCATTGGGAACGCAGTTGAGGTTCAGTACCGCTTTCCACCCGTAGACAAATGGACAATCTGAAAGGACTATTCAGACTTTGGAGGATCTTCTCTAAGCTTGTGTTTTGTAGTTCCTAGGAAGTTGGGACGTGCATCTCAGTCTGATAGAGTTCTCCTACAACAATAGTTACCAACAGAGTATCGCCATGGCACCTTATGATGCTTTATATGGTAGGAAGTGCATATCTCCTCTATGTTGGTATGAGTCTGGCGAGTATCAGCTTTTGGGTCCTGAGTTAGTGCAGCAGATAATAGAGAAGATCAAGGTGATACAGCAATAGTTGAAAGTGGCACAGGATAGACAGAAGTCGTATGCAGATCATCGTCGATGACCTCTAGAATTCCAGGTGGGAGACAAGGTGTATCTCAAGGTCTCACCATGAAAAGGCATGTTGAGGTTTGGCCGGAAAGGCAAGTTGGCTCCCAGGTATATGGGGCCATATCCAGTAATAACACATGTTGGCAAGGTAGCTTACAAGTTAGAAATACTGCCAGAGTTTTACAGGTTACATCCGGTGTTCCATGTCAGTATGTTGAAGAAAAGCCATCCAGGCACAGAGACAGTGATACAACCAGTTGAGGTTGAGCTTGATGAAGATGTGACCTACGAGGAAGGTCCAGTGTTGATCCTTAACAAAAGAGTAAACTAGCTAAAGAGGAAGGATTTGGTTCTTGTGAAAGTTCTTTGGCATCATTGTGGTGTTGAGGAAGCCATGTGGGAGCTTGAGGAAGAGATGAGGAGGAAGTATCCCTCGCTTTTATCTTTGGATTTTGGGGGTGAAATCCTTTTGTAGAGGTTTATGGCTTGTAAGGACCCTGACCTTTGTTTTTGGCTTACCCTATTTGCTTTGCCTAAACCTTGTGTTTCGATGCTTGCTAATCACCTGAAGTTGTGATTAGGGTTTGTTTGTGCTTTGTTGAGAGGTGGAGGTGCAACTTGCAAATTACCCAAGTGTTAGAGTGGTTGTGCAAGTTTGTCACCTTGAGAGATGTCTTTCTCTCTCTTTGCATCCTCTAAGGTTGAGAGGATGGGTTGGGCTCTTTGCTTGAGTAGACTTGGGCTTTGTTGAGCCTTGTTTGGCTTTGTTGAGCCTTGTTGAGCCTTGTTGAGGCTTGGCATCGGGTTGGACCTTGGTGTATCGGCCAAGGGAGTCCTTGCTTGTATTGAGCAAGGTGTGTATCAGCCAGGGTTGTATCGGTCGAGTGGTGTATCGGCCATGGCACCATGTTGGGTGATACACACCCCTCTTGACCTAGCCTCGTTTGTGTCACCATCTTTGTACAAGTGGTTGTTTCTTTTCTAAGTGGGTGGCAAGTCGTGGACAAGTGGTTTGGGGTGCTAGCATGTGGCACAATCCTTGGACAAGTGTGCTAGGGGTGTGTGCCACCTTGCCTTGCTCTCCCCCTTCACCCCTTAGCATATAAACAACCCTTCTTGCTAGCTAGGTCTCTTTGGTTCCTTTAGTTGCTTCCCTTCCTTTGGTGGCCGATCTAGGAGAAGAAAGGAGCAAGTGGTGACCAATACAGCTGGTGTCTTAGGCGACACTCCTTTCTAGCTTATCCCTTTCCTTTTCTTATGGTAAGTATCTCTCCCTTTCCTTGGAATCTTCTTTTTCTTCTTCTTCTCCCTTCTCTTCGGACATGGTGGTTACAAGTTGTTCTTCTTTGTGTTGGCCGAAGGTGGTGCCTTGGAGCTTGGAGCTTGGTGCTAGGAGCTTGGAGCTTTAGAGCTTGAGGTGGGTTACATAACTCCTAACCCTACTATACTGCTTCTTTATCATGTTGCTTTTCTATATGTTTTGGCCATGTCATCTTCTATCTATGTTCCTTGCTTTAATGGTTATAAGGTTGCCTTAGATGAACCCTAGACCTTGTTGAGATGGTTGCCTTGGGTTGGCCGAACCATTGGATGTGGAAATCTTTGGGCAAAACCCCTCTCTCACTTAGTTGTTGAGAGGTGAGCCTAGGGTCTCCTAATTCAATGGTGAGTGGATTTTTGGGTTGGTTGGCCGATATGGTGATGGACCTCCTTGTTGCCCGATAGGTGATGGAAATTGGGCAAAACCCCTCTCTCACTTAGTTGTTGAGAGGTGAGCCAACTTTCTTGATAGTTTAGGGCTTCTTGGTGGCAGTCTTGAGGTTGAAGATAACCAACCTGTCATGGCATTTGAACATTTACACGATACCCTAAGTTGGGTCCTGATAGATATCCCTCTTCTAGGTTTGAGTTTGGGCGATATGTTAGGAGGTGTCTTGTTGACCTCTTGACCAATTTGAACCTTTACCCAAGATGTGGTTGGGCGATATGTCTTTGGGAAATATGGTGTTTCCCGATACGGAGTCTTGGTTGGTGTAATCTTGTTGGGCGATATGGTGCTTTGACCAATAGAGAGTCTCAAACCCTAGCTTGGATGATAGGGCTATCTTGGGCGATATGGGAGCTCCTTGGGCGCCATGGTGGGCTGCCCATGTTTTTGCTTGATGGATGGAAGTGGTGTGCCTTGGGTGATATGGTTTTGATGGTTTCTCGACATGGAAACCATAACCCTAGAGGGAGACATAGGGTCTTGGTTGATAGGGTGTAGTGCTGCCCAATACCCTCTTATACATGGCTGCTTGATACCCTCTTGTGCATGGCTGCCCAATATGCTGGTTAACCCATATGTGGCTTGGTGCACTAGGGTTTGGTGGTGACCGATATCGTTTGGGTGAGGGATGATGCCCTACCCGATATCTTGTTGGTGAGGGTAGGTGACACCTTTGGTGAGGGATAAGCCTAACCCAGTCACCCTAAGATGGTGAACTTGTTACCTTGAGCCCACATCTTTGGTTATGATGTTGAGATATGATAGCTGGGTTGTACCCAGTAACGTGGTGGCTACCTAAGGTTGATAAGATGATAAGCTCATGGTTGTGTTCATGATGTCATGAGATAGAGGGCATGGTAGGTGCTCATAGTTTGTTAATAATAATATAAGTTGTTTGACATACCATCCACAGCTTTATGTTTCATGTGTTCATAATAATGGATGTGTTCCAATCTTATGCACCTTGAATCATAATGTCATGATAACCATAACATGTTCTCTAAAGATCTGTGTTTGGTGATCAAGTTATCTCTCCTGATATGCATACTAACCATGCAGGTATTATCAAATAAATTCATAGCCAGGTAAGAGCTATGAGATGTATGTGTTTTGTATAACACTAAATAATGATGTTCCTTGTTGATGAGATAACATGTATCACTAGTATGATGAGAAAGGTCTGGTGACCTGATAAAGGTTGAGTACCTGATTGAGGTGTTATCCTCTAATGATGAGATAAGGGGTCGATATCCCATGATGATGTATGATGATGAAGCCTTGAGAGGCAGTGGCATTATGTGAAGAGGGATTTAGATCCCATGGAAATGTGATCATGATAGTAATGGTGTGACACAATGTTGTTTATGTTTGATAACCTGGTTGCCTCAACAATTCACTTAAAATATACTAATTAATTATAGTGGAATATTTCATGTAGTTTGCCATGGCCATAGATCCATCATCGTCAGTAGCTGGTGATGGTGAAATAGGTTCTCCTACGGATTAACTCGGAGCGCATATTGTTGAATGTGTGGGGTTTCTCCTAGCCGAAAATAGGAGGATTAGAGTGCAACTGTGGTTGTAGACTCAAGATGTGTATAAGGGCATGGTGAACAAGCCCATGGCTCAGTGTGATGGAGCATGAATGTGTTCATGGCTCGGGAGCACAATGAATAGGCATGTGGCTCAAGATATGCTAGCGCCAAGACCTGTACCAAGGCAGGATAGAAAAGGGTAGCCTGCGGAGCTGACCCTGTGGCTAGGCCACTTAAGCAAGAGATTGCGGTCCTACTTTGGTTATCGTGCACTGACCACGAGGAGGTGAGGTCATGGAGTCTAGCTCTTCCATTGACCTTGTATGGCACCAGTTTTGGGCTTCACATCAAAAGGTTGGATTTGAGCAGTACGGCTCACTTCCTCAGGGCATAATAAATGGTAATCCAGCCGTATAGTATATATTTCTTAGGGCAAAACATGAAACATTGGTTGAGGTCTTGCTTGTATAGTTGCCCTAGTTATATCTTGCAGTTAATTACACATTCCTCATATCTTATGATAAGTTCTTATATAACTTGTCTTGTCAATCATGTTCCATAAGAAATATCTGGTTATATGCCTCACAGATATCTTGGTAAGTTTGTTAATAAAGTTAAGTTCTACTCTGTATGTTGCACATATGATCTGCTTATATCAGTCATCTATTTTATCTGTTCTAGCTTTCCTGAAGTTTTATAGTTCGGCGGGGATTTATGTTTCTCGATGGGACTGTGTGTCTCACCCCGCTGGTTTTAAACCTTTTTAGGTGATCATGCTAGTCGTGGTGGTGTTCGTAAGGTTGCGGCTGAGCAACAAGAAGAATAGTAGGAGGCAAGAGATGGATATGTTGATGTTTTGGTAGTTTTGTAGTAGAGTCCTAGAGTCATCCCTGTACTCTTAGGTCCTTGGAGGTGTTTTGACAACGTTTCACGATGTATAGTTGATGTAGCTTGTTTATCCTGTTGTTGGCCTGATATGGCATGTTCTATATATAAACAGGTGGTGAACTCTTTGTGCCTATGGGACAGTTAGGTCCTATGAGCTGTGGACATATATCAAGGTTTATGTATATTTATATAACATGTTTCCTTGCAGGATAAGGATCTAGATGTGATAGTTTCTTTATTATCTGCTTTCTGCAATCGGCTTTAATCAACCTGTGTTTTTGGTAATATGTGGTTTATGGAGGTTCCACACATTTTTGTGTGGCATTTCATTGTCTGTGTGATAGCTAGATGTCACAGTTTGGCATTGTATCGATGTCATGCATGTTGAGAAAAATGCTTGTGATAGTGTCATTGGTACTATGTTCGATATACCAAGTTAGACTAAAGATGGCATCAAATCCATAATGAACCTGTGTCAAATGGGAATAAGGAAATAATTAACAAAAGAAGTTAGTAGTGATCAAAAAACATAATTACCTCATGCTTGTTACACATTGTCTATAAAGGAGAAGAAAACTTTTTGTGAGTGTTTGCTTAATGTTAAGTTACCATAGGGATACTCTTCCAATATTTATAATTTGGAATCAATGAAGGATCTAAAGATGATAGGTCTTAAATTGCATGATTGTCACACTCTAATGCAACAAATATTGCAGGTGGCAATTCGATCTATATTAGTGAAGTGTGTAAGGTTTGCAATGTTTCTTCTTCAACACTCTATGCAAAAGAGTCATTGATCGTGAGAATCTCAATAAGTTGCAAAGAGAGGTGGTTGTTACCCTATGCTAGCTTGAGATGTATTTTCCTCCTTCATTCTTTGATATCATGGTACATGTTGTTGTCCATATGACTAGGGAAGTGAAAATGTTGGGAAATGTTTTCTTGCATTGGATGTATCCTTTTAAACGGTACACGAGTATTTCTAAAGGTGATGTTTGAAATTGTTATTAGCCTAAAGGGAGTATTATTGAGGGTTATGTGTCCAGGGAGGTTATGGACTTTTGCAATGACTTTCTGAGTTGTAATGAAGATCTTGTAAAGGACAAGGATATGAAGGACAATTCGGGCAGGAGACTTTAGGAGCATGAGTGAAAGTAATCATTTGTGAGTTTTGGGAACAAGAACACTTGCATATTTTACACAACATCAACAAAGTGAGTAGTTATATCACCGAACATACCAATTTTGTCAAGAAAAATATCCTCAAGCCAATTCAATGTGGATTGCTAGAGAACATAACAAGACATTTATTAGGAAGTTTGAAGAAAATCTTATGACAACTATCTCAAACACCAAATAATGTTGCTAAAAATCTCAAATGCCTTGCCTTTAAACCAAAAATGAATGTTATGTTTTATAAAGAGTTTGACATAAATGGATTTTCATATTACACAAAGCGTTAAGATGATAAGAGTGTCATCCAAAATAGTGGGGTCACCATTCAAATGTCTTCATTTTATTTTTCTAGTACAAAGGATAAGAGTCCAGGTGAAGCTAAAATTTCATATTACGTTGTCTTTGAAGATATTTGGGAGTTTGACTATATACAGTTCAGAGTTCCAGTCTTTAGGTGAAATTGGGTTGATAACACCAAAGGAGTTATAATGGATGAATTGGGTTTCACATTAGTGAATTTTGAAAATATTGGTGACAAGAGTGAACCATTCATAATGGCATCATAGGAAAAACAAGTATTTTATATTGATGATCCTGTAAATGAAAAATGGTGGGTTGTTCTTCATGGTAAAAGGCAGTTCATTATAGATTCTATATATGAAGAAGAATATTATGACAAGTATGATGACTCCAAGTCCATTCTTAGTTGGCTTGCCAAAACCAAGTATTGAAGTCGGCACTGACTTATATATGTGTGTCCAAATCACACCCAAGGGAATGTTAATTGATACAAGATCCAACTATTAGAGGCACGCTTTTATTTTTTCAAATGTTAGGTAAGAATTTTACATTCTTTATAACTCATATTTTATTGTTTGAAATCTAAACCGTAACAACTTTGTCTCCAAGCTTTAACTCCTTAAGCTAGTCCAAAACTTCATGCCTTATCACTTTTATTGAATTAAACATAAATAAACTACTGGTTATATGTAGAGTAGAGCAATCTTATCATTTAAATAGTTTAGATATCTATGACTGAGCAATAGATCATATAATCACTTTTGAAAGGAATATGAAGAACATGTATAACTTTTATCAACTATGACATACAGAAGCAATTTTAGCTTCATTCATTGTTTCTGTATTTAATCCTTAAGAAAATATGCTACATTGCTGATTACATCTTTCAACAATCAATCTTATGACTTGAGGAGATGAGGTATACCGCTCATGCTCCAATCAACCTAAATTAGGTAGCATTAGTGCCATACAAGGTCCATGGAGGAGCCAGACTCCACGACCTCACCCCCTCAGTTAATACGACTAAACCTACATTGACATCATGAGTCAAACTACTATTTAGCTAGTCTAGGTATATAGGCTCAACACTAGAGAGATACAACTAGTAGTTTTTTCCTCATCAGGATATGACCCATAGTCAGTCCTGATACTCTTGTTAGGGTAATGTTTGTAACCAATCCTGATTGTATATTGAGTCACTGTCTACAACCGCACTCTCTTCAAGGCATGGACCACAACCAATCATGTGAGTTAAGGATATAAGGACATACCTCAACTTGCACCCTACATATTCAATAATATGTGCTCTGAGTTTCCCATAGGAATTGCTCATTTCACCATTTAGCAAGTCCTAACACTGAATGGATCAATGGCCAGGGCAAACTACATTTTCAGTTTCACTAGATAAGTTAAGTGCATTACAACATCTTTTAGCATCAATCAAGTTACAAGCATGAATTATAAATAAATGCTACAAAGAAAGGTGTAATATATTTTCAAGGAATCTTGTATCAATTTGTAACACATCTTGTTACACCCATCCTGGGATCTTAATCCCTTGAACATATTATTGGGAATCTCATCCCTTCAACATGTTCATTGTCATGATCATTTGTTTTGGGTATCAAACCCTCAGTTCATCATTGAATAGTATCACCTCTTACCAGGCAATAATCATCTCTAGGTCATCAAAACCATATATACATCATACTTGTTGTACAAGTATATCATATGGCTCACAAGGCCTACTAAATATTTATCATGATAAATCATCATAGCTCATACCTGGCTATGGCCATCATCTCATAATACCTGCATGGTTAGCATTTCATGATAAAAGCAATATCAAGTAAGTATCATCACCATGCCATAAAGAGAATCATTCAAATTGCAACCCTCTCATAATTAGGGCTAGGGTTTCCCCTTGTAGCTGATTAGGGTATTCAAATTCATATTTAACAACCAAGCCCTAATTCACATCATAAGAGTTATATTATTACCATAAGTATTCAATCATACTTAATTACTCTCATCAATTATCATCAATTGATTATCAACATAAAGCATTACCTTTCTCATTTGTGTAGAATAAGTTTCCCTCTCATCCTTACTAGAATATTGATTCCATCATACTTATTACATTGGCTTAATCATCTTTAGGGTTTATCAACCTACACTTATTAAAGTGTATCCATCTCATTACTTCATAGTGTATCAATTGATTATATTCATCATGTGTCGGCCTACACTCATCAAGGTGTATCGGCCTGCATACTAAACCTTGTGTTAGCCTAGACACATTCACTTGTGTCGGCCTAGCATTCACTTGTGTCAGCCTGGACACATCAAAGTGATATCAGTTTAGAGGTGCTTAAGATGATATCGGTTTTGAGGTGCTTAAGGTGATGTCGGCCATGAATCATTTCTTGGTGTATCACCTTCACCATACCTTGGTGCATCACCTTCTTCATAATTTAGCAAAATATTTTTACCTCACTTAAGCATAACAACTTAACCTCACTTTAGGGTATCGACCACCCTATCACTTTGTGTATCAGTCACCCTATCATTTTGTGTGTCGGCCACCCTATCGCTTTGTGTATCAATCACCTTATCACTTTGGGGGTCATCCATAATATACTCTAGGGTATCAGCCTCACTATCATATAGTGTATCGTCCTAGCTATCACCAAGTGATATCAACATCTAGGGTTTTGATACATATCGGGTTCTAGGGTTTTGATAGTATCGAGTTAGCCATAATTGACACCCTTCTATTCTTTCACCTATCAAGGTATCAGCCTCACCACTACTTGGTGTGTCGGCCATGACATCAAGGAGCATATTGCCCACACCTTCAAATAGTGTGTCATCCTAGGTGTGTCACTCATCACACTTGTGTTGGGCAAGAGATGTGTCGGGTTCCTAGGGTTAATGCATGTCAGGTTAGCCCTATTTCCTTCATAGTTTCATTATCTTTCAAGATATTGGCCTTCCCCTATCCTCAAACTTAGGTGACAGGATAAACAACTAAAAGAACAATAGTTCTTTGCATGTAATAAATCTATAAGGAGTTAAGACTCCTTGTGTATCAGTTTCCATTCATATGACCTTGTATCGGGTTAGGATTTCCTAATCCAATATTGGTTTGTGAATGGAAGATTCCATTGTATCCAAGCTTCCACCCTACATCCACTAACACTCTAGTTCATGGACAATAGACCCATATATCTATTAGATTTCATAGAATTGCCATTCAATCAAGGAAAGTCGAAATTGAAAAGGAATCAACAAGTATTACATGATTGAAGGTGAATAATAATATAGTTGAGTTCAAGTTATATAACCATCTCAAGATCAACACAAGAGCTTCAAGCTTAAAATCTCCACATTCCCAAGTTTGAAGATGACTTATCAAAATTCCAAGACTCGATTACAACAATCCTATATGAAAGAAGATTCCATAGTTAGGAACTTGATGAAGAAGAAAAGAAAGAAAGGAACCATGACCCGAGAAGCATACTCCACCCAAGGTTGAAGATGACCATGGCTTCATCTTAGGCTTGATGCTCAAGCTCCTTCCTATTCCTCAATATTCTATGGTCATCCACCAAGAGAAGGATGATATGAGGGTCAAAAGGTTTTACTTGTAGGTGAAAAGAAATGCGTATATAGTTGAGGTTCAAGAGAGAGACGGTGTATGTGAAGTGTCATCACCATATGCACTTAGGTGACACATGTCCATGCAAGGTGGCTCCATGCAACCATAATTAAATCATCATGAACAACTCTTGAGGATAATCCAAATATAAGATATTGACCATTGGGTATCTTTCTTGATAGGATATCACAACCCAATATCACTTTATATGCAAATTGATACAACTTTTACAAGGAACATGTGAACGGATATGCTTCACCTACTTGAGGTTCTTAGCCTATTATGAATACTTTCAAAGGTTACCAAACAATATGGGACAGCCTCTATGGCTTCCAAGCCAATAGGAACTCTCATATATACTTCATAACTCGACACAACCCCATCTAGGGTTCAAGACACTCATCATTCTTTGATTCTTTCACCACCAAGAGTGCTATCACTCAACCAAGACTCAAACAAGGAACCCCTCCTTTCTCTCTCTTCTAGATGATACTAAGAGAGAAAAGGAACACTCTAGAGGTGATAATTTGCACATCAACCCCACATTTTGGGTAAATTGCAATCTTCACCAAAACCATGATATAAAGCACAAACAATTTGCAAATAAGACCAAACTTGAAAATTAAACTCTTCTTAAGTTTTAATTACTTTTAAAAAGATTAAGACAAGGCTCTAAGAAACTTACTTAGGCAGAACTTTTAGGGTTATCCCAAAATCTAGGTCAGGGGTGTTACAACACTTGTGTCGAGCAAGAGGTGTGTCGGGTTTCTAGGGTTAAGGCATGTCGGGTTGACCACATATCTTCACTCAACTTCAAGATATCAGCATGCACCCATATTTAGACTTAGGTGATAGGATAAACAACTGAAAAAACAATATTCCTTCACATGTAACAAACCAGTAATGGATTAGACACTCATGTGTATCAGTTTTCCTTTCACATAACCCCATATTGGGTTAGGGTTTCTCAAACCAATATTGATTTGTGCATGAGAGATTCCATCATCTTCAAGATTCACCTCTTCATACATTAACTCTAGTTCATGGAAAACATCCCCATATATCCATAGATCTCATAGAATCAATATTCAATCAAATAAAGTCGAAATTGAAAGGAATCATCAATTATTGCATGATTGAGGGTGAATAATAATAGAGTTGAGTTCAATTATATAACCCACCTTAAAATCACCACTAGAACTTCAAGATTCAAAGCCTCACGTTCCCAAGGTTGAATATGACCTATTTCAAAGGTCCAAATTTCAGCTATAGCTTCGCCTCCATCACGAAGAAGGTATCATAGTTAGAAACTTGGTGAAGAAGAAAAGAAAGAAAGAATTATGATCTGAGATACATAACTCTCCAAGGTTGAAGATGGTCATGGCATCACCTTAGAAAAGATGCTTGACCTTCCTCTTGCTCCTTGAGCTCCTAGGGTCATCCACCAAGAAAGGGATGAAATGAGAGTCAAAAGGTTTACTTTCTTGTGAAAAGAGGGACTTATATATTTGAGTTTTAAGAGAGAGAGTATATGTGAGGTGTCATCACCATATGTAACTAGGTGACACGTGTCCATGCATGGTGAATCCATGCATCCATGATTATCTTGACATGCAAAACTCTTATGGATAATTCAAGGATGAGATATTGGCAATTGGGTAGCTTTCTTGGCAAGATATCACAACCCAATATCACTTTATATGCAAACTGATACAACTTTTGCAAGGAAGTCCTAAACTGATATGCTTCACCAACTTGAGGTTTATAGCCTGATATGAATACTTCCAAAAAGTTTCTAAACCAATATGGGACCTTCTCTATGGCTTCCAAGCCAATAGGCACTCCCATATACTCTTCATAACTCAACACAACCTTATCTAGGGTTCAAGATACTCAACATTCTTTAGTTCTTTCACCACCAAGAGTGCTCTCACTCAACCAAGACTCGAAAAAGGTGCCCCCTCCTTTATCTATCCTTTATATTATTCTAAGAGAGAGAAGGGACACTCTATATATGGTAATTTTCACATCAACCCCATATTTTGGGTAAATTGCAATTTGCACCAAAACTATCACATATAACACAAACAACCTTAAAACATGTTCAAACTTGAAACTTGAGCTCTCCTTAAGTCTTAATTACTTTTCAAAAGATTATGAAAAGGTTCTAATTATCTTACTTAGGCAAAACATCTAGGGTTACCTCATAACCCAGGTAAGGGGTGTTACAAGTCATCAACCCCTAACAAGGATTTCGTCCTTGAAATCTTAAGAGAAAATAGAAAGGTACTTCATATCTTAACTCTTAATTAATCTTGTTTGAAGCCAACCAAAGGAATATCAAAACAGTAATCTTACTTAAGACTAAGCAAGGTTCTTATATTAAACATCTTCTAAATTACAGTGATGTCATGGAAATTTATCCAAGATTAGCATGAGATTTATCGCATGGGATACACCCTCAGTTAAATCTACCACTAGTTGCTTGTAGAGTTAACATTGTGTCAAGTCATACTTTCTCAACATAAAAACATTGTATGTACTTTGTACAACTAAGATGGCAACCCTAACTTTTAAGCCACATTCACAACTTGTAACATTACAAGAGAAGGTTCACAGACCTAGGAGTCATTATATTTATCTGAGGGCAAAGGTAAGACTACAATTTCAAGGGTATTAACCATTGAATCTCATTATGTAACTTTTTCTTGATCTCACATACCATTGGCACCTTTTGAATACTAGGATTCTTGAATTTGGTATCCATCACATATGGTAAAACACATCACTTTCATGTTCATTTAGCTTCTCAGTTGTCTCTATTAATTCCAAACATGTTAGACCAATCTTCCTATAATCTTGGAGGATCCATAAAATATAATTATTAACAGATGTCACCATCTTGGAACTAAATTCTAAGCCCTAACTGATACTTTTCAAGTATCCATCTCAAGGTCACTTCAAAATCATGCATATCAAGTGATATGAGACTCACTTGAACATCACTACCCTAGAAAGGAAGTACATAAAGGAAACATACTTTCCCTTATCACCACAACAACATCTTGGGATTGCTAATAGGGAGAAGGAGATTACCAACTTTCTTTAGTTATTATACAAATTATCACTGCTCATGTGTCATTCAATCCACTTTGTCTTGGTTTCCTTGCCATTGGCATAGCATCTGTAAAGATGATTACATATCATTACTTCTTCTTTGATTGTGACTCTTCATGTTCATGAACATTTCCTTATTTTACCACATTTTTCCTCTCTATATCATGGAAAGGATCATTATTCTTTACATATTCTTTATTGAACAGGGATAATCTTCCTTGTTCCCTTTCACATATCATGAGGATTACACTTTATACTTTCTTATACTCATAGGTTGTCCTGAGATTAACTTAGGTTCCACTTTATGATAATTTAGAATGTGGTAGGAATTTCTGTGCCACATTTCCTATTTCATTATGCTCTTTAGATTGCATCAAAATGACTACTTGATCAGAGTAATCAGAAAGATAGCAATTTAAGAGTCACATACTTACCTTTCCTTCATTAATTGAATACCTGGCCAGGGTATTCAAGCACTGAGATTAGGTAGTATGCTCTTTATTTTATATCATGTTTCTTACCTTAAACATCTCTTTTATGTTTTAAAACTTAGTATCTCTGGTTCTCTCCGGGTGTCTCTTTTACACCTTTTCCTCTTTTACATAAATAGAAGTAATTATAAAACATTTTAGAGAATAATGGATAGGATATAAATTCTAGTCCTCTTCATCTCTTTCTCATGTCCCCATAGGACTAACCAAAGGGAACTCAACAACAACTATTCTTCTTATGATCAACATGTAAAATAAAGAGAAGACAAATCAGAATGAAAAGGTTCTATTTGACCTATCACCCTTTGTAGGTCATCTACCATCTCTGGTTGACTCAAAGCATGGAGTCTAGTTGTTTCATGTTGTCGCTTTTTCCTTTTTGCACTATTGGGCTGCAACTTCTATAAGCCCAGATGAGTTGGCCTTGATTGTTGGGTCATTTCATCCTTTCTTTCTAGACAAAAGGGTCTAGTATGCCCAACCTATCCACATCTATAACATGTCTAGTCCTCGTGTCATGGTCTTGTTGGTCTTATTACTGATGTAGAAGCTAAGTCAGGAGTTCTTTCAGGTGGAAAGTTAGGACCTTTGTTGTGATGAACCGACATCGAATCAAGACAAATTGCCACCAGTAATAATTGTGGAATAATAATAAGCAATGGATTAACAAAGTCACTAAAAATTAAAACCATTTTGCAAAGAGATCCATTTCCAAGAAAACTCTTAAAGGAAGAACCAAACTTTATATACATCATGGTTCACATTGTACATACATTGTACCATCTCATCTCGAGGATAACATATAACAGTTGCTTTGCCAAAACCTATACATAAGCAACAGAAAACCCTCAAGTCAACCAAGAAAAAATCTCAGATCATTCATAAAACCATCACGTACAAAATTCAAGGACATGAGAATACAGAGACGACACATAAGACTTCTATCTACAAGACACGATAGACAGTACACTCAATATGGGTTGTTAGTGCTTCCCCTGATGTTGTCTTTCCTCTGCAGTATAGTCTCAACCTCCTCGTGCATGTCCACCTAAAAATTGTGGATCCCACGAGGTGAGACACAAGTCCCAGCAAGAGATATAACTCTCCTCCAACAATGTTATTATCACAGGTAAACAGTACAAAATTGAGCAAAGGTTCTTTTATATTAATAAACAAGAGTAATCATTGTTGATAAGTAGATTAGAACATTCTCATATTTTAAATCATTACAATCTATATGATAGAACAATCAATCATCTATTCTCTTTATAAGGAATATGAAGGACATGTGTATCGTTTACCCCTCATATTATACCAACATCTAAAGCTTATCCTATGATAATATAATCATGGTATGATATACATGAATCATTCTCATTTCTAGTTGTTGGCCTCAGCCATTCTGCTAGCCAGGTATTGGTTTCTACCAATCCTATCAATATACATCATTATGTTCCAACCAGGTATTGGTTTATACCAATCTTGTGAAATTACAACTAGGTATTGGATTATACCAATCCTGTGAATATGTTCCATCCAGGTATTGGTTTATACCAATCCTGTGAAATTACAGCCAAGTATTGGATTATACCAATCATGTGAATATGTTCCAGCCAGGTATTGGTTTATACCAATCCTGTGAAATTACAACCAGGTATTGGATTATTCCAATCCTGTGAATATGTTCCAGCCAGGTATTGGTTTATACCAATCCTATGAAATTACAGCCAAGTATTGGATTATACCAATCATGTGAATATGTTCCAGCCAGGTATTGGTTTATACCAATCCTATGAAATTACAGCCATGTATTGGATTATACCAAACCTGTAAAATTATAGTCAAGTATTGGATTATACCAATCCTGTGAATATGTTCTAGCCATGTATTGGTTTATACCAATCCTGTGAAATTACAGCCAGGTATTGGATTATACCAATCCTGTGAATATGTTCCAGCCAGGTATTGGTTTATACCAATCCTGTGAAATTACTGCCAGGTATTGGATTATACCAATCTCGTGATTATGCATCATACTTATAAGGATTTCATAGTAGTTGGGATACCTTTATGTTTCCTTTTCACTTTTATTATGTGATATCAATCCCTTAAACTCATCATTGAATACCACATCATCTTTTCTAGGCATTATACCTCAGTCAAGCATCATACCCTTTCACATCCTTTATGTGATACAAGTATTCCTCATATCTCATTTTAGCATATTCAAACACTACAACCCTCATTTGGATATAACCATAATGCATGTATGACCAAGATTTCATTATTATCATTATAATCATTTATTATTATTATGTTATGGGGTTCCCATTTCCCTAGTTTATTTTGAACAATGTCATCTCTTACATCAATCTCTATATCATGAGACTATTATAAACATCTTGTCACCTCTCACTAGGCAACATCCATCTCTAGGTCATAAGACCTATATAAACATTATACTTGTTGTACAAGTATTTCACATGGCTCACAAGACCCATTTAATATGTATTATATGAAACATCTTAGCTCATACCTAGCTATGCTCATTATCTCATTATTACCAACATGGTTAGTATTTATGATAACAGCAATATCAAATACTTATTCATCACCATGCAATACAAGAGAAATACAACCTTCCCATCATTAGGGTTAGGGTTTCCCTTTCTTACCGGTTAGGGTTTCCCTTTATTAACCGATTAGGGTTTCAAATCACATCAATACCCTTCATTAGGATTAGGGTTTCCCTTTAAGCCGATTAGGGTTTCCTGTACATTCATCAAGAACCAAAACCCTAATTCATACTCCACACATATTAGGAGTATCAATGTATACTCATTACATGATTATTATACAAGTATAAGTTTCTCTTTCATCCTTATTAGGATGTTTATTACATCATACTCCATTAGTTTGGCTCAATCCTTCTCCCAAGGTACATTGGCCCACATTTATCAAAATGCATTAAACTCTTTATGTCTTAATGTATTACTTGACATAACACAATTCATGTGTTGCTCAATCAAGTATATTGGATTGAGGTGCTTCCACCATATCGGGCATAAGGGTGTGTACTTGACACCATATCGTTCTTGAGGTGTAACCTCATCACCATATCATGCATGAAGTATATCCATATCCCCATATCGTTCATCCATATCGGGTTACTCAACCTTTAGGGTTTGCATATGGGGTTTGACCCTTATATTCATCTCTTCAAAATCTTCATGGTATTGTCCTACCCTTCATCATGTGATGAGTGATAGGATAGACAACTAATTAGTCTCAACTAGCTCAAGTGTACAAATCAATAGGGGTATGGGGTTCCAAGGTATATCGAGTTTCACAATACCATGTTGGGTTTCAACACCATATCGGGTTAGGGTATATACTTGACACCATATCGTGTATGAGGTGAAAGCTTGACCGCATATCATGCTCAAGATGTATGCATGTATTACTCATATCTCCCATGAAGTAAAAACTCATCACTATATCGTGCTTGAGGTGGGCACTTAGATCACTCATATCGAGTTACTCATAATTTAGGGTTAGTCATCTCAAGTTAGAGGTACTTAGCACCATATCGTGTATTGGGTGAGTGCTTGATCTCATATCATGTACAAGGTGAGTGTATGTGTCACTCATATCGTCCATGAGGTATAAATCATCACCATATCGTATTTGAGGTGGATACTTGGATCATCTATATCGGGCTGCTCATAATCTAGGGTTTCTAATCATCTCGGGTTTAGAGGTGCTTCAACCCGATATCGGGTTGGACCATGATGATGTCATCATCATCAACTTCTAAAGTATTTCTCTTACTATTCTAGTTCATGGATAACAGTCATAAATAACTTTTAGAACTCATAGGATCATCAATTATTCAATAGAATTCAAAATTGAAAGTAAATCATCAAGTATAGCCAGATTGAAGGTGAGTAATAACATAATTGAATTAAAGTTATATAACCCACCTAAAGAACAACTTCAAAGCTCCAAGATCCAAATCTTAACGTTCCTAAGTTTTAAGATGAGCTTCACAACTCCTCTATAGGCAAAGAATCACCATGGATAAGTATTTGGTGAAGAAGAAAAGAAAGGAAGATCTCAACCCTAGATCTATTCTTGTATCTGAGGTTGAAGATGATCATGGCCTCACCTTAGGGTTAATACTTGAGCTCCTTCTTTCTCCTTAGAACCATGTATGATACCCGACCACTCATACACGATATCCCCTCACTTTTGGCCAATATCCCTTCACTTGTGGCCGATATCACTTCACTTGGGGCCGATATCACTTCACTTGGCCAATATCACCTTGTTATGGCTGATATCAAGGCTCTATGAATGATACCCCTTCACCTATGAATGATACCAAGACTCTAGGAATTATATATAAGAGAAATAGGGTGGTAGATTTGAAAATTTTCACTAATAGGTGAAAGGAATGGTATATATAGATGAGGTTCATGAAAAAGTGTGTATATGAGGTGTCATCACTTTGAGCTACTAGGTGACACGTGTCCATACATGGTTGACACGTGTACATGCATGCAATAATATTTATATTGACATGAAAAACACTTGAGGATAATCTAGAGATAAAATTTTGGCCATCACTTATCTCTTTGGATAAGATATATCAACTCAATCACCTCTTTATTCACAACCCAATACAACTTTTCCAAGGTAGTTGTAAATCGATACACTTCACCTACTTGAGGTTCTTAGGCCATCATGGTATTTTCCAAGAGTCAAAAAACCGATATGGGATCCCTTCTATGGATCCTTGGCCGATAGGCACTCCCATATCCAACTTACAACCTGATACAACTCAAATTAGGGTTTCATATTCAACCCTTTCTTGGTATTTTCATCACCATGAGTACCATCACTCAAATATGATTCAAATATGGTGTCTCCTTCATTATACCTCCTCTAAATGATACATAGAGGGAGTAGGGACACTCTAGAGGTTGTCATTTGCATATCAACCCTACATTTTGGGTAAATTACAATTTGTACCAAAAATGGTGCACACGGCACTAGCATTATTCAAACAAGTTCAAACTTGGAATTTTAGGCTTTACACAAGCCACCAATTAGCATTATTCTCTCTATTATGATGTTAAACACTTAAGGCACTTTCAAAATGTGACATATTACAATATAACCCCTTATCTTGGGCATATTGTACTTTGGTCCAAAATAAGGGAACATTGCTCAAACATCATTCAAACAGGACCAAACTTACAACATAAGTTTGTCACATGATAATAAAATACTTTAGAGGATAATATTAAAGTTCTAAGCAACTTATTTAAGCCAAACAAATAGGGTTAGTCCTAAACCCAGGTCAGGGATGTTACAATTATAACCCCTAATAAGGATTTTGTCCCCAAAATCCCAGATGAAGGGAGACAATTATTTCTCATGCATCATATCATCAAGCCTACATATGACACTTTTGATGTTATGGAGATGCCACAGAATTTTGACCAGCACAAGGTCCTTCCATTTAGGGTCATCGTAGAATCTGTCATACATGACACATACTCAACTGTCCTTTTCATTAAAGATTGCAGTGTCAATTCTGTGTCGGGTAACACTTCCTAAGTCAGAGAAGTACTATTCATACTTCGAATAGTTTGGGTGTCAAACCTCATTGATTTGTCACCTTCTCAGCTTACATCTTATATGTAATAAGATTCTTGATCTTGGGAGTTTTTCATACCCCCTCTCTTAGTTTAGAATTTCTCCTCCAAGGAAAGAGTAGAGTTAATTTTTGTCATCCATTTGGGACAACAAATCTTATCATAATTCTGTTGTGCCACTCTAATCTGCTGACACAACATTAAACTTACTTATGACTTGTACCTATTATCCTGTTAGTTGTTTATCTTTTTGTCATAAGGAGAGGCTACTTATCAAAGAAAAACTATCTCAGAGGTATCTCTAGATGTTACATGTATAAGCTGCTTCAACAGATCTAGATAGGGATATTCTAAGGAATTATACTTAGCTTGATAAGTTTTTCCCAAGATGATTCTACAATCGTTCCTTCAATTAATACATCCTTATCGATGTTATGTTTATGTAGAGCATAAACCCCTAACATATGATATTCATACTATAGGTTACTTCTATCCCACGCACGTCAAGTGTCATAAGACTTACTTGATTGCCATGTCCCTGAAAGAGAAGAACACAAGGAAACATACTCCTTTTAACACACCATCATTATCTAGGTTGTTTATCAAATAAAAGAGATTATCACCTCTTTTGATTACTACATGAACTTTCAACTATGCATGTGTCATTCAATCTTATTTCATCTTAGGTTCCTTGGCATTAGCATAGGAATTATAAAGATGATTATATGTCATCATTCCTTAGTATTATCATTATCATGATTACTAGATTTGGGTATTCAATCCCTTAGTTCATCATTGAACACTGTTACCAGTTATCAGGTAACCATTATCTCTAGGTCCTCAGACCAAGGTATACATTATACTCAACATCTTCTTTTGTTTGTAAGTTGATATGTGATCAACTCAGATTCCTTCTTATAGCAATTAGGATGTGGTAGAAATATTCGTGCCACATCTCCTATTTCATTATGCTCTTTATATTGTCTCAAAATGACTACTTGATCAGACTAATAAAAAAGATAGCAATCTAAGAGTCTCATACTTACCTTGCCTTCAATAGTTGAATACCTGGCCAGGGTATTCAAGAACTATAATTAGGTAGTATGCATTTTATTTTATATTATGTTTCTTACTCTTATCATCTCTAGCTTTAGATTTTACTACTTAGTATCTCTACTTTTCTCTAGGTGTTTCTTTTACATCTCTTCCCTTTCTACATGAAGAGAGAAATTTCAAAACATATAAGAGAATATTGGACTGAATATAGGTTCTCATCCTTTTTATCTCTTCCTCATGTCCTCATAGGACTAATCAAAGGAAGCTCAACAATAAATACCTTTCTTATAATTAGTAGGTAGAGAGAAGAAAAAGGGAAATTAATATAGAATGAAAAGCTCTATCTAACATGTTACCTCTCACGGGTTATCTAGTGTCTTGACTGACTCAACGCATGGAGTCTAGTTTTCGTCTGTTATCGCCTTTGTCCTCTACTACCCAAAGTAGATGGACCAATCTGTGACACTTGTCTTCATCCTCATCCTTCTGCTCCACTAAACTGTGGTTCTTGTGAGTTTTGCAGATTATGCATTGGGTGTTGGGTCACCTTATTATTTCTTCTTGGACACTGCCACCTCAGATGCCCTATCTGTCCACATTTATGACAAGCTCAGACCCCACTTTGTGACTATGTAGACCTCCTTTTGAGGTTTGCCTCATGTTTCTTTGTCACAGACCTTTCTATACTCTGGATAGATTCCACGAATGTGGTGAATCTCTCTCTACTTTCTAATGTGGCTGCCAAGAAAGACACCTCAACATTTAGTCCTTTCTCAAAATGTCAAATCCTCTCCTGCTCAGTAGCATCCGTTTGAGGACAAAACTGCAAAAGTTCCATAAACCTTGCATCTTATTCATTAATTGACATGGTTCCTTGTTGAACCTTCTCAAACTGTGAGATCTTTTCTTCTAAGTATGTTTGTGGAAAATACTTATTGACGAATTCTTGATGAAATTTCTCCCAACCAACCTCTTCATCATTCCTTTTTACCTCTTCTATGGCCCACCAATGGCCAGCACTACCTTTTAATAGGTAAACAACATTTTTGACTTTGTTAGCATTTGGGATACTAAGGATCTTAAAAGCCTTTTCTAACTTAGTGAGCCACAGATCATCGTCTACTGGATTAGTTGTTCCAACATATTCTATAGCTCCTACATGTTGTAACTGTTCAAAAGTCTTACCAGACCCATGTCCCTCATTGGGAACTAATGCCCTAGGTGTTGGTGCTGGCATCCAATATGCCATATGTATTACTATGGTCATGAATTGCCCAAAAAGAGCATGAAAGGCTGGGTTTTCTAGCATAGCTTCATCAAAATGGGGATTCTTAGGCACTGATTCCTCTCTTGCCTAATCCCTTGCACCTCCTACTGGTGCAGCAACATTGCTCTGAGCAACGTGTTTCGTGTGTTCTCCAGACATCTTTAAGCTATATCCCTTCTTCTGCATAAATAGAAATCACTATAAGATATATTGGAGTACACTAGAATAGACTCAACACCTTAGTCATATGACTGTGTAGACTCGGCAAACCTTAAGCTCTGATACCAAAACTTTATGAAGACCCGGTATTGAATCAAGCCAAATCTCTACCAGTAATAATTGTGGAATAATCATAAGTAGAGGATTAACAAAATCATTAAAAATTAAAACCATTTTGGAAAGAGATCCATTTCCAGGAAAACTCTTAAAGGAAGAACCAAATTTTATATACATTATGGTTCACATTGTACATACATTGTACCATCTAATCACGAGGATAGCATATAACAGTAGCTTTACCAAAACCTATACATAAGCAACATAAAACCCTCTAGTCAACCAAGCCAAAATCTCAGATCGTTCATAGAACCATCACGTACTAAATCATAGGACCTGAGAGTACAGAGACTACACATAGGACTTCTATCTACAAGACACGACAAATAGTACACACTCAACCTGGTCTGTTACTGCTGCCCCTGATGTTGTCCTTCCTCTACAGTACGGTCTCAACCTCCTCGTGCACGTCCATCTAAAAATTGTGGATCCCACAAGGTGAGACACAAGTACCCCAACGAGAGATATAACTCTCCACCAACAATGTTATTATCACATGTAAATAGTATAAAACTGAGCACAGGTTCTTTTATATTAATAAACAAGACTAATCAATGTTGATAAGAAAATTAGAACATTCTCATCTTTTAAATCATTATAACTGTCTATGATAGAGCAGTAAATCATCTGTTCTCTTTATAAGGAATATGAAGGACATGTGTATTGTTTACCCATCATATTATACCAACATCTCAAGCTTATCTTGTGATAATATTATCATGGTGTGATATCCATGAATCATTCTCATTTCTAGTTGTTGGCCTTATCCATTCTACTAGCTAGGTATTGGTTTCTACCAATCCTATGAAATTACAGCCAGGTATTGGATTATACCAATCCTATGAATATGCTTCAGCCAGGTATTGGTTTATACCAATTCTGTGAAATTACAGTCAGTTATTGGATTATACCAATCCTGTGAATATGTTCCAGCCAGGTATTGGTTTATACCAATCCTGTGAAATTACAGCCAGGTATTGGATTATACCAATCCTGTGAATATGTTCTGGTCAGGTACTGGTTTATACCAATCCTATGAAATTACAACCAAGTATTAGATTATACCAATCTTGTGATTATGCATCACATTGATAAGGATTTTGTAGTAGTTGGGATACCTTTATGTTTCCCTTTCACTTTTATGTTGTGGGATATCAATCCCTTAAACTCATCATTGAATACCACATCACCTTTTCTAGGCATTATACCTCGGTCAAGCCATCATACCCATTCACATCCTTTATGTGATACAAGTATTCCTCATATCTCATTTTAGCATATTCAAAACATGATATCCCTCATTTGGCTATAACCATAATGCATGTATGACCAAGATTTCAGTATTAACATTATAACCATTTATTATTATTATTATTATTATTATTATTATTATTATTATTATTATTATTATGTTACGGGATTCCCATTTCCCTAGTTTATTTTGAACATTGCCATCTCTTACATCAATCTCTGGATCATGAGACAATTATAAACATCTTATCACCTCTCACTAGGCAACATCCATCTCTAGGTCATAAGACCTATATAAACATTATACTTGTTGTACAAGTATTTCACATGGCTCACAAGACCCATTTAATCTATATTACATGAAACATCATAGCTCATACCTAGCTATGCTTATTATCTCATGATTACCAACATGGTTAGTATTTATGATAATAGCAATATCAATTACTTATCATCACCATGCAATACAAGAGAAATACAACCTTCCCATCATTAGGGTTAGGGTTTCCCTTTCTTACCGGTTGGGGTTTCCCTTTATTAACCGATTAGGGTTTCAAATCATATCAATGCCCTTCATTAGGGTTAGGGTTTCCCTTTTAAGCTGATTAGGGTTTCCAGTACGTTCATCAAGAATCAAAACCCTAATTCATACTCCACACATATTAGGAGTATCAATGTATACTCATTACATGATTATTATACAAGTATAAGTTTCTCTTTCATCCTTACTAGGATGTTGATTACATCATACTCCATTAGGTTGGCTCAATCCTTATCCCAAGGTACATTGGCTCACATTTATCAAAATGCATTAAACTCTTTATGTCCTAATGTATTACTTGACATAACACAATTCATGTCTTACTCAATCAAGTATATTGGATTGAGGTGCTTCCACCATATCAGGCTTAAGGGTGTGTACTTGACACCATATCGTGCTTACATATCATTCTTGAGGTGTAACCTCATCACCATATCATGCATGAAGTATATCCTTATCCCCATATCGTGCATCCATATCGGGTTACTCAACCTTTAGGGTTTGCATATTGGGTTTGACCCTTATGTTCATATCTCTTCAAAATCTTCATGGTATCATCCTACCCTTCATCATGTGATGAGTGATAGGCTAGGAAACTGATTAGTCTCAACTAGCTCCAGTGTACAAACCGATAGGGGTGTGGGGTTCCAAGGTATATCGGGTTTCACAATACCATGGTGGGTTTCAACACCATATCGGGTTAGGGTATATACTTGACACCATATCGTGTATCAGGTGAAAGCTTGACCCCATATCATGCTCGTGGTGTATGTATGTATTACTCATATTGCCCATGAAGTAAAAACTCATCATTATATCGTGCTTGAGGTGGGCACTTAGATCACTCATATCGGGTTACTCATAATTTAGGGTTTGTCATCTCAAGTTAGAGGTACTTAGCACCATATCGTATATAGGGTGAGTGCTTGGCCTCGTATCATGTACAAGGTGAGTGTATGTGTCACTCATATCATCCATGAGGTATAACTCATCACCATATCATATTTGAGGTGGATACTTGGATCACCTATATCGGGCTGCTCATAATCTAGGGTTTCTAATCATCTCGGGTTTAGAGGTGCTTCAACCTGATATCGGGTTGGACCATGATGATGTCATCATAATCAACCTCTAAACTCTTGCTCTTACTATCCTAGTTCATGGATAACAGTCATAAACAACTTTTAGAACTCATAGGATCATCAATTATTCAATAGAATTCGAAATTGAAAGTAAATCATCAAGTATAGCAAGATTGAAGGTGAGTAATAACATAATTGAGTTCAAGTTATATAACCTGCCTCAAGAACAAGTTCAAATCTCAATGCTCCAAATATTTGCATTCTTAAGTTTGAAGATGAGCTTCACAACTCTTCTATAGGCAAATAATCACCATGGATAAGTATTTGGTGAAGAAGAAAAGAAAGGAAGATCTCAACCCTAGATCCATGCTTTAATCCAAGGTTGAAGATGATCATGGCCTCACCTTAGGGTTAAGACTTGAGCTCCTTCTTGCTCCTTAGAACCATGTATGATACCGCACCACTCATACATGATATCCTCTCACTTGTGGCTGATATCCCTTCACTTGTGGCCGATATCACTTCACTTGAGGCCGATATCACTTCACTTGGCCGACATCATCTTGCTATGGCTGATATCACCTGGCTATGGCTGATATCAAGGCTCTATGAATGATACCCCTTCACCTATGCACGATATCAAGACTCTATGCACGATATCTAAGAGAAAGAGGGTGGTAAGATTCAAAAACTTTCACTAATAGGTGAAAGGAATGGTATATATAGTTGAGGTTCATGAAAAAGTGTGTATTTGAGGTGTCATCACTTTAAGCTACTAGGTGCCACATGTCCATGCATGGTTGACACGTGTACATGCATGATCTCATATTTATATTGACATGAAAAACACTTGAGGATAACCTAGAGATAAAATTTTGGCCATCACTTATCTCTTTGGATAAGATATATCAACTCAATCACCTCTTTATTCACAACCCGATACAACTTTTCCAAGGATGTTATAAACCGATACACTTCACCTCCTTGAGGTTCTTAGGCCATCATGGTCTTTTCCAAGAGTCCAAAAATTGATATGGGATCCCCTCTATGGCTCCTTGGTCGATAGGCACTCCCATATCCAGTCTACAACCCGATACAACTCAAATTAGGGTTTCATATTCAACCCTTTCTTGGTCTTTTCATCACCAAGAGTACCATCACTCAAATATGATTCAAACATGGTGTCTCCTTCTTTATCCCTCCTCTAAATGATACATAGAGGGAGTATGGACACTCTATAGGTGGTAATTTTCATATCAACCCTACATTTTGGGTAAATTACAATTTGTACCAAAACTGGTGCACAAGGCACTAGCATTATTCAAACAAGTTCAAACTTGGAATTTTAGGATTTCCACAAGCCACCACTTAGCATTATTCTCTCTCTTATGATGTTAAAACACTTAACGAACATTCAACATGTGACATATTGCAATATAGCCCCTTATCTTGGGTAAATTGTATTTTGGTCCAAAATAAGGGAACATTGCTCAAACATCATTCAAATAGGACCAAACTTGCAACATAAGTTTGTCACACGATAATAAAATACTTTATAGGATTATATTAAAGTTCTAAGAAACTTATTTAAGCCAAAAAATAGGGTTAGCCCTAAACCCAGGTCAGGGATGTTACATTTTCCCTTACTTGGTGGCCATTGCCCTAGTGCACTAGGTGTTTGTTGTACTGGTGGCATTGAAAACTTTGGATTTTTAGAGCTACTAGAAAATTGTCCATGGGATTGTGCAGACTTTTCCTTATTTCTTAGTTTATTGCCCCTCCTTGGGCATTTCCACCTCAGATGTCCTATCTACCTACACTTGTGACAGACTTTGCTTTCTTGTCATATTTTAGTCTTTCTCGCATTTTTCAATGTTCCAACATATTCTGTAGCTCCTACATGGTGTAGCCGTTCAAAGGTCTTATCAGAACCCCAAGATTCTACATTGGGGACTGGTGCCCTAGGTTTTATTGTTAGTGTTTGGACCACTATATGCATCACTATTGTCATAATTTTCCCAACGAGAGCATGAAAAGTAGGGTTCTCCAACATAGTCTGATCCAGTTGGGGATTCTCATGCGCCTGTTCTTCTCTTACCTGATCCCTTACACCTTCTCCTGGTGCAATAATATTTCTCTCAAAAATATGTTCATCATGTTCTCCAGACATATTTAAGCTTTATCCTTTCCTCTGCATGAGTAGAAGTCATTATTAGACATACTGGAGGACACAAGAACAGACTCAACAATCTTAGTCCTATGTCCCTATAGACTCAGTGAACCTATAGCTTTGATCCCAAAAATTGTGGTGATTGCTATCAAACCAATAATGATATGGCACAAAAACATGCGGAAACAACCATTAACATCAAATTACCAAAAATCACTAAAAATTAAAACCTTTTTACCAAGAGATCCATTGCCAGGAAACTCTTTATAGAAAGAACCAAAGCCATATATACATCATGGTTCACTTCATACATACATCGTGTCATCACTATCACAAGGATATGAAATACCAATTACTTTTACCAAAACACATACAAAAGCAACATTATACATCAAGGCATCCAAGCCAAAATCTCAGATCAATTATAAAACTATTTACACACTAACACCCAAGGACCTGAGAGTACAAGAACGACAAATATGACTCTATATCTACAAGACACGTAACAACTCACTCAACCTGAGCTGTTACTACTACCCTTGCTACTGCTGCTCGCTCTCTGCTGCATGATCTCTACTACCTCATGCACATCCACCTAAAAAGTTGTGGAACCCACGGGGTGAAGCAAATGTCCCAACGGGAGATTTAACCCTCGACCAAAAATATTATTATCACATATAAATCTTTATAAAAGAGAGAAGAAGAAACCTTTATTGAATTAAACATGTATAACTACTAGTTATATGCAGAGTAGAGCAATCTCATCATTTAAATAGTCTAGATATCTATGACTACGAAATAGATTATCTAATCACTTTTAAAAGGAACAAGAAGAACATGTATAGTATTTATCAACTATGACATAAAGAAGAAATTGCAACCTCATTCAATGTTTTCATTTTCGATAATTAAGCAAATATGCTACATGGCTAATTACATATTTCAACCATCAATCTTATGCCCTGAGGATATGAGGTATATTGCTCATGCTCCAACCAACCAAAATTAGGTAACATCAGTGCCATATAAGGTCCATGAAAGAGTCGGACTCCACGACCTCTCCTTTCTCCTTCTATATCAGATTATTGGCAATGACATTATGAGTCAAACTGCAATTAGCTAGCCTGGTATATAGGCTCATCGCTAGAGAGATACAACCCATAACTATTCCCTCATCAGGGTATGACCCGTAGTTAATCGTGATTCTTATCAAGGTATGGTCTGTAACCAATCTTGATTGTTAGGGTATGACCCGAATCCAATCCTAATTATATATTGAGTCACGACCTACAACAACACTCTTGTTAGGGTATGGCTCGAAGCCAATCCTAATTGTATCAGGTTATGACCTACAGCCAATCCTGAGGTTTTAAGAAAGTAAGGAAATACTCGTCTTGCACCTCACATATTTCAAAAATATGCACTCTAAGTAAAACTCATTTCACCATCCAACAAGTTCTGACACTGAATGGATCTATGGCCATGACAACTACATTTTAGTTTCACTTGATAAGTTAAGTGCATTACAACATCTTTTAGCATTAATCAAGTTACAAGCATGAATTATAGATAAATGCTATAAAGGAAGGTGTAATACATTTTTTAAGGAATCTTGTATCAATTGGATCACATCTTGTTACGCCCATCCTGGGATCTCAATCCCTTAAACACATTACTTGGGAATCTCATCCCTTCAACATTTTCATTATCATGATCACATGTTTTGGGTATCAAATCCTCAGTTCTTTATTGAACAATGTCACCTCTTACCAGGCAACAATCATCTCTAGGTCATTAGACCCATATATATCATACTTGTTGTAGAAGTATATCATATGGCTCACAAGGCCTATTTAATATGTATCATGCTAAAGCATCATAGCTCATACCTGTCTATGCTCATCATCTCATAATTCCTTCATGGTTAGCATTTCATGATAAAATCAATATCAAGTAAGTATCATCACCATGCCATAAAGAGAATCATTCAAATTGCAACCCTCTCATAATTGGGGTTAGGATTTCCCCTTGTAGCCGATTAGGGTTTTCAAGTTCATATTTAACAACCAAATCCTTATTCACATCATAAGAGCTTATTTTATTGCCATAAGTATTCAAGCATACTTAATTACCCTCATCAATTATCATCAATTAATTATCAACATGGAGTATTACCTTTCTCATATAAGTAGTATAAGTTTCTCTCTCATCCTTACTAGGATATTGATTTCAACATACTTATTACATTGGCTTGACCCTCTTTAGGGTTCATCATCCTACTCTTATCAAAGTGTATCCATATCTTTACTTCATAGTGTATCAATTGATTATATTCATCATGTATCGGCCTACACTCATCAAGGTGTATCGACCTACACTCATCAAGGTGTATTGGCCTACATACATCAAGGTGTATCGACCTACACACATCAAGGTGTATCAGCCTATACTCTATTGCTTGTGTCGGCCTAGACACATTCACTTGTGTTGGCCTAGACACTATCACTTGTGTCGTCCATGGCACATCAAAGTGATATCGGTTTTGAAGTGCTGAAGGTGATATTAGTTTTGAGGTGCTTAAGGTGATATTGGTCACGAATCACATCTTGGTGTATCACCTTCACCACGCCTTGGTTCATCACCTTCTTCACATTTTAGCATAATATTTTCACCTCACTTAAGTGTAACATCTTGGCCTCACTTTAGGGTATCGGCCACCCTATCACTTTGTGTGTCAGCCACCCTATCACTTTGTGTATCGGCCACCCTATCACTTTTTGTATCGGATACCCTATAACTTTATGTATCAGATACCCTATCACTTTGTGTGTTGGTCATAGTGTACTTTAGGGTATCAACCTCACTATAATATAGTGTATCAACCATAGCATGCATCAACTATTGTGTCGCCCCAGTTATCACCAAGTGATATTGTGATGACCCGATAACAAATCAAGTCATCACCAGTAATAATCGTGGAATAACCAGAAGCAGCGGAATTAACCAAAAAAACACTAAGAATTAAAACCATTTTGCACATAGATCATTTTCCAAGAAAACTCATACTGAAAGAACCAAAACTTTATATACATGTGGTTCATATCGTACATACATTGTACCATCTCATCTCGAGGATAACAAATACTGGTTGCTTTACTTAAACATATAAAACAACAACATAAAACCTCAAGGTAATCAAACCAAAATCTCAAGTCATTCATAAAAACCACTAAGAACTATCTCCCAAGGACCTGAGAGTACAGGGACGACACATATGACTTCTATCTATAAGACATGACAGATAGTACACTCAACCTGAGCTATTACTGTTGTCCTTGGTGATGTGGTCCTTCTTCTGCAGTCTAGTTTCTACCTCCACGTCCACGTCCACCTAAAAATTGTGGATCCCACAGGGTGAGCCTATTATCCCAGTGAGAGATATAACTCTCTACCAACAATATTAAAATCATAGGAAATAGTATAAAACTGAGCAGAGGATACTGTATGCAAGTAAGCAGGTTTATCTATAGTGTAAAGAAATAACATTGATAAAATAATTCAACTATTCATAACAAAATTATGAATCATCTATTTGCTTTATAAGGAATATGAAGAACATGTATAACATCTATCTACTCAGATGTATAAAAGTAATAAAGCATCAACCAATGTTTTCTGTATTTGATCCTTAAGCAAATATGCTACACGACTGATTACATGTTCACACTCACACTTATGCCCAGAGGAGATGAGGTATACCGCTCATACTCCAACCGACCACTACTAAGTTCAAATTGGTACCATACAAGGTCAGTGGCAGAGCCGGCTGTCAAGACCTCACATGTCTCCATCAGTAGAAGATAACTGGCAGGACATCTTGTATCTACAACATTTAGCTTACCATGGTATACTGGTATCTTTGCTATAGAGTTACAGCCGCAACATGTACTCTGTTTGGGAGAAGACCACTGAGCTTTCCCAGATTATTTTTTCATCCAGAAGACCACTGAGTGATCCTAGTTTAGTTTCCTCAGGAAGACCACTGAGCGATCCTAGTTTAGTTGGGGAGTCCACTAAGCAACCCCTGTTTAGTTGGGGAGTCCACTGATCACCCCGGTATAATAATTACATATTCAAAAATATGTATACCGAGTTAAACTCATTTCACCATTCAACAAATCTTGACACTGAATGGATCTATGGTCTAGGCGACTACATGATAACATTTAACTTGATTAATTAAGTGTATCAAAGTGTCTTTTAGCTTCAATCAAGTTTGCAAGTAAGAATTATATCTGATGCTACAAAGAAAGGTATAATATGTTTATCAAGTACTTTCATGATAATTTGAGACACATATAACACTTAGAATCTCAATCTCTTCTCATCATCATGATTACTAAATCCAGGTATTCAAACCCTTAGTTCATCACCAAGTACTGTTACCACTTATCAGGTAACCATTACCTTTAGGTCATCAGACCAAGGTATTAATTCACATAGTTCACAAAGCTCATTAAGTCTATATCATATAAACATCATAGCTCTTACTTGGCTATGTTCATTACCTCATGATACCTGCATGGTTAGTATTTCATGATAATAGAATATCTGATACATGTCATTACCATGCAATGCAAAAGAAACACATTATTCCCATTAATTAGGGTTAGGGTTTCCCTTCATTAATCAATTAGGGTTTCAAATCATCTCATCACCCATTATTAGGGTTAAGATTTACTCTTATCAACCAATTAGGGTTTAAGATCTCATCATAAAAGATTAAACCCTAATTCATACTCCATTAATAATAGGAGTATCAACATATACTTATTACATGATTGATATTCAATATAAATTTCTCTCTCATCCTTACTAGGATGTTGATTGCACCATACTTTTAATAATTTGGGCTCAATTCTCCTCTTAATGTACATTAGCTCATCAGTTATCGCATTGTATTAAACTCATTACCTTTTAATATTGCATTTAACATGACACACAACATATGTCACTTAATCAAGTACATGTGATTGAAGTATACTTGCCATATCAGGTATCAAGTGTATGTATGATACTATATCATGCTTAAGATGCAACCCATATCAGGTATCAAGTGTATGTATGCTACTATATCATGCTTAAGATGCAACCTATCATCATATCATGCATCTATATCGGGCATGTGGTGTAACCACATCTTCATATCATGTTTTAGGGTATATCCCTTATTACCATATCATGTACTCATATTGGATTGGCTATCACTTAGAATTTATCACTTCAAGTTAGAGGTACTTGTCCTTATATCGTGTATAAGCTGAAAGCTTGACCTCATATCGGGTATTAAGGGTATACTTGATGCCATATCGTGCACAAGGTGTGCACCATATCGGGCATAGGGTGTATGCCTCATCATGGTATCATTCAAGTGGTATATATACAATACAATATCGGGTTCCCACCTTGGATTGGTATATCGGGTTATCATATTGGCTAATCATATCGAGTTAGCATATTGGGTAGACCATTATGCTCATAAAATTTCATGCCTTCAAGGAATCAGTCTTATCATATTTTTGAACGAAAGCTAGATATCAGGGTGAGCTCTTTCACAACAATCCTTCATACAAAATGATAGGGTGTATCAGGTTCAAAAGCATTCGAGATTCTCTTCCTCATCTAGGGTTTCAACACCATATCGGTTAGTGGGTACCATATCGTGCATGAGGTATGGACTTAACCCCATAGAGTGTATAAGGTATATGTAGGTATTACTCCTACCATCCATGAGATATCACTCATATCGTTCATGTGGTATCACTCACCACTATATCGAGTTACCTATCCTCTTGGGTTCCATATCGGGTTTAAGGTACTTCAACGCGAGCTGTACCATGATGATGTCACCATCATCAACCTCAAGACCTTTTTCTTGCTATTCTAGTTCATGGTCAACAGTCCTAACAACTTATTGGAACTCAAAGAAACGTCAATTAATCAAGGGAAATTTGAAATTGAAAGTAGATCAACAAGTTCAACAATATTGAAGGTGAATAATAACATAGTTGGGTTCAAGTTATATAACCTGGCTCTAAAGCAACTTCCAAGCTCCAAGATCCAACTCTTCACATTCTCAAGGTTGAAGATGAACTTATCCAAGGTCCAAGGCTTGATCTCTTTAGCACTTGCATGATATCTTCACCCCTTGTGGCCGATATCACCTTGCTAGGTTGATATCACCTTGCTTGGTCGATATCCTTTCTCTATGGCCAATACCAAGCTCTAAACTCGACACTCCTTCACTTATGCATGATACCAAAGTGGTATGCATGATATCTAAGGGAAGGATGGTAACAAGATCTAAAAATTCTACTAATAGGTGAAGAGAATGGTATTTATACTTGTGGTTTATGAAAAAGAGTGTAAGAGGTGTCATTACCTTAAGCTACTAAGTGCCACATGGCCATGCATGGATTGACACATGTATTTGCATGCATCCCATATTTATCTTGCCATGCAAATAAGAACTTAATGATAATGCAAGGGATAAGGGTTGGGTCCCTTTGGTTATCTTCTAGGGCAAGCTATTTCCACTCACATTATTATATTCACAATTCAATTCAACTTTATCCAAAGAAAAGTTGCAAACCAATATCTATTGCTTTATTGAGGTGCCTCGCTCATCATGGACAAAACCAAGAATCAAAAAACTGTTAGGAGAATCCTCTATGGCTCCTTGGCCGATAGGGACTCCTATATCAAGTCTACAACTCGATATAACTCATATAAGGGTTTAACCACACTACATTCTTAGTCTTTTCATCACCAAGAATATCATCCCTCAAAGATGAGACCAACATGGTGTTTCCTTATTTATCTCTCCTCTAGATAATACTAGGAAGGAGTAGGAACACTCTATAAGTAGTAATTGCACATCAACACTACACTTTTGGATATTTTACATTTTGTACCAAAATTGATGCAGAAAGCACTTAACATTATATAAAAGGTTCTTACTTTAGAATTTAGGCTTTCCACAAGCCACCACTTAGCATCATTCTCTCTCTCTTATGATGTTAAAACACTTAGTATACATTCAACATGTGACATTTGCAATATAAACCCTCATCTTGGGTAAATTGCACTTTACACTCAAACTATCATATAATGCACACATAGTTTGCATATAAGCTCAAACTTGAAAATAAACTTCACAAAGAGCCTTAATTACTTTTCAAAAGATTAGAACGAGTTTGTAAATGACTTACTTAAGCAAAACTTCTAGGATTAGGCCATAACCCAGGTCAGGGACGTTACAATTATCGACCCCTAAAAAGGATTTCATCCCCAAAATCTCAAGAGAAAAGAGAAGGGTACTTCCTCATCATCTCTTCCTCTAGGTCCCATGTGGCTTCTTCAACACCACGGTGATGCCAAAGAACTTTCATAAGAACTATATATTTCTTCTTCAACTTCTTCACTCTTTTGTCAAGAATCATCATTGGACCTTCCACATAGGATATATCTTCATTCAATTCAACCTCTACAGGTTGCAACACCATCTCTATATCAGGATGACACTTTCTCAGCATAGACACATGAAATACTGGATGTAGTCTAAGTAGCTCAGGTGGCAATTCAAACCTATAAGCTACCTTTCCAATCCGTGTTGTCACTGGGTAAAGTCCCACAAATCTAGGAGCTAACTTACCCTTCTTCCCAAATCTGAGAACACCTTTCCAAGGAGAGACCTTGGGATACACTCTGTCTCCAATTTGGAACTCTAAAGGTCTATGGCGTTTATCCGCATAAGACTTCTATCTATCTTGTGTAGCCTTCAACTATTGTTGTATTACTTTAATCTTTTCAGTTGTTTGTTGCACTAACTCTGGACCCAGAAGTTGGTATACTTTGGTCTCAAACCAACATAACAAAGATCTACAATGTCTACCATATAATGCTTTATATGGTGCCATATCAATACTAGTCTGATAACTATTATTGTAGGCAAACTCTATTAAGCTCAAGTGTAAGTCCCAACTTCCTACAAACTGAAGAACACATGCTCTAAGCAAGTCTTCCAAGGTTTGTATAGTCCTTTCAGACTGTCCATCTATCTAAGTGTGAAAAGCTATACTAAACTTCAACTGCATACCCAGGGCTTTATGTAGTCGTTCCCAAAAATGACTTGTAAACTGGAGACCTCTATCAAATACAATCGTAGCTGGAACTTCGTGCAACCGCACTATCTCATCTATATAGATCTGTGTAAGTTTCTTAGTAGTATAGGTTGTTTTGACAGGAAGAAAATGTGTTGTATTAGTCAATCCATCAAATATCACCCAAACAAAATCATGACTTTTGGTTGTCCTAGGTAGACCAACCACAAAGTCCATTGTCACGTGATCCCATATCCACTGAGATATAGGTAGGGGTTGTAATGTCCATGCAGGATTCTGGTGTTCTGCTTTAACTTGCTAACACACTGGACATTTCATAACAAACTCTGCTACATCTTTCTTCAAACTGGGCCACCAATACATATCTATTAAGTTATGATACATTTTGGTACTCCCTGGATGCATTGCATACATGGATGAGTGAGCTTCTTCCATAACTAACTTTCTTAAGTTCTTAACATCAGGTACTACCATCCTACCATGGTAACAGACTATCCCGTCGTCTGACTCATGGAAACTATCCCGTTTCTCACTACCCAAATCTGACCTGATCTGTTGAATCACAGTATCGACCTATTGTGCTTCTTTGATATGTTCTTTCAGATTAGGTTTCACATGCATCTCAACTAACAATCCAGCTAACAAAGATACTTCTAACTGCACATTCATTTGTCTCAAAGAGACAAGCATGTCCCATCTACAGTACACTAAAGAATTCAATTGTGCTTTATTTGTAAGTAGAGACGAAGATTTTCTACTAAGTGCATCTGCCACTACATTGGATTTCCCTGGATGATAATCAATTATACAATCTTAGTCCTTGATTAACTCCATCCAGCGACATTTGTTGGCTAAATTGGACATTATTATAATCCCTTTTGTTTCGATGATGACAAACATTTCATTCTTGTGAATCTAATGTGCTACTTGAGTGTTGCAGGAATTAGGTGGATGACAAACAATTTGGAAGATCTATATGCTCGAATTGCTTTAATTCATGATTGTAATCAAATGTAAAAACTTGTACAAGTATATAATGTACAAGTACTTAGATATCATGTAAATCAAGCATTTAGATCTTCCCTAGTCAATCACAACACTTAGATAGGTCATCCCCTACAATAGTGTCACAACTGCACACTCATACACACACTTAGTACTTAGTTTAAAACATTGAAACAGAGTCATTCTCGGTCGACAAATTTCTCGACCAAGATACTCTCGGTCGACAAACTCTTTGACTGAGAATGACCCAGGTAGCCGTTAGACACAGCAGACAAAGTAGTTGGGAGTTGGATCAGAACGTTGTAAACACTTGCTCCAGACAGTCCCTCGGTCGACAAATCCTCGACCGAGAAGGACTCTCGATCGACAATTTGTCGACGGAGAAGAGTTCTGTCTGCACTTTTCAGGATTAATTAACTAGTCGTTGCTAAAGCAACTAATGGCTACCTAACGGCTATTTGAGCACTAGGAATCCCCTAGAAAGTGTCTAGAACGTCCTTAAGCATTCATAGGCCATTCCTATAAATATGACAAGCCTTAGGACACCTAAAATACACTTGTGCAATACTTGAGCTTACATACTTCCAATTGACAATCTGTTTTGAGAAATTGAGCAACTCCAGTACTTGCTACTCATTTCCTTTGCTCTAAATTCGTGTTCTATAGGCTAGCATCTCCTACCAACTGCACCAACACTTCCATATACATTGGTTAGGAGATCAAAATGCTTGATATAGGAAATCAAGCCTTGTGCTACAAGTGGTAATTGTAATTTCTATTCTTCCTTCTTGTTCCTTTATATTGTTTGTATTCTCCTTGCTACTCCTAGGGTTGGAGGCTACGGATTGGAGAAGGGTCTTCTCGGTGGAGAAGGTGGACTTTGGACTACTTCAAGAAGGTTGTCTCAACGGGAAGCTACTTCAAGAGGAAGGCTACTTCAAGGGGGAGCTTGAGGTTACTTCAAGGAAGGATGCTTTGAGGTTGCTGAGACTACTTATAGGTGAAGGTTGTCCGAAGGGTTTGGTGAAAGTGTTGTAATTTTATGTAACATCCTTGTGAGGTAATAAAATTAAATACTTTCAAAATCCCAGTTGGGTAAGCAACCGGGTAGTGGATTGACTGCCTTAGTATTTGCTAAGGTTGGAACCATTCTAAATCCTTGTCCCCTTGTCCAATCTTTTTGTGGTTGCTTGTTTTGGTTGAATTATTATTAAAATATCATAAAGCCCTATTCACCCCCCTAGTGGTTTTTCAATTGGTATTAGAGCAGACTTCAAGGAGCTCTAATCGAGTCTTGAAGAATGGCGGGTGATGGTGTCTACAACCGCAAGCCAAGGAAAAGCATGGACCAATCATCAACAAGTTGCAATTGGTGCTTAGGAACAAGGCACACTACACCTAGCTGTCCATGGAGGTCAAAGAAGGAAGATGTGCATAAAGAATGTCTTATTGCTACAATAAGTGAAGAAGAAGAAGAAGAAGAGGTAAGCCTTTTTTATTTACCTAAAGAAGATTTAATTTCTAGTCTTCAAGAAACACATGAAAAATATATTGAGTGCAAGAAGAAACTAAAGAAATCAAATAAAGTAAATGATGAGTTACATGCCAATCTTCTTGCTATCACATCCGAAAATGAAGATCTCAAAAAGGCTATTGAAGATCATGATATTAAGCTAAAATCTTTAGAAGAAAATTGCAATCTTATTTCCCTAGAAAAGCTAAACTTGCAAACTTATGTAAATGATCTTCAAATACAATCTATTTTGTGTACACATCTAGATTATGATATTATTGTGAAAGAAAGAGATTCTTTATTATCTAATCTAGATCAAGCAAAGTTAGATATCAAGAAGAGAATGGATGAGATTGTTAAGTTGCAATAAGAAGTTAGTAGCTTGAGTAATAATGATATCCTTGATAAAATCTTAAATGATTCTTACCATCAAATTGGAAGGAGAGGACTAGGTTATAAGCCTAAAGGAAAATCTTATCAAAAACCTAGTTGGAGAAGGACACAAGTTCTAGAGAGTCAATCTATGTATGTACCTAGAGGCAAATATACATATGTACCCAAGAACAACCTAGAACAAACTCATAGAAAGAGACATGAGATTGATTCTATATGTTGCCATTATTGTTTATGTCTTGTACATTATTCCTTCTCATGTCCTTATAAGAAAAAGGATGTTGAGTTAGTATGAGTTCCAAAACCCCCAAACTAAATGAATAAAATTAAGTTGAGATATGACCAAAAACTCTAAGTTGTATATCTCTATGTCTATCTCAACTTAACATAATGAGATAACAAATTGATTCAAGTAATTAAAATTTCTAACTTGAAAATACACATTTTAAATAAATCTGTAGAGACACATCTTTAAAAATTTGTCTTAATTTGGGTTCCCAAAACCTAAAGATTTGAATATGATTAGTTGAGATTTGATCTAAATGTTACTTTGATATTTATCTGTTTTATCTCAACTAAACTGAGTTTTCAAATTGCATAATTGAATTGAAAATGATCTATGTTTTACTTGGAAATAATTTCTGAAAAATAGTACAGAAACATTCTCGGTCGAGAAATTGTTCGACCAAGAACACTATCGGTCGAGAATTAGTCGACCGAGCAGGTTACTGTTTTAAAGCTTGCAACAAATATGATACAGCAGCATTCTCGGTCGAGAAAAAACTTCGACCGAGATAAATTCGGTCGACAAAAAGTTCGACCGAACCAAGTTCCCCTGAACCTGTTTTAATTAATATAGTTTGCTATAAATTTATTATTAATGACTAATTTAATATGCAAATCAAGAATGAATATTGGAGACCATTTTTTTATCAAAACATATTGATCTTTTGTATCATGAAATTGTTGAATAAAAGTATAACATTATGAATATGAAATGTTTTAAACATATTGCAAAAATGCTATATGAATATTGATATTGAATATATCTTATTCATTGCTTGAAAAAGTCTATTAAGCATGTTCATTTATATGGTTTGTCTTAAAGTTGAAAATTTATGAACCTTGAATGAGATTATTTTGGTTTATCCTCTACATGGTTGGGCTTAAAACTGAAAACTATGAACCATGTTGGTTTAATCAAGAAAATTATTGTTTTATCATAATCCACATGGTTTTTTTTCTAAAAAAATTCCTTGGTCTATCTATATAGGAACCATGTGTATTGAAATTTAGTTTAAATGATCATAATCATCGTATTTATATGCTTCTATCTTGATCATTGTATTGAGGATATACTTCTACTGTTCTATCATAATTATTGTGCCATGATCATTGTGTTTCATTGGTTTGTATAAAATAGTCTTTGATCCATATATACAAACCATGAATGGATATTGCTTTTGATCATTGTGATTCAACTCATATGAAGATGCCATTTTGCATAAACAGTAAAACTTCATGGCACAAATGCATTTTAAATTGAAAATATGCAAAAATTATACTTCACATATAAGTGTTCAAATTGGAAATCTGCAGAAATTGCCTCTTGGTTGAAATCAAGTTTGACCAAGGGGCGCTATGGTCGAAGTCAAGGTCGACCTAAAATAAGCTTGACAAAATGCTTCTTTGTAAATCATTTTCTTGAAATCAACCTTAGTTTATTAAACAAGATTCTAGTAAAAGTTTAATTTATTATGATCTAATGATTGTTATAACTTTAGAATCTTAAAATTATCTTGATTATAAGATTAAGGGGGAGTTCACAAAAACTTTGTAAACATCTTAAAGAAAAATTGAAACATGTTATGACCTTAGTATTTTTAATCTTGCTTATGAAAATAAAGGAATCTACAAATTTCATGAATGTGATATATATCTTGTTCTTAATGGAATTCTCTAAACAAGTCTGGGCCTAACATCTTGTGCATTTGGTTAGAGATACTTTTTATGTACTTTACTATAAGCTTAAAGGATTCTCATATCATTTTTAGGGCTTAACATCCCTTGCAAAATGGATGAGAAATCAATATGTATTCATCATGAGCTTAAGGGAATCTCATTTCATTTTCAGGGCTTAATGTAACAACCCTGACCTGGGTTATACTTTAACCCTAGGTGTTTTGATTAAAATATGTGATTAAATGCTTAATCTCATCTTATGAAAAGTAATTATACCTCAAGAGGAACTTATGTTGCAATTCTAGTCCTTTTTGAACATTGTCGAAATCAATGTTTTATTTGTTTTGGACTAATGTGCAAAATACCCAAGTTGAGGGGTTTAAGTGCAAATTGTGCATGATAATATGTTCCTCATGTGTTGAAGCATCATGAGAGTGTAGATGATGCTGAGGTGTGGCTTATGGAAGCCTGAATACCAAGAAAGAGCTGATAGAGCAATGTTTGTGCATTAAAACCTAGTTTTGGTGTAAAGTGCAATTTACCCAAAACCTAGGGTTCAATTTGAAAATTACCACTTCAATAAGGTCCTTAATGCTTCTTGGCATCATGTAGAGCAAATAAAATGATAGGGGCACTTCATTTGAATTAAGTTGGAGGAGAGAGAATCTTAATATTAAAATAATCAATATTTAATCCTAATTGAAACCCTAATTCGATTTAGGGCAAAACTGAATGTATTAATTAAAGGGCCTTCAACCAAAATTAAAATGGTTGGATTCATATGTGTATGTGACGTCCTTGAGCCTTGCAAGGACCACGAAAATATCCAAGGGAGTGGATAACTCACACACAATTTTATAAGAAAAAGAAATATCCACTCACATATGGATATTAATATAATATGAATTGAGGTGCTTAATTTGCTTTTCTTTAAATCATGGATAATTGAGATGAATAAGAGGTAAAAAAGATAGACTCGTCCCTAAGGAAGATAAGGGGGAAGAGGCGGCCACATTTTTGGGATTAAATGATTTTTTTATAAGGCACTTTCTCTCTCCTTGAATTTCTTATAAAAAGACCATTTACAAGCCAAGTGGAAGGCTTTCTCGACCCCACTTCTTCTCCTTGCTTGGGAAGCGACCAAGGGAGGTTGGGAGGATCAGGAGGACGACCCCCAACCTGTTGGTAAGTTTCTTGATCCATTTCACCTTGATTCCATGGTGGAAATCGAAAATAAATTATGGATTTCTTCCTAATTTGATCTCCTCTTCAATTCTAACCATTCCTTTTCACTCAAACCTTGAGGACGAGCCTTGGAATGGTGAAAGGAGTTTCATCCACCATTTTTGCCATGGACATGGAGCTTTGGAGCTCAATTGGAGGTGGGTTTTATAACTTGAACCCTTTTTCATTGTTATTCAACCATTAATCTTGCAATTTCAATGATTCCTTCATTATCTTGTTTAATTGCTGGTTGAAAATGGTTATTTCATGAAATCAGAAGTTGTTAGAACTTCAGGGACGAAGGTAGATGATAATAACATCATCTTGGATACTTTTGCTAAATAAATCATGGTTCATACGGTTTTGAGTTAATTGCTCATGCGGTTTCACCAAACCGTTTGAGAGCAAACGGTTTGAAACCATTTGGGAGCAAACGGTTTCAAAACCATTTGAGTGAGTTGACCAAGGGTTGACCATTTTATATTACTGTTCCTAATTATGTTGGTTAATGACTCAAAACATTTGATGGGTTAACTCCCAAGGAATCGTGAGTTGAAGGCCAATCAATTAGGCAAACCTAATTGGATTAAGTGCTGATTTTTCAGCTTGATTAATTTGACTTTTTGATCAAACAGTTTCAAAACCATTTGAGAGGGTTGACCAAGGGTTGACCGTTTGAGATTCCTGTTCCTAATGATGTTGGTTAATAACTCATCATATTTTATGGATTAGGTCCAAAGAAATCATGAGCTGAAGGCCAATCAATTAGGCAAAGCCTAATTGGATTGAGTGCTGCTTTTCAACTTGATTTATTTGCCTTTTTGGGAAAACGGTTTCAAAACCGTTTGAAAGAGTTGACCAAGGGTTTACCGTTTGAGAATACTGTTCCTAATTATGTTGTTTGATGACCCACCAAATTTGATGGATTAATTCCAAAGGAATCATGAGTTGAAGGCTAATCAATTAGGTAAACCCTAATTGGATTAAGTGCTGATTTTCAACTTGGCTGATTTAACTTTTTGGGTTAATTAGCCCAAACGGTTTCAAAACCGTTTGGGGATTACCCAAATGGTCTCAAGACCGTTTGGGGGTCACCCAAGACCGTTTGGAGGTCTAGGGTTGGATATGGTTAAGTGATTGAAGGACAAAAGATATGGTGTTAACCCTAATCGGCTAAGTGCTTATTTTGCATTGGAATGAGTTGATGTTTGGGTTGATTGACCCAAACTATTTCAAAACCGTTTGGGAATCACCCAAACGGTCTCAAGACCGTTTGGGGATCACCCAAGACCGTTCGGAGGTCACCCAAGACCGTTTGGAGGTCTAGGGGTGAGTATGGTTAAGCAATTGATGATCCAATGATACTAAGTTAAAGTGTAATCAATTGCTAATTTGGTGATCAATCCAATGATCTAAACCCTAATTGGTTGACTTGGATTTTGATGATGTGATGGGAAAACGGTCTTCACCTACTTGGCCAAACAGTCTTCACCTACTTGGCCAAACGGTCTTCACCTACTTGGCCAAATGGTCTTCACCTACTTGGGCAAACGGTCTCAAGCACCACCTTTACCAAACGGTTTCAAACCGTTTGGGGGTCAAGTAGTCAAAGTTGATTGTAGATTCAATTGATCAATTCAATTGGATACCTTATGTAATGGAGGTCCAAGGTGATTGAATCTCTTGAGAATAGAGATGATGAATGACTCATTGATCCAATGATGATTAGTAATGATAATCAATGAATGTACAAACATTGAAACCCTATTAGTACCTAAGTGATTAGTGCCAATTAAGGGATGAAACCTAATTGCTTATAGGATCAATGACTTGGTACACTATGTCATTCATGTTTGTATGTACTTAATTGAAGGAATGATATGACCTTATCAAGTTGAGATGATGTTAGCATGAATTCATAACATGAATATGATTCATGTGGTGATTAAGGGTATGATCCTTAAGTAAAGAGATCATGAAACCCTAATCATGAACATAAACCCTAATTGATAGGGTTATTGAATTCTAACCCTAATTGAGGGCAATTCTAAATGAAACCCTAATCCAGGGTAAGGATGTAGCCCTAATCTAGGGTAATAATAAGTGAAACTCTAATTTAGGGAAAAGAGTTGTAAATCCCTAATTGGGATGAATAGTGAAACTCCAATTATGGATAATTGAATGAAATCCTAATAGAGATGAATAGTAGACCCAAAAAGAAGGGAAACTATGGTGGAAACCCTAGTTGAGGGTGATTCCATGAGAAACCTTAACTAAGTATTAACACCACATGACGTACTAATGTTATGTTGTGATAAGAGGCCCTAAGAAGGGTGAAGGCATGTGAGACTCTATTGAGGAGTCATAATACATAAAGCCCTAATCTTGGATAATATGACAATAAATCATAATTCTAATCTTAAGTAAGGGTATAAAGAAACCTTAATGATGAGATAGAAGGAATGGCCTTATAAAGGTGAAACATTTCATGTGGTTGAATATATACAACCTAATTGTAAGCAATGTCTTTACCATTAGACAAGTCCATATCATTAAAGATAGTTGGACAACTCTAATGTGTGGCCTATGCATTATATGCTATAGGTAAGTGATTAGTGATGGAATGTATTAAGAAGGGAAATACCTTAATACAAGATAAGATGGCTAATTCAGGAGAGTCTGAAGTGATGAGAAAGTGATACATCAAAATATGATAGTTATCACATTCAACACTTCAGGGTTTATATGCCTTTATGTACTCCAAATCCAATATAATTGGGTAAGAAACATATGAAGTGTGTTATGCAACTATTACAATGAAATGTAATGAGTTTTTGCACCTAAATGAGTGTTAATTAATGTACCTTGAGAATGGGGTTAAGCCCAGATGATGTGTATGATGTAATCATACCATGATGAGGATGAGAAATGAACTCATACCTTGAATTGATGATTCATTTAATGAAAAATGATGAGAATAAATAAGTATGATTGAATACTTATGATATCAATCTTTGCTCCTAGATGTGTGGAGCAATGAATTAGGGTCTGATCATTGATAATATGACCTTGAAAATCTAAATGGTTAAAAATGGAAAACCTTAACCCTAATGATGGGAAGGTTGTATTTCTTTTATTGCATAAGCCTTGTAAGGCATGTTAAATACTTGTATAACAAGTATAATGATCAATGGCCTTGTAAGCCATGTGAATAAGTTGTTGCCTAGTGAGAGGTGACAAGATGTGTAATGGCCTTGTGAGCCATGTGAATAAGTTGTTGCCTAGTGAGAGGTGACAAGATGTGTAATGGCCTGGTGAGCCATGTGAATACTTGCACACAAGTAAAATGAATACCTTGGTCTGAGGACCTAGAGGTAATGGTTATCTATTACAGAGATAACAATGTTATGATGTAAGGGTTTAACTACCCAGATCCAGTAATCATGATGATGATAATGTGAGGGATGAGAATTCTCAGTAATGTGATAAAGGACTGAGATCCCAAGTATCATGTGTTTTAAAGATTTGAAAAGTATGTGATAGATGTATTGTATCTTTCTTTGTAGCATCTGTTATAATAATTCTTGTTTGAAATATGGATGATGCTAAAAGATATGGTAATGCACTTAATTAATCAAGTGGAATTTCATCATGTAGTGCCATGGCCATAGATCCATCATCGTCAGTAGCTGGTGATGGTGAAACGGGTTTTCCTGCGGGTTAATCTGGAGCGTATATTGTTGAATATACGGGGTTTCTCCTAGCCGAAAATAGGAGGATTAGAGTGCAACTTCGGTTGTAGACTCAAGATGTGTATAAGAGCATGGTGAATAGGCCCATGGCTCAGTGTGAAAGAGCATGAATGCGTTCATGGCTCAGGGAGCACGGTGAACTGGCCCGTGGCTCAGATATACTAGCGTCGAGACCTGTACCAAGGCGGGCTAGAGAATGGGTAGCCTACAGGAGCTAACCCTGTGACTGAGGTCACTTAAGCAAGAGACTGTGGTCCTGCTTGTGGTCTCGCACTGACCAAGACGTGGGAGGTCATGGAGTCCGGCTCTTCCATGGACCTTGTATGGCACCGGCTTTGGGTTTCACAACTGAAGGTTGGATTTGAGCGGTACGGCTCACCTCCTCAGGGCATAAGTGTGATTGTAAAATGTAATCAACCGTATAGCATGTTTGCTTAAGGATTAAATACGAAGATTCATTGGTTGATGTTGCATTTTCTTTGTGCATTCCTTAATGGATAAATGTTAATTATGTTTCTTTATATTGTATGCAAGGTAGACAGATGAATTACTTATCTACCATGGGTAGATGCAATGACCTCCTTGAGAATGGAGATTATCTTATTCTGTTCTATGATGAATAATTATGCCTGATAATGTAAAAGTAACCCCTGCTCAGTTTTAATTTAATAAACTGCAATAACAATATTTTTGGCAGAGAGTTATATCTCTCACTGGGGCAATTTTCAATTGTCTCACCCTCGTGGGAAACATTTTTAGGTATGCATGGGAGGCAAAGAAGAAATCCTAGAACAAGGAAAGAGCAACATCAACAGTAACAGCAGGGACAGCAATAAGATCTCAGGTGGAGATATTGTCTGTCTAGTCATACAGATAGTATTCCTATGTGTCGTCTCTGTACTCTCAGGTCCTCGGAGTTTTTAATCAGTGTCTTATGAATCAATCTAAGGTTTTGGCTTGATGCCTCGAGATTCATATACTATCTATATATAATGTTTATAAGATAGTTGATGTTGTAATCTTTGAGAAGGAATGGTACAGGTTGTGTACTTGTGAACCAGGATGAATTTAAAATACTTTGGTTCTTGGTTAAAGAGTTTTCCTGTGAATGGATCTCTTTGAAAAAGTTTTAATTTTCAGTGATTTTTAGTAATCCACTGCAAATAATTCACTTCCGCATTAATTAATCATGTTTTTGTGAGTTGGATGCCACAATTAACATCCCTTGTAAAATGGATGAGAAATCAATACACATATGCCATGATCTTAAAAGAAACTCATATCATTTCAAGGATTAACATCCTTTGCAAATGATTGGGAAATAAATTGTGGCTAAATTTAACAATAATTGCTTTGCATTAATCCCTTGCTTTTAAATTGAATATCTCTTTAAGGGGGAGCATAGCATAAAATTAAGGGGGAGAAATAAAAAGTCATACTAAATGATAATCTTGGATATCTTTTTGAAATGACAAAGGGGGAGAAATAATATAAAATCAAAACATAAAATAAAATGAGTTTCTCGGCCAGCACACACTTGCAAAACAAGAATGTCTACAAAAGGTAAAATTCAGGTATGAAACTCATATGATTTATATTTCCTTATTTTATATTTAGGAAATGTTTGTCATCTTCAAAAAGGGGGAGATTGTTGGCTAAATTGGACATTATTATAATCCCTTTTGTTTCGATGATGACAAACATTTCATTCTTGTGAATCTAACGTGCTACTTGAGTGTTGCAGGAATTAGGTGGATGACAAACAATTTGGAAGATCTATATGCTCGAATTGCTTTAATTCATGATTGTAATCAAATGTAAAAACTTATACAAGTATATAATGTACAAGTACTTAGATATCATGTAAATCAAGCGTTTAGATCTTCCCTAGTCAATCACAACACTTAGATAGGTCATCCCCTACAATAGTGTCACAACTGCACACTCATACACACACTTAGTACTTAGCTTAAAACATTGAAACAGAGTCATTCTCGGTTGACAAATCTCTCAACCGAGACACTCTCGGTCGACAAACTCTTCGACCGAGAATGACCCAGGTAGCTGTTAGACACAGCAGACAAAGTAGTTGGGAGTTGGATCAAAATGTTGTAAACACTTGCTCCAGACAGTCCCTCGGTCGACAAATCCTCGACCGAGAAGGACTCTCGATCGACAATTTGTCGACCGAGAAGAGTTCTGTTTGCACTTTTTAGCATTAATTAACTAGTCGTTGCTAAATCAACTAATGGCTACCTAGCGGCTAGTTGAGCACTAAGAACCCCCTAGAAAGTGTCTAGAACGTCCTTAAGCATTCATAGGCCATTCCTATAAACAGGACAAGCCTTAGGACACCTAAAGTACACTTGTACAATACTTGAGCTTACATACTTCCAATTGACAATTTGTTTTGAGCAATTGAGCAACTCTAGTACTTGCTACTCATTTCCTTTGCTCCAAATTCGTGTCCTATAGGCTAGCATCTCCTACCCACTGCACCAAAACTTCCATATACATTGGTTAGGAGATCAAAATGCTTGATATAGGAAATCAAGCCTTATGCTACAAGTGGTAATTGTAATTTCTATTCTTCCTTCTTGTTCCTTTATATTGTTTGTATTCTCCTTGCTACTCCTAGGGTTGGAGGCTGCGGATTGGAGAATGGTCTTATCAGTGGAGAAGGTGGACTTTGGACTACTTCAAGAAGGCTGTCTCAATGGGAAGCTACTTCAAGAGGAAAGCTACTTCAAGGGGGAGCTTGAGGTTACTTCAAGGAAGGCTGCTTCGAGGTTGGTGAGACTACTTCTAGGTGAAGGCTGTCTGAAGGGTTTAGTGAAAGTGTTGTAATTTTATGTAACATCCTTGTGAGGTAATAAAATTAAATACTTTCAAAATCTTGATTGGGTAAGCAACCGAGTAGTGGATTGACGGCCTTAGTATTTGCTAAGGTTGGAACCACTCTAAATCCTTGTCCCCTTGTCCAATCTTTTTGTGGTTTCTTGTTTTGGTTGAATTATTATGAAAATATCATAAAACCCTATTCACCCCCCCTCTAGTGGTTTTTCAACATTGTCTTATATTTAGCTCATGATGTGAGAAAATGTATTTTAAGTTTTTATGATCTGTGAAAATCTGACACATTTCACCATAGAGATAATGTCTCCAGATTTTCAATGTGTGAACCACTACAGATAACTCCAGGTCATGTGTCAGATAATTCTCCTCATGTTTCTTAAGCTATCGAGAAGCAAAAGAAACTACATGATCACTCTGCATCAACACACAGCCTAGACCATTCTTAGAAGCATCATAGAAAATAATGTATCCCTTTCCCTACTCAGGTAGAACTAACAAAGGTGCACTAGTCAACCTTTCTTTCAATGACTAGAAATAATACTGACACTTGTCATTCTAGACAAAAGGTACTTTCTTTCTGGTCAACCTGGTTAGGGTTAATGGTACAGAACTAAAGTCTTTGATAAACCTTCTATAGTAACCTACCAAACCTAGGAAACGACAAATCTCAGTCAGTGTCTTGGTCTGTTCCCACTCCACAATAGACTCTACTTTCTTATGATCAACACAAATACCTGAAGCAGATATAACATGTCCAAGAAAAGATACTTCTGACAACCAAAATTCGCACTTGCTAAATTTAGCATATAATTTGTGTTGTCTCAACAAAGTCAAGGCTTGACGAAGGTGTTGTTCGTGTCATTGACCGTATCTACTATAAACTAAGATGGCATCTATGAAAACCACTACAAACTAATCAAGGAATGGCTGAAAGATTCTATTCATCAGGTCCATGAATGCAGCCGGTGCATTAATTAGTCCAAATGACATAACTACAAACTCATAATGGCCATACCTCATCCTAAAGACTGACTTAGGTATGTCATTCTCCTTGATGCGTAACTAATGATATCCTAACCTTAGATCTATTTTAGAGAATAGCATTGCACCATGCAACTGGTCAAACAAATCATCTATCCTTGGCAGAGGATATTTGTTCTTAATAGTTACCTTGTTAATGTAACATCCCTGACCTGGGTTATGGCTTAACCCTAGAAGTTTGTTTAAGTAAGTTACTTATAAACTTGTTCTAATCTTTTGAAAAGTAATCAATACTCTTTGTGAAGTTTATTTTCAAGTTTGAGCTCAATTGCAAACTATGTGTGCATTATATGATAGTCTGAGTGTAAAATGCAATTTACCCAATATAAGGGGTTATATTGCAAAATGTCACATGTTCAAAGTACCCTAAGTATTTTAAAATCATAAGAAAGAGAATGATTCTAAGTGGTGGCTTGTGGAAAGCCTAAATTCTAAAGTGAGAACTCGTTTGAATAATGTTAAGTGCTTTGTGCATCAATTATGGTACAAATTGTAATATATTCAAAATGTAGGGTTTATGTGTAAATTACCTCTTCTAGATTGTCTCTACCCATTCCTAGTGTTATCTAGAGGAGATAGAAAGAAGGAGACACTATTTTTGAATCATCCTAGAGTGATAGCACTCTTAATAATGAAAAGACCAATAAATGTATAGTTGAAAGCTCTATATGAACTATATCAAGTTGTAGACTTGAAGAAGGAGTCCCTATCGGCCATGGAGCCATAAAGGGAGTCTCCTATCGGTTTGTGGAGTCTTGGTTTTTCCCATGATGGGAAAGGCACTTCAATAAAGTGATATGTATCGGCTTACAACTTTTCTTTGAAAAAGATTGTGTTGAATATAATAATATAGTGAGTGGAAGAATACTTGCCCTAGAAGATAACTAAGGAGCCCAACCCTTATCCTTTGAATTATCCTTGAGCTTTTATTTTTGCATGGAAAGATAAAAATAGAATGCATACAAATACATGTGTCGACCATGCATGGCTATGTGGCACTTAGTAGCTTAAGATAATGACACCTCTTACACTCTTTTTCATAAAACCCAAGTATAAATACCCTTCCCTTCACCTATTAGAAGAATTTTTGAAATCTTATTATCAACCTTCCCTTAGATATCGTGCATACCACTCTTGTGTCATGCATGAGTGATGAGAATTGAGTAGAAGAGCTTGGTATCGGCCAAAGACAAAGGATATCAGCCAAGTAGAGGATATTAACCTAGTAAGGTGATATCGGCCACAAGGAAGGAAGATATCATGCAAAAGCTAAGGAGATCAAGTCTTGGATCTTGGATAAGCTCATATTCAACCTTGGGAACTTGAAGAGTTGGAGCTTGGAGCTCGGAAGTTGCTTTAGAGGCGGGTTATATAACTTGAACCCAACTATATTATTATTCCTTTTTAATATTGTTAAACTTATTGATTATTTTCAATTTCAGATTTCCTTGAGTAAATTGATATATCTATGAGTTCCAATAAGTAGTTAGTGTTTTTATCCATGGTTTAGAATAGCAGGACAAAGTTCTTAAGGTTGATGATGATGACATCATCATTGTTCACCCCGATATGGGTTGAAGCACCTTGAAATCCGATATGGAACCCAAGATGGTGGTTCACCCGATATAGAAGTAGGTGACACCTCATACACAATATGAGGTATGTCCTATGGATGATATGGGAGATACCTATTTGTACCTTATACACTATACAAGGATAAGGTTATGCCTTTCACATGATATGGCATACTCTACCTGATATGGTTAAAACCCTAGATGAAGAAAGGGAACCCGAGATGAATTGCCTTTGAAACCCGACATATCCCTATTACCTTGTGATGGGTTGAAGAGTAACTAAGTATCTAGCTTGTTAGAAGTGATCCTTGAAAGTATAAAGAGGTTATGAGTTAAAGGGTTTATCTAATATAGGTAACTCGATATGATATCCAACGTATAAACCGATATAGTAAACCCAAGATGGGAATCTGATATGGTAAACCCAAGATGGGAATCTGATATAGTAAACCCAAGATGGGAAACTGATATGGAAACCTAAGATGAGGAAACTAATATACCACTTAGACAATATATGATGAGACAATACCCGATATGGTGCACTCTTGTGCACGATATAAGAACCCAATATATCTATATACCCGATATGAGATTAAGAGTCTAACCCATACACGATATGAGGTTGGCTCGAGATGATAAAAGCTAAGTGATAGCTAAACCAACATGGCTACACGATATGGTGTTAGGGGATATACCCTAAACCTGATATGATGATGTGGTTTTACCACATGACTAATATGGATACATAATATAATGACATGTGTATCTTTAGGCATGATAGGATAACATTGTATACCATGATTTCCGATATGGTAGGCATACTCCAATTCAATAGATTTGTTTAAGTAATGTATGTTGTATGATTAATGCAACATTGAGATACAATGAGTTTAATTTAATCAAATGATGGGGAGTAAATAGACCTTAAGAGGTGAATTAAGTAACCAAAATCCTAGTGAGGATGAGAGAGAAACTAAGATTGGAAAGTTAATTATGCAATATGCATATGTTGATACTCCCGAGAAGAAGGGAGAATGAGTTAGGGCTTAATCTTTTGTAATGAAATCTTAAAACCTTAATCGGTTGATGAATGGAAATCCTAACCCTAATTCAATGGGGAGAATGTGTTCTTTTGCCATACAAGGCTATGACATGTGTTTGATATTGTTAATAGAATTATGTACTAACCATGTAGGTATCATGAGGTAATGAGAAAAGCCAAGTAAGAGCTATGATGTTTATATGATACAGATTCAATGAGCTATGTGAACTATGTGAATTAATACCTTGGTCTAATGACCTAGAGGTAATGGTTATCTGCTAAGTGGTGACTGTACTCAGTGATGAACTAAGGGTTTTGAATAACCACGCATAATGATGATAAGAGATTGAGATTCTGAGTGATCTATGTGTTCCAAAGGACATGAAAGTACTTCATAAACATATTTATGCCTTTCTTTATAACATATGATATAATTCTTGTTTGTAACTTGATTGATGCTAAAAGGTATTGTAATGCACTTAATTAAGCAAGTTAAATATTATCATGTAGTTGCCCAGACCATAGATCCATTCAGTGTCATCATTTGTTGAATGGTGAAACAAATTTTACTCAGTATGTATATTTTTGAATATGTAATTATTATGTCAGGGTCTCAGTGGACTCCCCAAATTAAATGAGGGTGCTCAGTGGACTCCCCAAATACATCAGGTTGCTCAGTGGACTTCCTAATGAAACTAAACTAGGACCGCTCAATGGTCTCCCTGATATCATAATTCGAGAAAGCTTAGTGGTCTTCTCCCGAAGAGAGTACATGCTACAGCTGTAACTCTATAGCAAAGATGCTGCTATACCCTGGCATAACTAATTGCAGTTGACACAAGATGTTCTGCTAGTTATCTCGTACTGTGACCGAGACAAGTGAGGTCTTGACAGATGGCTTTGCCACTAACCTTGTATGGTACCGATTTCGACTTACTAGTGGTCAGTTGGAGTATGAGTGGTATACCTCATCTCCTCTAGGCATAAGTGTGAATGTGAACATATCATTCATCTGTATAGTGTATTTGCTTAAGAATTGAATACGGAAAACATTGGTTGATACTTCATTACTTTTATACATCTTAGTAGATAGATGGCATACATGTTATTCATATTCCTTTTAAAAGCAAATAGATGATTTATAATTATGTTATCAATATTTATGCCTTGCACTGCAAATATACCTGTTAATTGCATAAAGTATCCTATGTTCAGTTTTATACCATTTCCTGTGATAATAATATTGTTGGCAGAGTTATATCACTTGTTGGGACAATAGTCTCACCCCATGGGATCCACAATTGTTAGGTGGATGTGGATGAGGGCATAGGAACTAGATTGTGGAGGAAGGACCACATCAACAAGGACAGTAGTAGTAGCTCAGGTTGAGTACACTAACTGTCGTGTCTTGTAGATAGAAGTCCTATGTGTCGTCTCTGTACTCTCAGGTCCTTGGCATATAGTCCTTAGTGGTTTTTACGAATGACTTGAGATTTTGGGTTTGCTATCCTCGGGGTTTTATGTTGTTGTGAATATGTTAAAGTAAAGCAACCGATACGTGTTATCCTCAAGATGATATGGTACAATGTATGTACATTATGAACCACATGTATAATTTTCCTGGAAAGGGATCTATGTGCAAAATGGTTTTAATTCTTAGTGATTTTTGTTAAATCTGCTGCTTATGGTTATTCTGCAATTATTATTGGTGATGGCTTGATTAGTAATCGGTTCATCACAGTTAAACTACCTTTAGTCTATGCATATCTCATAGACCCATCTTTCTTTTTAACAAAAAGAACCGGAGCACCCCATGGTGAAGTACTCAGTCGAATGAAACCTTTCTCAAGAAACTCCTGTAACTGTTTCTTGAGTTCTGCCATCTCAGTTGGCGCCATCCTATAAGGTGTTTGGGTTATTGGCTGCGTACCCAGAATTAGATTAATCTCAAAATCAATCTTTCGAGGTGGTGGAATATCTGGAAATTCTTCAGGAAACACATCCTCAAATTTCTAGACAACAAGAACTTCAGAAAGACTATGACTCTTTGCTCTGGTGTCTACCACATGTGCTAAGAATGTGAAGCATCCTTGTCACATCAACCTTTCAGCTACCATTGCTGACACTAGACAAGTTGGAAGAATCTTTCTGTCCCCCTGAAAGACCCATGTCTTATCACCGTTTATGAACGTAGCTTGCTTGGAACCACAATCCAAGACAACCTTATATTTTTCTAGGGTATCCATCCTGATAATTACATCAAACCCGTGAATTCCAAGTGGTATAAGATCCACCTAAATGTTATGTTCTGAGAAAGAAAGAACACAGGGAGAGCATACCTCCCGCAACACTGCAGATCCAACTAACAGAGTTTCTAATAACAGATTATCCACTCTATGACTGACAGTCATATAGCAGTCATGAATCACTTCTCAAGTGACAAAGGAATGTGTAGCACCCAGATCAATCAAAATAAATACGAAACAGGATGAAGACATATAAGAATGAAACAACTCCATGTGACGTGTCACAACTCGTGGGTTGACCACTGCCTCTGGTGAATTCATAGCATAGAATTTCACTGTTGCATGTTGCCGACCCCGTTCTCTGTTGGCTAGTGCAGATGATCCTGCTTGGGATGCTTGTCCACGTTCTCGAGTGCCACTATTGAACTGTTGTCTTTGAGAGCCTTGTTAACTCTGCCTCAATGGTTGTGTTACTTCTATGTCTCTAACTGGACAATCCTTTTATCATATTCCATGTCTGCCTACACCTGTAGCAGACTTTGTCTTCCCATTACGACCTAGATGGTCATGCCACTGACATTGATGCTGAGCTATGGGCTCCACTTGGCAGAAAACTATGGCCTCTACCTCTGTTGGACGTCCACTGTGTCTGAGCACTGAACCTCTATGGTTCTACTGGTGCAGTAAACCTTGGTTTCTTAAAATTTCCAGACCTCTATCCCTGGAACTGTGCAGGTACTTTCCTGTTGTTTGCCTCATGTTTCTCAATCATGGACCTCTCTATTCTCCTAACTAACTCCACAAATGTGGAAAACCTCTCTCTATTCTCTAGAGCAGATACATGTGTGGTTAACTCAGCGTAAAAACCCTTCTCAAAATGCCAAATTCTCTCCTCATCTATAGTATCCATGTGCGGACAAAACTATAGAAGCTCCATAAACTTAGCTTCATACTCGCTAACCTTCATCGACCCCTGTCTAATCTGCTCAAACTACAAAATCTTATCATCTAGATAAGTCTTAGGAAAGTTTCTACTAACAAACTCTTGTCAGAATTCCTACCATCCGATCTCAACACTAGGTCTTTTCTCTTCTTCGATGGCCAACCAATGGCCAGTGTTTCCTTTCAGAAGGTACACAACATGGTGTTGGTGCTGGTATCCGAATAGCCATATGTGTCATTGTGGTCATGATCTTCCCAAAAAGAGCATTAAAGGCTAGGATTTCTAACAGAGTTTGGTCAAGTTGGAGATTCTCAGGCACTGGTTCTTCTCTAGTCTGATCCCTAGCACCACCTCCAAGTACAGCAAAACTGCTCTCAACAGCGTATTCTTCGTGTGCTCTAGCCATCTTTCAGTTTTACTTCTTCTCCTGTATGAGGAGAAGTCACTATAAGATAAACTGGAGGACACTAGAACAGACTCAACAAACTTAATCCTATGTCTCTGTAGACTCAGCGAACCTTAGGCTCTGATACCAAAACTTTGTGACGACCCGATAAAAAATCAAGACATCACCAGTCATAATTGCGGAATAACCATAAGCAGCAGAATTAACCAAAAAATCACTAAGAATTAAAACCATTTTGCACATAGATCCATTTCCAGGAAAACTCATACTGAAAGAACCAAAACTTTATATACATGTGGTTCATAGCATACATACATTTTACTGTCTCATCTCAAGGATAACAAATACCAGTTGCTTTACTTAAACATATACAACAACAACATAAAACCTCGAGGTAATCAAACCAAAATCTCAAGTCGTTCATAAAAACCACTAAAAACTATCTCCCAAGGATATCTACAAGACATGACAGATAGTACACTCAACCTGAGCTATTACTGCTATCCCTGGTGATGTGGTCCTTCTTCTGTAGTCTGGTTTCTACCTCTACATCCGCGTCCACCTAAAAATTGTGGATCCCATGGGTGTGAGACTATTGTCCCAGTGAGAGATATAACTCTCTACCAATAATATTATTATCATAGGAAATAGTATAAAACTGAGCAGAGGATACTCTATGCAAGTAAGAAGGTTTATTTATAGTGCAAAGCAATAACATTGATAAAATAATTCAACTGTTCATAACAAAATTATGAATCATCTATTTGCTTTATAAGGAATATGAAGAACATGCATAACATCTATCTACTCAGATGTATAAAAGTAATGAAGCATCAACCAATGTTTTTCGTATTTGATCCTTAAGCAAATACGCTACACGACTGATTACATGTTCACATTCACACTTATGCCCAAAGGAGATGAGGTATACCGCTCATACTCCAACCAACCACTACTAAGTTCAAATCGGTACCATACAAGGTCAGTGGCAGAGCCGGCTGTTAAGACCTCACCTACCTCGGTCAGTACGAGATAATTGGCAGGACGTCTTGTTTCTACTACATTTAGCTTACCAGGGTATACTGGTATCTTTGCTATAGAGTTACAACCACAACATGTACTCTCTTCGAGAGAAGACCACTGAGCTTTCCCGAATTATTTTTTCATCAGGAAGACCACTGAGCGATCCTAGTTTAGTTTCATCAAGAAGACCACTAAGTGATCCTGGTTTAGTTGGGGAGTCCACTGAGCAACCCATGTTTAGTTGGGGAGTCCACTGAGCACCCCGGTATAATAATTACATATTCAAAAATATGTATACCGAGTTAAACTCATTTCACCATTAAGCAAATCCTGACACTGAATGGATCTATGATCTGGATGAATACATGATAACATTTAACTTGATTAATTAAGTGTATTAAAGTGTCTTTTAGCATCAATCAAGTTTGCAAGAAAGAATTATATCTGATGCTACAAAGAAAGGTATAATATGTTTATCAAGTACTTTCATGATTCTTTGGGACACATATAACACTTAGAATCTCAATCTCTTATCATCTCATGATTGCTAAATCTGGGTATTGAAACCCTTAGTTCATCACTAAGTACTGTTACCACTTATCAGGTAACCATTACCTTTAGGTCATCAGACCAAGGTATTAATTCACATAGTTCACAAAGCTCATTATGTTTGTATCATATAAACATCATAGCTCTTACTTAGTTATGATTATTACCTCATGATACATGCATGCTTAGTATTTCATGATAACAAAATATCTAATACATTCCATTACCATGCAATGCAAAAGAAACACATTATTCCCATTAATTAGGCTTAGGGTTTCCCTTCATCAATCGATTAGGGTTTCAAATCATCTCATCACCCATTATTAGGGTTAAGATTTACTCTTATCGACCAATTAGGGTTTCAAGATCTCATCATAAAAGATTAAACCCTAATTCATATTCCATTCATAATAGGAGTATCAACATATACTTATTACATGGTTGATATTCAATATAAGTTTCTCTCTCATCCTTACTAGGATGTTGATTGCACCATACTTTTAATAAGTTGGGCTCAATTATCCTTTTAAGGTACATTAGCTCATCATTTATCACATTGTATTAAACTCATTACCTTTTAATATTGCATTTAACATGACACACAACATATGTCACTTAATCAAGTACATATGATTGAAGTATACTTGCCGTATCGGGTATCAAGTGTATATATGCTACCATATCATGCTTAATATGCAACCTATCATCACATCGTGCATCTATATCGGGCATGTGGTGTAACCACATTGTCATATCGTGTTTTAGGGTATATCCCTTATTATCATATCATGTACTCATATTGGATTGTCTATCACTTAGAATTTATCACTTCAAGTTAGAAGTACTTGTCCTTATATTGTGTATAAGCTGAAAGCTTGACCTCATATCGGGTATAAGGGTATACTTGCTACCATATCATGCACAAGGTGTGCACCATATTGGTCATAGGGTGTATGCCTCATCATGGTATCATTCAAGTGGTATATATACAATACCATATCGGGTTCCCACCTTGGATTGGTATATCGGGTTATCATATTGGCTAATCATATCAGGTTAGCATATTGGGTAGACCATTATGCTTATAACTTTTCATGCCTTCAAGGAATCAATCCTATCATATTTTTGAACAACATCTAGATATCAGGTTGAGCTCTTTCATAACAATCCTTCAACAAAACAATAGGGTGTATCGGGTTCAAAAGCATGTCGGGTTTCTCTTCCTCATCTAGGGTTTCAACACCATATCGGTTAGAGGGTACCATATCGTGCATGAGATATGGACTTAACCTCATATCGTGTATACGGTATATGTAGGTATTACTCCTATCATCCATGAGATATCACTCATATCATTCATGTGGTATCACTCACCACTATATCGAGTTGCCTATCCTCTTGGGTTCCATATCAGGTTTAAGGTACTTCAACCCTCTATCGGGTTGTACCATGATGATGTCACCATCATCAACCTCAAGACCTTTGTCTTGCTATTCTAGTTCATGGTCAATAGTCCTAAAAACTTATTGGAACTCAAAGAAACATCAATTAATCAATGGAAATTTGAAATTGAAAGTAGATCAACAAGTTCAACAATATTGAAGGTGAATAATAACATAATTGGGTTCAAGTTATATAACCCGCCTCTAAAGCAACTTCCAAGCTCCAAGATCCAACTCTTCACATTCCCAAGGTTGAAGATGATCTTATCCAAGGTCCAAGGCTTGATCTCTTTAGCACTTGCATGATATCTTCACCCCTTGTGGCCGATATCGCCTTGCTAGGTTGATATCACCTTACTTGGCCGATATCCTTTCTCTGTGGCCAATACCAAGCTCTAAACTCGACACTCCTTCACTTATGCATGATAACAAAGTGGTATGCACGATATCTAAGGGAAGGATGGTAACAAGATCTGAAAATTCTACTAATAGGTGAAGAGAATGGTATTTTATACTTGTGGTTTATGAAAAAGAGTGTAAGAGGTGTCATTACCTTTAGCTACTAAGTGCCACATGGCCATGTATGGATTGACACATGTATTTGCATGCATCCCATCTTTATATTGCCATGAAAAATAAGAACTTAAGGATAATGCAAGGGATAAGGGTCGGGCCCCTTTGGTTATCTTCTAGGGCAAGCTATTTCCACTCACATTATTTATTCATAATTCAATTCTAATTTATCCAAAGAAAAGTTGCAAACCAATATCTATTGCTTTATTGAGGTTCCTAGCTCGTCATGGAAAAAAACCAAGAATCAACAAACCGATAGGAGACTCCTCTATGGCTCCTTGGCCGATAGGGACTCCTATATCAAGTCTACAACTTGATATAACTCATACAAGGGTTTAACCACACTAATTCCTTATTCTTTTCATCACCAAGAATATCATCCCTCAAAGATGATTCCAACATGGTGTCTCCTTCTTTCTATCTCCTCTAGATAATACTAGGAATGAGTAGGAACACTCTAGAAGTGGTAATTGCACATCAACCCTACACTTTTGGATATTTTACATTTTGTACCAAAATTGATACACAAAGTACTTAACATTATTCAAACAAGTTCTTACTTTAGAATTTAGGCTTTCCACAAGCTACCACTTATCATCATTATCTCTATTATGATGTAAAAACACTTAGGATACATTCAACATGTGACATTTGAAATATAACCCCTCATCTTGGGTAAATTACACTTTACACTCAGACTATCATATAATGCACACATAGTTTGTAAATAAGCTCAAACTTGAAAAAAAACTTCAGAAAGAGCCTTAATTAGTTTTCAAAATATTAGAACAAGTTTTTAAATGACTTACTTAAGTAAAACTTCTAGGGTTAGGCCATAACCCAGGTCAGGGATGTTACAAATATTGGCCTCTAGGGTTTTTGATACATATCGAGTTAGCCATCATCAACACTCTTCTATTATTTCACCTATCAAGGTATTGGCCTCACCACTACTTGATGTGTCAGTCATAAATTCAAGGAGTACATTTCCCATACCTTCACATGGTGTGTCGGCCTAGGTGTGTCGCCCATCACACTTGTGTTGGGCAAGGGGTGTGTCGGGTTGCTAGGGTTAAGGCATGTCGGGTTGACCACATATCTTCACTCAACTTCAAGATATCGGCCTGCCCCCATATTTATCCTTAGGTGTCAGGCTAAACAACTGAAAGAACAATATTCCTTCACATGTAACAAATCGGTAATGGATTAGACACTCATGTGTATCGGTCTCCCTTTCACATAACCCCATATCGGGTTAGGGTTTCTCAAACCAATATCAGTTTGTGCATGGGATATTCCATCATCTTCAAGCTTCAAACCTTCGTCCATTAACACTCTAGTTCATGGACAATAACCCCATATATCCATTATATCTCATAGAATCATCATTCAATCAACAAAAGTCAAAATTGAAAGGAATCATCAAGTATTGCATGATTGAAGGTGAATAATAATAAAGTTGAGTTCAAGTTATATAACCCGCCTTAAAATAACCACTAGAGCTTCAAGATTCAACGTTCCACATTCTCAATGTTGAAGATGACCTATTTCAAAGGTCCAAGTTTCGGCTATAGCTTCACCTCCATCAAGAAGAAGGTATCATAGTTAGAAACTTGGTGAAGAAGAAAAGAAAGAAAGAATTATGGTCCAAGATACATAATTCTCCAAGGTTGAAGATGGTCATGGTATCACCTTAGACAAGATGATTGACCTTCCTCTTGTTCCTTGAGATCCTAGGGTCTTCCACTAAGAAAGGGATGAAATGAGAGTCGAAATGTTTACTTGCTTGTGAAAAGAGGGACTTATATAGTTGAGTTTCAAGAGAGAGAGAGAGAGAGTATATGTGAGGTGTCATCACCATATGTAACTAGGTGACACGTGTCCATGCATCCATGACTGTATCGACATGAAAAACTCTTGTGGATAATTCAAGGATGAGATATCGGCCATTAGGTAGCTTGCTTGGCAAGATATCACAACCCAATATCACTTTATATGCAAACCGATTCAACTTTTGCAAGGAAGTCCTAAACCAATATGCTTCAACTACTTGAGGTGCTTATCTCAATATGAATACTTCCAAAAAGTTTCTAAACCGATATGGGACCTTCTCTATGGTTTCCAAGCCGATAGGCACTCCCATATACTCTTCATAACTAGACACAACCTTATCTAGGGTTTAAGATACTCAACATTCTTTGGTTCTTTCACCACCAAGAGTGCTATCACTCAACCAAGACTCAAATAAGGGCCCCCATCCTTTCTATTTCCTCTATATTATGCTAAGAGAGAGAAGGGACACTCTAGAGATGGTAATTTGCACATGAACCCCATATTTTGGGTAAATTGCAATTTGCACCAAAACTATCACATATAACACAAACATCCTTCAAACATGCTCAAACTTGAAACTTGAGATCTCCTTAAGTATTAATTACTTTTCAAAAGATTAAGAAAGATTAAGACAAGGTTATAATTATCTTACTTACGCAAAACATCCAGGGTTACCTCATAACCCAAGTCAGGGGTGTTACATGGTATCCTATGTTCATCTCAAATCATTGATATGAACAACCTCACTGATATCTTCACGGTTTCTAAAGTTAAACTAGCCGTAAACCAACTTGGGACGAACAAATATCCTAATCTTGATGGCCTCATCTTTGATTTCTATCAGTTTATGTAGGCACATTTACATTCAGATTCCCATAACCTCTTTTCATGTATACACCAACACGATGGTATGTATCCTCAAATCTCCATCCTCGATCAAACCTATAGTACACTTATAAAAAAGTCAAACTTCCTCACACTATCCACCAATTCAAACCCATCAACCTCATCAATGCATCCTACAAATTAATTGCAAAAAACCTTAGCACTAGGGTGAAAAGACAAATAACATCATTTGGACCACAACAATGCACATTCTTGAAAAATAGAAATATTCACGACGCATACATTATGGGTAGAGAATTTATACATACTTGTAATTTTAAGAAAACCCCCTTCTAACCATTAAACAAGACTTTGAGAAAGCTTTTGACAATATTAACTAGAACTGTCTCACCAATTTCATAATATGATATGGTTATCTACATAGATGGATAGATTGGATTAAATCTTGCATCAGTACATGTTGCTTCTCAACCATAATCAATGGTACATCTTTTGGCTACTTTATAAGTACAATGGTCTTCTTCAAGGTGATCTGTTATCACCTTATCTATTCATCATGGTCACATCTATCCTTACCAAGATGATCAAATTAGGGATCATACACAGACTCATTTTGGCTCCCAACGTTTGTAAGAAAAACTTTGTTCAATATACAAACAACACCATCATCCTCATCAATCCTGACGTTGTTAAGATCATCAATAGTATCCATATCTTGGGGATTTTATCATACACCTCTGGTCTCAAAATCAATTTCCATAAAAATGTTATTATTTACATACATCTTAGCTTTGAGGACTTACACCAATTCTACACACTTTTCAATTGTAAGGCCGAATCCTTCCCTTTCACCTACATGGGCCTCCCAATTTCTTCATAAAACTGGTAAAAAAATTTGGAATTCCATTATTTCCATACTCAATAAATGCCTTTCATCATGGAAAACAAATTTCCTCAATCTTGCTGGCAGACTCACCCTGCTCAACAACTCACTCACCTCTCTTACTGCTTACTTTCTATGTCGTGTTCCACTACCTTCAGAAATTCTTATGACCATTGACCGTATCAGAAGGGACTTCCTTTGGAAACATATGCAGGAAAAAAATCACATTGCACAATGGGATAATATATGTGCCAAAGAATATGGTGGAAGGGGCATCATTGACATAAAAATCCATACCTTATGTCTGATCGACAAAACCAACACGACACTATGTTGAGACCGAGACTACATTTGGAAAGAATTGGTATCTGACATATACAATCATAACAAAAACCTATGTTGGAAAATAGAAAATAAGGAGCATTTTCTCTATGGAAATGCATCAACCAAACTATTCATCATCCAAAATAGCATCTACATCCCACCTCACTATACCAATCACATCATATTCTGGGCTGACCCCTGGTACCATGGACTTCCCATTCAATAACGGACCCTATATCTTGACATTCCACACACTCTATCACATATTACCACTAGCCAAGCGATCTAATGATAGGGAGCAACCATTCTAACCTCCCTGAGAGGACTTCTTTAACCATCTTCCCAATAGAAATAGTCTGACATCCTCCAACATCTCAAATCCAGCACCAACAATTATATCACATGGAGATGGAGCAATAAGTACACACCCAAACAAGCTTACCTCCCCTACACATACCAATCATATTTCGTCATATAATAATATTTGGAAATTACATATCCACTCAAACATAAAATTCTTATCTGACTTATCTAGTACGATAAAATCCTTACAAATCATAATATGAAAAAAGATGATTTCAGGGCCCATCTATTTGCTATGTTTGTACTCATAACGAAGAAACCACACACTATTTTTTTTCATTGTCTCATATCCAATGTATAAATGAATCATTACATTTCACTAATGATGAACTACTAGCAAACATTTCACGCTCACAAGATAAGCTTTTTGTAGCAATGCCGAAACATCTCGATGTACATCAACACAAAACTATCTTGGTCTCCTTGATTTAGACTATATGGATATGCTACTGCTCTTCCTTTTATTTATTTTTATGCACGTTTGTTTTCCTTGGGACTCTGAATCTCCGTCACTTTTGGTGCTACAAATTCTATGCAGTTTTCTTCTGCCACATCTATGTACTCTGACTAGGCGGTAGTATACTAATCAGCTAATTATAATTATGCAAATGAACTTTTACGTTAAAGAAAACAGGACATAGTCCTTTGGAGACATCTACGACAAATCGGATGAGTTGAGCGGTACTCTGCGAAGAATTTTTCTATTTTAAAATTCTAAAGAATTCGGTCTTCAATTGAATACCAAACATTCACCAACGTCTAGCACGCAAATTCACGATATATCTTTTTTTAATTAACAATTGGCCAATCAGTTAGCAGCGGGTTATCCTCCCATACTGAGAACGACCAATGATATCTCTCTTCCAAATAACCCCCCCATTCCCGGCATGGCCAGTCGCTGATCGTCACTCTCATCACTGAGCTGAGCTTTGCAGCCTCGGCCAGGTCGCAAACCTCAATGGCTTCTTCCATGCTGTACTTCACTTCCCAGGTCGGAGTCTCTCCTCTCCATCGCCAACATCGGCAGTTCTTTGGCCGCTCCTCCTCCGTCAAGCTGCTCTTTGCTGCTCGGGGCCCATCCGTCTCCCTACCCAGTAAACTCTCCTCTCATCATATTCTTCCTTCCTTCCTTTCCTTTTTCCCCTCAATCGTCCTATGACTAGTTCTAACTTCGGAGATGTGGCTTTCTGTCAGGGAGGAGGTTCACCGTCAGGGCGGCCGACACCGAGACTGAAAAAGGCATGTTTTGCTCCCTGCATATTTACCCCCTTTTCTTTAAGCTGAATATGAAATTTGGCACGCCGGAATTTCCGTGCTGTGCTATTTTTCATGCGTTTGGGTATGGGGTGTCCGGGGGATTTCCGTATGAACTGACTGCTCAGCGTTATCCTTTTGCTTTGCAGTGAAATCAGCCACTCCCGACAAAGCGCCAGCTGAAGGATCTAGCATCAACCAGCTGCTCGGCATAAAAGGAGCGTCAAAGGAGTCGGTACTGACATTTCTGATTCTTGTTCATTGTTAGTAGTTTTTTTACTTGCTTTGCGTTTGCAGCATGACAGCTGTGGCATTTCTGGTAGTTTAGAGCCTATAGCGTATTCTGTTTAAATTCTGAAATTTCCATCTGCATGGAAATTTGATTTTTTTTTTTTTTTTGCATGTTTCACTGCTTTAAATGGTTGATTTTTGCATCCTAAGTTGGCCCTACTGGAAATTGAGAGACTGATATTCATTCCAAAACGTTTTAATTGTCTAGCTAGTGACTCTTGTCATAGAGGGAAAGTTATGAGATACATTTCATTATAGGTAAAATAAATATTTAATGCTTTCAGTTTAAACCATTGGCAATTTTGGTCTCTATGCGAGGCATCCATGGTCCCCTGGATGCTTTCATATTCCAATACTCTTAAAGATCAAATACGTGCAGCATTTTATTGATCACCTCCGGCTCTCCATAATCTGCCACTATGTGCCTTGAGACTAAAGTCATAAGTCCCTTCTGGCACTTATCTTTCGACATCCGAATGAGAGAAACCAGCCAATTGCACAGGAACCGTAATTTGAAAGATACTAGAGTTGAATAACTTAATCATGAGCATGGGCTACCCTGAGCTTTAAACACATACATTGAAAATTTCTGTGTAACCTATTTCTACTTGGTTGATTTTTAGGTATTAAAATGAGTGGGAATTTTCTCATTTACTTGATATCCGAATATAAAATCGATAAATTCACTTTCTCAAAATTGCAGATATTCTAGTAAATCTTGTCTTAAAGATTCTTATTCTTGGTAGATTCATTATGTATGTCCTTGATGAATGCCTGTAGGATAAGTGGAAGATTCGGCTTCAACTGACTAAACCAGTAACATGGGCGCCATTGATATGGGGAGTTGTTTGTGGAGCTGCTGCTTCTGGTAACCTCCTTTACTTTGATATATGTGAATCTTCAGAAACCATTCCTGATCGAACACTTGTATTCTTTCGAGTTTAGATATAATAAGATGGTAAGAGCAAACCTGTTATTGCGTATCTGTTATATGTACTACTATGAGAAGACATAACAAACATAGGTCAAGATTTGCTGCTGAACTAATTAATCTGTAATATCCCTTTTCCAATGTGAAGCCCCTACGATGAATACTGAAATACTGGTGGAACATGTTGTCAATGATGACATCGCCTGATTTCTGGCTACTTCCTTTATATATTTGTCTCAGAGAGTCAAAGATAATGTTCACTTTATTAGTTCCATGCTGTCTGTTACAGAGACTAGTAAAAGGCAAGCTATACACGGAAGGGAAGGTACTTGTATGAGATTGGAGAAAAATATATCAGTAGGGAAGCATGCATACATTGATGGTGCAATATAAATGCTTGATTCTCATTTGTATACTGAAAGGACGATGCCAGGTTTTGAGGCATGCATAGAAGGCTAAAGATTGGATCTCACACGGAATGAAGAAGGTGCCTAGAGAAGATGATAGATAAAGAAGGGCTTGGGCATCGATGGGATCTACAAAAGAAAAAGAGGGGGGAGTTACTTTGGCTCTCAGTGCATATATGTATATGATCATTTGACTTATGCTAACAACTCTTTCTAGTGGCTTCCCAACCTAGAACAAAATTACCCTTTTCTACTAGACGTTGGATTATAGAAGGATATGTTGTAGAAAGAATCAATATTTGTTGTTTTTTCAGGATGACTGCAAGCCCTTAGTGATGACTGCAAGCGTTATTCATCCTAAGTCTCGCGGCTACCTGAAGTGGTAAGCTAAGCTGGGGAATGACATACCCAATTTGCAGGTTCTTTTCCGTCAAAGACTTTGACTGGTTCTAAACAAGGATTGGAAGCATATCTCTTTCCTTATCCCGTTTCCCAGTATATTAGTGGGCCACAGTTTTGTAGTTTGGTTCTGAGGTGATCTGTGGCACAAGACAGTTATAGATTTAGCCTCTTTGGGATGGACTGGGAGTGGACGGGGTTAGTCGAGATTTGTCTCGTCTGGTTTCAGTATGATTTTATCTGCAACCTAGTCAAGGCTGTTCGGTAGCCCAGTCTGGTTCTGGTTTGATTGTCACTGTCGCATATAATACAAAAGTTTTATCAAAAAAAAAATATAATACAAAAGTTAATCACTGGGATTTTATAATCCTGCTCAGACCTGGACGGAGTTGGTCCAAATAATGGGAGGTATGGAATCCTAATTGGACCATGTTAGTCCAAGTTTTACCAAACCACATGGGATTGAATCTGGATTTAATTATCCGAATTTAGTCCTCCATGCATACGTGGCGCAAAAAGACAGTCACTAATCACTCCCGTCCAACTTAAATCGCCATCCAAACGGGGCCTTAGTCTTTAATATTGCAGCCTTGATTATCTACTTACTCATTTTAGTTCGTTGTTTGTATCAAGCAAAAGCCACTTGTGAACAAGTTTATTCGTTGTTATTGTGTTGTTTTGATATGTACACCCCTGCTCTATATATATAGGTGAGGAGGCAATTACAAGGAAGCACAAGGAAGCGGACTAAACCCTAATGGGCCATGGGCTAACAGGCCCATGTACACAATAGATTGATTAACCTATTAAATAAATAGGCTAATATTCTAACACCACTAATTCTAGAAACTTTCAGGGTGTAAAAGCGCTATACACACTTTTGTACATCTATTTTTCTCTTTCTATACTATTATTGCACATACAATGTATGGAAAATAAAATGTGTGTTGTATTACTTATTGATAGATGGCAAGATCTCCTCCTATATTAGAGAGGAGGCAAGTACAAATCCAATGAGCTAAGACAATTAGGCCCATGAACCTATTAAGTAATAATTATTCAACATCTAACACTCCCCAAATTGGAGTATGGGCGAAACACATGTAGCTTGGACATGACTCAATCAGATGATACGACAAATAAGAAATAAAAATCACACTCCCTCTAGAAGAATTTTCATTCCTCCCCTTATACATGACTCTTCAACTAATAAAAGAACATTAGATGACACCTTCCTTAAAGTTGTGTTTTGCAAGCTGGATATACTCAAGATTTGGAAAAGATCTTCTGAAGTGCATCTAGAATGAAGAAAGTAGATGGAATCCAAGCATCGTAACAAAAACTCACCTCCATCAATCTAGAGCAAACAATCAAAGCACCACTACTAGGCCATCTACAATGGAAAGGAATGTGTGGTTGTAAAAAGCATAATCAACACATCCCGCAATGTTGATGTACAAATAGAGATATCCTCAAATTTCAAATCGTTTAAGAAGTGTAGCCAACTGGACCAAAGTACAAAAAACCACATGCATGCATAACAACAGAACGCGAACACAATGAGGTGACAGTATCGTCATGCTGGATCTATAAACCTAGAATGTGGATCTTGAGGACTTGATAGGAATGAAAGCACAATCAAGGAAAACCCAAGTAGATCACTAGAAGCACCATATCGACGCTTGAGAATCAATAGATTCAACTTGGACAAAACATGAACAAAGTGGCACGGTGAAGATAAAATCAGGATGAACATCAATCTTATAGATGCAATTTTGCAGGCTAGATACTGACAAGCTTATGAAAAGTTTAGAAACCAACCATCCATCTCATAAGAACGCAATAAGATTGCCACAAAACTAACACCTAAGGAACTAGAGATTGGAATAAGCGCAACAAGCTCTATTCAAACATGTCAATATTGAGATCCTTCAACACCACATGAATGTAGTGGCCAATTGAAAAAAGCGCAGATAAAGCCACCCACGTGCATATCACGACACAAACATAAATAAGTAGTGTCATTGGGAAAGAGATACCAATGATGCATGGGAAGCACGATGCTTAATTGAATGAGGCACCACAAAGACATCAAAAGAACATATGTTCTCACTAATATGAAGCTCCATGAATATCAAAATAGCCTGGAATATATGTATCAACTTTTTCTTTCTCCTTATAATGTTTACCCTCCATCTCCCTCATGCTCTCTTTCTCCTCTATATCCCCCCCTACACTCCAACTACGAAAAGAATTAGTTGGGGTGGAAAATAGACAATACACCCTTGCCTCACACATGGAAAGGGATGCAAACATGAGGGGTGGTAGGGTGGGGATCAAAATATTATCAAGTGAGATTTTAATGTAGCTTTTGGAGATAGAGGGCAAGGGGCTCTTTGGTAGATGACCGCCATACTATTGCGCAGTTTTTTTTTTGGGGGGGGGGAGGGCATTGCCCCCAATTAAGGGGGTCCTGCTTCCCTAAGCGAGCAGAGGTTGAGGGGATGCCGCCTCTAGTAGGGGATTGGTGGAAGAGCCCCCCAAAAAAGGTCCACGGTGATTTTCAGTGGGAGATCAAGTATAAAATTTGTAAATATTAGGATGAAAATCAAGAAAGTTTCACCTGTCGGAGCAAATTTACGGTGCCTTCGTGGTGATGGCTAGTGGCAACAATGGGATTAAAAAAAGCAACTTTGCATGCCTGTCAGCAAGGTCCTGCTACCTGCGGGCGACAACCTGTCGTGAGGTTGCTGCTACCTATGACCAATGGCAGCTGATGCCTGCGGCTGGCGGCTGTTGTTGACCAACATTAAATGCTTTGATGAGAGTGGTGCCTGGGGATCGCTGCAATGGCTGCTAGCTGTAGTGGCCGGTGGTGGTGCCTAAGTCGATTGTTGTTGGTTGTAGCAGCCGGCAGTTGTGGTCAGGCCGAACGCTGTTGCTGGATGGAGATGTGTGGGCATCGATGTAAAAGCTGGAGTTATGAAGGATTCGAGGAAGTGACTCAAGAAAGTGCAAAGACGATGGGATTTTTATGAAAGAAGAAGAAACGAGAAGACGACCATGGAGGTTAAGAAGATGCCTAGCCGACGGTCAAAAGCCAAGAAGTGATGACGGCCACCCACTACTAGAGGCTCTCTCTTTTTCTTTCTACGGTTAGGATCAAAACATTAATACCATGTAGAAAATAAAAATATGTGTTGTATTTCTTATTCATAGAGCAAACTCCACTCCTATACATTAGAGAAGAGGCAATTACAAGGAAACAAACTTATCCCTGATGGGCCAAGAAAATTAGTCCCATGAACCCATTAACAAATAATACATCTAACATCTAACTCACCACGCATGTCAGACTGTCAGTTGATGGTAAGGAGGTAATATTTGAAAATTAATTTAAACTGATAGGGTTATAGCTATTATTTTGATAAGGAGGCTTGTGGAGAAGTATAGAGAAAGACAAAGGGATCTTAATATGATTTTTATTGATTTGGGAAACGCTTATGATCGTGTACCCTAGGAAGTGTTGTCGCGGGTTTTGGAAAAAAAGGGTATGCCAATCCAATACATTGACTTGATTAAGACATGTATGATAGCTCAACTACAAGTGTGAAGACTGCTGGCGGTGAGACACCAACATTTCCTATCACAGTTGGGGTACACCAAGGATCCAAACTCCACCCTTATCTGTTCATTCTTGTTATGGATGAGTTGACAAAGAATGTTAAGGATGATATTCCTTGGTGCATGTTATTTGCTAATGATATTGTGTTGATTGACGAAACTAAAGATGGATTGAATGATATTGTTGAGATTTGGAGAAAGGCGTTAGAATCAAATGGATTGATGATTGGTAGGAGCAAGACTTAGTATATGCATTGCAATTTTTAGCCAATCTCGTAGTGTGAATGGTGGACCCGAGTTGGACGGAGTGGATGTGTGATGCCCATCGTCACACGAGAGTGAGATTACTCAAAACAAAGTGCGGAATAAATACTAATCAATCAGGTCACCAGATAACACAGGAATTAAAATCGATTTCACATAACCACAAAAGCCAAAACTTATTACATCTGAGTCCACAACCTGTGCCATCTGTATTACATATCTCATGCCAAAAGATATATACATAGCACTGTTCACTGGCTAACATGCCACCAACTTGTCACATATGATAACCTGTTCATATATATATATACAAGCCATGTATGTACGACCATGGCCTACTGCCAAAACTCATATCGATATACATAACAATAAAAATCTCCCCAAGGACCTGAGAGTACATGGACGACATATAGGACTCTACTACAAAACGCTAGCAGCATGTCCAACCTTTAACATACTGCTCCTCTTGCTGCTCAGCCTCAACCGTACGATCTCTACCTCGTTGTGCACGATCATCTAAAAGATGTGGAAACCCACAGGGTGAGGCCAAAAGTCCCAGCGAGAGATATAACCCTCCGCCTGCAACTTTTTATAAGCACAGAAAAACTAAAACAGGTAGATAACCATAATATCAGGTTGATTAGATTCAACTAAATGATATGAATAAAACAATTACCATTGTCTAAGCAATTCAGGCATCTACAACTGAGCAATAGAACATCTTATATTTTTAGAAGGAATATGAAGAACATGTACAACAATTGATTTTTCTTACCGCATTATAATTCAATAAATCAGTATAAAAAATAAGGCAAGGGCCATTCAAAGTGAGTCGTGTTTAACCCTAAACAATTATACTACACGACTATATTACATCTTTTATTTTGCCCTGAGGATTTGAGTTGTACCACCCCAAATCCAAGGATCACTATAGAGTTGAAATCAATGCCATACAAGACCAATGGAAGAGTTGAAATCCATGATCTCACCATACAAATCCCGATCAGACATCGCAGAGACATAACAAACAACTGCCAACAACGACATATAGTCAAGCTGAAAAGAAACAACTAGTCCGACCTTGGTAGAGGTCACGACACATGTATGTACGACCATGGCCTACTGCCAAAACTCATATCGATATACATAACAATAAAAATCTCCCCAAGGACCTGAGAGTACAGGGACGACATATAGGACTCTACTACAAAACGCTAGGAGCATGTCCAACCTTTAACATACTGCTCCTCTTGCTGCTCGCCTTCAATCGTACGATCTCTACCTCGTTGTGCACAATCACCTAAAAGATGTGGAAACCCACGGGGTGAGGCCAAAAGTCCCAGCAAGAGATATAACCCTCCGCCTGCAACTTTTTATAAGCACAGAAAAACTAAAACAGGTAGATAACCATAATATCAGGTTGATCAGATTCAACTAAATGATATGAATAAAACAACTACCATTGTCTAAGCAGTTCATGCATCTACTACTGAGCAATAAAACATCTTATATTTTTAGAAGGAATATGAAGAACATGTGTAACAGTTGATTTCTCTTACCGCATTATAATTCAAGAAATCAGTACAAGAAATAAGGCAAGGGCCATCCAATGTGAGTCGTGTTTAACCCTAAGCAATTATATTACGCGACTATATTACATCTTTTATTTTTCCCTGAGGATTTGAGTTGTACCACCCCAAATCCAAGTGATCACTATAGAGTTGAAATCAATGCCATACAAGATCAATGGAAGAGTTGAAATCCATGATCTCACCATACAAATCCCGATCAGACAACGCAGAGACATAACAGTCAACTGCCAACAACGACATATAGTCAAGCTGAAAAGAAACAACTAGTCCGACCTTGGTAGAGGTCACGACACTAGAGAACAAGCTCACACATGGCCGTTCGAAAAGAGACAATCACGCAATTACACTGCTGCCTTTCACCAATCACATCACCACGAGGCATGATCGTAGTCATCCTCCAAACATATAATTGTTGATGCAAGGATATATCACCGACGTGCACCCCCGAATATTAAAAAATATGCGCTCCGAGATTCCCGTAGGAATGATTCGTTTCACCACCCAACAAGTTCTGACACTGGAATGGATCTATGGCACAGGACATCTACACCATTAGGGTTTCACTTGATTAATTATGCCAATTAAGCGTCTGTTAGTGCATCAATCAAGTTACAATGTACAAACTGTAAACCGGTTCTATAAAAATAGGGGTAAATGTACAACTCCAGAAGATATAAAAGTATGAAAGGAAACTTGTCACTTCATCATATGATGCTTGTCTCACTGCCATTCACAAGGTCATCACCAACACCACATGTTACAACTGCCACACAAGGCCAACATCAACATCACATCACTATGGGATATCAATCCTTCAATTACATCTCTAGAGGATTTCATCTCAAGCTAGGCACAAGGCACTTGTCAGGTCTTTAGACCCAAGTACATAATTCCTACACATTCAATATCACAGTATGCCTCAACAATACTCATAATCACCATCCTGTATTATACAAGGATTCACCATAGCATTCACATAGCTATGACATTCATTCCATTTGCAAGGTTATGGTTACACAAGTAGGAGAGAGAAAATACCATAATCATGTAATCACTTTAAGCAATATAAGCAAACACATCATATGTTTCAAAATTAGGGTTAGGGTTTCATGTATAGCCAATTAGGGTTTCCATAGTACCACCCAATCACCAAACCCTAGTTTCATCACCTCCCATATGTATGGAATGTATTAGGGTGAAGCACTATTGATTATGATTAAGCATTCATCTTCACATCATCATGTAGTGTCCAAACATATACTGTAGCGATCGATTGGGTTAGATGTAGCGACCTTCAACCAAGACCAAGGTGTATCGGCCGAAACAAGCTCAAAGGTGTAACAATCAACGAGGTCAAGCTACCTCAACAAGACATGGCCATCCTCAAACAGAGATAAACCATGATCAAAACAGATGGTAAACGTCAAGGACACTAAGCAGTATCAAGGAGGGAAAACTCCATACAAGACGCTCACCAAAACTCTAACACATGTACCCTAGATATCACCATGAAAGAACCTCGTTAAGAGAGATAAAACCCACGTTCAACACATGCTAAATAGAACTAAAACTTCATGCTACTCGAAGATACTCGAACCATAGGCATGTTGATAGAAATCCATAATCAAAAGCAAGAGAAAACCATCCATCCCATAATCACCACAAAAACGGGTACAAGAAATTAGGGTTTAGGGGTATAGGCAAACCACATGTGATTATTACCAAAACTTAAGCCCTAGATTATGGAAATTGTCTAGCATATTAGGATCACATTTTCGAGATGAAAACAACATGCATGCAAGAAAATAGTGCAATAATAGTAGGGATAAGAGTTATCGAACTTGCCTTATGTAGAGAATCAAGCTCCGAAGCCACAAGCTCCAAGAGGGAAGAAAAAACTCCAACCAAGATCAACTTTCGGCCACAAGATCACCTCAAGAAGGAGAAAATATACCAAGGTCAAAAGTTGGCTCAAGATGAAGAAAAACACAAACCCTAGGCTGATCAAGAGAGAAGGAAGAAGAAAGAGAGGAAAGCTCCATCTCACTTAGGTACCATCACGGTAAATCCATAGTCTCACGACCTTAGTGAAGAGAAGATCCTCAAAGAATAGCCACCATGGTTGCACCATAGTCTCACAGCCAAGAAGGAAGAGGAAGATAGGGTAGAGATCAAAAGAAAACGTGACCAAGGAAAGATAACAACTTACCAAGAAAGAAGATCACCAAGGATCACCACAAGGAAGATGATCAAGCTCAAGATCACTACATGCAAGGTTGGTCGGCCACCAAAGCTCTAAGATCAGTCATCTTCTGCTCCACAAAGCTCCAAGGACGAACACATGGGAGAAGAGAAAGAGTAGATCTGAAAAGGATACTTGCATGTGAAGGAGAGGGGTTATATACTTAAGGTAAGAGGGAAACAAGGGGGTTATGAGGTGTCAACACACAAGAGCACCAAAAGGACACTTGTCCACCAAGGAAACAACCATGCAACTACTTAACACTTACAAGCATCGAAGGGTGATATAACCTAGGGAGGGTAGCGACCACCTAGGTCAGCTACAACCCTTGTTGCGGTCGAAGCACACCATGCACATGTAGCGACCGCAACACTAGGTCAGCCGCACCACAACATGGTCAAAGCACTCCACTAGAGGACAAACCTTAGCGACGAAATCTCAACTAGGTCACCACGGTCGAAGCAACTACACCTAAGGTAAGTGTTGCGGTCGCACCACTCATCTAAGAGTGGTGTTGCGGTCGCAACACACACAAACGCTAGCATGGTCGAAGCTCATCAAGGCAAACCCTAGAAGCCCTATTATCACCATTTCATGTCACATCATCAACCATGGTCCAAGCAAGGCACCTCTATGCATCTTTCTCTCTCTCATGATGCCAAGACATAGAGGGCACACTCTACATGTGACAAATGGCAAGATAACCATCACTCATGGGTAAATTGCAACTTGGTCCAAAACAAGCATACATAATTCAAACATCAACCAAACATGACCAAACTGAAAACATAAGCTTGTCACATGTTATAAAGGCATTTTAAAAGATTAGATTAAGGTTTAAGCATCTTATTAAGCAAAGAAAACAAAGTTAACCCAAAAGCCAGGTCAGGAGTCTTACAGGATGTATCAAAATGTGATATATATATAGTTACTTGAGTTCTATTATTCAAATAGATGGAGACATCCAAGATGATGTTTATCACATGATCACACGAGCATGGTTGAAATTGAGGAGTGCAAATGGAGTATTATGTGATTGGAAGATCCCTCTAGATTAAAAAGTTAAATTTATAGAACAACTATACGGCCAACCTTGCTCTATGGCAATGCTGGGCGGTGAAGAGATAAGGTCTCGACAAGATGAATGTGACTGAAATGCACATGCTGAGATGGATGTGTGGGAAGACAAGAAAAGATAGCTTGAGAAATGATTATATCAACAATAAAGTGGGGATGGCGAGCATTAAAGACAAGTCATGCGAGGGCTGACTCAGATGGTATGGACATGTGCAATGTAGATCGACTGATGCGCCTATACAAAACAAAGCAATCGAGTCAATCACAGTTAAAAGAAGAGGAAGACCTAAATTAACATGGAAAGAGCTTATAAAAATGATTTTGAATCTTTACATCTTGATCAGAATATGACCATGATAGAGCTGAAAGGAAAAGAAGGATCCATGTAGCTGACCCCGATATGGTTGAGACTGAGGCTTAGATGATTATGACAATGATATGTATTATATACATGTACTGTGCTTTTCTAAAAGTTTACCAAAGCTTTAGGCAAATAACTTTTACCAATTTCATGACAACTTGACATTCATAGACAGTTGAAACCAAAATGGCCAACCTAGTCACATAATTTTTTTCATGTGATGCATGTTTTGCCCCTTCATAATTTTAAGAATTACTCTAAAATTGAGCTGGTTTCTCCCAAAGTATTCCTCTTTAGAAATTAGAATATGCTATATGATTTATGGTTGGAAATTTTGGACTAGAGAACCGATATTCAATTTTATGTGTGCATATCTTCAGTTATAGATCAACGTCTGTAAAAAATATGTTGTGTATGTATGTGTGGAAAACAATAATCAGATGAATTGATTCAATGAATAAAAGAGGTACAACCCTGTTCTATATATGGGAGCAAGGGAGAAACCCTGAGACTTGGGACTCAAGTAATCTAAACGGGCCGAAACACTAAAGTCCCACTAACTATAGAACTGCCGGCTGTAGCCATGTCGGTACTATTGACAATATCTTGGTAGTACCGAGATATACAGTCTTCAACACTCCCCTCAAGCTGGAGCATGGGTGAAACACATGTCCAAGCTTGGAATTACATGACTTGATAAAATGATAAAAGAAAGATAGAAATGATAAAAGATAAATGTCACTTCCCACACAAAATTGATACTACCCCTTAAACAATTCTCCCCCTGAATTATACGATGACGACGCCTCTCTTCTTTGGAATTGTATTCTGCAGGCTAGAGATCCTTGAGCTTTGAAGGTCTTTTGGAGTGCATTTGGATTGAAGAACATCTGATGAATGAAACCTGAATACTCCAACAGTAATTCGCCACTTTGAAGCAGACAATCAACAATACCACGACTACACCATCTTCACTGGAATACGTACTTAACGCGACACGAACGCAGATACACAGTGTCGATGTAGCAATAGCGAAATCTTCAAATTGTTTGAGAAGACGTGCATACCGTGGCACGAACACAAACGGACGATGTGCTGATGATACGATGCAGGTGCCATAACTCTGGCGCATGAACCTTGGGGGTTGGACAAGAAAGGAGATCATCTATCAAGGAAAGCCCTAAGTAGATCAGCAGAAGGTGATTCTAATACAACAGATGTAGCTCGGGGAAGACATGATGAAACATCTCGGTGAAGATAAATCTGGATGAATCAACCTTGCAGATGTAGACTTGGCAAGTTAGAAATTGCTGAGCTTCTGATGTCTGGAGAAGCACCCATCTGTCTCTCAAGAATGCAGTAAGAGTGATAATGTTGTTTGAAAGTGGAGAACAGGTGTGTTGAACAATGCACAACTCCATGAAGATAATAGCCTGGATATCAATTGGAATATTAACATCATCTCTTCTCATACTCTCTCTCATACATATTATCTCTCATGCTCTCTCTCATCTTATACTCTTCCTGTCGTCTCTATCCCCCCTCGCACCAAATATGACGAGAGTGAGTATATGGTGTGGAGGAAAGGATATATGACCCCCCCGCACGTGGAAAAGGGGATACCCACATGATGGGTGGAAAGGTGGGAAAGGAAAAGGATAAAACGAGAGGTGTAGTATGTAGAGAAGAACAAAAGAACTACCGGAATGGAAGCATCAGTAGAAAGACGAGATACATTACTAGAATTTTGCTCGGTAGGAGGAAGAAGTGGCACTGCCAGAATGGTTTGTCGGCATGAAAACTGATAACCGGAATCAATATGCATGAACAACTTGATTAAGATCTGGATAGAGAAAACAAATAGATCTTTTCTTGACCGCCCCCCCACAAAAATTTTTGCGGGGTAAAAAAAATAGGAATAGGATCCCGATTATCATCAATTTTTGCGGTGTAGTATGTAGAGAAGAACAAAAGAACTACCAGAATGGAAGCATCAGTAGAAAGACGAGATACATTACTAGAATTTTGCTCGGTAGGAGGAAGAAGTGGCACTGCCAGAATGGTTTGTCGGCATGAAAACTGATAACCGGAATCAATATGCATGAACAACTTGATTAAGATCTGGATAGAGAAAACAAATAGATCTTTTCTTGACCGCCCCCCACAAAAATTTTTGCGGGGTAAAAAAAATAGGAATAGGATCCCGATTATCATCAATTATTGGAGGAGAGATAGACCTTTAGAGGACGTCAAACTGGAACTGGGAGAAGATAGAACTGGGGGTAATGGCATGCTTGGATATGGTGGAATGATGAAGAGCAGCAAGGCAACAATGTGGAGCAGCGACCTAGGGGCCGGTATGATGGCAATGGCGGCTGAAGATTGCGATCGTCGGCTGGGGATACGGTTGCTGGATAATGAGGCAGAAACACTGCAACGAACGGACGCAGTGGATGGATGGATTATGTCGCTCGGTAAATGTAGCACTTGACCGCAACGGAGGAGATGATAACAGTCTCCTCCACGGCTCTAGAGATATTGCATGCCATGAGGCTGCATGCGGAGTCAAGTGCGGAGCCTCTCCATGAGCGGCGGCGAAGGCTGGTGCCGAGGACTTCAGGGTGATGCAGCGGTAGAGACGATGACTGTTGTTGATGTACTGACGATATCTCAGTACTATCGATGTGTCTGTCGGTAGTACCGATGAGGTCACAGGCTGCAGTCATCGAGGGAGTCGGTAGTATCGACATCCTGTCGGTAGTACCAACCCGACGATGCAGCGGAAGATGCGATGACTGCTGTCGACGACGGCTTGATGATGGTGCCTGATAGCGCCGGGAGATAACAGATAAATAGGAGATAGCTGGGATGGATAGTGCCGACGTACGAAAATAAAAAATTGGATCTTTAAGAAAGAGAAGAAGTCATGGAGGTCGGGATATGCCTGGTGGGCAACCGGCCTAAGCCATGGAAGAGGCGGCGATAGCAGCCCGCAGGTGGGGGCACTCCCCCTATTGCTCTCTCCTGGAGAGAGAGGCGGCGGCTAGGGTTGCTACCTGCGTGGAGAGGGAAGAGGGGCGTGTGACGTCCCCGGATTTTCTAAAACTTAATCTGATGTGTGACGTCCAAATTGAAACCCTCACCTCAGCGAGAATCCCAATTTAAACACCACACACTAGGCTAAGAAGAAGAAAATCAAGGGAGTCAGAAGGAAACGATCAGTAGCACATGCACATGAACAATAAACAAACCACAACACATGTTCACCATTCAACATATAATTACAACATGAATTGTTACAACATTTGATATTACATATTGAACAACAAACTTATACATATACATGTACTACCACTAAACTACAGGATCTTAAGACAACAGGTCCACCTGTACATCAGCTCGCCACACAACTCTCACTATCCTGGATCTTCAAGAGCATAACCAAAACCTAAACAAAAGATTACATGCGGTACACGTTAGTACAATATTCAAGAATATTGTACTGAGTACGCCTACATGTCTTTTATATACCTCTCATCATATCTTGGCAATAAGATAAAACTAATATACTTGGCAGTAATAGAAGAATATAAGAAAAGCGTATACTTGCACAAAGATATTCATTAGCAAAAGAGAACACATATTTTTAATCACATTTCCATCATATATCTCGTACATCTGCCCCCAAGGGCTTTGATGTTTTTAGGCCTTATGATCTACTACCAAAGAGTTTGAGATCATTTAACGTGTGATCTACTACCAAAGAGTTTGAGATCTAACATATGTGATCTACTACCAAAGAGTTTGAGATCACTTCAATGCACTGTACTACCAAAGAGTTTAGTGCTATCATATGATGGATCTGATATCTTATGTTTCATGTGTTCATAGCCATAAATATGGAAAATCAAGCAACATATCATGCAAGAACAATCATTTCATCCAATATCATATGCCAAGTATTTTACTACACATATAGCACAAGCATATTGTATAATAAGCCAAGTAAGAGGTAATGGCGTACCTTCCAAAGAGATATCACAATCTATATCCTCATATCGTCTACATCCTGGTCAACCCTGATTAAGACAAGACCACATATATCACCATCAGGTTCTCATCATCTCAACCCTAGTTATGTCCATTTTAGGGTTGACTTACTCATTAGGATATTTCCACTATTACTTGCATTCTTGTCTTGGATTTATCTTACTGATGTTATATTCCAGATTATAGTTCATCAACTGGATATATTCATGTGTCACACTATTATGTGAACATACTTAACATTATGTCACTTTCATTAACCATATTAGGGTTACATCACATGTATTAAGGGTGCTCTTCATATAATATGAATTATATGCATATGACTGATATCAGAGTTCCACATTAGCTTCCAGTTACATATATGAGGGTATTCCGTGAATTTCATCATTTATTGAGCATGTATGTATTTAATACATTTTATTTAGGGTTATTAGCCCTAATTAGCCATTCTAAGCAAATTACATATTTTCGTACATCAACATGACCATATCTGACATCAGATGGATTATAAACATGAATTATGATTTGATGGTATTTTCTCATAATTTAGGTCGCTGTTTGATATTTATTATCTATCAATTAAGCATTTCACAACTAACAAGATATCACTGATATTCGTGCATCAAAAGCAGGATATTATGCTTCCATCTTGTTCTATGCATTTTTCTGAGAATTTTGGTATATTATATATATTTTTCTGATGCTCGAGCTAGTTTCTATGATTTATTGAAGATATGTTCATTTATTGAAATTATTTACCTTTTGGCCAATGAGAGCCCGCCACGTGGCTTCTCGGGTAGCGCTGCTCTTCAGCTTGTCTCAAGCGAGCCGCCGGTTCACTGGTCATGCGGCCGGTTCACTACCTGGACCCGGTCCGCCTTTCTTCCTCTCCTCTCGCGTCACACCACGGGCGTGGGCAGGCCGCCACGGTCGTGTTCGCTCGTGAACATGGCGCCCGCCTCCCCTGTCTACAGCGTACACCGTCGTCAATTGGCCCAACAACGGCGAGGTCTCGGTTGTAGCTGTCTCTCTCCTTCTCAAGGTCCATCATGGCCAACAGCTTTGGCCCTTCCTCCTCTAAGCCTCCGACTCTCTCTCTCTCCCTTGCTTGAGTCCGCAGCAGGACTCTCTACCCCCACGGCGCAGCTGCCGCGGGCTGTTCTTGGCGTGTATAGGCGCCGCCGCCTGGGTGAAGATCTTCAGCAGCGGTCGGCTGCCTAAGCTCCACCTTCGTCTCTCTGCTGTACTCCGACTCTCTTCTGATTTGTCGAACACGCCGCCAAGCTTGTCCGCGGTTCTCGATCCCAGCCTACGCCGTCGATGCAAGGTCACCATCGTTGTCCTTATGACCTTGGTGCTGGCAGGCGCTGCTGCGTGAGAGAGGAATCCAACAAGCAGTTGGTCACGAGATCCTCCAACTCGGCCTCTGGTAATACCGCCTTCACTTCGTCACAGTGAAAGGATGCACCGTGATCTTGACTCTTATTGCTGCCTATGGTCGTTGGCGGCCTCCAGGCTGCTGTCGCCATCGTAACTCCTCCATGACAAAAGAGGAGATGGCCACAGAGGGATTGCTGTGTGGGAGTCTTCTTGTGATGGGCCGATGGCAAACACTCAACTAGGTGTTTCTCCCATACACGATCATCAACATGTGCATCGTGAGTAGATCGTGTACACATTAGTTTATAACTGCAAGGTTGAAGAGAGGTCATAGCCGTTCATCTCATCTGAGGGCTCTAGTCATCGCTTAATAGCTATGAGACCTATGCGCTAGCCAACTGCGCCACCACCATCGTGGTCACTGCCTGTCAAGGTTGAAAAATGCGTGAGGCGTAATGAGGCGTTTTTGTCTCAGTGAGGCGAGGCGTAAGCCTCGAGGCGTTTGAGGCGTAAGCCTCAAAATATGTATGAGGCGGTAACAAAAATAAATTTATACATGTAATTACATATATATGTGTGTGTGTGTTATGTATGTGCATGTGTATAACAGAAATAGGTATATACAAGCATAACCAAATGAAATAGAAATTAATTGTGAAACTTAATAGTAATAATATAGACTAAGGACCCACCACAATACCAAAATAAATATGTAAAACTAACGAGATATAAATTTTTTATACTATTAGAATAAAAGATGTCAATGGCAGAAAAACTAAAGGAGATAGAATTTCGAATTAGTAGGAACAAGAAACCAAAGTTAATTAACAATGATACGAAATTCAACAAGATGATGAATAAGAAGGGAAGCAAACAATGATAAATTTGACAAAGAAGATTGAAAACTGTAACTTAGAGATTGATGATTAAATGTTCATTAATAAGAAATAACAAATAACTATAAGATCTAAAAGAATTTTTTAAAGAAAGTGTTTGTAATAATCTTAAAAGTACACAATTTGATGGTTAACATCAGACTTTATCATCTAGAATTGAGGCGTACGCCTTAACTAAGCCTCAGAGCCTCAATGCTTTGAGGCGGGCCTCAGACAATGCGAGGCGTAAGCCTCAGTCTAGCACACCGAGGCGTAAGCCTCGAGGCGCATTTGGGATAGCCTCACCAAGAGGCGTAAGCCTCGAGAGCCTCAAGGCGGGTTTTTTATTACCATGCTGCCTGTAGTCAAGGCTGTAACCGCAATGTAGGGGAAGATATCTTAGCCCTTCATTAAGACCATCCAAGGGTGATTAAGGCTCCACGTCACCAATTTGTGGCCTCCTGATTTTGTTGACCTGGTTGGGCGTGTGACACAGCCACCAAGGCTAGAAACTCAACACTTAGGTCCATTAAGCACTAATAATCCGCATTATTTTCCAAATTTCAAACCTTCATAACTTCCGCTACGTACATCTAATTGCCACCAAATTTTAACCATACCTTCCCTACCTCTCGAGCTACATTCTCCTCAAATTTGGTGACGAAACTCAACTATTTGATCATCTAATTAAATTCCTCAAAATGACAGAAACTTTGGCTCATTAATCATGTAATCAACATCAATTACCAACCAAACTTTACCAAAGCACTTGTAACTTTCAAAACAACTCAGCATGCATGAAATCACTTATGTCATTAGACCTTTAAGGATTTCAAAAGTCCACTCCATCACATCCTACACACCTTAAAAGAAATTCCGTCCTCGGAATTAAACTAGAAAAACCACTTTGTCACAGGGCGGCAGCTAGGTTAGGGTTCCCTAGGACGGAACATGCTTTGATACCATGTGGAAAACAATAATAAGATGAATTGATTCAATAAATAAAAGAGGTACAACCCTGTCCTATATATAGGAGCAAGGGAGAAACCCAGAGACTTGGGACTCAAGTAATCTAAACGGGCCGAGACACTAAAGGCCCACTAACTACAGAACTGCCGGCTGTAGCCATGTCGGTACTACCGACAATATCTCGGTAGTACCGAGATATGCAGTCTTCAACAATATGTACGCACATACATTCTACATGCACGTGCCTGACACACCATAGTGTCCAACTTTTTTCCCTAGTAGATGAACTGTTTCCGTTTTATTGCTGAAATTTTATTTGCATTTTCCTTATAAGTCTGGAATGTCAATTCTTTCACCATTGCCGTATGAATCCAAAATCTGAAATTTGTGACTGGTTAACTATGAAGCACAGATATGGATACATGTATAGATATGACAGTTTTTTAAAATATAGGATATGATTACGACAATGGATCCTGCAGATAAAATATAGATTATTTTATAATTTACTGATATCTTCGTAAAATGCAATTTAATACCATGCAATTTCATTAAAATAAATATAAAGAAAAATGATCTTCTCGGGCATGACAAGTTTCACATCTTTTATCTCGTGTTATATGACTCACACGAAAAAAACCCTATGAGCTAGGTGACAATAGATCTAGGAATTTTGACAAGAGTGAGACTATAAGAGATTCTTAGCAGCATAGTACTAGAATTTGGATTAGCATCGTAATGGATTAACAACAAGCACCCTAAAGAATTGATATCATTAATTGAAATGGCCATTGGCTGTACATTTGATCACTAGTCTAGAAGGGATTTATTTTAATAACAATTGGATTTACGAAATAATTCTTGTATAGATCTATAAATAACATTCAACATGATTTCATTGTGGTTTTAACTTCCAAGTTTTAATTTGCGAGCCGAAGAGTTATAAAACAGTCTCAAGAATTTGAAACTAACAGTATGCTACTACCATGAAGTAGTAATATGTTATTGTCAATAACAATTAACAATAGTTTTATTAGAATATCAATTTGGTTTATAAAAAGTATTGTATTGGTTTATAATTACCATACACAATGATTTCTTGGTAGTCCCATAGTTTTATTTGAGAGCGAAGAAAGAAAAATTAAACTAAGTAATAACTAATAGTAGCAATAGTCCCATACTGACAAGTTAAATATTATTTATGTATCCATCTTTATGTATATAGGCCAGGCCGTATCTACAAGTATCCAAGCTTTATCCACAAAGTATCCACCCTTTGAAAAAATTATATGGATACAACTGAAGAAGTGTCCAATACGTACCCTGCATATCCAAGGAGTACTAGCATCCCATACGTGATGGGCACGGGACCTATTTTGGAATATCTGTACTTCTTAGGTGGTTAACAAAAAATTGAATATTCTACCTACTTGGTTTTACATTTAAAATACACCATGATGAAATCTTTTTGAGGGATGGAAAAGATGAAAATTACACTGCAATCAGCCACAACAACAATAATACTAGAGCAGAGCAGCGAGATCAATGGCTATAGGGCAGGTTGGGGCAACCCTTTCCACAGCTGCTTCCCTAGCCATGTCCTAGACGTATCTTGGCCATGTCTTGCCTACTTCAGTCTAAGCACGTATACATCCGCTTTTGAGCTCTATCCTTACTGGTTAGACATCTGGTGCACATATCCAATACGACTATAACTACCTAGAAGTGTCTGTGCTTACTGGCCACCTATAATTAACCTTTGGGCACTGTAGATGGTGTGTCCAAGATGCCTTTTTAACTCCAAAACATGGATGGCCCGACATGTCAGATGCTATTGGTTCAGCCAAAGATGGATGAACGTCAACCCTTATATTTATAATTGCTGTTAAGAGTTCAGGGCCCAAGGTCAACATTTGCTATTTTTGATAGTGGATGCAACCTCTTAAGGTTAAAATTTTAATTTAAATCCTTTAATAGGGATTGCTTGGCATCATTTTCAACCTCGTCAGCCATCTAAAGAGAGGTTTTTGATGGGACTCTAAATGCTGAGGCTTATGACTGCCAATTCCCTTCTAACAAATAACAGTAAAAATCTGAAAGATTGTAAAGTTCTTTTTCGAAAACAAATATGATTTTTTATGGCTGTAGTAAGAAAAAGTCCTATCTTCTGGAATGCGATTTAAAATATGGTGAGTGAAAGGCCAACTAAAGAGAAATATTTTAATTCCTTTATTCCAGTAACTATGGCACGTGGCATATATATAATGGGGAGGCTTGAGTGATGAGAAAGGGAAATGTTAAAGACACACCCAAACAATAATTTAGAAAACAACAATTAAATCTTGTAAAACTTGTTTGCAGTGCGTTTTGCTTTATAAATATTTCATAAATCCAACAGTTTGCCTATATTCTCTTGTGTAATGGACAGGAAACTTCGAATGGACTGTTGAAAATGTAGCTAAATCCATTGTTTGCATGATCATGTCTGGACCATGTCTTACTGGTTATACTCAGGTGGGCTTCTGGTTTAGAACTGTGTAGTTTATAGGATTTCAGACAGACCTAACCATTAACACGCAACGACAATGACTACTATATTTTATGCAGACGATAAATGATTGGTACGACCGAGAAATTGATGCAATAAATGAACCTTATCGTCCAATTCCATCTGGAGCAATATCAGAGTTTGAGGTTTGTATATCTTTGACTTGTTCCTGTTAGTGCATGATTCACAAGTATAGCCTGTTCTTCCGTGTTCCCGCTCCTGTCTAGTACGATTCTCTTGTTAACGTTTTGATATATATATATTTGGTATGCTGTCCTTATTTGCTTTTATATTGCACCACAGACTTCTCTCATAGCACCTTCTTTGGTATCTATGAATGTTATGTGTTTATATAGTATTTTCCTCAGATTTCTAACAACAGGAACATTGTTCGAGCTGTTAATAAGTACAAGTTTTGAATATCCATTATTTTATTGTGATTTTGTGGCTAAGATATGGTTCCTTGATTAAAACTAATATTCGCAAGTCCTTTTCTTCCAGGTTATAACTCAAATATGGGTGTTACTCTTAGGAGGCCTTGGCATAGGAGCGCTGCTTGATCTATGGGTATGAAATTTCCACTAGGTTTTTTAGATAGAAATTAGTGTAAATGCATATGCAACGTTGTTTTGCAACTTTTCAAACAAAAGGCATTTGTGTAATGGTGCAAGAAAGAAAAGCCTCTTGACTTTTCTGTGTCTAACTGAACTCAGGCACAACTCATCTTCAAGCCTCGCTTACTATTAACCAAATTTAGACATGATTCTACGGCTATTAAGCAGAAACCGACCAATCAAACCATAGTCGGGAAAATAATAAAACCTTAAACAGAAAACTCCTTTTTCTTTTTAACAATTCAAACCATACAAGATAAACCAGATAAAGAGTGTCTTGTCCTACTATAATTGGTTCCGCATCATGACATTTACCATGGTATTATGATATCAGGCAGGGCACACAACACCTACAATCTTTTATTTGGCTCTTGGAGGGTCCTTGGTCTCTTATATTTATTCAGCCCCACCGTTAAAGGTTAGTATGTCTTTCCGTTGAATTTAAGTAATTACTCTTGTCATATTGGTTAGCATCTTGTTCATTAGTCATTAGAAATTAAAAATTGATATATGGCCAACTGTTCTTCCAGCTAAAACAAAATGGATGGATTGGGAACTTTGCCCTAGGATCAAGTTACATTAGTTTGCCGTGGTAAATGCTAACTCTTTATGTAATCTACTTATCAACATTTTTTGGATTATCTTTTCATTATTTTATGAGAAATCTACTATTATAGCACTAATGACCAACGGTAGTGATCATCTTTTAGGTGGGCTGGTCAGGCATTGTTTGGTACTCTTACCCCTGATGTAGTCATCCTTACTCTACTTTACAGTTTTGCCGGAGTACGTTCTTGGGAAAACATCATTTTGACTTTTTATCTGTTCACTCTAGACCATAACAGTGTTTGATTTACTCAGCTTGGGATTGCGATCGTCAATGATTTTAAAAGTATTGAAGGAGACAGAGCTATGGGATTGCAGGTACGTGTCTCACAATTTTGATGTATTCATGCGTTTATTTATAATTGGTGCCAATCAGCCCGGTGAATTTGCTGTAGTATTTTCTCATTAACTATTATAAAGGTTTACAACCTTATCGTTGTAGTTTATAGAAGCTACGAATCCCAACATGTTAAGAGCTCAATTTTCTTAAGAGTCCTCATTTTGCAGTCACTTCCTGTTGCATTTGGAGTTGATGCAGCCAAGTGGATCTGTGTAGGTTCTATAGACATAACTCAATTATCTGTTGCAGGTACGTGACTCTTTTCTTTTTAAAGAAAAAGTTCTTACATGACTGCAAACAAACACACCTTTAGCGTTACAAAACCTGCCCTGTTTGTCTTTCACCAGCCATTATTAAAAAGATACTTGTGATTTATATTAAACAGATTACTCGTTCTTGTTTGTCAGTATCAAACCTCCAGTATACTCACTCTTATTTGTCAATGTCAACTCTTCCAACGACACCATTATTATTGAGTTAAGTTGCATGCAAACAGTGAAGTAAGACTAACAGTCGCACAGATGCCATCACTTATGAGAAGACAGGTTGGTTTGCTAACGGAAAAAGAACCCAGATACCACTGGTTCAACCCAGTGATGTTTATTTAAACATTTTGAGGTCTGCTTGGAGTTAATATGTACAAAGTCACACCAGTCAACTAACTTATAACTTCTACCACTGAATCTTCATGATTACATGAACTTTGTATGGCGATCTGAACTCATGAACCTAACTAAAATTTTGGCATTTTTCAATACTTCCACTTTTTATTCTAAACGGGAGTTAAAACACTGCAGCTTATCTTCTTTCAACCGGAAAAACTTACTATGCCTTGGCTTTACTTGGATTGGTGATTCCGCAAATAGTTCTTCAGGTACTTCCCCGAATAACTATATTCCTGCATTGACCTGACCCCACGTAGATTTTGCAATCCTCCTGCTCTCCTGCAGTCTAATTTTTTGCTACTGCTATACAGTTCCAGTACTTACTGAAGGATCCGATCAAATATGATGTAAAATATCAAGTAAGGTTCACATGGCTCCATTTTTTAATATCTTTCTCTTCTTCTCGCTATTAGTCTGATCCAAATGAAACCTTGAATTTCGTATACAGGCCAGCGCTCAACCTTTCCTTGTGCTTGGTATTTTAGTCACTGCATTGGCAATTAGCCACTGAGGCCTTAAAACTTTATCTACCCATGCCCAAGGCGTCATTTGCAGGTTGCAATAGTCCAGCGTCTAAGGTTGGAGATTAGGAATGCTAGACATACTTTCACAATTTTGTTGTTGTCAGGATATATTATTATTTTAGGTAGAATCTCTAGGATGTAATGCCTTCATCATGCTCTAGAGACTAGCTAATTGCCAAAATGTATAATCTTTTTGTTTGGGTAATGCCGTTGTGACATTTCAATATGTTCCTGTAAGTGATGCTACCAAGCCCCGCATCATGTAAGCTATGGGTGCTAGATACATGGGCAACGTTAGGACAAAGACAGAGAAATTACAGTAATCAGCAAAGACAGAAGGTTCTATGAGTTGGACAATCAACAATCAGGTGAAGAGATGAATAAATCTACTTGGTCTGAACTCATGGATGGTAATGCCCTCCCTGGCTGCGCTCTCCCCTCCTGACTCCTTTGGTGCTCCCTTCCCTATCTGGTCCTCTGCCGTCTCTGCGCAGCTGTCCCACCTCCTGGTATTCATCCATTTCAGGCTGCTCCTTAGTTCACAAAGTGCGTGTTAGTTTTCAATCATTGATTTCCTTTGTATATTCCGCAAGGCCTTCGATCATTGAGTTAATCTTCTTTTGAGAAAGTACTAAGGGCCTGTTTGGTTGAGTAGGATTGGAACTCATAACATTCAATTGAATTTGTTTCTTGTTTGTTAAGATTTATTACAATGGAGTTGGTAATTTAGAACCACACTACAATTCGCACTTCAAAGCTAGTTTGGTTGGATGCAGTCGGGTATAATTGAAAATTTTGTAATTTAAAAATATACATCAAATATCGTACTTCGTCATCCGACTACACCCAAAACAGGCTCTTAGTCCAAAATCTGGGAAATGGTTCCACACCCAAAACAGAAGTAATCCAGTGTAGTCGACGAGTAGCGTGTACCGTAAAGTAACAGTGTTAGACTTCGTTCTGCTTCTACCGTGCTTTTCATAAAGGTGCTGCACGTTTTTTTTCTTTCTGTGACTGTCATCACGCTGTAGCGCTACTTCACCTTTTCAAAATAACCGTGACAGGCAACAACAGCAAATAGCACCAACGATTGCAATTACCGAGCTTAAATATTACATGAAACGAAAATTAGTTGTTGTGTTATATGTTACATCATATCAAACAAAGCAAAATAGAATCCTAGAGCATAAATTACATCCAACCAAGCAGAACATTTCTTTGGTAACCCAGGAGACCCGTAAGGTGTGCTTGGCCCAATTTGAGAGGGTATGCTCATCCTGCCGGGCCCAATTTGGTAGGGTCCGCTCATCCCGTAAGAAATGGAGACTCAATTAGTCGCGCAGATGCCTGCTGCGTTACGGGAGAAACAATTCACCAGGGAGATTCAAATTTGGGACCCTTTGTAACCATCAGAGCTACTGCTCACTGGCAACACATTAGTAGTCTAGACTATACATTTCATCTTTAGACTTGAAAAATGCACTTTGTACTCCAATGATATCCTACTAAGGGTAAAAACTATTCAATGAGTTGCATACCGAAGTAAGTGTAGTAATAGCAAGGAGCTAGAACTCAAATTATTTATGCCCACCTCACAATTTGATTGCATTAAAAGGTGCTAGACGTAGGCATGTGAAAGGGAGTGGGGTAATCACAATTGAACTAGTTGGATAATATTATTAGAAGGAGAACCTAGGCAAACACACACCAGATAGTGCTATAAAGTCACCCATAAATGTTATTCTGTTCAAAACTCATTTGAAATCCTATATCCATGAGAAGATAACAAAGCCATGTAAATTTCAATTTTTTATTAGGCGATGAAACAAGAAATGTATCTGAACATCATTGATGTGCTCGTTTGTGTGCCTAGAGATATTCACAAATATCACGAAAGCAACCAAAAGAGTTCCCACATGAAACTTCACGATGGTTGTATGAATGAATGTACTGAGCATCTCCCCTTTTATTGACATATTTCATGCAAAAGTTATACTAAGACCTTGTATTTGACTTTAATCAATCATGGTAAATGTGACATCTAATCACATCTCATCCTTTATTTTAGCCAACGAATGTTTTCATAGTAATCAAGAGTATTTTAACAGGTCCTTTATCAAACATCTAAACCTTGTCATACGAAACTTACACGAATTGTCAAGTCTAACACTAATATGTTTGCAAAGTGCTTTCTCATTTCTTTTATTATGATGAGATAACAATACAAAAAACTCATAACTCAATCTTGCAGTGAATATCTAACTGCCATATTTCATCTAGACATCCAATAACATTTTTCGTAAGTGGCTACACTATCAACCAATTGTGTTCTCTTATCTAAATCCCCATACAATGTCCACTACTAGAAGACCCAAACATGTCCAGTCGCTACTTGAAGTTGTACAAAGATCGAAACTTGCTTACAACATTAACCATTCCATTATGGGATTGAGTACCAAACAAGAAAGTTTTAGCTAATCTATGGGATATTTGATTAAAAGATGATTTAGGTACACGGTAAAGATTAAAGAATGCTCTTGATTCAAATCCAACACCCCTAATTTGACCAACCAAAAAGATACATCATGTATATTCTAGAGAATATCGTTATGGTAGAGTGATATATTTTTTTATATTTGTGGATATGATATTTGTAAAATTATATATTAAATGTTTATGTTAATTTCTTTGTGTTTTTCTTATGAAACCATTTATCCATTTTCTTGGGTATCTCTGTTGGCGTACATGTCTCTTGCATGGATTTTTTTTGGTAATAGGAAACCCTCCATAGAGTTGGCTACTTTGTGACCCACCCTGACAAGGTAAACTCGGTGGCCCCACACATGCCTGTAAGACTTGGGATCCGATTGAACTACATCATCGACCGATAGACACGACAAGATTAAATCATTTCCCAAGGGACTTTGGAACCCGGGTCCCTTCGGATGGGGTTATCGAGCTGCACCACTTGAACTGTCACTCACAAACACCTCTTGCATGAAATATTACCTCACAAGAAGATGTTTTTTACCTCACATGAAATATTAGTGCACAACGAGAAACCCCTTCTCCTTCTCACACATTCTATTCAATTCATTTTTTCCAACTATTAAATCCAACGATCAATGTTCAAATTACGAAGTAAACCGTTCTAGCCTAATTTTTTTTGCATATATCTCATTCGAAAATAATCTGGTCATGCGCGGCAAACTAGAACATGTGTCTCACACATAGAGGATGGCTGATTTTGTGGGGGAATAATAGTTTTGAGATAGTGACGTGATAGAGTATTTATTGGGTGAGAGACAAACTTATTTTACATGTAATTTTTAATCCGTGATGATTTTTTGTCAAAATAAAAATCATTGGACTCCTTGCAAAATACTTTCCAACAAGATCAATATCGACATATTTTTGAGAAAAAGTAATACAAAACATAAAAGTGAGTATTATTGAGTGGTAATTGGAGATGATGTGATGAGCGAGAAATTTATTTTGTTTATAACTTGTATTCTGAGTTGAATTTTTGAAGAAATAAAAATCGTTAGATTCTTTGCAAAAAGTACATTTCAATAAGACTAATATTGGTATACTTTTGAGAAAAAAAATATACAAAACATAAAAATAAGTATTGTATATTGGTTATAATGTTTATTTTCTCGCTAATACACTAACTCATAAATAAATATATAAAAGAAAAGAAATGATGGAAGTAAAAAGAAGAGAGGAGGGAAGTAATGATGGAAGATCAAAGAAGTGAGAGAAGAAGAGGGAATTAAAGAGAAGAGATGAGGGAATGAGGAGGGAAGTAAAAGGAGGAGGGAAGTGAGGGTAGTAAAGGGAGGAGATTAGGGAAGGCTCATAAAGTTTTGGGTGCCAATAACTTATTTTGGGTATCAATTGACCATTTCTGGATGCACTTACCCATTCAATATGCATCATTTCATGTGTTAATCGGCAATTGATTAAGTTCATAATGTTTTAGGCACAATTAACTTATTTGAGGTGTCAATTGTCTATTTTAGGGCGCTCTTACCCATTCACTGGGTATCATTTCATGTGCCATGGTCGTTGATTAAGTTTATTAAGTTTTGTGCACCAACAAGTTATTTTGGTTGTCAATTACCTATTTTTGGCGCACTTGCCCATTCACTAGGTGTCATTTCATGTGCTACTAGACGTTGATTAAGTTTATTAAGTTTTGGACGCCAACAAGTTGTTTTCAGTGTCACTTCTCCATTTTTGGGTGTACTTACCCATTCACTAGGCATAATTTCATGTCCTACTCAGTGTTGATTAAGTTCATCAAATTTGGGGCATCATTAACTTGTTTTGGGTGTCAATTACCCATGTTTCGATGCACTTACCCATTCACTAGGCATCATTTTATGTGCTACTCGGTGTTGATTAAGTTAATTAAATTTTGGGCATCAACAACTTGTTTTGGGTGTCAATTACCTAGTTTTGGGCGTACTTACCCATTCACTAGGTGCCATTTCATGTACTATTGGGTATTCATTAAGTTTTAGGTGATAACAAGTTGTTTTGGGAGTCAATGACCCAGTTTTAGGCTCTCTTACCCATTCACTAGGTGTCATTTCATGTGTTACTGGGCATTGATTAAGTTCATTAAATTTTTGGTGCTATTAACTTGTTGGGTGTTAATTACCCATGTTTGGGCACACTTACCCATTCACTTGGTGTTATTTCATGTGCTCTGGTCGTTGATCAAGCTTATTAACTTTTGGACATCAACTTGTTGTTTTGGGTGTCAATTATCTAATTTTTGGTACCAATGTGTTGTTTTGGTGTCGATTGCCTAGCTTTGGGCATCAACTGTTGTTTTGGGTGTCAATTACCCAATTTTGGGAGCCAACATGTTGTTTTGGGTGTCAATTATCCAGTTTTAAGTGCCAACATGTTGTTTTCGGTGTCAATTGTCCAATTCTGGGCGCCAACATGTTGTTTTGGGTGCCGATACACATTTATTGTGTGTGTGTCAACTGTTATGGGTGTGTGTAACCCTTTAATGGAGGCATAACATGTTTGATGAATTCTAGCACACTTGTAATATGCACCCAAAATTTGGGTTATACATGCTCAAAATGGGTTATACACGCCCACAAAATAGAAATATGTGCCCAAACATGTGGAATAAACATCCAAACATGTGGAATACATACCCATTCTTAATTATTATTGTGGATCTATTATGCCATACTTGCGCCCACAAATAGAGGCCACACACCCAAAACTGAGACACACACGCCTAAAAAATTGGGTTATATGCTCCCTAAAATGGGATATACATGTCAAGGAAATGATTAGTACATATATATTTAATTGTTGTGGGCTCCTTTAATTTTGTTGAAGTTGACGTCAGAGTTGGGTGCCAGAGAAAAGGATCTGGACGTTGGAGAGGAGATGTTGGGTGCGACTATCATTGATCCGTGGAGAAAGAAGGAAGAAATGGGGTATTATTGGATGAAGAAAGAGGGAGTTTTGAGGGTACTTTTGCAAATTTCCATCACATGACCCATCACTCTTCCATCTTTTCTTGGCGCAACATCTGCACCCAAAATGGGACACACGTCAGGCCTTAAATGGAGTAGCATGCCCAATAGCAGATAGTAGGGGGCAATAGGACAACGGAGTAGGGACAACATGATGGCAAGTCGTTTTGGCCAACACGGAAGGTAGTTTCCACATGCGTAACTTGTTGATCCCGTAGATATAAACAAGAGAAATGTAAAAAAAAAATATTATCAAATCACTGACGCATGCAAGCTGCACTGTCCTTAAGAATATTTCTGCCTTACTCAACATAAAGTGCCGATTCAGTAGTAATCAACGACTATCCTCCCAGGATATAACAATGTGAAGTGTGCACTCGCAGGTCACAACGTGGAGAGAACGACTTTTGATCGTTCTTCGAGAGAGCATTAGAAACGAGAACAGAAATGAGAGAGAATTTTGCTACACACATTTTTTGAAACAACGAGACTTTTTAAATAATAAACATGAGTGGTGCAATGAAAGGATATGTTGTGGTGCGGTTTGGAACCACCCAAACCAACGGGAAGTGATGCGACACATGTTAATAATGGTTCAGTCCACATGGCAAAATCAAGCTAGGGCCGTGCCCATACAAGGAGGCTCGGGAAGCTGGACTCGAGCCTCCTTGCACCGCTCTACGCGCGGGACGCTCCACAAAGGATTCTCAGACCAGACCAGCCCGAACGACGTTGGGATGTACCACTATGCGCGTGTGTAGCAAATGACTTCTTTTTCTCCTCAATTATCCTATAGATAAGAACTCACGTAAAAGGACAAGAGAAGTCTCTGAAACAACCAATATGTGATCAAACACTTCCTTTTGTATTTGAAATACATGTTTTGTACAACATAACTCACGCCTACAGGTGCGCAAGCTTACTGAAAATTTAATCCTACCTCTTTCATCAACAATTGTCACAATCCTTGACCTAGCAGCAGCCTACATATAGATCATTGACTCCTCACTAGTAGAAATGGCAGTGCCATGCTAGAGACACGTGCCGTAATGGCAGTATGGCATGTGTCTCTAGTTCTCGTAATTTGGGAGCTTGCCACTCTGGCTGCTCCCGTGGCTGTATATTATTGCAGTCTTTGGTTGCCTCCCTTTTGTTGCATACCGTTGCTGACCAACTGCAAATGAACGTTAATGCATAGTTTGGCAGCGATATTTGCAAATCCTAGTAGTTGATACACAATACACAGCAGATCAGTGATACCCGGTAGTTCGATGTATGATTTTATCACAAAAAACGGAATCTGCAAGTTAAGACAGGCCTTAGAACTTCCACTTCTGAGCCTCCGTATCACATTTTTCCCATGCACACAACCGGTTTTCCTCTTCTCCCCAGCTCAGCTATCGTTCCAGTTAAGGGCCTGTTTGTTACGACGAAGTCGGGTGTTGTTTGATGTATAAGAATTCACGGTGTATAGAACCATGCCTTTTGGGCTGCAATGGTTTTGTTTGGTATTGCACCGGGTGATTGTACTAGTTCTCTTGTGAATCGTTTGGTATCCAGCAGCCGGCAGCTTTTTGCCCAACAACAACACATGAGCAGGCTGGCTACAGCTGTATAAAACAGAACTGCATCCGACCACGCCCGTTTTAGGCGTGGTACGAACTCCAGGAATTTGTCCCGAAACTGGTCATTTTGTGCGTTCAAAAGCAATGTTTTCATTTTCTCAACTGCTAACCAAATAAAAATCAGGTCATAACTCGTAGAGTTTAAAAGCAATGAACTGATCTTACACCCTACCAAACAGGGCTTAAATATCAATTGCTCCACAAATGTAAGGAAGTTATCAGCGGCGGGCAGAAGTCGGAGAGCAGATAAACCGGAGATGATCGTAGGTAGACGGGGTATATAGAGAACGTATAGAAACTTCGGGGCATCGAGCGTCAGGCGCTTAAGTATCGTGATTGTCCTCGAGTCTATATACTAGCTAATACCTAGGGGGCTGAGAGGTACGTGCGAGTTGTCCCAATTAGTTGGAACTTTGCTATGGGAGGTTCAAAATCCCACATCGGAAAAACCACAAACAAAAGTAGGTTCGGAAATGAGGTTTTCCATCATATCCTACTCTTAATACTGCATAGTAAACATGCCGTTGCAGTACGCTGGAGTGCGTTTTGTTAGAATTAACGTGTCGTATATGCAATAATAAGAGATTGCGATAAGAAGTAACATGTTTTTATGAGACCAATAGAGCGTGAGTCTTTTCCTAACATGTTCCTTCCCATCTTGTCAACAACCAACCTACGTCTGGATGTCAATGCGACGGTGATTCTGGTTGGGCTTGGAGTGCCTTGACCGTCTCATGGGTTTTCGTTTATTTTCTATCCTTTTGGTTTTCTTTTTGCGGTGGTTGGTGTTCTTTGGTCCTTGTTTATTGGTCGTCGTTTACTGTGTAGTTTCATTAGATAGATCTACCTTAATCGTGGGTAGACAACTTTTCGACTTTCGGACTATGATTGATTTGTCTTATTTTCTTTTTTAAAATGTACTATGTGGACATAAAATTATATACAAAGATGCACACATCTTTCCCTTATATATGTATAACGAACAAAAAGAAGAAGGAGATAATAAAAAATACTATTCCTTTTGTCTTTATATGCATGCATAAAGACAAAATATCATTAGTATAAAAACTGCTTCTAGCATCGGTTAAAACGACCCAATAATATTGATTTACGAGCGACACTTAAGTGGACGACACTACACTCACATATCTAAAACGTTGGTTATTTGGGGACAGGCAAACCAACAATGGAGATCCAACCTTGGTTGTGATGATTAAAGAAACTGACACAATAGGAGTTTGAATTATTGTTGGTTTAGGAACCCAAGTCGAATCATCGCAAAAGCCATACCAGGTCACATTTGTAACTGGTAGAGGTTTCTAAGTTTTTGATTTACAAACCAAACACTAGTACAATAATGGTCCATAGGGTCGATTTTTTTAAGTCTATCGCATCACTTTTTAACCGACGCTTAAGTGGCCGTCGCTAAAGAAATTGCACTATAGGGTCGGTTTTTTTAACCAAAAAAATTGACCTTAGTACAAACAAAAACTCGAGGCAATAGTCACACTGCTGCGTCACTTATATCAAACAAAACCGACCCTATAGCCAAAATTGATCATTTTGAAATGCAAAGAAGATAGCCGACCCTAGAGGTCTATAAGGTTGGTTATATGAAAAAACCCGACCCAATAGAGGTACAAAAATTGACCCTGAAAGAATCTAACCCCTGAGGCTGTAAGGTCGGTTATAATTAAAAAGTCGACCCTATAGTGTCTGTAAGGTCAGTTATACTTAAAAACCCAAACCGGAAGGTCTGTAAGGTCGGTTATATGAAAAAAAACCAAACCTGAAGGTCTCTAAGGCCGGTTGTACTACAAAAACTGACACTGTAGTTTACAAAAACCCGACCCTGAAGGTCTGTAAGGTCAGTTATATGAAAACAAACTGACCCTGAAGGTCTCTAAGGTCGGTTGTACTATAAAAACCGACCCAATAAAGGTAAAAAGACCTAAAGAAACTGGCCCTGAGGTCTGTAAGGTTAGTTGTGCTAAAAAACCGACTCTGTAGGTCGATAAGGTTGGTTATACTAAAAAACCGACCCTGTAGTTTACAAATTTTTTTATAGAAAAATTTGCAGAACAAAAATCTTCAGAACAAGAACCTGCAGAATAGAAATCTGCTTTACAAAGATCAAAACCTGCAATAGAAAGTAGACTTGCAAATGCAAAGATGCAAGCCAGAAATTCATTCCAAAGCCATTTGCTAGCTTTTATGTTCAATCCTATTTGAATTCATTATCAATTTCCAAACCACACACATTCATAACAAAAATAATTCAACATATTTAGTTGAGACATATTCATACGCATAACACATCATAACACTCACAAAATGATAGATTGCATTAACCAAGTCTGAGATGATATTAAAATTCATGTCAGATACAAAAGTAAATTTGAAAGAGTTTCAAACTACATACATAAAGGAAGCTAAGATATGCATTCAATCCAATGCCATAGTGACTTCATTTAGAAAAGCATCAGACCACTCTTCTCAAAATTCATTTAAATCCTTAGGTGTGTAAGGTTGAGTTGTAAAGATCTACAACAGAAATGCACATGCTAATATTTTATAAAATGACTAGAACTCATTGGTAATTTTATGATGTTATTCTTTATCACCTAATCTGTAGTCTGAATGTCATGTGTTGCTCCTTTGACAATAGTTTGCATATATTTCATTACATAGTAGCCACAAGCTGTAACATACTGAATTCTAAAATTTTGTATTTTGACCCTCTTTCCCATCTTTCCCTTTCATTTCTATCCTTTATATCATTTATATTTAATTAGTGGAATTTATAGTGGTTTAGTGAACATTTATTTACTAATTATACCAATGGAAGGGTTTATGCACAAATACCTCAGTGAAAGCTTAATTACCATAATTATGTGCTCTAAACCTTAATCTAACTTTTTGATATGATTTGAAAACATAAAATGAGGCTAAGTTTCAAATTTGGTTCAATTTGGATGTTGTTTGTGCAAGTTATGCAATTTTAGGTACATTCTGGACTTTTATGCAATTTACCCAATTGGGAGGTTTTCTTTGAAAATTATCAACTGAATTTTAATCCTTATATGTCCCATTACCATTAACGAGATTTTAAACCATTGGAGAACCTAGTTTCACCTTGGTTTGATGGTATTTCTTTCTAAGGGCATTATAGGGATTGCCCTCTTTATAAATGTGCTTATCTTTAAAAGCTATCAACCAATGAGGTTATTTCTTTCTTGAAAAATGGTGGGGATGACTTAGAAGGATTTTTGGGCTCTTAGGACCGAATTTTGATATCCAAGAAGAGTCCATGAGCTATCCTCTTGCATGACCATCAAGCCTGTAAGAACCCTGACCTTCGTTTAGGGTTTACCCTGTTTGCTTTGCTTAACCCTGAAGCTTAGTTGCTTGCTAATCACCTTTAGTGGTGATTAGGGTTTGGTTGTGCTTTGTTGAGAGTTAGAGGTGCTACTTGCAATTAACCCAAGTCTAGGGTTTGTGGGTATGTTTGCCACCTTGTGAGGTGTTCCTCCCTCTCCTTGCTTCCTCAAGTGTTGAGAGGAAGGTTTGGGCCCGTTGCTTGAGTTCCTTTGGGCTTGGTTGAGCTTGTTGGGCCTTGTGGTGCCTTTCTTTTGCTTGGTTGGACCTTGTGTCGGGCAAGAGGAGCTTGTGTCGCCCATGTTGGAAGTGTGTCGTCCAAGTGTGTCGCCCATGAACCTTTGACCATCCTTGACCTCGTTTGTGTCACCACTAGTGGACACTTGGTGCTTGATGCTTGCATGTGGCAATGGCCTTGGACATGTGTTTAGGTCATGATAGAGTTGTGGTTTTTGCACATGGACAATTGTCCCTAGGTGGGCGACACCTTGCTTTTCTTTGCTTTGGTTTCTCCTCCATTCCCTTCTATATATGCTTTTCCTTTCCCTTGCTAAGGATCCCTTTAGTTCCTTAGTCTTTTTCTCCTTGGTGCACGACACACTCCCTTTCTTGCAAGCTTGGTGGCCGATACCCTTGGAGGAGCTATCTTGGTGGCCGATCTTCCTTGGAGTCTCCTTCTTCCTTGGTGGTTCTTGGAGCAAGGAGCTTAGAGCTTGCTTAAGGAGGGTTACATAACTCCTAACCCTAACTACACTACCTTCTTTCTATACTCTTATATGTTGCTAGCTTAGTTTCTTGTTTAGTTTCTCCTTGTTGGCCGAACCTATGATATAGGGTTTCTTGATGAGCAATACTCCTTTCTCTCCTTGGTCTAGAGGAGTAAGCTTGAGTTCTAGTAGCATGGGCAATACCCCTCTCTCGTTTAAGTTGAGAGGTGAGCTTGTGTTCTAGTTGCTTGAGCAACATCCTCCTCTCACCATGGACTTGAAGGGTGGGCTTTGTGGTGTTTGTGAACCTTCTAGGGTTGTTCCTTGTATTGCCTATTTGGTGATAGATGATGTGCAAGACCCCTCTCTCTTAGTTGTTGAGAGGTGATCCATCTTCTTGATCCTTTAGGGTTTGGTGCCCTTGTGCTTGAGGTTGATGATGAGCTTGGGGAGGTGCTACCCGATACCTTTTGACCTAGAACCTTGGATGACACATGTTGTGATGGTGATGGATGATACCCTGTGACGGGCGTCACACCACCACCCTGCCTTGTGACGGCCGACAGGCCATGGGTTGGTTGGTTGAATGAATAGGTCCCTTGTCGGCTGTTTGAGCTACACCCTTGGACATTGCCTCTTGTGGAGTACCTTGCCCAACACACACACACACCTGACTTGGATGTAGCTTGGTGTTGCTGTGTTTTGGGGTGTGGACGTCGCTGGTTCAGTGATGAGCGTCATCCCTTGACCTTAGTCTGTGTGTCGGCCGATAGGTGTGGTTAGCCTTGTGTGGGCATTATGCCTATCCTGCTGCATGCGTTATACCTGTGAGTAATGTGCCTAGTCTGATGGCATTGCACGATACACCCCCAAGCACGATACTGTGATGCATGATAGAGTTGGGCGACATGGTGCACGTCACACCCTACACGGCACGCCCATGGGCTGGGGTGCACGACAGACATTGATGCCCAGCGTTGCCAATATGTATGTAAGCACGACACAACATTATGCGTTATACCCCTGAGCTTGGCCGATTGGTACTGGTATGCCTGGCTGTTATGTGATGATCTTTGTGTAGTGGATGATAGGTGAGGGTGCCCTGTCCGATACCACTTTTAGTGAGGGTAGAGGATACTTTTAGTAAGGGTCTTGCTTCTCATGAAAAACCGATATGGTGGATAATGTTCTGGTTAACACGTTGGTGGCCCTTGATATTCTTAATGGTAATTGTTATGGTAAAGCTTGCTTATGTAACATACATGTCTCTACCCATGTATGTAATCATCTTGATTATCTGTATAAAACTGAGATAATGATAAGTATGTAGAATGCCTTGCTTAATGATGTAACCTATGCTCATGATCATAAGTTGAAGCATGATTGATAATGTATATAATCATTAATGTCACCTTATATTGATGACATGGTATTTCTGTTAAGCCTATGATTATTGTGTATACTAACCATGCAGGTGATGCATAGCCAAGAAAAAGGCTATGAGGTATATATATGATGAGTAACATTGCTTTGATAGTTACTCTTGATGATGAGATCACATGTATGATGTGTTGGATTGCTATCCCATGATGATGATGTAAGCCTTGAGAGGCAGTGGCAGTATATGATGAGGGATTGAGATTCCATGGTAAAGTGGCGATCCTCGAAATGGATCTAGATGATTGGAAAGAGGCCAAGTGATAACATGTAATAATGGATCCTTGTAATGGATCAGGATGATGTTGATTAAAATAAAAGTATAATATTGAGTTTCATATCGTTTATTCTTGTTATAGTCTTCATGTTATACAACTTGGTTGAATCTTGCAATCCACCTAAAAGATACGAATTAATCACAGTGGAATATATCATGTAGTTGCCCTGGCCATAGATCGATCATCTTCAGTAGCTGGTGATGGTGAAACATGTTCTCTTGTGGGTTAACCTGGAAGCGCATATTTTTGAATATGTGTGGTTTCTCCTAGCCTTAAATAGAGAGGGAATCGAGTGCAGCTACGGTTGCAGACTCAGGATATACATATATTTATGAGAATGGTGAACAGGCCCATGGCTCAGTGTGATAGAGCATGAATGCGTTCATGGCTCAGAGCACGGTGAACTGACCCGTGGCTCAGATGTACTAGCACCGTGACCTATACCAAGGCGGGCTAGATGATGGGTAGCCTATGGAGCTGACCCTGTGGCTGAGGCCACTTAAGCAAGAGACTGCGGTCCTGCTTGTGTTGTACTCATGCACTGACCATGAGGTGGAGGGGTCGTGGAGTCTGACTCTTCCATTGACCTTGTATGGCACCGGCTTGGGTTTCACAACCGAAGGTTAGATTTGAGCGGTACGGCTCACTTCCTCAGGGCATAAGAATACGTAATCCAACAGTGTAGTATTTACTGCTTAAGGCAAAACACGAAACATTGGTTGAGGCTCTGTTTGTGTAGTTAATCTTGTTACATCTTACAGTTACTTATATGTTCCTCATGTTATGTGGTAATACCTTATAAATCTTATCCTTGTTAATCATGTTCCATAAGGAATCACTTGAGTATACACCTTTCGTACATCTGGTAAGCTTGCTAGTATAAACAACTTTTCTTTATAACTGCTCTTGTTATACTTCTTATCAGTTATCTGCGTTACCCTTCTGAGGTTTTATAGTTTCGGTGGGGTGTTATGTTTCTCGCTGGGACTATGTGTCTCACCCCGCTGGTTTACACCCTTTTTAGGTGGTCGAGCTAGACGTGGTGGTGGTTGCAGAGTTGCGGCCGAGCAGCAAGACGAGCAGTAGAAGGCAAGAGATGGATATGCTGCTGTTTTGGATGTCTTGTAATAGAGTCTAGAGTTATCCCTGTACTCTCAGGTCCTTGGGAGTGTTTTGACGTGGTTTCACGATGTGTAGTTGATGATGTTTTGTATATCCTGCTGCTGGCCGGATGTGGGCCTTTATGTATGTATAAACAGGTGATGAACTCATGTGATGGTTAGACAACTGTTCCTCTGAGTTGTGGACACATATCAAGGCTTGTATATGTTTATATAACCTGTTTCCTTTGTAGGATGAGGACCTAAATGTAATAGTTTCTTAGTTTATCCACTTTCCGCAATCGGTTTTAATTAACCCATGTTTTTGGTAATCTGTGGTTATGGTGATTTCCGCACGTTTTCGCATAACACCTCACTGTCTGTGTGATAGTGGGATGTGTTGCCACAAGTTTTGGTATCAGAGCTCTAGGTTCGCTGAGTCTACAGGGATTTAGGACTAGGTTGTGTCTGTTCTTGTGCGTTTTCCAGATTTTCTTACAAACATCTTATGCCTTCAGCGGAAGAAAAGCCAAGATGTCTGGAAACCATGAAGAACATGCCGCTGAGCACATCGATGCTGCATCAGTCGATGGAGCTATAGGGCAGGCACATGAAGATCGGGTGCCTGAGGTCCCCCAATCTGACCCGACCATTCTTGAACACCCTGCCTATCAACAACTTATGGGGCAAATAATGGCTACGATGAATCTCATGGTTGAGAGATTGCCAGTGCCTCCACCAAGAGCACAGGCTCCCCATGGTGAAACATCGGGTATTGGGAAGACCTTCGAGCGGCTTCGCCGAGTCAGAGCTTCAGATTATGCTGGAACGGCTGATCCAACGGATGCAGATCTGTGGCTGACAAGTCTTAAGAAGGATTTCTGGATCCTCGACATCCCTGAAGCAGACAAAGTAAAGAACGCTGTCTACCTTTTGAAAGGTAGTGCTGGTCACTGGTGGACCATCGAGGAGGAGAAGCGACCTGGTGAGGTGATCGGTTGGGAGGTTTTCCGGCACGAGTTCATCAGCAGATACTTTTCGAAGACGTATCTAGATGTGAAGATCAGTCAGTTTGAGAGCCTGCGACAAGGAACGATGAACATCAATGAGTACGAGGCCAAATTCATGGATTTGTTGAGGTTTTGTCCTCACATGGCGGCGACAGATGAGGAGCGGATCAGACGCTTTGAGAAAGGTCTGAGTTCTGAGCTGACAACACCGGTTTCTGCGTTGGAGAATAGAGAGCAGTTTTCTACGCAAACGATCAGTAAGGGAGAAAAGAGAGTCCATGTCTAAAAAGAGGCCTGCTCAGTTCCAGGGACAGAGGTTTGGTGGCTTCAAGAAGCCAAGGTTTTCAATGCCGTCAGTAATGAGAGGTTCCAGTGCACCGTCTCAGTGGTCTCCGAGTCAGGGAAGAGGTTATGTTTCTTCGCCGTTAAGGGCCCATAGTACAGCTTTAGTGGCAGTGACAGGGCCATCTAGGCCACGGTTTGAAGTCAAGAAATGTTATATCTGCGGTCAGACGGGGCACTTCAAGTCGAATTGCCCAAGCAGAGATGTTGAAATGACGCATCAGTTGAGGTAGAATCCTCCAGGGTCAGATAAACAGCAGCCCAGTGGTAGCAGAGGGCGAGGACGTGGTCAAGCGTCGCAAGCAGGATCGTCTGCTCAAGGAAGCAGAGGACGTGGACAGCAAGCAACGACTCGATTCTATGCTATGAATAAGTCGGAGGCGATAGTCAACCCGCGAGTGGTGACATGTCAGATGGAGTTATTTCATTCTGATATGTCTTCTTCTTGCTTTATATCTGTTCTGGTTGACCCGGGTGCTACACACTCTTTTATCGCTTATAGTATGCTTGAGAACTGTCGTTTACCTGTTAGCTGTAAGAAAGATAGTTTGTTGTTAGAAACCCCTCTTGCTAGTTCCTCGATGCTTTGAGAAGAGTGTCCATCTTGTGTCTTATCTTTTTTGAGACACATCATCCAAGTGGATCTTATACAACTTGATATGCATGGTTTTGATGTTATCCTTGGGATGGATACCTTAGAGAAGTATAAGGTTGTTTTGTACTGTGGTTCCAAGCAAGCTATGTTTGATGAAGATGGAGAGAAGTGGATCTTCCAGGGAGATAGGAAGATTCTGCCGACGTGTCTAGTATCATCTATGGTGGAAGAGAAGTTGCTACGACAAGGATGTGAGGCGTTCCTAGCTCATGTTGTGGATACCGTGATGGCTACCAAGGCAAAAGGTCATAGTCTTGAGGAGGTGTCAGTTGTTCGAGAGTTTGCCGATGTGTTTCCTGATGAGTTTCCTGGTGTTCCTCCACCCCGAGAGATTGATTTCGAGATCAATCTGGTTCCAGGAATACAGCCAGTTGCACAAACACCATATAGGATGGCTCCAGTAGAGATGGCAGAGCTTAAGAAGTAGTTGCAAGAGTTATTAGAGAAAGGTTTCATCCGACCGAGTACGTCTCCTTGGGGTACTCCAGTGTTGTTCGTCAAAAAGAAGGATGGATCGATGCGGTTGTGTATAGATTACCGACAGTTGAACAAGGTTACGATCAAGAACAAGTACCAGTTGCCGAGGATAGATGATATGTTCGATCAGTTGTGTGGTGCTACAGTGTTTTCAAAGATTGATCTACGGTCCGGATATCATCAGTTGAGAATTAAGGCGGATGACATACCAAAGTCAGCTTTTAGGACGAGGTATGGTCACTTCGAGTTTGTGGTTATGTCGTTTGGGCTAACCAATGCACCTGCTGCTTTCATAGATTTGATGAAAATAGTGTTCCGTCAGTTCCTAGATTAGTTTGTTGTAGTCTTTATAGATGACATCTTGATCTATAGTCGGGACAGGCTAGAGCATGAGCGACATCTTCGACTAGCGTTGACTCTTCTTTGCCAACATCAGTTGTATGCCAAGTTTAGTAAGTGCGAGTTCTGGTTGGAAGAAGTGACTTTCTTGGGTCATGTGATATCTGTTGAAGGAGTCAAAGTAGACCCGAAGAAGGTGGAATCCATTGCAGACTGGGAGCAACCGAAGATGCCGACAGAAGTTCGTAGTTTCTTGGGTTTAGCAAGATACTACCGAAGGTTTATCAAAAACTTCAGTGCGATTGCGTTGCTGATGACGAATTTAACTAGAAAGGATATACCTTTTTGTCTGGGATGATCGTTGCCAGCAAGATTTCCAAAGTTTGAAGGAGAAGCTGACTAATGCGCCAGTGCTTGTGCTGCCAGAGCCTGGGAAGGGCTACATTGTTTTCTACGATGCTTCCAAGAAAGGTTTAGGTTGTGTGCTGATGCAGGAAGACCATGTAGTTTCTTTTGCTTTGCGACAACTTAAGAAACATGAGGAGAACTATCCTACTCATGACTTGGAGTTGGCATCAGTGGTTCATGCGTTAAAGATTTGGAGACACTATCTGTATGGGGAAGTGTGTCAGATCTTTACAGATCAGAAGAATTTGAAAGTACATCTTTTCACAGCATGAGTTGAACATGTGACATCGTCGATGGATGGAGTTAATCAATGATTATGACTGCACCATCAAGTATCATCCTAGTAAAGCGAATGTGGTAGCTGATGCACTTAGCCGAAAGTCTTCTTCTTTTCCTTCAAGAAAGACACAGTTGAGTTCTCTAGTGTGCCATAGATGAGATATGTTTGTTTCCCTACGGCAGATGAATGTGTAGATGGAAGTTTCCTTGTTAGCTAGACTCTTAGCACAAATGCAAGTCAAGCCTATGCTGAGACAGCAAATCAAGGATGCACAACAAACAAATGATACAATACAGTTGATCAGATCAGAGTTTGGCAGCGAAAAGCGTGATGGGTTCCATGAGTCCGAGGATGGACTAGTTTGCTATCGTGATAAGATGGTGGTTCCCGATGCGGATGATCTAAGGAAGTTAGTGCTCGAGGAAGCACACACGTCGATGTACGCTATGCATACAGGTGTCACCAAGATGTATCATAGTCTAAAGGACTTGTATTGGTAGCCCGGTTTGAAGAAAGATGTAGCTGAGTTTGTGGCTATATGTGCGGTATGTCAGCAAGTAAAGGCTGAACACCAGAAGCCGACAGGTACATTGCAACCCCTGCTGATACTGCAGTGGAAATGGGATCATATAACCATAGATTTCGTAGTTGGTCTACCCAGGACAACTAGGAATCATGATTCCATTTGGGTAGTAGTGGACAGATTGACGAAGTATTCCCATTTCATACTAGTAAAGATGACATATACAGCTGAGAAGCTCGCTCGAGTATATGTGGATGAGATAGTACGTTTGCATGGTGTGCCAGCGACGATAGTTTCAGATAGAGGTCCTCAGTTCACGAGTCATTTTTGGGAACAGTTGCACAAAGCGTTGGGAACGCAGTTGAGGTTCAGTACCGCCTTCCACCCGCAGACCGATGGACAGTCTGAGAGAACTATCCAGACTTTAGAAGATCTCCTTCGAGCTTGTGTTTTGCAATTTCTAGGTAGTTGGGATGTACATCTCAGTTTGATAGAGTTTCCCTACAACAACAGTTATCAGCGGAGCATTGATATGGCTCCTTATGAGGCCTTATATGGAAGGAAGTGTAGATCTCCTTTGTGTTGGTATGAGTCTGGTGAATATCAACTTCTTGGTCTTGAGTTAGTACAACAGACAACAGAAAAGATTGAAGTGATACAACAACGGTTGAAAGCGGCACATGACAGGCAAAAGTCTTATGCAGACAATCGTCGATGACCTTTGGAATTCCAAGTAGGATACAAAGTGTATCTTAAAGTCTCGCCATGGAAAGGTGTGCTGAGGTTTGGCTGGAAGGGTAAGCTAGCACCCAGATATATGGGGCCATACCCGGTCATAGCATGTGTTGGTAAGGTAGATTACGAGTTAGAGCTGCCTCCAGAGTTGCACCAGTTACATCCAGTGTTCCATGTCAGTATGTTGAAGAAAATTCATCCAAATTCAGGAACAGTGATACAGCCAGACGAAGTTGAGCTTGACGAAGATGTGACCTACGAGGAAGGTCCTGTGGTGATCCTTGACAGAAGGGTTAAGAAGCTGAAGAGGAAGGACCTGGTTCTTGTGAAGGTTCTTTGGCATCATTGTGGCATTGAGGAAGCCACGTGGGAGCTTGAAAAAGAGATGAGGAGGAAGTATCCCTCACTTTTCTTTTCAGATTTCGGGGATGAAATTCCTTTGAAGGGGGTTATCTTGTAAGAACCCTGACCTTCATTTAGGGTTTACCCTGTTTGCTTTGCTTAACCCTGAAGCTTAGTTGCTTGCTAATCACCTTTAGTGGTGATTAGGGTTTGGTTGTGCTTTGTTGAGAGTTGGAGGTGCTACTTGCAATTAACCCAAGTATAGGGTTTGTAGGCAAGTTTGCCACCATGTGAGGTGTTCCTCCCTCTCCTTGCTTGCTCTAGTGTTGAGAGGAAGGTTTGGGCCTGTTGCTTGAGTTCCTTTGGGCTTGGTTGAGCTTGTTGGGCCTTGTGGTGCCTTTCTTTTGCTTGGTTGGACCTTGTGTCGGGCAAGAGGAGCTTGTGTCGCCCAGGGCTGTGTCGCCCAGGGGCTGTGTCACCCATGTTGGAGGTGTGTCGTCCAAGTGTGTCGCCCATGAACCTTTGACCATCCTTGACCTCGTTTGTGTCACCACTAGTGGACACTTGGTGCTTGATGCTTGCATGTGGCAATGGCCTTGGACATGTGTTTAGGGCATGCTAGAGTGGTGGTTTTTGCACATGGACAAGTGTCCCTAGGTGGGCGACACCTTGCTTTGCTTTGCTTTGATTTCTCCTCCATTCCCTTCTATATATGCTTTTCCTTTCCCTTGCTAAGGATCCCTTTAGTTCCTTAGTCTTTTTCTCCTTGGTGCACGACACACTCCCTTTCTTGCAAGCTTGGTGGCCGATACCCTTGGAGGAGCTAGCTTGGTGACCGATCTTCCTTGGAGTCTCCTTCTTCCTTGGTGGTGCTTGGAGCAAGGAGCTTAGAGCTTGCTTAAGGCGGGTTACATAACTCCTAACCCTAACTACACTACCTTCTTTCTATACTCTTATATGTTGCTAACTTAGTTTCTTGTTTAGTTTCTCCTTGTTGGCCGAACCTATGATCTAGGGTTTCTTGGTGAGAAATACTCCTTTCTCTCCTTGGTCTAGAGGAGTGAGCTTGAGTTCTAGTAGCATGGGCAATACTCCTCTCTTGTTTAAGTTGAGAGGTGAGCTTGTGTTCTAGTTGCTTGAGAAACACCCTCCTCTCACCATGGACTTGAAGGGTGAGCTTTGTGGTGTTTGTGAACCTTCTAGGGTTGTTCCTTGTGTTGCCCGTTTGGTGATAGATGATGTGCAAGACCCCTCTCTCTTAGTTGTTGAGAGGTGAGCCATCTTCTTGATCCTTTAGGGTTTGGTGCCCTTGTGCTTGAGGTTGATGATGAGCTTGGGGAGGTGCTGCCTGATACCTTTTGACCTAGAACCTTGGACGACACATGTTGTAATGGTGATGGACGATACCCTGTGACAGGCGTCACACCACCACCCTGCCTTGTGATGGCTGACAGGCCATGGGTTGGTTGGTTGAACGATAGGTCCCTTGTCGCCTGTTTGAGTTACACCCTTGGACGTTGCCTCTTGTGGAGTACCTTGCCCAACACACACACCTGACTTGGATGTAGCTTGGTGTTGCTGTTTTTTGGGGTGTGGACGTCGCTAGCTAGTTCGGTGATGAGCGTCATCCCTTGACCTTAGTCTGTGTGTCAGCCGATAGGTGTGGTTAGCCTTGTGTGGGCGTTATGCCTATCCTACTGCACGGGTTATACCTGTGAGTAATGTGCCTGGTCTAATGGCGTTGCACGATACACCCCCAAGCACGATACTGTGATGCCCGACAGAGTTGCACGACATGGTGCACGTCACACCCTGCACGGCACGCCCATGGGCTGGGGTGCACGACATACTTTGATGCCCAACGTTGCCAATATGTATGTAAGCACGACACAACGTTATGCATTATACCCCTGAGCTTGGCCGATAGGTACTGGTATGCCTGGCTGTTATGTGATGATCTTTGTGTAGTGGATGATAGGTGAGGGGCCCCTGCCCGATACCACTTTTGGTGAGGGTAGAGGATACTTTTAGTAAGGGTCTTGCTTCTCATGAAAAACCGATATGGTGGATAATGTTCTGGTTAACACGTTGGTGACCCTTGATATTGTTAATGGTAATTGTTATGGTAAGGCTTGCTTATGTAACGTACATGTCTCTACCCATGTATGTAACAATCTTGATTATCTGTATAAAACTAAGATAATGATAAGCATGTAGAATGCCTTGCTTAATGATGTAACCTATGCTCATGATCATAAGTTGAAGCATGATTGATAATGTATATAATCATTAATGTTACCTTATATTGATGACATGGTCTTTCTGTTAAGCCTATGATTATTGTGTATACTAACCATGCAGGTGATGCATAGCCAAGAAAAAGGCTATGAGGTATATATATGATGAGTAACATTGCTTTGATAGTTACTCTTGATGATGAGATCACATGTATGATGTGTTGGATTGCTATCCCATGATGATGATGTAAGCCTTGAGAGGCAGTGGCAGTATATGATGAGGGATTGAGATCCCATGGTAAAGTGATGATCCTCGAAATGGATCTAGATGATTGGCAAGAGGCCAAGTGATAACATGTAATAATGGATCCTTGTAATGGATCAGGATGATGTTGATTAAAATAAAGGTATAATATTGAGTTTCATACCATTTATTCTTGTTATAGTCTGCATGTTATACAACTTGGTTGAATCTTTCAATCCACCTAAAAGATACTAATTAATCACAGTGGAATATATCATGTAGTTGCCCTGGCCATAGATCCATCATCGTCAGTAGCTGGTGATGGTGAAACATGTTCTCCTGCGGGTTAACCTGGAAGCGCATATTTTTGAATATGTGTGGTTTCTCCTAGCCTTAAATAGAGAGGGAATTGAGTGTAGCTACGGTTGCAGACTCAGGATATACATATATTTATGAGCATGGTGAACAGGCCCATGACTCAGTGTGATAGAGCATGAATGCGTTCATGGCTCAGAGCATGGTGAACTGGCACGTGGCTCAGATGTACTAGTGCCAAGACCTGTACCAAGGCGGGCTAGAGGATGGGTAGCCTATGGAGCTGACCTTGTGGCTGAGGCCACTTAAGCAAGAGACTGTGGTCCTGCTTATGTTGTACTCGTGCACTGACCACGAGGCGGAGGGGTCGTGGAATCTGACTCTTCCATTGACCTTGTATGGCACCAGTTTGGGTTTCGCAACCGAAGGTTGGATTTGAGCGGTACGGCTCACTTCCTTAGGGAATAAGAATACATAATCCAGTCGTGTAGTATTTACTGCTTAAGGCAAAACACGAAACATTGGTTGAGGCCCTGTTTGTGTAGTTAATCTTGTTACATCTTGCAGTTACTTATATGTTCCTCATGTTATGTGGTAATACCTTATAAATCTTATCCTTGTTAATCATGTTCCATAAGGAATCACTTGAGTATACGCCTTTCGTACATATGGTAAGCTTGCTAGTATAAACAGCTTTTCTTTATAACTGCTCTTGTTATACTTCTTATCAGTTATCTGCGTTACCCTTCTGAGGTTTTGTAGTTTCGGAGGGGAGTTATGTTTCTCGCTGGGACTGTGTGTCTCACCCCACTGGTTTACACCCTTTTTAGGTGGTCGAGCTAGACGTGATGGTGGTCGCGGAGTTGCGGACGAGCAACAAGACGAGTAGTAGAAGGCAAGAGATGGATATGCTGCTATTTTGGATGTCTTGTAATAGAGTCTAGAGTTATCCCTGTACTCTCAGGTCCTTGGGAGTGTTTTGACGTGGTTTCACGATGTGTTGTTGATGATGTTTTGTATATCCTGCTGCTGGCTGGATGTGGGCCTTTATGTATGTATAAATAGGTGATGAACTCATGTGATGGTTAGACAGCTGTTCCTCTGAGCTGTGGACACATATCAAGGCTTGTATATGTTTATATAACCTGTTTCCCTTGCAGGATGTGGACCTAAATGTAATAGTTTCTTAGTTTATCCACTTTCCGCAATCAGTTTTAATTAACTTATGTTTTTGGTAATCTATGGTTATGGTGATTTCCGCACATTTTCACGTAACACCTCACTGTCTGTGTGATAGTAGGATGTGTTGCCACAAATCCCTAGGCTAAAGACACATGGAAAGTCCCTTAAGACACCTCATGCTTCACCTCTTTCTTTATATAGCCATGTCTACCCCTTCCCAACTCACAATTTGAAAACTCTTGCTCTCCTTTTATTTCCTCAAGCTTAGAGAATATTTCCTTTTGTATTTGGCCACGAAGTTGCTGTCCCAAGGTAATAGAGGGAGCCTAGCTTGGTGAAGAAGGCTCCTAGGGTTTCCAAATTGCTCTATTAGGGTTTATAAAGCTCCTCCTTGGTAATTTTGACCAAAACTAGTAAGTTTCCTCCCTTCCTTCCCTATTTTCATACTGTTAGTCTTCCTTACACCTTATTCTAGGTAAGAACCATGACCATACATGGTAAAACCCCACCTAAAACCCTAAAACATCTCATCTCCATGCTCTTTTGCTAGGGTTTGCACCTCTAAAGTGGAGAAGGTGATATTTGCTCAAAAAAGGAGCTTAGCTTGGAGCAACCATACCTTATAATCTCGAGATCATTTCTGTTTGGACCTTCTTACATTCCTAGAGGCAAGTTTTATTAACCCCCTTCTCATATATTGCTTAGTACATGCTTAAAACCCATGCTTCTATGTTGATAATCGATGATTTCCATCTCTTTTTACCATGTTCTTCTAAGGATTTGGTTTCTTGCTATTTTATCTTCTTTAGAATCTCTAGTTTGGTTATCTAAGAAACTTCAAACCTGATCTTGGGCCAAATGGTATTTTCTCCCTCTCCCTCTCTCTTTAATTATCTCGACCTGTTTGATGATGTGGCAATTTCCGATTGGTTAGTATTGAAAAATTCATATCTTCTAAACCGCTTATCCAAATTTGACAAATAAATATGTTTTGGAATTGGAAAATTAATCTCTATCTAATAAAAATATTTTCAAGGTCTGATTTCATGGTTTGATGAAGTGTGATTTTTGTAAAACGAATTTAATGCATAAAATCCATAAAAATTACATCTTAAACATCATAACTCCAAAATTAACATAAAAATATGTTTTCTTAATCAGAAGAACCTAACTAAGTCTATGGTGATGTTTTCATAGTATAAATCGAGGTTTTGCTAAAAAAAGTAAAAATATGGGGTTTCTCTACCTTAATGCATATATATCATTCTAATACATGTATACACATTGAAAATAGGAAAAATTGATCATGGACTCAATCAAGTGATGAAAGTGGGTAATATGAATCATAATGAAAGGTATGTGCAATCCCTCTTTATGTATGTGCATTTACACCTTAAGTTGGGAATAATTGTGCCTTAACCTATTTTTCTATAATGAGGCTTTATTAAACCCTATTTCATATACTCTTGAATCTTTTGCTATACTTGCCTCATAAATCAGTTTCAGAACATTATTCTTGGGTCTTGGAACCCCACCACCAAGTTGTAATTATATGATGATTTATCTTGCCACTTTACTATTTCTTGAGAATGATGGTTTATTTGGCTATTTAACTATAATAGTGGTACTTATATACAACCACCCACAGAGGGCATGTAAATAATCGCCCTGGGGAACGTCTTATTCTTCCCTTGGGGAATGTGTTATTCCTCCACTATAAAATTTGATAGGTGACTGGGAATGTATGAATTTTCCCCTCACCTATAGGTTGAGGTTTGGTAGGTGCCTCAACCCTACTTAGTTAATGTAGTCCAATTAATATCATGCATGCTACTTCTTATATGTTTTATAATGGTAAGAATCTATTTTGTTATGTGCCTCATTCTCTTGGCCCTCTCATCTTATGATGATTCAATATATTTATGTTTCATATGATTTCCTTTTCTTTTGTACTTATTCATTATTTGACGCATACCTTGTTTTCCTCTCCCTTTTGCTGGGTGCTTTCCCAACCACCCAGGTGATGAACAAGGTGATGAACAAGACAAGGAGTATATAGATTTTAGCTTGGACTCGGCTGATGGAGATGTTGTTTGGAGACAAGATTTGAAGTAGTCTATAATTCCCTCTATCTAGATCCTTTTGTTGTATCTTATTGTAAACCCTAATGGGAGAATTTGATGTACTTGTGTAATCTTTTGTGAAAATTGAATATAGTCATTTGTTTAATTCCAGTGCAACACTTTGGCCTTTTGCATACCAATGTTTAATAAATTTGGAAATTTATGCCCATTCCATCATACCTCTGAGAGTGTTTGGAATGGATGTCAATTCTTTAATTTTTTAGTAAAGGGGTGATTTTGCACTCTCTTACACAAGCCCAGTCATTATTTTGTATAGGACACTACAAATAAGGACTTATACTTAATGTTAGTAAACTAGTATAAACAGAGTTGAGATAAGACTATAGGAGTTGACATTAATACATTACTATAAGAGTTGTACATATAAGACTAAGCTGTCAACGTAGCTACCTTGACATTCTTCAAACTCAATGTCTTTAATTTTGTGGGTATTCGTCCTCCACCTTCACGAAAAGCCTTTATACCCCTATTAATAAGATAGTTGGCAAAATAGAAATTTTAAATAGAGATGTCAAGTTGAAGCATAACAATTGATGTGGTAGAGACAAAATTTATGCGTACTCTATAGTTGGCAATTTCAGTTTGTGGTCCCTTGTTGTTTTTCCCATTGGGTCAAGATAATAAACAATCATCAATTTTGGGACTACCACCACTAATTCCCAATGTCTAAATCTGAGTAAAAATAAAACAAACATTAAAATAAAGAAATTTAGTCATTATTAAAATTACATTTCATAATAAAACTTACTGGACATTAAAAGGAATTAGAATAATTTCCTTTCCCACACTAGCAAAATATTTGAATGCAGTAGAGAAGTAGTCATTTACATCCTCAATATGTGTTTCCACTTGACTAGTGACTGAAGGAACTAAGAATCCAACATTCTTGATTTTAAAGTTTATGGCCTCGGTATATAAGTGGCTATAAAACATTTGTCATTTCATATATAGAAATTAGTTAAAAATGTCTATTGGAATTTTCTATATTGATAGATCCTTACTTTATCCATACTTCTAATATCAAAGTATTTAGCCAATCATACCGGAACAACTCTATAATATCATCAATAAAAATATAATTCTCAAAGTCCCTCCCAGTTGCATCTTCTTTTAAATTGACCAACATATGTGATCCCGAGCTTTGGTTGGGTAAGTATCGACACAATCATTTACATTTACTTCCCAACTCGTCGAATGTGGATTCTGGAATGAAAGATGTCTTGGGCATAGGAGGATGACTAGTAGGATTCTGACTTTTTGGTTTACAAACCTGTTAATTAAATTACATACTTATATCACACGAGTTCATATATGTAGTCAAATAGGAAAAACATGATAGAATTTAGGTATACCTTGTCATTGAGAACCAAGTGTCTAGGTGTAATGATCACATTTGTGCTTAATTGGTAAACTAGGATTTACCTAAATGATTACATGCTTGATTAGATTGAATATCATTTAGACTTGATTAATGATAGTAGATCAAGTTTTATATTTCAAACCTAAGAAGAAACTCTAACTATGATTTTAGTTTGAAGAATTAGGGTTTGAGAAATGTAAACCCTAATCAGAAAAAATAGGGTTTTGATAGTACATAAATATGGAATTTGATCAGGATAGCAACGTGGTAAATGATTTTTCATATTTTCTACAAATTTATATTTAATTGAATTTTGGATAAAATATGGATAACTCAATCATGCATATTGGAGAAAAATTTCAGAATATTTGAGTGTTCTTTGAATGTGGTTCTCGGTCGAACTATACTTCGACCAAAATGCTGACAAAGTGCTTTTTAATGGTGTAGTGTTTTATTTTTAATTATTTATTGGTAACTCCAAATGATTTGAAATTTTAACTAGAGATCTGAAACTGAATAATAAACAACATGTAAATTTTCATAATTTTTGGATGCATTTAGACCTTATCAGTAGACGAATTACAGTACTATTTTTATGACAGAAAAATTCAGCTGAAATAAGAGAAAGTATAGTGAGGGGTCAATGTGAAATTGACCCAAGCATCTCAATTGCTCTATTTGGTCAACCTAACACACAAGGATCTCTCATAATTCATGATTCAAACCATAGAAACAAAATCCTAGAGAGAGAGGGAGAGTTAGGGTTTGAGAGGAGAAATTGATGGAGATGCTGGCCTAGGGTTTTGCGGTCTGAGGAATGATGAAATCATGTAAGTTTAGCTTCTTTGGATATAGTTTCATGGTGAATCTTCTCTCAGATGTCAAGATTCCATCCCTCCCCTGTTTGGATTCTAAATCATATCAAATCAAGTCCTTTTTCTCACTCTTTCACTCCTAATCTTCAATTCTAGGGTTTCCAAGTTGAAAGGAAGAAGAATCAAGTGAATTGCTAGGGATTTGATATGAGAACGAGATTTTCAGGGATGAGCTACGTTTTTAAGGTGTTTTCACACCTTAGGGTGAGTGGGAACTTCCTTTAAACAGTATATTGCATGAAAATTGGTTAAATCATCCATAATCTTTATTTGTTTAGTATGCGACTACAAACTCTGAATTGTCTATTTGATCTAAGTTGTTGCAAAATGATATGAAATGGGTTCTTCTTCTGTTTGTTTGAATTTCAAATGATAAATTCATATTAGAAATGTATACAATACATCCTAATGAGAATTCCCTAAGTATTCACGAAGGTTATAAGAGTAAACTGAAATATAGGGAATTTGTCTATGACTGAAATTACTGTATAATTAAATAGAGAAATGTGTTTATCTGGATTCCCTTGGTTATGAATGATTGTTTCTCTAATTGCATAGTACATATATGTCAGATACTATCTTGAATTTCATGTGATGTGAATAGTGTTTGCTTGATATCTTTGTAAAGAGGGTGAAGCCCTATATCAGTGGAAAGTTGGAAATTTGTGAATAAATATGGTGAAATCCATTTGAAGTGTTATTCTTGGCATCATAGACTCTATTTATGCAACATTTTTCTTGATTCATAATATCTCAATGAATGGCATGGAAAACCCTAATTTAGCTCAATTCGAGGATTTCATACATATTTTGATTGTATATAACTTGTTTAAAGCAATATGTATTTAGTGGATGTTTATGACATATTAAATCCTTATGAGAGCCATGTGATAAGTGAATGAGGTAAATGAAACCCTAAGGATAGTGTGTTCAATGAATCAAGTATTGTGATATCAATGTTCTCAATATGAGATGTGGTGATGCTTAACAATTCAGTTGTGGTAAATATTATCAGATGGTCTATGAAACGAATAGTTTATAGGTGATAATGACGATTATTCATATGTCAAGTAATTAACTCTTATTAGTATATTAAGAAGTTCAATTGAATGATTCCAGTATATAAGTGCCAAGTGGACATGTATTCTGTTTATTTAAGTATTTCAATTTTCTGGCATGTATAAAATGTTGATTTCTCAGTATATTACAATGTTTTGAGTATACTTCTCTACCAAGTTTAGAATGATTTACATGTTGCGTTATAACCTTCAAATAAATAGACACGGTACCATAGAGATACCAGAGTCAAGTATAAGTAAGAGAAAGATACAATATAGTAAGAGTTTTCTAAGAATAATAAAATAATAGACATAGGTGCCCTGAACACCGTAGATTCCCTACGGATGTCTGCACTGTAGGGAGGAAACAATCCAGCCTATCAGCGACCAGTATACGGGGATCGGATCGCACCCACAGAGCGTGTGGGGAGACAAAGCCCTTGAGGAAGTCTCCTAAGAGAAGATAGGTTACCCAACATGAACCGGAGATCCCGGTGGTAACCCTGAGGTACCCACAGAGCGTACCAAGATGAGGCCCACAGAGCGTCTCAGACCCTCTGCCTGTGTACTCAGCCTAGAAGGATAGGTCCAGTTAAAGGCTAGCTATTTAGCCGCCTTAGTCAGACGTGACGGTTTGAGTCAAGCAGACCCGGATTCAGTTCTAGGCTTAGCTTCCCGGGTTTTAAGCTAAGTCTTGTACAGTGAGATCGTAGTTTGCTATGATTCTTCATATGTAGAGTACACTGCATAGATTAGGGCATAATAAGATGAATGAAAGGTTAAACAAATGTGCGTAGTTATTCAATTACTCTTTGTATGTTTCTGAATTATTAGTTCTCTTTATGATCAATCAAGCATTTCATATATTGATTCACTCTTGTAGATTTCTAGAGTATTCTGCCATATTTATGATTGTCAATGATTAGACTCTTTAAAGCTTGCTGCTGTTATAATTGATATCAGTTGCTCAAATGTATATCTGTAATTATATCAGAGCTTTAGACTATTTCTTTGAAGTACTCATTCATTGAGCAAGTAGGCTCACCCCACTACTCAAAAGTTTTAGGGAAATCGTGGGGATTGAAGATATCATTGCATCAAAGTAGATCTGCTACAAGAGTTAAGTCTGAGTATAGTTAAGTTCGATCGGTCCTTGTCACTCTAGGTCCTTGTAAAGAAATAAGAGAGAGTTGTAAATGATGATGTATAACATTATTCCTCTTTTGGAAATATATGCGAATCATCAAGTCTTATGTGCTTAAAAGTATGAGAAACATAATGAATGTTCATAAATGCATTTTTACTATTGAAATCAGATTAAAGAAATCAATGTTTAGATTCTCTTGTAAAGTTAGCTTATGTGGTTCAATGCGAGAAAACAAAGAGTTTGGAAAAGAAGAAAAAGTTAAGGGTGATCTTTGTATTACGTTAAATCCTCTATTTATGCCCTAATCTCATGATTAATGGTAATTGTGAGATCAGGGTGTAACAACTTGGTATCAGAGCTTAGGCTGAGTTGTCAGGGTTCATTAAGTTAGTAAGTTGGAGTCATAAGTGTGGCGGATAGGAGATGTTATGATGTTATCTCTAGGGATTTGAGTATTTGGATATCTTGGCCCGGTATCTGAGTACTTGGATCAACCAGTATCAAGCTACTCTATCTATTCTTTCATGTATACCCTGGCCAGGTATACAGTGGAAGGATGGGATAGAGAGGAACCCTAGAAATATTAGGGTTAGAAACAAGATAAGTAACATGAATTAAGAGCATAAATATAAAATGAGATAGAACTTTCATTTCATATTGTTGTTTTATTGGAGACAAATAAAAAAGCTCTTATATGTTTGAATTCAAATATTTAGTATTTTGAAATATATATGGGTCTTTAAGATTTTTTGTACACTATACAGTTGTAGCATTTATTGATTATATTCTTTGTATCAAGTAGACTAGAAATGATCTTTGAATGAGATTTCCTAAGTGGATATTCTTTCCACATGTTTGAGATTAATAGGATTTAGTTAATCCTGAGTAGCTCTTGGCTTCAAGACTACAAGTTTGGCCTGGTCTGGCTGGCAGGATGCGTTACTAGGATCTAATGACTCCTATTAACAATATAGTAAGAGTAGACTCTGGATATATTAGACCCACATCATAGTGAGAATGTACATACACTAAGATGTTGAAACATATGGGAAATATTATAATAACTAAGAATCAGTTGGAACTAATATCTGAGATGCAACTTTGGGGCCTCATATGAGAAACCCTTAATTGGGAATAAAGGAACATGACATAAGGTTCATTTTAAGTTTAATTATTAGTATTATATGAACTCTAAATATGAAATATGGAAAAGATATGAGAAAATTAGGTAAGGGCCAAGATAGTAAGAATCAATCATGAGGAATGGATTATATAACTGAGTACAATGTTTTTATGTACTCCAAAGCAAAGAGAAAATAGAAGAAAAGAGTTAAGTATACAATAAGTACATATAAGTGAAGAGTCTTTAGAAGAGTTAAAGTGAAGAGAACTGATGAGCATGTAAATCATAAAACTAGGATAAGAAACTTAGTTGAAACAAAGAGAAATGTTGGAAATAATGAGCTTGATTAAGGAATGAGTGTTATGATATAATTGAGAGCATGGAATGTATACCTTTATTAATAAGTTTAATACATTCATCCTTATTGCCTTTGGATTCTAAGTCTTTATATAACAACAAAATAGTTTCTAAAATAAGAACAAAAGTGTAGCTAAATAAATGAATAAGACATACAAAGGTAGACTATATTCAGGAAGGAAAAACTAGATTGAAAGAGAAACTATGTTTCACCCATGCATGAGCCATTTGATTTAAAATGAAGGATATGTAATGTATTAAACATGAGTTGAAACTAGTAGAGAGATTACTGATTTAGAATTTCAACTTCACATTAGTAGAAGTATAAAAGGAAATATATGTAACATGGTATACATGATCATACACATAAAAGAAGCAACATGATCATAAGAGAAAACTAGAAGTTAAAGATGATAGGTGGAAGAGTAGTATATGGTAAGAGGATTATGGAAAGTAAGGAAGGGTTTAAAACATGGTGGAATAATATAGATTATAAAAGAAAGAGGTTAGGAGATTCAATCAAGTGCTAATTAGTCAAGTATCCTTGTTGATAACTAACTAAACCTACATATGAGAAATGTATTAAGGGAATGTTTGAAGATAAGAATTATAAGTCTTAGAATCATCTTCTCTTTCATATCTTTCTCAATGAGAGCAATGTGGGAATTAAGTGATAAGAAAATGAATCATATATGATGCATAACCACCATGGTACAAACATCTAGTGAATGTAATAATGACATACAATATGATGATGAAACCCTAGTAGGGTAAATTGAGAATGTAATCTATCTGAATGGCCAAGTAAGAGAAAGGAAATTAAATTGATAAGATAAGGAAGACTTTAGTAAAACTTGTGAGATTGAAAGTTTGAATTTCAAATTAAGGGAGAAAAGTCACATCACAATAACGTCATGCTACTAATAAGGACCAAACTCTAGAATGTTTAGAGTTGTAGTAGTTTAAGAGATGTCACAAGTGATTTGACCTTGAATACTAGCATCTCTATAAAACAAGATCATGAAATTTGCACTATGAGAAGTAAACTAACACTGATAGTAATCCAGGGTTTAAAGATAGCTAATCTGAAAGGTAGATAAACAATATGGAAATGATTCAGAGTAAAGAGTAAGATATAAATTTGAAATGTAACTAGTGTGTTTTGAACAAAAGGAGAAATACAATATGAGTGAAGTGCAATATGAGATAAATTCTTGCAGTGAAAGCAAGAATGATGAATAATCTATTTGTAGCTTGTATGTTTCAATTTTAGGAATGTTTAATCTACATGATTAAAATGAGAAAAATAAATAGCAAAAAGTAAGTAGTAGTGAATGAGGAGAGAGATAAGAGAAAACAATGGCTTTTAGTAATATGTGAATTTGTTTTTAGAAGTATAATTTGTTGAAGGTATACTAAGGGATGTAAATTTTTTTTACACATGATTTTAGTTGTACATGTGCAAGCAATATGTTAAATAAAGGTGTTTGATAGTTGAAGTCATTCATACCAGTAATCCATCTTAGTATTGTACGATTGTGGTATGGTGATATGGGTTGAATGATGATGGAACAAATGGAGAGTTACCCTGAATAAGGTAGTCTTACCTATTCACTCATATGAATAGAAGGGATGATAAACATATTGTATTGATATGTAACCCTAATGAGGTATATCTTGTTATACCTAGCTTTAATATAACTAAGTTATGGTAATTGGGTATGAATAGTACTTGAATGACTAATACAATCATGGAGTACTGTATTACTGTTGTTGAAACCCTAGTATGCTATAACCCGATGGTTACACCTTGAATTATGTGTGGGTTCATACTTGAGAATAGTATGGAATGTGATGGTAATGCTTCATCTTATGCATCCATGATTCAATGGGGATGTCGTGAGTAGTATTGTACAATTGTTGTTGAATCTAGTCTTTCAGTTCAAGACTATTTTGCTATTTGAGTAGCACAATAGTAAAATTCAAAAGAACACAGTGAACTCTCTTTTAAGACTTAGAGGTAATGCATAACAATAGTACATATTGAGGCGTATGAATTGAAATAGTTGGATCAGATTATCAATGTTGAGGTAACACCTCAGTATAAAAATATTGAAATGGTTGTTTCTCTCTCTATCCTATGATTGTTTGTGGCATACAGAATTTGTTGGATATCATTGGGAAACTATTTTAGACATGTTGTGATTATAAAATAAATAAAGGACTTAATGTTGAAAAGTGCATTCAAGTATGAAATACAAGAATATAATGACATGTAAGATTTTAGAAGCTTAAAATAAACCTTGAAAGTACTTTGCTTGCATATTTATGTTTCGGGGATGAAATTTTTTAAGGGGGTGAGAATTGTAATGACCACATTTGTGCTTAATTGGTAAACTAGGGTTTACCTGAATGATTACATGCTTGTTTAGATTGAACATTGTTTAGATTTGATTAATGATAGTAGATCTTGTGATGTTTCAAACATAATAAGAAACTATAACTATGATTTTAGTTTGAAGAATTAGGGTTTGAGAAATGTAAACCCTAATCGGAAAAAATTAGGGTTTTGATAGTACATGAATATGGAATTTGATCAGGATAGCAGTGCGGTAAATGATTTTTCATATTTTATAAAATTTTTATATTTAATTGAATTTTTTCTATGATATGGATAACTCAATCATGCATATTGGAGAAAAATTTCAGAATATTTGAGTGTTCTTTGAATGTGGTTCTCGGTCAAACTATACTTCAACCAAAATGCTGACAAAGTGCTTTTTAGAAGTGTAGTGTTTTATTTTTATTTATTTATTGGTAACATCAAATGATCTGAAATTTTAACTAGTGATTTGAAATCATAAACAACATGTAAAATTTTCATAATTTTTGGATGCATTTAGACCTTATCAGTAGACGAATTATAGTAATATTTTTATGACAAAAAAATTCAGCTGAAATAAGAGAAAGTATAGTGAGGGGTCAATGTGCAATTGACCCAAGCAGCTCAATCGCTCTATATGGTCAACCTAACACACAAGGAGCTCTCATAATTCGTGATTCAAGCTAGAGAAATGAAATCCTAGAGAGAGAGAAAGAGTTAGGGTTTGAGAGGAGAAATTGATGGAGATGCTGGCCTAGGGTTTTGCGGTCTGAGGAATGATGAAATCATGTAAGTTTAGATTCTTTGGATATAGTTTCATGGTGAATCTTCTATCAGATGTCAAGATTCCGTCCCTCCCCTATTTGTATTTGAAATAATATCAAATCAAGTCCTTTTCTCACTCTTTCACTCCTAATCTTCAATTCTAGGATTTCTGAGTTGAAAGGAAGAAGAATCAGGTGAATTGCTAAGGATTTGAAATGAGAATGAGATTTTCAGGGATGAGCTGCGTTTTTAATGTGTTTTCACACCTTAGGGTGAGTGGGAACTTCCTTTAAACAATATATTGCCCGGAAATTGGTTAAATCATCCATAATCTTTAATTGCTTAGTATGCGACTACAAACCCTGAATTGTCTTTTTGATCTAAGTTGTTGCAAAATGATATGAAATGGGTTCTTCCTCTATTTGTTTGAATTTCAGATGATAAATTCATATTAGAAATGTATACAATACATCCTAATGAGAATTCCCTAAGTATTTGCAAAGGTTATAAGAGTAAAATGAAATATAGGGAATTTGTCTATGACTAAAATTACTGTATATTTAAATAGAGAAATTTATTTATCTGGATTCCCTTGGTTATGAACGATTGTTTATCAAAATGCGTAGTACATATATGTCAGATACTATCTTGGATTTCATGTGATGTGAATAGTGTTTGCTTGATATCTTCATAAAGAGGGTGAAACCATATATGAGTGGAAAGTTGGAAATTTGTGAATAAATATGGTGAAATCCATTTGAAGTGTTATTCTTGGCATCATAGACTATTTTTGCAATGTTATTATTGATTCATAATATCTCAACGAATGGCATGGAAAACCCTAATTTAGCTCAATTTGAGGATTTCATACATATGTTGATTGTATATGACTTGTTTAAAGCAATCTATATTTAGTGGATGTTTATGACATATTAAATCCTTATGAGATCCATGTGATAAGTGAATGAGATAAATGAAACCCTAAGGATAGGGTGTTCAATGAATCAAGTATTGTGATATCAATGTTCTCAGTATGAGATGTGGTGATGCTTAACAGTTTAGTTGTGATAAATTTTATCAGATGGTCTATGAAATGAATAGTTTACAAGTGCTAATGACGATTATACATGTCAAGTAATTAACTCTTATTAGTATATTAAGAAGTTCAATTGCATGATTCTAGTATATAAGTGCCAAGTGGACATGTATTCTGTTTATTTAAGTATTTCAGTCTGCATGTATGTATAAAACGTTAATTTCTCAGTATATAACAGTGTTTTGAGTATACTGCTCTGCCAAGTTTAGAATGATTTACATGTTGCGTTATAACCTTCAAATAAATAGACACAATACCATAGAGATACCAGAGTCAAGTATAAGTAAGAGAAAGATACAATATAGTAAGTGCTTTCTAAGAATAATAAAATAATAGACATAGGTGCCCTGAACATCGTAGATTCCCTACGAATGTCTACACTGTAGGGAGGAAACAATCCACCCTGGCAGCGACCAGTATATGGGGATCAGATCACACCCATAGAGTGTGCGGGGAGACGAAGCCCTTGAGGAAGTCTCCTAAGAGAAGATAGGCTACCCAACATGAATTGGAGATCCCGGTGGTAACCCAGAGGTACCCATAGAGCGTACCAAGATGAGGCTCATAGAGCGTCTCAGGCCCTCCGCCTGTGTACTCAGCCTAGAAGGAGAGGTCTAGTTAAAGGCCAGCTGTTTAGCTGCCTTACTCAAACGTGACAGTTTGAGTCAAGCAGACTAGGATTCAGTTCTAGGTTTAGCTTCCCGGGTTTTAAGCTAAGTCTTGTAAGATGAGATCGTAGTTCACTACAATTCTTCATATGTAGAGTACACTGCATATGATCAGGGCATAATAAGATGAATGAGAGGTTAAACAAATGTGTGCAGTTTTTCAATTACTCTTTGTATGTTTCTGAATTATTAGTTCTCTTTATGATCAATCAAACATTTCATATATTGATTCACTCTTGTAGATATCTAGAGTATTCTGCCATATTTATGACTGCCAATGATTAGACTCTTTAAAGCTTACTACTATTATAATTGATATCAATTAATCAAAAGTATATATGTAATTATATCAGTGCTTTAGACTGTTTCTTTGAAGTACTCATTCACTGAGCAAGTAGGCTCATCCCTCTACTCAAAACTTTTAGGGAAACTGTGGGGATTGAAGATATCATTGCATCAGAGTAGATCTGCCACAAGAGTTAAGTATGAGTATAGTTAGGTTCAGTCGGTCCTTGTCACTCTAGGTCCTTATAAAGAAATAAGAGAGAGTTGTAAATGATTATGTATAACATTATTCCTCTTTTAGCAATATATGCGAATCAAAAAGTCTTATGTGCTTAAAAGTATGAAAAACATAATGAATGTTCATACATGCATTTTTATTGTTGAAATCAGATGAGAGAAATTAATATTTAGATGTCCTTGTAAAGTTAGTTTATCTGGTTCAATGCGAGAAAACAAAGAGTTTGAAAAAGAAGAAAAAGTTAAGGATGATCTTTATATTACGTTAAATCCTCTATTTATGCCCTAATCTCATGATTAATGGTAATTGTGAGATCGGGGTGTAACACTAGGCCACCCCACCATAACACCCTCTGCTTTTTCAACTGTACTATATTCATGATTATGTATGGGTTGTGGTTTGTCCCCCATTTCATCATACACAAGATGGATGGACATGAAAAATGTCATTAGTAATTGGTTGACAATGCAATGAACCACCGATGTTGTATACCTTTCCCACTGCCACAATATTATATTCTGGAACCTCCACTGCAAGTTTAAAGTTCATACCAACCTAGAATTGAAATAATATAAAGTTATATACAAAGCGGTAAACCAAATACTTACTACAACTATATATATACATATATATATATATATATATATATATATCATACTAATAACATAACATATAAAACAAACTTACTGTAGATTGTTGTGGTGGGTCATTGGGAGTGCTCCCACGAACTTCTACAACTGTAGCATGGGCTTGTAACTCATGATTATAATATAAGAGATGCACAATTTGAATAGGTTGAGAAGGTTGACTAGGATGAAATGAAGACATTATTTTTTTACTTTCTGTGCTACTAATGCTTCAACTTCCTCTTATGTAAGATCTCATGTACGACCTCTTTTAGATTGCTTTTTTGAAGGGCCAAAATAGGACTTGAATCCTATGCCAGCTCCTAATGCCTTAACATGGCCAAGATGCTCCTTCGTACCAAGAGCAACTGTTAGTTCATCCATGCGGCCAGTTGGGATGAACTTTCCTTCCTTCTTTTTCTCATGGAGATCAATCTATTCATAGTTAATAAAAATATTAAATCACAATCAATTAGATATAAATAAATCAAAGTTTGTGGGAGTTACTCTTTACTTACCATCTTTTGTGCCACCTACTTAGTTGCAGGGTTGGGAATTTCACCTGCTTCATTTTTTCTAGCATCAATCCATAGCAAGTGTCAGGGTGGACACTCAACTTGAGTTGTACTAGACTCTTCTCTAGAAGAGAGTTTCTTCTCTTGTAGTTGGTGACGGAAGGCATAACCACTGGGCCCCATGCGATGGTCATGCACATTTTTGGCCCGCCTTTCCTTTTGGGCCTCGTGAATAGCCTGATCATTTAAAATGAGGTATTACAATTTAGATCAAACATATATATATATATATTAATTGTATAAAAATATTCATAGATGAAAAACATATATATAGATCAAACATATATTAATTAGCTTTTATTACCTGAAACTCATCTGAATTCCTAGATGCAACAAATATTTCCTACACCGCAGGTGAAATGACCCCCACCAAACCGATAGCTAAATCGTCACTAATAATGCGGAATAACCATAAACATCAGATTAAAAAAAATCACTAAAAATTAAAACCATTTTTGCAAAGAGATCCATTTCCTGGAAAACTCTTAATGGGAGAACCAAAACTTTATATACATTAGGGTTCACATTCTACATACACTGTGCCATCTCATCTCGAGGTTAACATATAACAATTGCTTTGTCAAAACATGTACTGAAGAAACATAAAACCTTGAGGAATACAAGCCAAAATCTCAGTTTGTTCATAAAACCACCACACACTAAATCCAAGGACCTGAGAGTACAGAGATGACACATATGACTTCTATATACAAGACATGACAAACAATACACTCAACCCAAGCTATTACTACTGTCCCTACTACTGTTGTCCCTCCTCTGCAGAATGGTCTCTACCTCCTTGTGCACGTCCACCTAAAAATTGTAGATCCCATGGGGTGAGACAATTGTCTCAGCGATAGATATAACTCTCTGCCAACAATGTCATTATCACAGGTAAACAATATAAAACTGAGCAGAGGTTCTTTTATACTAATAAGCAAGGTTAATCACTGTGGATAAGAAGATTAGAACATTCTCATCTTTTAAAGCATTGCAACTGTCTATGATACAGAAGTAAATCATCTATTCACTTTATAAGGAATATGAAGAACATGTGTATCATTTACCCATCATATTATACCAACATCTCAAGCTTATCCTGTGATAATATCATCATGTTCCAGCTTTATACCAATCTTGTAAGAGTACAACCAGGTATTGGATTGTACCAATATTGTGATATTACAACCATGTATTGGATTGTACCAATCTTGTGATATTACAACCATGCATTGGATTGTATCAATCCTGTGATATTACAACCAGGTATTGGATTGTACCAATCCTGTGATATTACAACCAAGCATTAGATTGTACCAATCCTGTGATATTACAGCCATGTATTGGATTATGCCAATCCTGTGAGATCATAGCTAGGTATTAGGTTATCCCAATCCTATGAGAGTTCATCTAGGTACTGGGTTATCCCAATCCCGTGAGAGTTCAACCAGGTATTAGATTGTACCAATCCTGTGAGATCACAGCCAGGTATTGGACTATGTCAATCCTGTGATATTACAACCATGTATTGGATTGTACCAATCTTATGATATTATAGCCAGGTATTATATTATGCCAATCCTGTGAGATCATAGACAGGTATTGGGTTATCCCAATCCTGTGAGAGTTCAACTAGGTATTGGGTTATCCCAATCTTGTAAGAGTTCATCCAGGTATTGGATTGTACCAATCCTGTGAGATCACAACCAGGTATTGGACCATGCCAATCCTATGATATTACATCCATGTATTGGATTGTATGAATCTTGTGATATTAAAATAATGAATTGGATTATGCCAATCTTGTGAGATCATAGCCAGGTATTGGGTTATCCCAATCCTGTGAGAGTTCAACCAGGTATTGGGTTATCCCAATCCTGTGAAAGTTCAGCCAGGTATTGGATTGCACCAATCCTGTGAGATCACAGCCAAGTATTGGACTATGCCAATCCTGTAATATTACAACCAAGCCAGGTATTGGATTATGCCAATCCTGTGAGATCATGGCCATATTACTAAGGATTCCATAGTAGTTGAAATACCTTTATGTTTCCCTTTCACTATCATTATGAGACATCAATCTCTGGATCAAAATCTTATCACCTCTCACTAGGGAATAAATATTCACATGGCTCACAATTCCATTAAACATCTTGTAACCTCTCACTAGGCAACAACTATTCACATGTCTCTCATGGCCATTAAACATCTTATCACCTCTCACTAGGAAACAACTATTCACATGGCTCACAAGGCCATTAAACATCTTTTCACTTCTCACTAGGCAACAACTATTCACATGGCTCACAAGGCCATTAAACATCTTGTCACCTCTCATTAGGCAACAACTATTCACATGGCTCACAAGGTCATTAAACATCTTGTCACCTCTCACTAGGCAATAATTATTCACATGGCTTACAAGGCCCATTATTACTATTAGGGTTTCCCTTTATAGTCGAATAGGGTTTCAAATTCATATTATCAATCCAAACCCTAATTCATTGCTCCACACATCTAGGAGCATACATTGATATCATAAGTATTCAATCATACATATTTATTCTCATCATTTATCATTAAATGATTATCAACACAATGTATGAGTTTTTCTCTCATCCTTACTAGGATATTGATTACATCATACTTTATTATCTTGGCTTAACCCTCTCTCAAGGTATGTTATCCTACACTTATCAAAGTGCATTAAACTCATTACATCTTAATGTAACAATGGATATGACACACTTCAAGTGTTACTCATCCAAGTATGTTGGATTTGAGGTGCATTAATGTGTATCAACCTTGAGGTGTTGGATATAACATTTATCATGCCTTGATGTATCACTTCCCTCATCACTTTTATCTTACTTAAGTTCATCAACTTACCTTGTATTAGGGTATTTACCATCCTAATACTTCATGCACTAACTCATCACATTTATCATGTAGTGTATTGGCCATAAGTCACACACTTGAATTACCCAACTATCATCAAGTGATATGGACTCATCTCAGTTTAAGGCATTATTGATATAGGGTTGACCATTATCAACCACTTTAGGTATTTCATCTATCAAGTTATTAGCTACACCATTACTTGGTGTTATACTCATCACTCCATAAGAGTGTTTTTCCCTCACGTTTACAAGGTGTATCAGGTTGAATCATGTATGTCAAGTTGAACACATGTATTGGGTTAGATGTATATCGAGCTAGGCATCATCATATCCCTCATACCCTTACTCATGAAGGTATCAACCTTACCAATCATATAGTATATCACCTTCACCATACATGGGTGTAACATCCTCACCTCACTTGAAGATATTGACCACATCCAACTTTAATGTATTGGCCATCACATGTTCTAGGGTATTAACCACCTTACCACTTTTGTCATCTAGTGTATTGGGTTACCCACCATATCGTTTTAGAGATGTGTGCTCAACACCATATTGTACAAGAGGTGTGTGCTTAATCCAATATTGTTTTAGAGGTGTATGCTTGCTTACCATATCACCTTAGAGATGTATGTGTGCTTACCATATCAAGTAAGAGGTGTATGCTTGCTTACCATATCAGGTAAGAGGTGTGTGCTCTTCACACCATATCATACAAAGAGGTGTGTGTGTGCTTCACACCATATCGAGAAAAGAGGTGTATGCTTGAACTCATATCGTCCAAGAGGTGTATACTACATTACCATATCATGTAAGGAAGTATAAACTCATATCCATATCGTTTTAGTGGTGTATGTACATCACCATATCGGGTTAGAGGTGCTTGCTTGTGTGCTTGAACCCGACATCACTTTGTAAGGTGATACCATCATCTTAAAGCACTAGATAATCATTCTATTTGTTCTAGTACAAGGATAATAGGTATAAGCAACTACTAGAACTCATATATGTATCAAGTATTCAAGAAAATATCGTAATTAAAAGTAGATCATCATAATATAGAAAGAAAGATGGTGAATAATAACATGTTTGGGTTCAAGTTATATAACCCGCCTCAAGAACAACTTCAAAGATCGAAGATCCAAAGCTTCACATTCCTAAGGTTGAAGATGACTTATCAAAAGTATAAGGATTGTTCACAACTCCTTCATATACAAGGAATCACCATAGTTAAGAACTTGGTGAAGAAGAAAAGAAAGAAAGATCATAACTCTCGATCCATGCTTCAATCCAAGGTTGAAGATGATCATGGCCTCACCTTAGGGTTAAGACTTGAGATCCTTCTTTCTCCTTTGCACCTTGAACGATAACTCACTACTCATGCATGATATTACCTCACTTGTGGCCGATATCCCCATCACTTGTGGCCAATATCACTTCATTTGGCCAATATCAACTTGCTATGGCCGATATCACTTGCTATGGCCGTTACCCAAGGCCCTATGCATGATACCACTTCAACTATGCACAATACCAAGACTCTATGCATGATATATAAGAGCAAGGAGGTGGTAGGATTCGAAAAAATTTCACTAAGGGGTGAAAGGAAGGATATATATACTTGAGGTTCATGGTAGAGAGTGTAAGAGGTGCCATCACCTTACTACTAGTAGGTGCCACATGTCCATGCATGGATTGACACATGTAATTGCATGAATTCCATCTTTATCTTGCCATGAAAAATAAAAAATTGAGGATAATGCAAGGGATAAGGGTCGTCCCCCTTTGGTTATCTTCTAGGACAAGCCACTTCCACTCACATTATTATATTCACAATTCAATGCAACCTTTCCCAAGGAAAGTTGCATGCCGATGTCCATTGGTTTATTGAGGCGGTTAGCTCGTTTTTGCAAAGGCAAAGAGTAAAAAAAACGATATGGGGGTCTCCTCTTTGGCTCCTTGGCCGATAGGGACTCCCATTTAACACTACAACCCGATACACTCAATACAAGCTCAAATTAGGGTTTCCATTCAACCCCTTTCTTGGTCTTTTCATCACCAAGAATACTACCACTCATAAATAATTCAAACATGGTGTATAATTAATTATTTATCCTATAAATGATACATAGAGGAAGTAGGAACACTCTATATGTGGTAATTTGCATATCAACCCTACATTTTGGGTAAATTACATTTTGTACCAAAATTGGTAGATAAGGTACTAACATTATTCAAACAAGTTCAAACTTAGTATTTAGGCTTTCCACAAGCCACCACTTAGCATCATTATCTTTCTTATAATTATAAAATACTTAGGGCTCGTTCAACATGTGACATATTGCAATATAACCCCTCATCTTGGGTAAATTTCACTTTGGTCCAAAACAAAGGAACATTGCTCAAACGACATTCAATCAGGACCAAACTTGGAACATAAGTGTGTCACATGATAACAAAACACCTTAGAAGATTATATTAAATTTCTAAGAAACTTACTTAGCCAAAACAAATAGGGTTACCTCATAACCCAAGTCAGGGCCATTACAAGTTATAAACCCCTAACAAGGATTTTCCCCCCGAAATCCCAGATGAAGAAAGAAAATTGTCATTCATGCATAATATCATCAAGTATCCACATAACATATTGATGTAATGGAGATGTCATAGAACTTTGATCAACACAAGGTCCTTCCATTCAGAGTCATCATAGAATCTGTTAGGACACATACCCAACTGTCTTTTTCATTAATGACTGCAGTGTCAATTCTATGTCAGGTAACACTTTGTAAGTCAGAAAAGTACTATTCACACTTCGAATAATTTAGGTGTCAAACCTTATTGACTTACATCTTTTATGTGATAAGATTCTTGACCTTGGGAGTCTTCCATACTCCTCACTTAATTTAGTATTTCACCTCCAAGGAAAAACCAGAGTTACATTCTATCGCCCACTTGGGACTACAAGTCTTAACATGTATCTGCTGTACCATCTAGTCTACTGACACAACACTAAAATTTCTTATGACTTGTACCAACTATCTTACTAGTTGTACATTCTCTTGTCATAAGGAGAGGCCACTATTTCATGCCTTTAAAATTTCTTGGACACTAGAATTCCTTACCTTGGTATTAGTTACATGTATCAAAAACACATATTATCATTTCCATCCTCTGTTGTTATTAGCAAAACCAAACATATAATAGGACCTTTCTTTCATCTCAGAACATTACTTAACACACATACTTTGTCTTGGAACTAAAATCCAGGACTAGCTGATACTTTTCAAAGTATCCATCTAAAGACTTCTTATTCATGCATATCAAGTGTCATAAGACTTACTTGATTGTCATGTTACTGAAAGGAAATATCACAAGGGAACATAATCCTTATTATCACCCCATCATTATTCAGGGTTGTTTATTAAAGAAAAGAGATTATCACCTTCTTCGAGTATTGCATGAACTTTCAATTGTTCATGTGTCATTCAATCTTATTTCCTCTTAGGTTCCTTGCCATTAGCATAAGGATTATAAGGATGATTACATGTCATCATCATTTAGCATTATCATCATCATGATTACTAAATCTGGGTATTCAAACCCTTAGTTCATCACTAAACATTGTCACCTCTCATCAGGTGACAGTTACCTCAAGGTCCTCAGACCAATGTATTCATTATACTAAACATTTCCTTTTGTTTATAAAGTGATCTATGATTAACTCAGATTCCTTCATATATCAATTAGGATGTGGTAGAAATATCTGTGCCACATCTCCTACTTCATTATGCTCTTTATATTGTCTCAAAATGACTACTTGATTAGAGTAATCAGAAAGATATCAATCTAAGAGTTCCATACTTACCTTGCCTTCAATAAATGAATACCTGGCCAGGGTATTCAAGAACTAAAATTAGGTAGTATGCATTTGTTTTATATTATGTTTCATCTCTTTAAATTTTAATACTTAGTATCTCAAATTTTCTCTGGGTGTTTCTTTTACATCTCTTCCCTTTCTACATGAAGAGAGAAATTCTAAAACATATGATAAAATATTGGCCTGAATATATGCTCTCATCCTTCTTATCTCTTCCTCATGTCCTCATAGGACTAATTAAAGGAAGCTCAACAATAACTACCTTCTTATGATTATCAGATAAAGTCAAGAGAAGACATATCAGAATGAAAAAGCTCTATCTGACTGTCACCCCTCACAGTGATCTCCCACTTCAGGTTGACTCAAACATAGAGTCAAGCTATTTCATATTTTTTCTTTTGCCTATTTTTACACTATTGGGTTGTAAATTTCATAAGCCCTGCCGAGTCTGCCTCGGTTGTTAGGTCATTTCCTCCCTTCTTTTTGAATAAAAGGGTTTAGTATGCTCAACATGTCCATATCTATAACATGTCTTGTCCTTGTACCATAGTCTTATCGGTCTCAATACCAATGTAGAAACTAAATCAGGAGTTCTTACACGTGGAAAGTTAGGACTTTTGCCTTTACTTAGTGACTACTGCCCTGGTGTACTAGACATTTATTGCACTGATGGTACAAAAACGTTGGATTTTTATACAACTAGGCAAATGACTCTATAATTATAGAGACCTTTCCTTAATTCTCATCTTATTGCCCCTCCTTGGGTATTACCATAACGAATGTAATATCTGTCTATATTTATGTCAGAGTCTATTTTCTTGCCATATGTTAATCCTTCTCACATTTATTATTGTTCTGACATGACTATGTCATTTAGGAACCCTTTCAAAACCCAAAGTTTCTGCATTGAGGGCTGGTAACCTAGATTGTATTGCTAGTACCCAGTCTACTATATTCATCATTGTTGTCCTAACCTGCCCAACAAGAGCATAAAAAGTAGGATTCTCTAGCTTGATTGGGTCAATATGGGAATTTTCAAGCACTCGTTCTTCTCTTTCCTGATCCCTTACACCTTCTCCTGGTGCAACATCATTGCTCTTAGCAACATGTTCCTCGTGTTCTCTAATCTTTTTTAAACTTCACCCTTTCTTCAGCATAAGCAGAAGTCACTATAGGATACTAGAACAGACTCAACACCTTAGTCCTATGTCTCTGTAGACTCAGGGAACCTTAAGATCTGATACCAAACTTGAAACGACCGCCACCAAACCGATAGCTAAATCGTCAGTAATAATGCAGAATAACCATAAACAACGAATTAACAAAAATCACTAAAAATTAAAACCATTTTTGTAAAGAGATCCATTTCTTGGAAAACTCTTAATGGAAGAACCAAAACTTTATATACATCAGGGTTCACATTGTGCATACACTGTACCATCTCATCTTGAGGTTAACATATAACAATTGCTTTGTCAAAACATGTATAGAAGCAACATAAAATCTCGAGGCATACAAGCCAAAATCTCAAGTTTGTTCATAAAACCATCACACACTAAATCCAAGGACCTGAGAGTATAAAGATGACACATAGGACTTCTATCTACAAGACATGACAAACAATACACTCAACCTGAGCTATTACTACTGTTCCTGCTGCTGTTGTCCTTCCTCTACAAAATGGTCTCTAGCTCCTCGTGCACGTCCACCTAAAAATTGCGAGAGTACAACCAGGTATTGGATTGTATCAATCCTGTGATATTACAACCAGGTATTGGATTGTACCAATCCTGTGATATTACAACCAGACATTGGATTGTACCAATCCTATGATATTACAACCAAGGATTGGATTGTACCAATCCTGTGATATTACAGCCAGGCATTGGATTGTACCAATCCTGTGATATGAAAACCATGTATTGGATTGTGCAAATCCTGTGAGATCATAACCAGGTATTGGGTTATCCCAATCCTGTGAGAGTTCAACCAGATATTGGGTTTATCCCAATCCTATGAGAGTTCAACCAGGTATTGGATTGTACCAATCCTGTGAGATCACAACCGGGTATTGGACTATGCCAATCCTATGATATTACAACCATGTACTAGATTGTACCAATCCTGTGATATTATAGCCAGGTATTGGATTATGCCAATCCTGTGAGATCATAGCCATGTATTGGGTTATCCCAATCTTGTGAGAGTTCTGCCAAGTATTGGGTTATCCCAATCCTGTGAGAGTTCAATCAGGTATTGGATTGTACCAATCCTGTGAGATCACAGCCAGGTATTGGACTATGCCAATCCTGTTATATTACAACCATGTATTGGATTGTACCAATACTGTGATATTACAACCAGGTATTGGATTATGCCAATCCTGTGAGATCATAGCCATGTATTGGGTTATCCCAATCCTATGAGAGTTCTGCCAGGTATTGGGTTATCCCAATCCTGTGAGAGTTCAGCCAGGTATTGGATTGTACCAATCATGTAAGATCACAACCATGTATTAGACTATACCAATCTTATGATATTACAACCAGGTATTGGATTGTACCAATCATGTGATATTACATCCATGTATTGGATTATGCCAATCCTGTGAGATCATGGCCATATTGCTAAGGATTCCATAGTAGTTGAAATACCTTTATGTTTCCCTTTCACTTTCATTATGGGATATCAATCTCTGGATAAAAATCTTGTTACCTCTCACTAGGAAACAACTATTCACATGCCTCACAAGGCCATTAAACATCTTGTAACCTCTCACTAGGCAACAACTATTCACATGGCTCACAAGGTCATTAAACATCTTGTCACCTCTCATTAGGCAAAAACTATTCACATGGCTTACAAGGCCATTCAACATCTTGTCACCTCTCACTAGGCAACAATTATTCACATGTCTTACAAGGCCCATTATTACTATTAGGGTTTCCCTTTATAGCTGAATAGGGTTTCAAATTCATATTATCAATCCAAACCCTAATTCATTACTCCACACATCTAGGTGCATACATTGATATCATAAGTATTCAATCATACTTATTTATTCTCATCATTTATCATTAAATGATTATCAACACAAAGTATGAGTTTCTCTTTCATCCTTACTAGGATATTGATTACATCATACTTTATTATCTTGGGTTAACCTTCTCTCAAGGTATGTTAGCCTACACTTATCAAAGTGCATTAACCTCATTACATATTAATGTAACAATTGACATGACACACTTCAAGTGTTACTCATCCAAGTATGTTGGATTTGAGGTGCATTAAGGTGTATCAATGTAAAGAAGTGAAACCACTCCTCTACTAGAAAGAAAAGATCGCATCCGTGGAACCAAACACCACATAAAATTTTCACCAACGGAATGGAGACCAATTCAATCAACATGTATGTATCATTACACAATGAGTAGCAGCGGAAAAGTCATTATCTAACAATTTACAAAGTTTGATTACATGATACAATAGTTCACCACACATGGGTTACTAGAACTAAAACTAAACATGTAAGCCAAGGATCAAGCCGAGGGTAATCTAACCACCTCTTCAAGTCTCCCAAAGACCAGCTACAAGGTTGATGTTGAAGTTCTCCAAATCTAACCTGGGGTTGGAAGCATACCCCAAAACAAGAAAAGGAAAAGAGGATATCAGCAAAAGCTGGTATGTGTATACTAAAGAAAACTTGAGCAATATAGAGCAATAAGTACATCAGTTATAAATGCTTCCCACGAAGAGAAAAGGACTACCCACACGGGCATAAAAGATAAGATTCTTAACAAAAGAGTTACTTGCCATATATAAACATAAAGATGTGCCACATGCACATATCATGACCAACATCCTGCATACATGTGAGATAAGCATAACACTAGAATATTATAAAAGTCAAAGGTGGTCAAGAATCACACATCTTGAACCTGGTGAGACATGGGCCAAGAATCACACATCTTGCCCTGGCATGGGGAATCACACATCCACCATCCAAATATATTTAACATGGGCCAGGAATCACACATCCTACTCGGGCATGGGGAATCACACATCCACCATTCAAAATATTATAATGTTTCCACAAATTACAATGAAACAAAACCAATGCAATTATACTACTCTAGGGTTACTGAATCACATAGTAGGAAAATGTGGAGGCAAGTAGGAAAGTATAGTCAAACATCAAATAAGATTTTCCACAATGGTCAACATATGAAACATCAATAAACTTCCACATCATAGTGGTAGATACCATCAACAATATCATAATGTTTCCATATCACAACAAAAGATTCCAAGAAATTATCCAAGATCACAATAACCAGGATGAACCATGATAAAAAGAGAATAGACATGTGTGTAGGCAACAATTAAAAATATGATAAAGTAGGTGAATTGCTCAATATGGACAAATAGGGGATACAACATACCTTAGTATCAAAGTCCAACAGGTCCAAAGCACTTCTGGATCCAAAACTAGGTCACCAAAGAGCCTATTAAACACATATACCGATTTTATGTCAATTTCATATATATAGACCAAACCCTAAAAACTACCTTTTATTATTATGTGAATTAGGTTATGAAAACTATTCCATATTTTAGGTTATGTTATTATGAGTCTAAAACATATTTTATTATATTTTTCGACTTATATATTATTAGTTATGATTTTTACAAGTTAATTATCATAAATTAGATCCAAAGAAAAACACCTATTATTAATATTTGGATTCAGTTATCAAAACTTATACCATTAGCTAGATACTTATTTTTTTGATTCCAACGAATATTTTTCCATAATTTTCTGATCATCCGATAATTAGTTATCAATTTTTAATTACTGACCAATCAGATAATTACAAACAAACCGATCGCAGATCAAGGGTAGAGGAGGTCCATGCGGACCTGGGTAGGCCAATCAGGGCCGCCAATGTCAGCAGACAACTCAAGCCAAGTCAGCGGAACCAGGCGCTAGACAAAAGAAAGAGAAGTGCGTGAAATGACCAAATTACCCTTGTAGAAAAACAAAAGCCCAAGCAAAATGTAGGGGTAGAAATGTGAAACCAGGGTTGGGGACCTACTCCCCCATCGCGACCTGCCATGGCCGCACAAAGTAGCAGGTTTCCAAGCTGGGAGCGGGAAGCAGGGAAGAAATGGGAAATCCGAGATCCTGAGTCTCACATCATCAACGACCAAACCACACAAAGGTAAGAAGAAAGAAATCGAGGGCGCCGGAGCCAAAACATGATGGCGAAGCTCCAGATTGCAAGGGCAGGCAGGCGACGACACAAAAAGGGGAAACAACATATACTTTGAATAGAACCAAATCCCGGTTATGAAGGGTCCTAATGAGCTACTTGGAGTCCGTCAGATTCGCTTGCAGGTCGCTCGACGGACTGGTGCTGGGTGAAAACCCCACGACGGAAAGCAGAGGCTGGCAGAGTAGGGAAATCCTACCCAAGGCAAGAAGGGGTGGAGCAACCACCGGGAATGGGTAGGGGGCTACTCAATCTATCTTCAGGTTCGATTTCCTAAAGGTCCGATGCCCTGGACATGAGAAGAGGAGAGCCGAAGGGTGGAAATAGAGGAGCAACATGGCATGAAGAAACTGAGGTTGCGGGTAGGAGAAGAAACCATGAAACCCTAGTATTTATAGGGTTGATAGATCAACAAAGAAACCAGGAACGTCAGGGAGAACAAATCGCTGCCAAAGACAAAAAGGAAAGAGAGGAAATCGAGAAGGAAATTCGAGGAGAGAAGCCCCCCATCGCTGCGTGTGAAATCGGAAAAGGGAAAGGAAGAAGAGAATCTAGCTGCCGATGGATCTAAATCTAAAGGTCAGGATCCAGTCCGAAATAAGTAGGCCGCGTGACAGCCTAAGATTAGGAAAATCGGGAAAAATCAATCGAATTAATCAAAGTGTAATTCAAATAATTTATGTATATTCTCTTTCCTAATTTAGGGGTTCTAGAATAATCCAAATTAAACCAAAATTTGCACATAAATTAAGTTAAATGTGTAGATTCCGAATATCCAATTAAATTTTACTTTTGGCAACTTTGGATATGTTATTTATTTTATTCTTTGTTTTTCTCTCTAAATGCATTAATGACTCATAGATTAACCAAATTGGATGAAACTTCATCCACAAGATAACTTAAGTGTGTTGAATATGATTTTGCCTTTATTTCCAACTTTTGGTGTCATGAATTACATTTATTTATTAATTACACCTTTTAGGCATCTTCTCTCTCATATAATTACCTATTAATCAAACATTATCCAAATTAGTTGCAAATTTTCCCAAAGGCTTGTTTTTATGTTTAGATTACGAATTTGGAGTTAGTTTTCCAATTTGAGGTCATTAAATATTTTATATCACTTTATTGGCCTATTTCCTATTTTATTTTGTTAATGTCATTAATATTTATATTTATGTTCCACATTAAATGATACTTGGCCCTTAAATTTCTTTTAGACCAAGAAAACGAATTTGAGTGACAAATTATCCTGATTGGTTTCCAATTATAATTTTGGTGCAATATCTTTCTAATGATCTTCTTTACCCATTAATTCCCATATTACCTTTAATTATTGCATTTATCTTCTCCTTTAAATAAAATTCGGATTTTTCTCTTATTTTTCATATTCTAAAAAGCACTAGAAAGTTCTAAGATGAATATATTTTATAATTTTTATTACTTAGTGACAATTACACTTCAGATCTATTAATTAAAACCAAACATGGTGTATTTGTGCATATAACCTTATATTAAGAATATATGAGAAGTATTTATCCAACCAAGTTCTTTAATTCCTTATTATCATCTAAATGAGTTATTATTAAGCACAAAGTATTTTGTATTCCCCTAATTACATGTATTAGTTTATTCTTGTTTGGTTAAGACAAAAGGGTAAACTACTAGGGTAGGGTTCTAATTCTAGTATGTTACAGCACACCACCCCTTAAAGAGTTTTTGTCCTCGAAATCAAAACATCCATAGGAAACTTATTCATCACTCCTTAAAGAGTTCATCTCATAAACTTAACTTCAGTTATAAAAGTTTCAACTATACTTCTTACATCCACTACATAAGCAACATGCAAAATGAAACATAACTTGTAAAGACTAGTCTAAGGAACTATGGGTTAACTTGCTCCTTCTCAGCATCATTAACTTCTTCACCATACAAAGCAAAAACTCTTCCAGCTCTTCTTTCCACAGGTCTTCCTCTATTATTGTTACCATTATTGTTGCCATGATTCTGAGGAGGTGCTTGCTGAGGAACATGTCCAGGTCAAAAACGAAGCTTGGGGCACTGAGGTTTGACGTGTCCATGTTCATTGCAATGATGGCATACCACTGGACGAGGTTTTTCATGAGAACACTTCCCTAGAGGATGGTAACCATTGCACTTAGAACACTTGTCCCTTCTCTATTCATCACCTCAGGACTTCCTTTTCTTGTCAAACTCCCTTGGTTGAAACCCTGGGTAAGACTCCATAACCAAAGCTTTATCAACCATCTGCTGAAAAGTTAAGGGAAATTGTGGGATTAGAGCACGACCCACATTGTAGTTGAGCCCTTGGAGGAAAAGGTCAGCCCTACGTTCTTCACCCAAACCAACTGCATAACGCTCCAACAGTAGAAACCTTTGCACGTAGGTAGAAACGGATAAGGGACCTTGCTTCAAACTGTAGAACTCTGCTTCTTTCTTCTTTAGGGCAGCAGTGCAGATGTACTTCCCTCGAAAGAGAGCCAAAAACTCTATCCAGGTCATGGTGGAGATATCTCTAGTCTTATCAATTCCATTCCACCAAACTCTAGCTGGTCCATCCAAGACATAGGAAGCAAACCTAACCTTTTGATGTGGAGGGCATGCCATACCATCAAAAGTCCTCTCCATGGATAACACCCAATCATCTACTTTGTCAACCATCTCTATCTCACCTTCACCCTTGAAAGAAGGTGGTTGCATCTTCATGAACTCCATGATTGAGAACTCCTTAGGATTCTCCGGTACAAACGAGTCTTTCATCTTCCCCACCATGGAAGACGTAAAGAGTTGTCGAAACATGGCCAACTCCTGCTCTGGAGTCATAACTCCTCCCGAACCAACAATATCAGAGGTTTCCTGACCAAACCTAGCATTTTTAGGTGTCTCATAACCATACTGGTTGTCAACAGTTGAGTTATCTCCAGCCATTATGGTTTTGTCTGCACAAAGCAAGGTACTAGGTATAAGCAACCTAAGATAAGGTAAACATCCTAAGGGAGACAAGTTTGAAATAGTTAGATAACTGACTGCTAATGGCTCTGATACCATGCTGTAAAGAAGTGAAACCACTCCTCTACTAGAAAGAAAAGATCGCATTCGTGGAACCAAACACCACATAAAATTTTCACCAACGGAATGGAGACCAATTCAATCAACATGTATGCATCATTACACAATGAGTAGCAGCGAAAAAGTCATTATCTAACAATTTACAAAGTTTGATTACATGATACAATAGTTCAACATGGGTGACTAGAACTAAAACTAAACATGTAAGCCAAGGATCAAGCCGAGGGTAATCTAACCACTCTTCAAGTCTCCCAAAGACCAGCTACAAGGTTGATGTTGAAGTTCTCCAAATCTAACCTGGGGTTGGAAGCATACCCCTAAACAAGAAAAGGAAAAAAGGATATCAGTAAAAGCTGGTATGTGTATACTAAAGAAAACTTGAGCAATATAGAGCAATAAGTACATCAGTTATAAATGCTTCCCACGAAGAGAAAAGGACTACCCACACGGGCATAAAAGATAAGATTCTTAACAAAAGAGTTACTTGCCATATATAAACATAAAGATGTGCCACATGCACATATCATGACCAACATCCTGCATACATGTGAGATAAGCATAACACTAGACTATTATAAAAGTCAAAGGTGGTCAAGAATCACACATCTTGAACCTGGTGAGACATGGGCCAAGAATCACACATCTTGCCCTGGCATGGGGAATCACACATCCACCATCCAAATATATTTAATATGGGCCAGGAATCACACATCCTGCCCGGGCATGGGGAATCACACATCCACCATTCAAAATATTATAATGTTTCCACAAATTACAATGAAACAAAACCAATGCAATTATACTACTCTACGGTTACTGAATCACATAGCAGGAAAATGTGGAGGCAAGTAGGAAAGTATAGTCAAACATCAAATAAGATTTTCCACAATGGTCAACATATGAAACATCAATAAACTTACACATCATAGTGGTAGATACCATCAACAATATCATCATGTTTCCATATCACAATAAAAGATTCCAAGAAATTATCCAAGATCACAATAACCAGGATGAACCATGATAAAAAGAGAATAGACATGTGTGTAGGCAACAGTCAAAAAGATGATAAAGTAGGTGAATTGCTCAATATGGACAAATAGGGGATACAACATACCTTAGTATCAAAGTCCAATAGGTCCAAAGCACTTCTGGATCCAAAACTAGGTCACCAAAGAGCCTATTAAACACATATACCAATTTTATGTCAATTTCATATATATAGACCAAACCCTAAAAACTACCTTTTATTATTATGTGAATTAGGTTATGAAAACTATTCCATATTTTAGGTTATGTTATTACGAGTCTAAAACATATTTTATTATATATTTTGACTTATATATTATTAGTTATGATTTTTACAAGTTAATTATCATAAATTTGATCCAAAGAAAAACACCTATTATTAATATTTGGATCCAGTTATCAAAACTTATACCATTAGCTAGATCTTATTTTTTTGATTCCAACGAATATTTTTCCATAATTTTCTGATCATCCGATAATTAGTTATCAATTTTTAATTATTGACCAATCAGATAATTACAAATAAACCGATCGCAGATCAAGGGCAGAGGAGGTCCATGCGGACCTGGGCAGGCCAATCAGGGCCACCAATGTCAGCAGACAACTCAAGCCAAGTCAGCGGAACCAGGTGCTAGACAAAAGAAAGAGAAGTGCGTGAAATGACCAAATTACCCTTGTAGCAAAACAAAAGCCCAGGCAAAACGTAGGGGTAGAAACATGAAACCAGGGTTGGGGACCTTCTCCCCCATCACGACCTGCCATGGCCGCACAAAGCAGCAGGTTTCCAAGCTGGGAGCGGGAAGCAGGGAAGAAACGGGAAATCCGAGACCTTGAGTCTCACATCGTCAACGACCAAACCACACGAAGGTAAGAAGAAAGAAATCGAGGGCGCCAGAGACAAAACATGATGGCGAAGCTCTAGATTGCAAGGGCATGCAGGCAATGACACAAAAAGGGGAAACAACATATACTTTGAATTGAACCAAATCCAGGTTATGAAGGGTCCTAATGAGCTACCTGGAGTCCGTCAGATTCGTTTGCAGGTCGCTCGGCGGACTGGTGCTGGGTGAAAACCCCACGGCGGCAAGAAGAAGCTGGCAGAGTAGGGAAATCCTACCCAAGGCAAGAAGGGGTGGAGCAACCACCGGGAACGGGTAGAGGGCTACTCAATCTATTTTCAGGTTCGATTTCCTAAAGGTCTGATGCCCTGGACATGAGAAGAGGAGAGCCGAAGGGTGGAAACAGAGGAGCAACAGGGCATGAAGAAACCGAGGTTGCGGGTAGGAGAAGAGACCACAAAACCCTAGTATTTATAGGGTTGATGGATCAACAAAGAAACCAGGAATGTCAGGGAGATCAAATTGCTGCCAAAGACAAAAAGGAAAGAGAGGAAATCGAGAAGGAAATTCGAGGAGAGAAGCCCCCATCGCTGCATGTGAAATCGGAAAAGGGAAAGGAAGAAGAGAATCCAGCTGCCGCTGGATCTAAATCCAAAGGTCAGGATCCGGTCCGAAATAAGTAGGCCGCGTGACAGCCCAAGATTAGGAAAATCGGGAAAATCAATCGAATTAATCAAAGTGTAATTCAAATAATTTATGTATATTCTCTTTCCTGATTTAGGGGTTCTAGAATCATCCAAATTAAACCAAAATTTGCACATAAATTAAGTTAAATGTGTAGATTCCGAATATCCAATTAGATTTTACTTTTGGCAACATTAGATATGTTATTTATTTTATTCTTTGTTTTTCTTTCTAAATGCATTAATGACTCATAGATTAACCAAATTGGATGAAACTTCATCCACAAGCTAACTTAAGTGTGTTGAATACGATTTTGCCTTTATTTCCAACTTTTGGTGTCATGAATTACATTTATTTATTAATTACACCTTTTAGGCATCTTCTCTCTCCTATAATTACCTATTAATCAAACATTATCCAAATTAGTTGCAAATTTTCCCAAAGGCTTGTTTTTATGTTTAGATTATGAATTTGGAGTTAGTTTTCCATTTTGAGGTCATTAAATATTTTATATCACTTTATTGGTCTATTTCCTATTTTATTTTGTTAATGTCATTAATATTTATATTTATGTTCCACTTTAAATGATACTTGGCCCTTAAGTTTCTTTTAGATCAAGAAAACGAATTTGAGTGTCAAATTATCCTGATTGGTTTCCAATTATAATTTTGGTGCAATATCTTTCTAATTATCTTCTTTACCGATTAATTCCCATATTACCTTTAATTATTGCATTTATCTTCTCCTTTAAATAAAATTCGGATTTTCCCTTATTTTTCATATTCTAAAAAGCACTAGAAAGTTCTAAGACGAATATATTTTATTTTTTTTATTACTCAGTGACAATTACACTTCAGATCCATTAATTAAAACCAAACATGGTGTATTTGTGCATATAATCTTATATTAAGAATATATGGGAAGTATTTATCCAACCAAGTTCTTTAATTCCTTATTATCATCTAAATGAGTTATTATTAAGAACAAAGTATTTTGTATTTCCCTAATTACATGTATTAGTTTATTCTTGTTTGGTTAAGACAAAAGGGTAAACTACTAGGGTAGGGTTCTAATTCTAGTATGTTACAATCAACCTTTATGTGTTGGACATAATATTTATCATGCCTTGATGTATCACTTTCCTCATCACTTTTATCTTACTTAAGTTCATCAACTTACCTTGAATTAGGGTATTTATCATCCTAATACTTCATGCACTAACTCATCACATTTATCATGTAGTCTATTAGCCATAAGTCACACACTTGAATTACCCAACTATCATCAAGTGATATGGACTCATCTCGGTTTAAGGCATTATTGATATGGGGTTGACCATTATCAACCACTTTAGGAGTTTCACCTATCAAGGTATTAGATACACCATTACTTGGTGTTATACTCATCACTCCTAAGAGTGTTTTTCCCTCACCTTTACAAGGTGTATCGGGTTGAATCATGTATGTCAAGTTGGAACACATGTATTGGGTTAGGTGTATATTGAGCTAGGCATCATCATATCCATCATACCCTTACTCATAAAAGTATCAACCATACCAATCATATAGTGTATCACCTTCACCATACATGGGTGTAACATCCTCACCTCACTTGAATATATTGGCCACATCCTACTTTAATGTATTGGTCATCACATGTTCTAGGGTATTAACCACTTTACCACTTTTGTTATCTAGTTTATTGGGTTACCCACCATATCGTTTTAGAGATGTGTTCTCAACACCATATTGTCCAAGAGGTGTGTTCTTAACTTAATATCGTTTTAGAGGTGTATGATTTCTTACCATATCACCTTAGAGGTGTATGTGTGCTTACCATATCGGGTAAGAGGTTTATGCTTGCTTACCATATCGGGTAAGAGGTGTGTGCGCGCTTCACACCATATCGGGCAAAGAGGTGTGTGTGTGCTTCACACCATATCAGGAAAAGAGGTGTATTCTTGAACTCATATAGTCTAAGAGGTGTATACTACATTACCATATTGTAAAAGGAAGTATAAACTCATATCCATATCATTTTGGTGGTGTATGTACGTCGCCATATCGAGTTAGAGGTGCTTGCTTGTGTGCTTGAACCCGATATCACTTTGTAAGGTGATACCATCATCTTCAAGCTCTAGATAATCGTTCTACTTGTTATAGTACAAGGATAACAGGTCTAAGAAACCACTAGAACTCATAGATATATCAAGTATTCAAGAAAATCTCATAATTAAAAGTAGATCATCAAATACAACAAGAAAGATGGTGAATAATAACATGTTTGGGTTCAAGTTATATAGCCCGCCTCAAGAACAACTTCAAAGATCCAAGCTCCAAAGCTTCACGTTCCTAAGGTTGAAGATGACTTGTGAAAAGTCCAAGGCTTGTTTACAACTCCTTCATATACAAGGAATCACCATAGTTAAGAACTTGGTGAAGAAGAAAAGAAAGAAAGATCATAACCCTCGATCCATGCTTCAATCCAAGGTTGAAGATGATCATGGCCTCACCTTAGGGTTAGGACTTGAGCTCCTTATTTATCCTTAGCACCTTGAACGATACCTCACTACTCATGCATGATATGCCCTCACTTGTAGCCGATATCCCCTTCACCTGTGGCCAATATCACTTCATTTGGCTGATATCAACTTGGTATGGCCGATATCAACTTGGTATGGCCGATATCACTTGCCATGGACGATACCCAAGGTCCTATGCAAGATACCACTTCACCTATGCACAATAAGAAGACTCTATGCACGATATCTAAGAGCAAGGAGGTGGTATGATTCAAACAAATTTCACTAAGGGGTGAAAGGAAGGGTATATATACTTGAGGTTCATGGGAGAGAGTGTAAGAGGTGTCATCACCTTACTACTAGTAGGTGCCACATGGACATGCATGGATTGACACATGTACTTGAATGCATTCCATATTTATATTTCCATGCAAAATAAAAACTTGAGGATAATGCAAGGGATAAGGGTCATCCCCTTTGGTTATCTTCTAGGACAAACCACTTCCACTCACATTATTATATTCACAATTCAATGCAACCTTTCCCAAGGAAAGTTGCAAGCTGATATCCATTGCTTTATTGAGGTGCTTAGATCGTTTTTGCAAATTCAAAGAGTTAAAAATACTATATGGGGGTCTCCTCTTTGTCGTCTTGTCTGATAGGGACTCCCATTTAATGCTACAACCTGATACACTCAATACAAGCTCAAATTAGGGTTTCCATTCAACCCCTTTCTTGGTCTTTTCATCACCAAGAATACTACCACTCATAAATGATTCAAACATGGTGTATCATTCATTCTTTCTCCTCTAAATTATACATAGAGGAAGTAGGAACACTCTAGAAGTGGTAATTTTCATATAAACCCTACATTTTGGGTGAATTACAATTTGTACCGAAATTGGTGCACAAGGTACTAACATTATTCAAACTAGTTCAAACTTGGTATTTAGGCTTTCTACAAGCCACCACTTAGCATCATTATCTTTCTTATAATTCTAAAACACTTAGGGAACGTTCAACATGTGACATATTGCAATATAACCCTTCATCTTGGGTAAATTGCACTTTGATCCAAACCAAATGAACATTGCTCAAACGACATTCAATCAGGACCAAACTTGGAACATAAGTGTGTCACATGATAATAAAACACCTTAGAGGATTATATTAAATTTCTAAGCAACTTACTTAGCCAAAACAAATAGAGTTACCTCATAACCCAGGTTAGGGTCATTACAGAAGGAACTATAAAAATATATTGATCGGTTGCTTTCTTCTTTTGATTAGGATTATCTATATAATCCCTTTTGAGATCGGTCTTAAAAGCCCTCCATCATACACCACAACATTGTAGCACTTTTTTCTTGTGATCTTTTTCATTTAGATGAAAAACACCCTATACATATAAAAGCAATAGTGTTATTTCAACAAGGATATGTCTTTCTAAGCAAACTAAATTAGAATAAAAAAACTTAGTAAAATAATATCACTTCAACTCACAGATATATTTTTCCATAGGAGGTCTTTTAAGGCAATAGAAACATCATGCCAATTTTCTATATCTATTGCCACCGTACTACACATGGTCGCCCCTACATAATGCTTGAAAAAACTAGCATGTTCCCCAATAGGTGCTCATGTGACATCAAACTGTATTGGCAATTTCTCCCCTTTAGCCCTGAGCTCCTGCAACCTACGCATCAATGTGGGACCTCTACATTTCTTAGCATCATCACTACCAGAAGCATCACCACTACCATCCTCATGGTGCTCATGCTTAGAATGTTCATCTTCACTTCCCATTTCAGAACAACCTATAAGTATACATGATAAAATAAAAACATAAGTGATAATAAAAGCACAAATGGTAATATGATGTATATTTAAAAGATTACATGCTTGAATGATAATAAAATGTATATTTCAAAGAATACATGCCTCTAGTATTGGTTGAGTTTCTAGTCAAGTAAAATTCCTTCAACATGGTCTTCATGTTTATAGTATTCATCGGTTTTAACTTCAACATTTACACTTAGCAAACCAACTGAGAATGGGCTGGAATCATCATACTTTTTGTAGTATTCTTCTTCATTTATAGGATCTATGGTAAACTGTCTTTTTCCATGAAGAACGACAGACCAATTTTTATTTTCCAAGTCATCAATATAGATTACTTATTTTGCTTGGTCTTCCATGATGAACGACTCATCTTTCTCACCAATCTTTTCCAAATTCACCAATGTGAAACCCAACTCATCCACTAAAACTCGTTTCTTGTTATCAACCCAATTACATCTAAAGACTCTGAAATTTGTATAGTCCAATTCCCATATGTCCTCAATGATGCCTTAATACGACATCTCAGCTTCACGTGGTCTTTTATCTTTAGCACTAGTAAAATACAATGAACAAGCTTGAATAGTGACCCTACTATTTTGGACTACATTACTTTCATCTTGATGCTTTGTGTAGTATGAAAATCCATTTATGTCATATCCTTCATATAACATAACATCTATTTTTCTCTTAAAGGCGAGCCATTTTATGTTCTCAGCAACATTATTGGTGATTCAGATAGTTGACTAAAGACTTTCTCTTCAAACCACTGAATAAATGTTCGATTATGCTCTCTTGCAAGCCACATTGAACTAAATCGAGGATGATTTCTCTTGATAAGATCATTGTGTTATGTGATGTAGCTACCAACTTCAACGATGTTGTGTAAAATATACAAATGTGCTTGTTCCCACAACTCACAACTAATTCCTTTCACTCATGCTCCTAGAGTTCCTTTTCCACAATAAGATTCAATGTAATGGGAATTTTTTAGATCGCTAGAAGTTTCATTGCAATTCAAAAAATCATTACAAAAGTCCATCACCACCCTAGCTGTTGGTATGTATGCCCATAGAGCAAGTCATATGATGATTGTAATGGGATACTTTGTAAATGATTTGAATAATAATAAAGGCAATTTCTGATCTATATGTTTAAACTGTTTCTGAGATGATGGTGTAACATGATAGATGTCTAAAGAATGGTTTTACTCAATGACGTATGCTTTTAGGTTAAGGACCTAAACGATGCGATCATGCCGATGTTAAGAGTATACATTCTTGTTAAGTCCCTAGTCGGTTGTTATTGTGGAAATAACCATAGACATCAATAACACTAAAGATTAGATTGTGTGTTGGTTGATGACAGAATCTCATTAGTCATGATATAGTGATATCAAACCAAGCACATAGGTACTTGTTAGAGAACAAGGTACCAGACAGACCCACCGTGAGAGTGACACATGGAACCATGACTTGGTCAGTCAACTCTCACAGTGATGGTGGTGAGTGTGATTCTTAGACCTGAAATCACTACACTCAACACATGTCGTTGGGTACACTTTGACATTATCAAACGCAGTCCTGAAACATGGGTTGTTATAAAGGTGATGATTGGGTGGCTTTGATACATGGGGCTTTTGAGGGGTGAGTGATAGATATGGGATTTGTCCCTCCTGAGGGAGTTTGATGTCCTTGGCCACTTGATGAGTAGGATTGAGAAAGGCATGCGCATGCACGAGTGAATCAATATGTGATATTGATGTCATACACATCTCACTCGATCTGCTCTGAGATCAAGGAAATGAATGAACATTAACAGGATGACTGTTCCATGCCTCGAGTTCATTCAGGATATCAGTGACAAAGGAATTATAAATTCAATGTAACACCATTCACGGATTGTAGGATTGAAAGTTGTTCTCCAACTTTCTATTTCACTTGGGTAGCACTGATGTGTGACTAGGCACCGCTCTTTGCTTGTGAAGTCATAAGTGTTATGAACTCTTACTACCAACGTGAAATGGACCTGCAGGGTCACACACATAGGATTTAACCTGGAAGAGGAGTTTTGTCCACAACCAATGTTTAGATTGATTACTAAAGGAGTTTAGTAGTTCAATTAAACACTCAATCAATTGATAGCTCAATATCATATTGTTCAAGGTGTTGGACACATTGATTGGAGTATCGGATTGATTGAAATCGCCATTGACTGATTTTGCACAACCTGCACTCCCAACCGATCGACTCATGTGATGAACCGGTCGGCTGAGGTTGGTGAACCGGTCGGCTCAAGTGTTGAGCCGATCGGCTCATGTACAGAGTGAAACGATCGGTTCAAGTGTTGAACCGATCGGTTCAACTGGTGCAACCGAGCAAGTTGGGAAAGTAGGATTGGTGAGAATTTTCCTTGCGTTTCACTTGCCCAATTTGATTGGAACAAGGATTGGTATTCAATACCAATTAGAAACAAAAGAAGGAAAGTCAATTAGGAACCAACCAGGACCACCAACCGACTGGTTCAGAAGTGAACCGACCGGTTGAGGTGTCAACCGACCGGTTCAGGTCCCCAACCGACCATTTCAGTTGTGAAACGATCGGTTCAGGTTGCGAGTTGGTTTCTTTTGTGGAAAATATCGAACCCTTCTACTCCTGCTTTTAGTCCCATATTGCCGAGGACAGAGAACCTTGTCCCATGACCCGCCTATATATATAGGGGTATTGGGGGCTTCTCAGAGTACAACTCAGTGCAAGCCGGTTGCTCTGCAAAGTTTTCGTTCTCTCTGGTTTTGGTAACCGAGAGAGCCCGAGCAAGTGCTACCCGAAAAGGGAGGCACAACAAGGGAAAGACAACTACATTTGAAACTGGTAGTAGGAGAGTGTGTTGGCGACTAGTACGCCAATAGGAGGGTGCGACTCCTTCCGGTTCCTTGTGTGACAAGGAGATCAGAGTTCCAGGCAGTCCGTGTGGACGACTGCAGAGGCGGGAGACCTCTGCTGCTCAGGAGGACAACTGTCAATCCCGACAGTCCGGTGAGAGGAGGATTCGTCAGTCCCGGTGCGACCAGGAGCTACACAGACACCGTCCAAGACCGGAGGTTAAGACCGCACAAGCCGCGAGGTACTGTCACCGAGCAAGCCTCGGGACAAGGTATGCATCCACAAACCATCTTTCCTATTCTATAGACGTTGACGCAATTCCTTTTGTTCTGGGTTTTGGGGAGAAAATTTTTGTTTTTGCTGCTTCTCTGCCTCCTCTAAAACCCAACAGTGGTATCAGAGCCACGCCAACTGTTCTATATTTTAGGATTATCGATATGATCGATTTTGGTTTGTCGCCTTTATTTATTGCATACGATGTGAATAAAATTGGCTTTATGCATGTCCAACCCACAAATCTCAAATATACATATATGATATGTAATATTATTGCACTCGATACACGTCGCCCTTAAACAAGTTTTGTGGTGGATGTGTAGCATGGCTATGGCCTATAAACCCCTATATCTGTGTTTGGTTGTATGTAGTTACTTGCATCTTGGTCTGCGCATCGATTCCCCTTCTCCTATTCCTGATGTAACTCGAAATAATTCAAGAATTCGTTTCCTACCTTTGCTCCCCCCCGAATGTAACTCGGGGTTTCACAATTCAATTGTAAATAGGATATATTTTATTTCTTGTTATGTCAAAGAACGACAGACGACCTGAGATGATCGGTTCAAGGCGTGAACCGATCGGTTGGCGATCCAGACGGCCGGTTCGCGGAGCGAGATGAGCGGGTGGTGACCTGAAGAGATGCAAGACGACCGGTGAATCGATCGGCTGGAGGCGCCAGTCGATCGGATTGTGGCACCCGAACAACCAACTTGATGGCGAGCCGGTCGGTCATGGAGATGAGCTGATCAAACCCAGAAAGGCAAGCACAAATTCCATCTTGTACAAGTTACATGTGATGTAGACCTAGATGACCGTGATTCCTCTTGGCTCGAGGAATCACAATAGGATGGCCATAATCATTGCTTTTTATCATTTTACATGTTTTCTGTGGGATATAGCATGTATATGATACATACTATATATTGTGGTGATTGGATATATATATATATATATATATATATATATATATATATATATATATATATATATATATATAACCAAATCCCTCATTAAATATTAAGTTTTAGATGCCTTCCAAATGCGACACACGTGAAAAGCTTGATCGACCAAGTGTGGGCACGCCCAAGCGTGGTGCACCGTCTATCTCGTGGAAGCGTGAAGGATGAATGTGTGGGTCTGCCCAAGCAGGGTGCATGTTCATCATGTTGGCTTTGGGTCAGACTTAACAAGGTGACCTAGATAGGATCTAGCACCTTGAGGCATGAAGATGATCATGGCAAGGAGTTGCATATGACATCTTTCAAGCATTGCATATGATGCAATTGGCAAAAGTTGCCTACCTGGAAGATATGAGTTGTGGGTGACAGCCCAAGCTGGTCCATGGCTCAGAGGATTTCAGGATCTTGACCCACTAGAAGATTGTACGCTACAATCTTCCGAATTGATGGTGAGGGCTGTCAATTTGAATGAGAAATAGTGGGAGCGGTAATTAATTAAAGGCCTAATTAACTATCGTCAAATTTTATTCAAATCAAATCAAAAAGAGTTTTGACAAATGCAATTTTCTCTTGTAGAATGGCAAAAGAATCATCTTTTAAAAAGGGCAAATTAATTGAGAATAAATTCCATAACTAGTTGAGGACTGTGAGAAGTATTTTGCACAATCCAGATATACCAGGAGCCTTAGAATCCACTCTATGTATGCTTAATGCGTTAGTGAAGAAGAAAAAAGGTAAGGGAGAGAAGGGTTCTCTCGCCAAACCAATTTCTTCTACATGGAGAGGATGGAAGGAACAATGGAAGAAGAAGTCAGAGATAGAGATATCTACTTTTGGTGTATACGTGATAGAGATTAACTTTACTACTTCTTCGTCATGGGTACTTGATACCTGATGCGGATCTCACATTTGTTCAAATGTGAAGGATCTTAAGAGAAGTAGGCCTTTAGGGAAAGGGGAGGTTGAACTAGGTGTTGCCAATGGGGCAAGAGTTGCTGCCAGTGCCATAGGAACATATGAGTTAACTCTACCAAGTTGGCTAATAATAGAGTTGAAAAACTGCTATTATGTACCTGCCATAAATAGGAATATCATTTCCGTCTCTTGTTTGGACAAAGATGGATTTGAATTTCTTATTAAGAATGGAAAATGTTCCATTTCTAAAGATGGGATCTTTTATGGAAATGCCCCAATGTCTTATGGTCTATACTTAATAGATTTGGAGACAAGTGTATACAATGTAAACACCAAAAAGCAAAAACTCAACAACTCAAATGAAACATATCTTTGGCATTTTCGTCTAGGGCACATAACTGAGAAGCACATTTCTAGACTCCATAAAGATGGTTATCTAGACTCTTTTGATTATGAATCAATAGAGACATGTGAGTCTTGTTTGTTGGGCAAGATGACCAAGACTCCCTTTTCAGGTAAAGGTGAGAGAGCTAGTGATCTATTAGGACTCATACATACTGATGTATGTGGGCCTTTTAGAACTAATGCCAGAAATGGGTATCAGTACTTCATTACCTTTACTGATGACTTCAGTAGGTATGGCTATGTGTACCTGATGAAACATAAGTCAGAAACCTTTGAAAAGTTCAAGGATTTCATGAATGAAGTACAGAACCAACTTGGTAAAAGTATTAAGGCACTTCGATCCGATCGAGGTGGAGAATACTTAAGCCAGGAGTTTGAGGACCTTCTGCGAGCCTGTGGTATTGTATCACAATGGACTCCGCCTGGAACACCACAACATAATGGTGTGTCTGAAAGAAGGAATCACACATTGTTGGATATGGTGCGATCAATGATGAGTTTTGCTGATCTTCCAATTTCCTTCTGGGGTCATGCTCTTGAAACCGCCACATTTACACTTAACCGAGTACCATCTAAATTGGTTCAAAAGACACCATATGAGATATGGATTGGGAAGCATCCCGATTTGTCTTTTCTGAAGATTTGGGGTTGTGAGGCTTACGTTAGGAAAATGTTTCCTGATAAGCTTGGACCCAAATCTGATAAATGTTATTTTGTTGGATACCCCAAGGAAACGAGGGGATATTATCTATACCACCCTACTGACAAAAAAGTGTTTGTTGCCAGGACAGCTGTGTTCCTAGAGAAGGAATTTATTTCCAAAGGAAATAGTGGGAGGAAAATAGAGCTTGAAGAGATTCTAGCCCAACAAGAAAACATTGAACCGGAAGATGTACAAGAGGAAAATGGAGATTCACAAGGTGTTGTGGAATCTCATTCTCCTCAGGTAACACAAGGACCTCGTAGATCTAGTAGGATCCGCCTTGAACCTGAGAGGTTTGGATACCTTGTAACTCAGGAAGGTGGTGAGTTGATCATAGATGATGATCCAACTACCTACGTAGAGGCTATGGAGGGATCAGAGTCTGAGAAATGGCTTGAGGCCATGAGATCTGAGATGGAATCCATGTACTCCAACAAAGTATGGACTTTGGTGGAACCACCTGAAGGGGTAAAACCCATAGGGTGCAAGTGGGTCTTTAAGAAAAAGACCGACATGGATGGCAATGTGCAAACTTATAAAGGCAGATTGGTTGCAAAGGGATTTCAACAAATTCAAGGTGTTGACTATGACGAAACCTTTTCTCCAGTTGCCATGATTAAGTCCATCAGGATCATGCTTGCTATTGCAGCTTATTATGACTATGAGATTTGGCATATGGATGTTAAAACCACATTCCTTAATGGGAATATAAATGAGGATGTGTACATGACACATCCTAAAGGTTTTATAGATCCAAAGAACGCCAATAAAGTCTGTAAGCTGCAAAGGTCAATCTATGGATTGAAGCAAGCACCTCGGAGTTGGAATCTTCGATTTGATGAGGAAGTCAAAGTGTTTGTCTTTATTCAAAATGAAGATGAACCTTGTGTATACAAGAAGGTTAGTGGGAGCTCGACCACATTCCTCATATTGCATGTGGATGACATACTTTTGATGGGGAATGATGTCTTAGCGTTAGTGAAGGTAAAGACTTGGCTTGGGAATACTTTCTCAATGAAGGACTTAGGAGAAGCATCCTACATTCTAGGAATTAAGATCTATAGAGATAGATCTAGAAGGCTTCTCGGACTAAGTCAGAGCACGTACATTGACAAAGTGCTGAAGCGGTTCAGCATGGAGAACTCAAAGAGAGGCAACATCCCCATGCTACATGGAGTCACCATCTCTAGAGCTCATTGTCCCCAATCTTGTGAAGAAAGGGAGCGTATGAATGGGATCCCATATGCATCAGCCATCAGATCCATCATGTACGCTATGTTGTGCACATGCCCAGATGTCTCGTATGCTCTCATCATGATGAGCAGGTACCATTCAGATCCTGGGGATGCTCACTGGACAGCCGTAAAGAACATCCTCAAGTACTTGTGAAGGACTAAGGATCAATTTCTTGTTTACGGCAGTGAGGAAGAGCTGGTTGTAAAGGGTTACACTGATGCAAGCTTCCAAACTGATAAAGATGATTACAGATCACAGTCAGGATTTGTGTTTTGCCTTAATAATGGAGCTGTGAGCTGGAAGAGTTCCAAGCAAGAAACAGTTGCCGATTCTACTACAGAGGCCGAGTATATTGCTGCTTCACATGCAACAAAGGAGGCTGTGTGGATCAGGAAGTTCATTTCTGAACTTGGTGTAGTTCCCAGTAGCTGTGATGCAATTGAGCTTTATTGTGACAATAATGGAGCTATTGCACAAACTAAGTAGCCCAGATCACATCAGCGGTCCAAGCACATACTGCGACGCTTCCATCTCATACGAGAGATCGTATAATGAGGAGATGTGAAGATTTGCAAAGTACCAACTGAAGACAGCATAGCTGATCCACTAACTAAGGCCCTTTCTCAGCGAAAGCATGATGGTCATGCTAGGTCACAAGGAATGAGATTCGAAGGTGACTGGCTCTAAGTGCAAGTGGGGGTCTGTTGGTATGTATGCCCATAGAGCAAGTCATATGATGATTGTAATGGGATACTTTATAAATGATTTGAATAATAATAAAGGTAATTTCCGATCTATATGTTTAAACTGTTTCTGAGATGATGGTGTAACATGATAGATGTCTAAAGAATGGTTTTACTCAATGACATATGCTTTTAGGTTAAGGACCTAAACGATGAGATCATGTAGATGTTAAGAGTATACATTCTTGTTAAGTCCTTAGTCGGTTGTTATTGTGGAAATAACCATAGACATCAATAACACTAAAGACTAGATTGTGTGTTGGTTGATGACAAAATCTCATTAGTCATGATATAGTGATATCCAACCAAGCACATAGGTACTTGTTAGAGAACAAGGTACCGGACAGACCCACCGTGAGAGTGACACATGGAACCATGACTTGGTAGTCACAGTCAGCTCTCACAGTGATGGTGGTGAGTGTGATTCTTAGACCTGAAATCACTACACTCAACACATGTCGTTGGGTACACTTTGACATCATCAAACGTAGTCCTGAAACATGGGTTGTTATAAAGGTGATGATTGGGTGGCTTTGACACATGGGGCTTTTGAGGGGTGAGGGATAGATATGGGATTTGTCCCTCCTGAGGGAGTTTAATGTCCTTGGCCACTTGATGAGTAGGATTGAGAAAGGCATGCACATGTACGCGTGAATCAATATGTGATATTGATGTCATACACATCTCACTCAGTCTGCTCTGAGATCAAGGGAATGAATGAACGTTGACAGGATGATTGTTCCATGCCTCGAGTTCATTCAGGATATCAGTGACAAAGGAATTATACATTCACTGTAACACCATTCATGAATTGTAGGATTGAAAGTTGTTCTCCAACTTTCTATTTCACTTGGGTAGCACTGATGTGTGACTAGGCACCACTCTTTGCTTGTGAAGTCATAAGTGTTATGGACTCTCACTACCAACGTGAAATGGACCTGCAGGGTCACACACATAGGATTTAACCTGGAAGAGGAGTTTTGTCCACAACCAATGTTTAGATTGATTACTAAAGGAGTTTAGTAGCTCAATTAAACACTCAATCAATTGATAGCTCAATATCATATTGTTCAAGGTGTTGGACACATTGATTGGAGTATCGAATTGATTGAAATCACAATTGACTGATTCTGCACAACCTGCACTCCCAACCGATCGGCTCATGTGATGAACCGGTCGGCTGAGGTTGGTGAACCGGTCAGCTCAAGTGTTGAGCCGATCGGCTCATGTACAGAGTGAAACGATCGGTTCAAGTGTTGAACCGATCGGTTCAACTGGTGCAACCGAGCAAGTTGGGAAAGTAGGATTGGTGAGAATTTTCCTTGCATTTCACTTGCCCAATTTGATTGGAACAAAGATTGGTATTCGATACCAATTAGAAACAAAAGAAGGAAAGTCAATCAGCAACCGACCAGGACCACCAACCGACCAGTTCAGAAGTGAACCGACCAGTTGAGGTGTCCCAACCGATCGGTTGAGGTGTCAACCAACCGGTTCAGGTCCCCAACTGACCGTTTCAGTTGTGAAACGATCGGTTCAGGTTGCGAGTTGGTTGCTTTTGTGGAAAATCTCAAACCCTTCTACTCCTGCCTTTAGTCCCATATTTCCGGGGACAGAGAACCCTGTCCCATGACCTGCCTATATATAGGGGTATTGGGGGCTTCTCAGAGTACAACTCAGTGCAAGCCGGTTTCTCTCCAAAGTTGTCGTTCTCTCTGGTTTTGGTAACTGAGAGAGCCCGAGCAAGTGCTACCCGAAAAGGGAGGCACAACAAGGGAAAGACAACTGCAGTTGCAACTGGTAGCAGGAGAGTGTGTTGGCGACTAGTACGTCAACAGGAGGGTGCGACTCCTTCCGGTTCCTTGTGCAACAAGGAGATCAGAGTTCCAGGCGGTCTGTGTGGACGACTGCAGAGGCGGGAGACCTCTACCGCTCAGGAGGACAACTGTCAATCCCGACAGTCCGATGAGAGGAGGATTCGTCAGTCCCGGTGCGACCAGGAGCTGCATAGACACCATCCAAGACCGGAGGTTAAGACCGCGCAAGCCGCGAGTTACTATCGCCGAGCAAGCCTTGGGACAAGGTATGCATCCACAAACCATCTTTCCTATTCTATAGACGTTGACGCGATTCCTTTTGTTCTGGGTTTTGGGGAGAAAATTTTTGTTTCCACTGCTTCTCTGCCTCCTCTAAAACCCAACACTAGCCACATAACCCTCAGTGATACTCCCTTTAGGATGATAACGATTCCGAACATCACCTTTAAAAACACTCATGTAGCGTTCAAATGGATACATCCAGTGTAAGAAGACTGGACCCAACATCTTCACCTCCCTTGTTATATGTACTACAAGATGAACCATGATATCAAAAAATGAAGGAGGAAAACACATTTTAAGCTAAAGCATGGTAACAATTACATCTTTTTGTAATTTATCGAGAGTATCAAGATGTATCACTTTGTTGCATATTTAGTTGAAGAAGAAATAGAGTCTTGTGATTGCAAACCTTACATGTTTCGGCAATATAGATCGAATAGCCATAGGTAAAATTTGTTGCATTAAGGTGTGACAATAATGAGATTTGAGACCTATCAATTTGAGATCCTTCTTTGATACCAATCTATGAATATTAGAAGAGTATCTTTGTGGAACCTTAATATTATACAAACACTCACATAAAATCTTTTTCTCTTGCTTTGACAAAGTGTAACAAGACGGTGGTAAATATGTGTGATGAACCTTGATCTCCGTTCATAATTCTTTTCTTATACCCATTAATTCTAAATCTTTTTTGGATTTGATGTCATCTTTAGTCTTCCCTGGTATATTCAATAGCGCACCAATGATGCTATCACAAACATTTTTTTCAGCATGCATGACATCAATGTAGTGTCTAATTGATAAGAATATACAATAAGAAATATCCCATAATATTGACCTCTTCTTATATAAAGATTTTTAACATGTGAGAGTATGACTACTTGATCACATTCCACATTCATTGACAATATCTTTCACCCTATTTTGTATAACATTTCCTGGTATAGGTTTAGGAGCATTTGTTCCTCAGTTGATCCATTAAAGGTTTTGCGTTTCCTTCGATAAGGATGCACTTGTGGGAGAAATCTCCGATAACCAAGATATACAATTTTACCACCATGTTTCAGTCGGATTGAATCAATATTTTCCTCACAAATATGACATGCTTTGTATCCTTTTATGCTATATCCAAACAAATTTCCATAAGCTAGAAAGTCATTAATCGTGCAAAACAACATAGCACGCAAACTAAAGATCTCTTCACACGAAGCATAATATGTCATAACACCTTCTTCCCATAGTTTCACTAGGTCATCAATTAGAGATTGAAGGTAAACATCAATGTCATTTCCAGGTTGCTTGGGCCCTGATATCAATATTGACAACATGACATACTTATTTTTCATACACAACCAAGGAGAAAGATTGTATATAACAATCATAACATGCCAAGTGCTATGTTGGCTGCTTAATGCACCATAAGGATTCATTCCATCTATATAGAGTCCAAGTCATAAGTTCCTTGTTTCTTTACCAAATTGAGGGTATAATAAATCAATTTTCTTCCATTGTGGTGAATCAGATGCGTGTCATAGGACACCATCATCATTGGCCTTTAACTCCCCATGCCAAGGCAAATTTCACAGATCTTCAGTATTAGCAAATAAGCGTTGAAATCATGGTATTATTGGTAGATACCACATCACCTTGGAAGGAGAGCCATTCTTAGCCTTACCTAAATTTGTGGTCTTGTACATTGACGCACCACATTTTGGACAATTTATCAAATTATTGTAGTCCTTATGAAATAACACACAATCATTTGGACATGCATGAGTCTTCTTAGCCTCCATTCCCATTGGGCACATTATTTTCTTTGCCTTGATATGTTGAAATTGGAAGCTCGTTGCCTTCAGGAAGAATTTCCTTTAACAAAGATAACAATGAAGTGAAACTCTTATCGCTCCACCAGTTTTGAGCTCTAAGAGTATATAATCGCATCACAACACTGAACCTCGTGAATTTAGTACAACCCTTATATAACGGTCTTTCATCATCATGAACAATGTTTGCAAATAAAGAAGGTGGATCAATGACATTGTCCTGACAACTACATAGCATCTCATAAACCATATCATCCTGAATCAGTTCATCATTGACATTATCATCATTGTCTATATCTTCTATGCCACAACTATAGTATCGACATTTTTGATCCATAATTAAATTTCTCTCCATGCCAATACCATTCATTATAACCTTGTATGATCCTATTGCATATGCCATGATTGTTAATTTCCTCAACAATATCAACTTTCAAATTGTTACCACAATTTCTACATGGATAATAGAACCTATATGTAGGTAGTTTCCTATGTTTCTAAGCAAATCTAATAAATTCATCAGGACCTTTGGCAAACTCTGGACTACAATGGTTCTTGATAGACATCCAACTTCGATCCATTTTCTAGATCACATTAAAATTAATTATAAAATTGAGCATTTCATATTGATACTATAAGTTGTAAGTTTTTATTGATAGGAAGTTAATTACTTTTATACTAAAGTATACCACCTATACCATTTTTGAATATTTAATATCACTAGTAACTGTATAATGTATGCTTAGTTTTCAAGAAAATTTTAACAACATTTCGCCTAAGTTCTCCAAGTACACCGATGTAAATGGCAAATAACCACCCACATATGTACCCATAGAACAAATGAGGAAATACTACTAAATTTTTCTTTAAAACTAAACATACAAATACACTTACATCCTAAATGAGATTAAATATCCAAAAATAGTCCCAAACCAGGGACTATCAAAAATTTACTCCTAATGAGTTTTGAACGTGTTTTTAAGTTAATATATAATGTATTATTGTCATATTTATATATTAAGTTAAACATCATGCATCGAGGATCTCATCTATAAACCCTAAAGTGTCAATCTGGGACTACACAATATCTACTCCCATATTTCTAGAATGTATACAATGATTACATATGTGACTGATAATAAAATATATATATGAAAGAACACATGTTTTTATTATTGGTTGGGTTGCTAGTCAAATAAAATGGAAAAACAATATAACTGACCTGAGCCACCGAGATGAAAATGAGAGAAGACCATGGGTGGATGGTGCGCAGGTGGCAAGGAGCAAGAGGATGACCGCCCAATGCTAGAGTGTCGACTTCTATGAGCACGAGAAAGGGTAGAAGCAAGATGCTACGACCTGACCAAGGAAACAACTACTGGAACTAATAGTGGCTCCACTGAGGAAGTGCAGATGCAAGACGCTAGTGTGGCGTGGTGGGCCACGACACACTGATGAGGTTGGAATCCACCGTTAGAGGATGAGATGCCTTGGTACATAGGGTTGTCATAGTTGAAGGAGGGAAGAAAGGAGGTGCCAAAGATGAGAGAGTGGTGACTGAAGAAGGGCGGATGCTATGGCGGCACAATCGTCTGTATGGTGGCGGATGGCAGCCGTCAGTGGAGGATTGGTGGCAGACGGAGGCATGGTCATCATTGGAAGGATGATGGATGATGGCGCCATCATCGGAGGCTGAAGGAGGGAAGAAAGGAGGCACCAAAGATGAGAGAGTGGCGACTAAAGAAGGGAGGAAGCTATGGCGACACTCGTCGGTCTGGTGGCAGATGGCGGCCGTCGGTGGAGGACTAGTGGCAGACGGCGGCATGATTGTTGTTGAAAGGATGATGGATGGCGACACTGTCATCGTCAATGGAGGCTAATGGATAGGAGATGGTGTCGTCGTCGCCACCTCCATCTCCGGTGGAGAGCGGGAACCCAAAACACAAAACCCTAGAAAGAGAGAGTGGAGAAACCAAAACATGAGGCGAGCAAATATTAAGACCTATAGGGTCGGTTATATGGTCAAAACTGACCCAATAGAGAATCAAAACGTGAGGCGAGCACTATTAAGACCTATAAGGTTGGTTATTGGGCAAAAAACCGACCCTAGAGTCTATAGTCGCCGACTCATACATGAACACCTACTAGGTCAGTTCACATGCAAAAATCGACCTTATTGCTCACCTGCTAGGTCAGTTCCCAGGGAAAAACTGACCCTAGAAGTCCAAATATATAGACTCAGTTCAATTTATCAAAACAAATGCTATATGATTTTGAAGGGGAAGGCAAAATGAGCTATTTTTCTTGGCAGGAAACTTGTAAGGTCATTTTTTTATTAAAAAACTGACGCTATGTCAATTTTTGGTGCGAAATTTTATTTGGCGGGTTTTTTATAGCGACGATTAAATTTTGTAAAACTGACGTTGTACCTCAACCGGTACCCGAGTTTTTTTGTGATGAATTTTAGCTTTGGTTCTCTTTAAATAATTGATGCCATAGACTATTAGGTTGGTTTTTGTAATAAAACTGACCCTTTGTGAAGCTACGTTATTGGATAAAATTGTAGTAGTGTATCGACACCGATTTAGCATCTAAGCCGTCAGTTTCAACACATACAACCAACGATTAAGAGGAACATTGATGGTTATATCAAATAAACTGACGACCATGACTGTGCTGACTAGCACGGTCATTTTACCCAACACAATCATTTTAGTTTAGTCTTATAACGTCTGTTTTATGTCTATAACTGACGACTTGGACTTGTAATGACGATTTCTTTGTAACAACCGATGACTATATTTTTTTTAAATAGCAAGTCTACAGATCTATTATCCGACTGGTCAGTAGGATGCAAGGACTGTAATTCAGAACTAGAGTTCTGAACTATATGTTAACAACATATTGTGAGTTCATATTAACAACATGCTACCAAACTTGCAATAACAAACATAATATGTACATAGTTATATTCATTACCCAATTCCATTCTCATCACAAGTACAAACATAATTCTATTCATTCATCTTCACATTCATTGGCACACATGATACTACATATACACCAATTCCATTCTCATGACATGTAGAAACACAATTCACTCATTCATCTTCACATTCACACACATGTATATAAATCATCATTCACATATGCACCAATAATTTACCGCATCAAATTTAAAGTTGCAAGAAGTCATAAGCACCACATCTATATAGAAATAATGACATCAAAGTTTATAAAATCGATCTTTATCTCAATCAAATTCAAAGTTCACTTAACAAAGTCTTATGCCTATTGTTCTTGTATCTCATCTAGCTGTTATGTCATATAGGACTTTTTCGTGTCAAACACATGTAAAGAGAATGACATATATATTTAAAAAGTTTTTTTATTTTCACATATATTATCAAATGAGACCATTACTTATGATGATCAAGACTATATGTAGATTACATTTTGTATGCAGTTGATGTCTAGTGCATATCTGACAATCGTCTCTATATAGCATATCATGCAGTATCCACATGCCCAACCATTGTCTTGAACAACACACAATAAATTTCAACATACAAAACATTGCTAAATAAAAGTAACCATAGTTGGCATAAAAATGCACTGGAGTCAGAAAACTACATCAACATCATGCCAAGTTATCACTTTCTTTTTCTTGTCCACTTTTCCTCTAGCCTTTTTAAAATATTTTTTAACCCTATAAGTTAATGTAACATATTTAATTGTATTAGAAAATAGTCATGTAATAATATATGTTAATAGATATAAATATAAAAATGTACTCATGTGAATCATGCCTTTTTCAACTTGTGCCCCTCACTATCTATTTCATCACCCTTAGGATCTATATAATATATAGTTAGCATCGTGGGGACAATAAACAATTACACCCAATGGTTTTCCTGAATGAAAAGAAGGAAAACAAAAAAAACTCACAATGAAATGTAATTCTTAAGCCAAAATTATAAGCAAAGTAAGTAAACTTAACATTGTATGGAGTTAAGATCATGTAGTTTTTTAATTTACCAAAATATTTAAATGTGGTAGAGTAGTATTGGGTAATAGATGCATAGTCTTTATCTACACAACTAATCAAGGATGAAACTAGAAATGCCACATGTGGCAGTGTGAACTCTTTACAGACCCTATGTAAGTGACTGAAAATGTATATCATGTATGAATTAATATATAAGAAAACAAAATAACATATATAATGAGGTATTTAACTATATAATATCTCACCATATCTAAAGTTCTATCGTAGATGTATTCAGCCAAGCATAAGTAAACATCTCCAAAACATCTTACAAAAATATACTAGTATCATGAGGTTGACCTACAACGTCCTCGTTAATATGGACCATCACAGACGACCTTTCTTCAAAGTCGCCTATCCATACTTCCATACCCTTGCAATGAGGACCTAGCGAGTCGAATAGGTCCTTTGTAATCCAACCAAGTAACTCAAGAGGAGGTGGAGGTGGAGAACGACCTATAGGGGGTTTCTTAGGCACTGTGTCCTGCATATATATAATCTCATATCAATTGTCATGTATATATAGATATAAAAATAATGTAAATTTAGCATACATAAGTATCAACAACTCCCACTTTGGTCCATATGACCATGCCACTTTCTACTTCACCTATCGTCTCATGCTTAGGGTGGTCATATGGCAATGCAGTCTACTTCCAAGTAGCGTAGACAAACCTCAGCGTCACGTGAATCGTATTGACAAGCATTGGAGTACCATGAATCATTTCACCTCAAGGGGTGGGGAAGCCTCACGCAGAACAATGACATATCCTTGTAATAAAAAATGATATGGACTCAACCCTAAAAATTTGCATAGAGTGTTATATACATACCTAAACTCAAAAATATTATACAAATCATTTTGAAAGAATACTATGTCATAAAAATACTTACAATGGACGTTCTAGGTGGTGGGTCAATGAAATTACTCTGAACCACCTCTATCATAGGAGGGTCTACCTAGTATGAAGAGCGGGGCATCATAAGTAATATCTGAGAAGAATGATACTTTCTCATTGATTCCTCTATAACCTTTGCAATCATCTCTTGTACCATTTCTGAGAGTCCTTTGTGCTTATGCTCTGATGGCCCAAAAAAGGCTCTTATACTGATACCAGTGTCAGCAACCCTAACTTGCCCATGTATGCTCTGGGTTATCTAGAGAAACTATCAATTCATCCCTTGTGTCCTCAAGGATGAACTTTTCTTGTTTCCTTTGCTCGTGGAGCTCCTCTAATCATCATAATTAGTAATTGGTAAGTAAAACATAACAATCATCAATACTAATTGCTTTGAGAGTTGAATTTTACCATTTTTGCATCCGCTTCAATAGCTGCAGGGTTGGTTATTTCTCCAAATTTTGTTTGCCTCCTAGGTATCCATATATCATGGTGAAGTAGAGCTTCAGTACTAGTAGAGGACTCAACAATCCCAGGAGTAGGCTGCTGAGAAGAAGACGCATGCAGTAGCTTTTGGTGAAGATGTGCATAGCCACCTGGACCTATTGTCTGGTTGAGCACATTCTTTGCAAGCCTTTCTCTTTGAGCATTGCTTATATCCTAGTTAGTCAAAACTATATGTTACATATGTCATACAATGAATTCAATATGAGGAGCAATGCTTAATACCTTGAATTCGTTAGTTTGTTTCTTAGCAACAAACACCTCCAACACCTCTGAGTCAAGATAGTTCCATTGCTTAGTAGATGACTTGTTCTTCTTCTCAACATTCTATATGTATTATCTTGTCATATTTGTCTTGTAATTCCTTAGTACCCTACCACAACATTGCATCACCTTTTTACAATGCATTTTTTCATCTAGTTCAAATATGCTATGCAATGGACACCATATACTTAATGGAATATTCTTAAAAATAGAGTTATAAATATCTTTAAAAATAGAATTGTAAATGATAATATCTCACACATAGTTCCTTCCATATTAAGTCTTTCTTACTTGGATCAACTTTATGCCAAGATTCTACATTTACATTCATTCCTCTATGAGTCTGAACTCCTAGATATAGGGTTGTCAATGGGGAGGGTATGGGGAGGGTAAGGTCTTACCCTTACCCTTACCCTTACCCTTACCCTTACCCTTACCCTTACCCTTACCCTTACCCTTACCCTTACCCACCAAGTGTGGCAGGTAAGGATATGGGCAATTTCACACTCCACCGATATCCTTACCCTTCACTTACCCTTACCCTCTTACCCACATGGTAAATGAGGAGGATAAGGGTGAAATGGAATTTATATGTCTTCTTCAAATTTGTGCTAATATTAACAATAATGGCCTAAGGTAATACATTTATATATTTGAGTGAAATATCAAGATGCTTCAATGAATTTTAAATATCCAAAATGGTTCTAAGTGATCTTTCACAACATTATATAAATAGTTTGTGTTGTATTGAATGCATATACAAATGGTATACCCAAACATTGGTGTGTGAACAAATAAATTGTTCCCAAAAGATAAGGATTGCTACATTAAAGTGACATTGAATGACAATATGTCCCAAAGTATTATTATTGGAAATATACATATCTTATACCCTCTAAAATGTTGTTGATACAAAAAATAACGCACAAATGAAATAGATAAAACCACCTCACATATGTATCAAATTGTACATTAAAGATTAAAGCTGGATATTGTATACATGTTTGTCTTACACACAAATATTCAATGCAACATAAACTATTTTTATACACCTGTCTTGCACCTCCAAAATGGTGTTGCATACACAACTAAGTTAACTACATAATAAGTAGATACGAATATCATGTTTTGTAGAAAATGTTGACCACATAATATTAAAAATGTCATAGAGTCAAACAAAAAAATGACTATACATTTAATATATTATGCATAAATATTGACGGGTAGAAGGTTAGAGGGTGTGAGTAATGGATTACCCTTACCCTTACTCACTAAGGTAGCGGGTTAGAGGGTAGTGGGTAGGTGGGTATAGTGTAAGAAAAATCCTTTACTGTTCCCCTTCCCCTACAGTGTATGGGTAAAGGGTAAATGTGTTTACCCTTACCCATTGATAGCCCTACTTAGATATGACACAAAAGAACTACAATTCTTCCCAACATAATTTCCTTGATTATCAAACTCAACGACCAGCTTCAGTCGATAACCCTTTTGCTCTAGTAACTTGTTCATCATGGTGATGCCTCGTATTTTTGCACACTTACAATGTTGCACATCAAGCTCAACAAGATCCTCAGGGTGCACATCCTTATGCTAAAATTGACAAAACACACACATAAGTCATAAAAAGATATAACTTATAAATGTAATAAAACAATACAACAAGATAGACGACATCTATGTAGTAAAACAATACAACTTACAACAGTGTCAGGGTGCTCATCCTCATGGTGCACATTGTCAGGGTGCTCATGCTCACTATAATCATCATCACGATCATCAAATTCATGGTAAGACACCCTATAAAATAATGACATATGTGAGATTTTCATCTCATACGACTCAAAGGATTTAGTCTACTTCTGAATTCCAAATAGTTCGATTAGGAGTCAGTACACAAAACTAGAGCAATTATTAGATTGAAGTCGATTTGGGGCAAGTTCTCTTTCATAAGATTTATTTGTGATAATAATACTATTGGCAGAGAGTTATATCTCCCGTTGAGATAGGATCTCACCCCATGGGTTTCCAAACTTTTTTAGGGGGACGTGCAGGAGGAGGTAGAGATCCTATAGTAGAGAGTGGGCAGCAACAACAAGGACAACAGTAACATCTCAGGTTGAGTGCGTTGTTATTTGTCTTATAGATATAATGTCCTATGTGTCATCCCTGTACTCTCAAATCCTTGGGAGATAGTGCGTAAATAGTTCTATATCGATTTGAGATTTTGGCTAGAATGCCTCGATGTATAGTTTTGCTTCTGTATATGTTTAGGTAAAGCAATTAATATCTCATATCCTTGCAGGGTGATGGAACAATGTATGTATGAAGTGAACCAGGATGTATATAGTGTTTTGGTTCTTTCTGTAAAGAGTTTCCTGGTAGTGGATCTCTTGGTAAAAAAAGGTTTTAATTTTTAGTGATTTTCAGTAATCCACTAGTAATGGTTATTTCTGTGTAGTTTTGTGCAATAAGAATGTCAGTTTGATAGCGGTCGTCACAATTTTTTAGTATCAGAGCCTTAGGTTTGCTGAGTCTACATGGACATAGGATTAAGGTCATTGAGTCTGTTCTAGTGTCCTCCAATTTATCTTATAGTGACTTCTTCTTATATAGAAGAAGAAGTAAATCTTAAATATGTCTGGAGAATATGAAGAACATGTTGTTGAGAGTAACACTACTGCACTAGGAGGAGGTGCAAGGGAACATGTGAGAGAAGAAAAAGTGCATGAGAATCCCCAGCTGGATCAGACTATGATGGAGAAGCCTACTTTTCGTGCTCTCTTTAGGCAGTTTATGATGACGATAACGCATATGGTGGACCGGATACCACCACCACCACCTAGGGCATAGTCCCCAATGTAGAATCTTTGAGTTCTGGTAAGGCTTTTGAATGGATACGCCATGTGGAAGCTGTAGAATATGCTAGAACAGTTGACCCAACAAATGCAGATCTATGGCTTACTGAGTTAGAGAAAGATTTTAAGATCCTTATCATCCCAGTTGCTGACAAAGTTAGGCATACTGTGTACCTATTGAAGGGAAGTGATGGTCATTGGTGGACCATTGAAGAGGAAAAAAGGCCTGATGTTGAGGTCAAATGGGAGGAATTCTGATGTGAGTTCACCAATAGGTACTTTCCTCAGACATACCTAGATGAGAAAATCTCACAGTTTGAACAGATTAGGCAAGGACATATGAAGATCAATGAGTCTGAAGCTAAGTTCATGGAGCTTCAGTGGTTCTATCCATACATGGCTACTACAAACCAAGAGAGGATTCGACATTTTGAGAAGGGTATGAACGTTGATTTGAACGCTGAGTTATCCACCTCTACAACTGCTTTGGAGAACAGAGAGAGATTTGCTACATTTTTGGAATCATTTAGGAGGATAGAAAGGTCAATAACTGAGAAATGTGAGGCCAACTTTAGGAAAGGACCTTCCCCACTTCCAAGGACATAGGTTCAAAACCTACAAGAAACCAAGGTTTCATGCGCCGTCAGCACCATAGAGGTTCAGTGCTCAAACAAAGTGGATGTCAAGTAAGGGTAGAGGCCATAGTTTTCTGCCTATTGGAGCCCATAGTGCGACATCAATGTCAGTAACAGGGCCATCTAGGCTACAGTAAGAGACCAGAGCATGCCACAAGTGTGGGCAGACAAGACATATGATGAGGGATTGTCTAGTAAGAGATACTGAGGTAACGAAACCATTAAGGTAAAGTCAGCAAGGCTCTTAGAGACAATAGTTTAGTAGTGGTGCATGAGAATGAGTACATGGACATGAATCTTAAATAGGTTCATCTGCACAAGGCAACAAAGGATGAGGTCAACATCAGGCAACATCGAGATTCTATGCTATGAGTCATCCATAGGTAGTAGTCAACCCATGACTCGTGACAGGTCAGATGGAGTTATTTCATTCTAATATTTCTTCATCTTGCTTCATAACTATTTTGGTTGATTTGGGTGCTACACACTCCTTTATCACTTATGAAGTAATTCATAACTGTCTTTTGCCTGTTAGTCATAGAATGGATAAATTGCTATTAGAAACTCTGTTAGTTGATTCTGTAGTGTTACAAGAGGTATGTTCCCCCTGTGTTCTTTCTTTCTCGGAACACAACATTTAAGTGGATCTTATACCACTTGTCCTTCATATTGACACCATGAAAAAGTATAAGGTAGTCTTGGATTGTGGTTCCAAGCAAGATATGTTGAGACATGGATCTTTCAGGGAGATAGGAAGATTCTTCCAACATATCTAGTATTTGCAATGGCAGCCGAGAGACTATTGTGACATGGGTGTGAGGCATTCTTAGCACATGTGGTGGATACCAAGGTAGAAAGTCCCAGTATTCCAGAAGTGCTAGTTTTTTGGGAATTTAAGGATGTGTTTCTTGAGGAATTTCTTGATGTTCCTCCATCTTGAGAGATTGATTTCGATATCAATCTAGTTCCCAATATGCAACCAATATCCCAAACACCATATAGGATGGCTCCAGTTGAGATGGAAGAACTAAAGAAACAATTAAAAGAGTTACTTGAAAAAGGTTTTATCCGACCAAGTACATTGTCGTGGGGTGCTCTGATACTTTTTGTAAAGAAGAAGGATGGGTCAATGAGGTTATGTATAAACTATAGGCAGTTGAATAAGGTGACAATAAAGAACAAGTATCCTCTATCAAGAATAGATGATTTGTTTGACCAGTTGTGTGGCACAACAATATTCTCTAAGATAGATCTGAGGTCATGATATCATCATTTATGGATTAAGGATGATGACATACCCAAGTCATATTTTAGGACAAAGTATGGTCATTATGAGTTCAAAGTTATGTCATTTGGACTAACTAATGCACCAACATCATTCATGGATTTGATGAATAGAGTGTTCCGGCCATTCCTTGATCAGTTTATAGTGGTCTTTATAGATGACATTCTAATATACACTCAAGATAGCCAACAACATGAACAAAATCTTTGTCAAGCATTGACTTTGTTAAGACAAAATAAGCTATATGCTAAGCTCAACAAGTGTGAGTTTTGGTTGTCAGAAGTGTCTTTTCTAGGACATATCATATCTACTAAAGGTATTTGTGTCGATCCTAAAAAGGTGGGGCCTGTTCTAGAATAGGAACAACCTAAGATACCAACAAAGATTCACAATTTCCTAGGTTTGGTAGGTTACTATAGGAGGTTCATCAAAGACTTTAGTTCAGTAGCATTACCCCTAACTAGGTTAACAAGGAAGGATGTTCCTTTTGTCTGGAATGACAAGTGTCAACCATCTTTCTAGATGTTGAAGGAAAAGTTGACCAGTACACTAGTATTAGTTTTACCTGAGTAAGGGAAAGGATACATTGTCTTTTCTGATGCCTCAAAGAATGGTTTGGGATGTGTGTTGATGTAGGATAAATGAGTGATTTCTTTTGCCTCTCGACAACTTAAGAAACACGAGGAGAATTATCTAGACACACGATCTAGAGTTGGCTGCAGTGATTCATGCTTTGCAAATATGGAGACATTACCTGTATGGGGAGAAGTGTCAGATTTTCACAGACCATAAGAATCTGAAGTACATCTTTTCGTGACAAGAATTGAACATGAGATAGCGCCACTGGATGGAACTAATGAAAGACTATGATTGCATGATTGATTAAAGGCTAATGTGGTGGTAGATGCACTAAGAAGAAAGTCCTCATCTTCATTCATAGATAAGGCACAATTGAATTCTTTGGTGTGCTATAAGCGGGACATGCTAGTCTCCTTACGACAGATGAATGTACAACTGGAACTATCTTTGCTAGCCAGACTGTTGGAATAGATGCAAGTAAAACCGGCACTGATATAACAAATCAAAGAAGCAGAACATGCTAATACTGTGATACAGCAGATCAGATCAGAATATGGCAGTGAGAAAGGGGATGCTTCCATGAGTTAGAAGATGAGACATTTGTTACCATGGTAGAATTTTGGTACCCGATGTTAATGACCTAAGGAAGATAGTTATGGAAGAAGTTGTATGCTATGCCTCCAGGAAGTACCAAGATGTATCACAATCTAAAAGATATGCATTGGTGGCCTGGTTTGAAGAAAAATGTAGCTAAGTTTGTTATGCGATGTCCGGTGTGTCAACAAGTTAAAGCTAAGCACCAGAAACCTACAAGAACATTACAATCATTACCTATACCACAATGGAAGTGGGATCATGTGGAAATGGGTTTTATAGTTGGTTTTCCTAAAACAACCAAAGTTCATGATTCCATTTGGATAATTGTTGATAGGTTGACAAATTCGACACATTTTCTTCCTGTTAAGACAACATACACTACTGAGAAACTTGCATAGATTTATGTAGATGAGATAGTGTGGTTGCACGGAGTCCCAACAACAATTTTTTCTGACAGAGGCCCTCCATTTACAAGTCACTTTTGGGAGAGATTACACACAACTTTGGGTACAATGTTAAAGTTTAGTACTATTTTCCACCCTTAGATAGATGGAAAATCTCAAAGGACTATACAAACTTTGGATGACTTGCTTAGTGTATGTGTTTTTCAATTTGTAGGTAGTTGGGATATACATTTAAGTTTGATAGAGTTTTCCTACAATAACAGTTATAAAAAAAGCATTGATATGTCACCATATGAAGTGTTGTATGGTAGACATTGTAGATCTCCGTTTTGCTGGTATGAAATAGGAGAATACCAACTTCTTGATTCTAAACTTGTACAACAGAAAACTGAAAAGATTAAAGTGATACAACAATAGTTAAAGGTAGAACAGGACAAACAAAAGTCATATGTTGATAATCACTGAGACTAAGTGTACCTCAAGATTTCTCCTTGGAAAGGTGTTCTCAGATTTGGGAAGACGGGTAAGTTGGCTCCTAGATTTATGGGACCCTATGCAATGATAACACGTGTTGGAAAGGTAGCCTATAAGTTGAAACTACCACCTGAGTTGCATAGACTACATCCAATATTTCATGTATCTATGTTGAGAAAATGTCACCCTGATATAGAGCTTGTATTACAACTTGTAGAGGTAAAATTTGATGAAGATACATCCTATGTGGAAGATCCAGTGCTGATTCTTGACAGAAGAATCAAGAAACTACAAAGAAAGACATAGTGCTTGTGAAAGTACTTTGGCATCATCGTGGTGTTGAAGAAGCCACATGGGAGTTGGAGGAAGAGATGAGGAGGAAGTACCCTTCTCTTTTCTCTTGAGATTTTGGGGACTAAATCCTTGTTAGGGGTTGATAACTTATAACACTCCTGACTAGGGTTTTGGGATAACCCAAGAAGTTCTTCCTAAGTAAGTTGCTTAGAACCTTGTCTTAATCTTTTGAAAAGTAATTAAGACTTAAGGAGATTTTAATTCTCAAGTTTGAGCTTATTTGCAAATTGTTTGTGCTTTATATGATGGTTTTGGTGAAGACTGCAATTTACCCAAAATGTGGGGTTGATGTGCAAATTATCACCTCTAGAGTGTTCCTTTTCTCTCTTAGCATCATCTACAGGAGAGAGAAAGGAGATTGCACCTTGTTTGAGTCTTGGTTGAGTGACAACACTCTTGGTGGTGAAAGAACCAAATAATGATGAGTGTCTTGGACCCTAGATGGGGTTATGTCGAGTTATGAAGTATATATGGGAGTGCCTGTCGGCTTGGAAGCCATAGAGGAGGTTCCATATCAGTTAGGTAACCTTTAAAAGTATTCATAATGGGCTAAGAACCTCAAGTAGGTGAAGCATATCAGTTTACATGTTCCTTACAAAAGTTGTAACAATTTGCATATAAAGTGATATTGGGTTGTGATATCTTATCAAGCAAGATACCCAACGAGTGATATCATATCTTTGGATTATCCTCAAGAGTTTTGCATGATGATATAATTATGGTTGCATGGAGTCACCATGCATGGACACATGTCACCTAAGTGAATATGGTGATGACACTTCACATACACTCTCTCTCTTGAACCTCAACTATATAAGCCTATCTTTTCACCTATAGGTAAAACCTTTTGACCCTCATATCATCCTTCTCTTGGTGGACGACCATAGAAGCTTGAGGAATAGGAAGGAGCTCAAGCATCAAGCCTAAGGTGAAGCCATGGTCATCTTCAACCTTTGGTGTACTATGCTTCTCGGGTCATGGTTCCTTTCTTTCTTTTCTTCTTCATCAAGTTCCTAACTATGGAATCTTCTTTCATATAGAAGTTTTGTGATCAAGTCTTGGACTTTTGATAAGTCATCTTCAACCTTGGGAACGTTGAGATTTAAATCTTGAATCTCTTGTGTTGATCTTGAGGCGGGTTATATAACTTGAACTCAACTCTATTATTATTCTCCTTCAATCATGCAGTACTTGATGATTCCTTTTCAATTTTGACTTTCTTTGATTGAATGAATGATTCTATGAAATCTGATGGACATATGGGGCTATTGTCCAAGAACTATAGTGTTAGTGGATGAATGGTTGAAGCTTGAAGATGATGGAATCTTCTCCACAAACCAATTTTAGTTAGGAAACCCAATACAAGGTCATATGAATGGAAACCAATACACTAGGAGTCCTAACTCCTTACCAGTTTGTTACATGAAAAGGACTATTGTTCTTTCAATTGTTCAGCCTATCACCTAAGGCTAAGGATAAGGGCAGGCTGATATCTTGAAAGAGAATGAAACTATGAAGGCAATAGGGCTAATCTGACATGCCTTAACCCTAACAACCATACACTAGTGTGATGAGAGACACACCTAGGCCGACACACTATGTGAAGGTGTGGGCAATACACTCCTTGAAGTCATGACTGACACACCAAGTAGTGGTGAGGTCGATACCTTGATAGGTCAAAGAATGGAAGGGTGTTGATTATGTCTAACCCGATACTATCAAAACCCTAGAACCTGATATGTATCAAACCCTAGAGGCTGATATCACTTAGTGATAGCTAGGGTGATACACTAGATAATAGTGAGGCTTATACCCTAGAGTATATTATGGCCGACACCCAAAGTGATAGGGTGATCGATACACAAAGTGATAGGGTGGCCCACACACAAAGTGATAGGGTGACCGATACACACAGTGATAGGGTGGCCGACACCCTAAAGCGAGGTTAATATGTTATGCTTAAGTGAGGTAAAAATATTTTGCTAAAGTATGAAGAATGTAACACACCAATATATGGTGAAGGTTATACACCAGGAAAAGATTCATGGTCGATATCACCTTAAGCACCTCAAAACTGATATCACCTTAAGCACTAGTAAACTGATATCACTTTGATGTGTCTAGGCCAACACAAGTGAATGTGTCTAGGTTGACACAAGTGAATGTGTCTAGGCCGACACAAGGGTATGTAGGCCGATACACCTTGATTAGTGTAGGCCGACACATGATGAATATAATCAATTGATACACTATCAAGTAATGAGATGGATACACTTTAATAAGTGTAGGATGATAAACCCTAAAGAGGGTTAAGCCAATGTAATAAGTATGATGGAATCAATATCCTAGTAAAGACAAGAGAGAAAATTATACTACTCATATGAGAAAGGTAATAATACTTCATGTTGATAATCAATTGATGATAACTAATGAGAGTAATTAAGTATGCTTGAATACTTATGGCAATAATATAGCTCTTATGATGTGAATTAGGGCTTGGTTGTTAAATATGAATTTGAATACCTTAATCAGCTATAAGTGGAAACCCTAACCCAAATTATGAGAGGGTTGCAATTTGAATGATTCTCTTTATGGCATGGTGATGATATTTACTTGACATTGCTTCTACCATGAAATCGTAACCATGCAAGTATTATGAGATGATGAGCATAGCAGGTATGAGCCATGATGATTTAGCATGATACAGATTAAATAGGCCTTGTGAGCCATATGAAATACTTGTACAAGTATGATATATATATATATATATATATATATATATATATATATATATATATATATATATATATATATATATATATATATATATATATGGGCCCATCTTTAGTACCCACGAAGGTAGCTACCCGCCCCCCATTTTGGTTACTTTTTTTCAAGTTGGTTACTTTTGACATGTAGAGGGTTACTTTACCTAGCAAACTGTTGAGTTTCATGCAGAGATAGTTACGTTCATAACAACAGATTTTAAAACATGGTTATATATATATATCTGTTGTACGAGATTACTTTTTTAGTCGTATAGTTACTTTTTGATCAACATAGTTACTTTTTTTGATAGCAGAATTACTTTTCTAGCTAGAACAGTTACTTTTTTGGCTGCCGGGTAGTGAGATCCAGGCTACCCGTGCGGGCAGCGAATAAATCCCCTATATATGTGTGTGTGTGTGTGGATCTGATGACCTAGAGATGATTGTTGCCTAGTAAGAGGTGACACTGTTCAATGATGAACTGAGGGTTTGATACCCAAAACATGTGATCATGTTAATGAAAATGCTAAAGGGACAAGATTCCTAGTAATATGTTTGAGGGATTAAGATCCCATGATGGGTGTAAAAAGATGTGTTCCAAATTGATACAAGATTCCTTGAAAATATATTACACCTTTATTTGTAGCATTTATCTATAATTCATGCTTGTAACTTGATTAATGCTAAAAGATGATGTAATGCACTTAAATTATCATGTTAAACTAAAAATGTAATTTGTCCTGGCCATAGATCCATTCAGTGTCAGGACTTGCTGAATGGTGAAAGGAGCAATTCCTGCAGGAAACTTGGAGCACATATTATTAAATATGTGGGGGTGCAAGTTGAGGTATCTCCTTGTATCCTTAACTAACATGATTGGTTGTGGGACATACCCTGAAGAGAGTGTGGATGTAGGTCGTGAATCAATATACAATCATGATTGGTTACAGACCGTACCCTGACAAGAGTACCAGTATTGACTACAAGCCATACCATGATAAGGGAACATCCACGAGCTATATCTCTCTAGAATTGAGCCTATATACCCAAGCTAGCTAAATAGTAGTTTGACTCATGATGGCACTATAGGTTCACTCGTACTGACTGAGGGGGGAGAGGTCGTGGAGTCTGCCTCTTCTATGGACCATGTATGGCACTGATGCTACCTAATTTAGGTTGGTTGGAGCATGAGCGGTATACCTCATCTCCTCAGGGAATAAGATTGATTGTTGAAAGATGTAATCAGCCGTGTAGTGTATTTGCTTAAGGATTGAATATGAAAACAATGAATGAGGCTATAATTGCTTCTGTATGTCATAGTTGATAAAAGTTATACATGTTCTTCATATTCCTTTCAAAAGTGATTAAATGATCTATTGCTCAGTCATAGATACATGAACTATTTAAATGATAACATTTCTCTACTCTACATATAACCAGTAGTTTATACCTCTTTAATTTAATAAAAGTTTCTTCTGCTCTCTGTCATAAATTTTATATGATAATAATATTGTTGAAAAATAATTATTGTAAAAAGGTGAGATCACCTCCTTACTAAAATTTAAAGGAGATACAAAACATCCACTTTTTCCCAAGAAAATAGACATTATAGAATGCATGTATAATAATCCGAGTAAATAAGCATGTTTCAGATACATATAAAATGTCAGTAGCAACGGAAAGAAACTAAGTTATTACATTGCTTTTTGAACTCTAGTTCACTACATGAGTTTCTTTGAAAAGGAAAAACTGAAAAGAAACTATAGGATCTAGCAATAAGCAACCTAGTCATCCTTGCTTGCAAAACTCGAATCTACTACTCCTGAACTTGGTCTCATTGGCCTTATTCAACACCTTGATCTAACCCTGGGTGGTTCGAAAAGCACCCATCAAAAGGGAAAGGAAACAAGGCATGTGTCAGAGAAAAGGAACACATGCAAAAGATAAGAAAACTATATGGAAATAAAGGCTAAGATTTCATCATAAGATGAAATGATCAAAAGTATTAGGCATGAATAAATAGATTCTTATCCTTTAAAAAATTGGTAAAAAGGTTGCACGCATGATTTATGTTGACTACCTAAACTATGTAGGGTTGAGTCACCTACCTAACCTCAACCAATAGGTGGGGGAGAGCAACACATTCCGATCACCTACAAATATTCTATATTGGGGAGAGTAACACATTCCTCTGGGCAAATTTACACATGCCCTATCTATGGGTGGTTGTACAAAAGTATCACTACACTAGTTAAATATTCTAATAAAATCAACATGCTAAGAACTATGGCAAGTATAAGCATCAAGTAAATAAAGACATGGCAATGGGGTACAAGACCGAAGAACTAAATAATAAAACTAATTTTGAGGCAAATATAGTAAATGAATTATCAAAAAAGAAATTAGGGTTTCTTAGAAGCCTCATTAGGGAAACTAGGTTAGGGTTTACAATTATTCCCAGCTTAGGTGTAAGGAAATCACATACCTTTCTTAATGAGATCCAATTACTTCTTCACTACTTTAATCGATTCCAAAGCCCTTTTTCCTATTTCTAATGTATAACCACAAATTAGGGTTTACTCATGTATAAAGGTAAGGGACCCGAACTTTAGGACTTTTCAAACAAAACCTCAATTTTGACTATGAAATTATCACCACTGATCTTATTAGGTTCTCGTACTTAAGAAAACATATATTTTTGTCTATTTTGGAGTTATGAGGTTTAAAATGCATTTTGGTGATTTTTATCCATTAAATCTATTTCTAGAAACCACCTTTTGATAAAACTCAAAACCAAGTCTCAAAAACATTTTTATTAGAAAGCTTACATTTTTTTTATTACAAAACATATTTTCTTTTAATTTTTGGACAATGGAGTAAAAAGTTATGATTTTTCCTATTCTAACCAATCCCATAACATCAAAGTCAACACAGTGAGGCAAAGACAGAGCAAAGAGTGAGCCCGCCTCACTGACTTGGCCCAATTAGAGCTGTCCAAGTCAGGGGTCAAAGACGCGACTTTGACTTACTCAAAGCAAAGCAAACTGAGTGAAAAGACGATACTGCCCTTAAGCGGAAAACAAAGAGAAAAAGAAAATGAGAAGGGCAATAGAGAATACACACAGGGAATCCATCCCCTTCGTCATGACACACCATGGCTGACAAACAATAGCTTGTGATTTGGGCAATATCGTGAGAGTCGATTAAACTTGAAAGCAAGTACACAAAAAGAACAAGTAGATCACCACGAACCTGACAAGGTGGATAATTCGACCCGAGGTTAAGTAGAGAACAAGAAAGGTACACTACAAACTCAGGTCCTATCCAAGATCCTTGATGTCCACACATGCAAGCAATGAGAAATCAAGGGAAGAGGAAAGTTGGGTAAAAGAAGACGAACGTACAGAGGGTACTATTTATAAACGAGGTTTGCTTTAGGGTTATATGCACAACAACGGTGAGAGAGCTCGGCGGCCAACTTTGGGTGTTTCTTGAAATGTTGACAAAATAACAAAATATTAGGATCAATTGGTGTGGAATCACATGAGGAAAGTGTGGGATCAAAAATCTCGCAAAAAGATCAACTACCGATCGGGAAATCCTGAATTGAAATTCCAATGTGATCTATCCTATTTTCCTTGTTAGTTGTGAGCTAGGAGATGAGCTCCCAGCCATCAGATCGATCAAACAAGCAATCTAGTTCATTCATAAGTGTGAGAAATCAAAAAATAAAAAGAATAAGCATGTGACACATCAATCAAATTCCCAATCTTATTGGAATATAGTGTATTAATGCATTAATTCCCCTTTTTCCTCTCTCCTCATTTAAAGGGGGGGGCAAATATGCACTAAATTAAATGAAATTTGACACCAAGCTTATTTTTGACATGAGAAATCCGAATATGCAATTATTTGTGTCTTTTGGGAACTTTTAAGGTGTTAAATAAATAAAAACATATTTTCTCTTTCCTTCTTCATTAATGGTTATCAGATTCTCCAAATTTGGTGAAACTTCACCCACAAGTCACATTAAGTGCCTTGGATATGAATTTACCATCAATTTTACTTATTGGAGTTATTTGTTAATTAATTTAATAATTTAGAGGTTCTACACACTTTCTCTCTCCTGATTCCATCTTTTAATCAAATATTCTTCAAATTGAGTAAAAATTCACCCAAAGGCATATTTTAATGTGTTGATAATGAATTTGGCATCAGAGTCATTACATATTTTATTTTGTATTTTTAAGTTATCTACTATTTCCCCATTCAATTAATACAATTATACTTACCAAATTTTCCAAAAGTTGTGAAACTTATCACCCAAGCAGACTTGTACTCAAAGGAAACAAATTTGGATTTAGAATTATCTTTTGAGTTCCAGTTTTATGACTTTTAGGGAATTTACTCTTATTTTCACTAAATGGGAAAATTAATTCATTTAATGTCATATTATCTTAATTTTATGATTTTCGTTTCTTTTTTCCACACAAAAGCCACAAAAACTTCTAGATCGATTCTTATTTTATCCTTATACCTCTTAAGTGGAAATTTTGTAAAATAAACCAATTAGTAACTTTCACTAAGGTATTTGTGCTTAACTCCTTATAAAGTAAAATATTGGGAACAAATGTACACCAAATCTTTATAATTTCAACTAATTCAACATCAAGGACAGAAAAGAAAGAAAATCTTAGGAAAAGTCTTAACTAAGATGATACATGAATTTCAGTTCATTACAACACTCCACCCGTTAAAAAGGATTTCATCCCCAAAATGTCATACAAAAAGGGAAGGGTGAGTACGTAACATCTCATCTCTAAGATCCCAGGTGGTTTCTTCCAAACCATCATACTGCCATAAAACTTTTACCAACTCAATCTCCTTGTTCTTCAACTTCTTAACTCGGGAGTCAAGAATCTTCACAGGTAACTCTCCATAAGTCAAATTCTCTTGAATCTCCAAAGGCTCAATTGAGAGTACATGATAAGGGTCCTTCACATACTTCCTCAACACAGAGACATGGAACACATTATGGATCTTGTCATAGGAAACGGTATGCACATTCTCCAAACTTATCCAAGATCTCAAACGGTCAAACATAGCTAGGACTAAGCTTGCCTTTGACTTTAGATCTTGCAATAGAACGTACAGGCTTGATCTTTAAGAAGGCATAGTCACCTACTAGGAAACTCAAGTTAGACCTTTTCTTATCAACATACATCTTTTGTCGATCTTGAGCAACTTTCATCCACTTCTTGATCAACTAAACCTTCTCTATCATCATCTGCATATCATCATACCACTAGAACACATTCTCCCACATCATCCCAGTGTAACCGAGAATGACAATGTCTTCCATACCAAGCTTCATAAGGTGGCATACCAATACCAGCTTGGTAGCTATTATTGCAAGCGAACTTTGCCAATGGAAGAAACTTATCCCATACACCTCCCCAATCCATAACACAGGCACAAAGAAAATATTCCAAAATTTTCACCGTCCTTTCATATTGACCATCGATTTGAGGGTGATAGGCCATATTGAAATGCAAGTTAGTACACATCTCTGCTTAACTCTGACTCCACAAATGAGAGGTGAACTTTGGGTCACGATCAGATACTATCACTTTAGGGACTCCATGCAAATGAACAATCCAATCCACATTCAACTGGGCCATCTCATCAACCTTGTATGTGGACTTGATAGGAAAAAAGTGGATAGACTTAGTAATTCGATCAATCACAACCCACACAACATCAAAGCCCTTCGTAGTCTTAGGGAAACTAGTGACGAAGTCCGTAGTAATCTTCTCCCATTTCCATTCCAGAATCTCAAGCGGGTGTAGAAGACCACCAGGTCGTTGATGCTTGATCTTGACTTGCTGACAAGTCAAACACTTTACAACAAATAGAGCGATATCCTTCTTCATATTCTTCAACCAAAAACTTTGTTGCAGGTCTTTGTACATCTTGGTAGTACCAGGGTGTATGATGTACTTAGACCCATGGGCTTCTCTCAAAACCTTTTGTTGTAGACCACCAACCTTAGGTATCCACAACATTTGTCAAAATTGAACAACACCATAAACTCCAATTGAAAAGTCAGATTGTGGTTTCTCAGCTAAGGCCTTCATCTCTTCAAGCTCAGAACTTTCGAGCCGTGCAACAACAACTTCCTAGATCCAAGAAGGTGTAATGGACAAACTAGCCATGTGAACACACAACTACTCAACATCTTCTTTATCATCAAGCTTTGGTTGCCAATTAGAAACATAGTCCTGGTTCATAGCAGTACATACTGCATTCTTGTTCTGACTCAAAGCATCAACAACTACATTTACTTTATCAGGATGATAGGTCATGGTAAAGTCATAGCCCTTGAGATACTCCATCCATCTTCACTGCCTCAGATTTAAATCCTTCTATGCCAATAGATATCTCAAACTTTTGTGATCTCAGAAAACTTCAAACTTCAATCCATACAGATAGTGTCGCCAGATCTTTAAAGCATGCACAATAGCAGCTAGCTCTAAATCATGTGTAGGTCAGTTCTCTTCATTAAGTTTCAACTAACGTGAAGCATATGCGATCACTCAATCCTCTTGCATCAAGACACATCATAATCCTTTCTTAGAAGCATCGATGAAGATGATATAGGGCTTCCCTTCAACAGGTAAAGCAAGAATAGGAGCAGATGTCAAACAACTCTTCAACTTCTGAAAAATGTCCTCACATTCAGGTGCCCACACAAACTTGACTTATTTTCTTGTCAACTTTGTCATAGGAAGAGCCAACTTGGAAAAACTCTTGATAAACCTCCGATAGTAACATGCTAAACTAAGGAAACTACATATCTCAGAAAGGGTCTTTAGAGATTTCCACTTGGTCACAACTTCTACCTTTGAAGGATCAACATCAATATGTCTAGTAGAAATCACATGACCTAAGAACATCACTTCCTTGATCCAGTACTCACATTTAGAGAATTTAGCATATAGTTTATTTTCCTTGAGTGTTGATGCGATGCTTTTGAATCACATTTATAGATTTAATTGATATGTGTTTTATGCATTTATTAGTCATTTTCATGGTTAATGTTGCATGATTCATTCATTTTGGTCTATGCTACTTCTTTATGTCAAATTCCCTTTATTTAAGCATTTTGAGTATTAATTATCAAAAGATTATGTTTTTTGTGGACTTATGTGGTTTCGTGTGTTAATTTAAGGAAAAACAAGTATTTGCTACCGTCGATACCATCGACGGTGGTTGATACCATCGACTATACCACAGGTTATCAGCCGCAAGGACCAGAACAAGATCGATACTATCGACAGGGATGTTGATGGTATCGAGATACTATCAGGTTGCTGGTGAGAAAGGAGTCGATACTATCGACACAACTGTCGATACTATCGACTGGTGGAGCTACAACGACACAAAAAGACAAAACCGTTGCTACAGGTTCGTCGATACCATCGACCCACGTCGATGGTATCGAGATGACATCAGGCGCAAAGACGAAAGAAAAGAAGGACTGCCGCTATCGCGCAAGGTCGATACCATCAAACCGCGTCGATGGTATCGACACCGTCAGATATGAGTTCGTTTCAGATTAATCTTAATCGGACGGCTGTGATTAATTGGAAACCTAATTCTGAGAAATATACCTAATGACAGTGCCCAAGGGGGAATCATCACGTCATTAGCCACTGCACACGTCCCGAGGAAAGGTAGAGAGGAGAACGGAGCCCAGACGCACGCCCCAGACGATCCGGACACCGAAGAAGATGATTTCCACCATCGAAAGGCGGGAGAACGCGTATTCTATGCCAAGGATCGCTTGGATCTTCTCCGTTTAGGGGTTTTACCATTCAATCACATTTTTCTCATGTTTCCCCTTTTCTCTACCATGCTTTGCTCTGAGATGAACATGCAGGGCTAATTCCCTTTGTCTTTAGGACCGGGAGTAGCCCAGGAATTCATTGTATGACGATTCTATCATAGTAGTTCATATCTTATCTCTTAAATCTGTGGTATAGTTTTGTTTTCTCCAATATATTGTTATGCTTGATCACCATAATAATAATCTAATGCCCTTAATTGCTTTGAAAGAAGAATTAATGGTTGAAAAGAGACATAATTTACATTAATTGACAAATCCCTTGAACAAGGTGGTGTAAGATTAATGGTGGATACCGAGAGATCGTTTTTAATGCACCAAGTTTAGGGAATAGGTTACTACGACGGTGGAACCAACCTAGACATAGGTAGTGAATTGTACCATGACAGTGGGCAATTCTGATTTCAGGCCACTGCCCGGATAGAGAGATAAAATTGAGTGATTATATAGAATTTAATACAATGAAAACCCACGGTGAAACCACAATCCTAAAGATCTCACTTTGAATTGATTAAACCAAACATTTAATCGATTGCCTTGTTTTGTTTTATTTTTGTTTTCTTTTAATTTTAACAATAACTCTCAATTGTTTAATCGGTCTAGCTGATCACGAGCAGTTAGTAAGAGTCTCTAACAATTTCACGTATCCCTGAGTTTGACTCGGGCCTCACATGGCCTATACTACTTCGACGCGTTCACTTGCGTTTCTGCGCACGGTAAAATTGCGTCAAGTTTTTGGCGCCGTTGCCGGGGAAACGACAATTTGTCAGCACTACGAGTGCTGCAAGCGGCCACTCTAGGCCACATTTTTTGTTATTATTATCATTTCAAAAATTTATAAACCATTTTCTAAATATTTGCAATTGTCAAGCACTGTACTAAATTTAATTTTTCTATTTATAGGTATTGTGCATGGTGCAGACGAGAAGTACTGACTACACAAGTCACGCACCAGAGGTTCCACTGCCGGGACCGGAAGACGAGGACGACCTTCATCAAGACCATCTTGAGGAAATAAACTCAGAATCCGAACAAGAAGAGATGGAGGACAAGCCACAGACAATATGGGAGAAGATCAAGGCTTCTTCCTCGTCAGCATCGAAAGGGCCAATAAAGAAGCATGCAATTAACATTCCAACATACAAAATCGATCCTGCATTAATAAATTTGGTGAAGTCAAACGCATTCCATGGGCTTAAGAATGAAGATCCAGTTACACACATCAGCCAATTTGTGGAAACTTGCAACATGATCAAGATTGACAGATTTCCGCAGGATGCACTCTACTTAAAATTGTTTCCGAGTTCTCTGGCAGGAGCTGCACGAGAGTGGTTGCACAATCTCGACGACGAATATGTAGAATCATGGAACCATATGGTCGAGGTTTTCTTTGAAAGGTTCTTCCTGCCCGAGAAGACCAACGATTTGATCAGAAAGATTCACAATTTCACTCAGAAGGCAAGTGAGACCTACTCAGAGATGTGGAAACGTATTCAGATTATGTTAAGGAGGTGCCCACACCATGGTCTGGATAAGGAGAAGCAAGTTAAGATCTTCTATTTTTCTCTCTCCGATCATGATAGAAGCAACCTCGATTCAGTAGGTTCGGGATTTTTCTTGAACAACACAAATACTAGGTGCTGGGAGATTCTGAAGAATATGGCAAAAAAGCAATCTTGGGGCGATAGGGATGCACCGGAACAAGTTAAAGTTGTAGGTGAGTCCAGGGCTATCAAGGAACTGAATGACAAGCTAGATCTGCTAGCCAAGAAATTGCTTGCCAAGGAAGATGCATCATCTGATGAGGAAGCCCAAGTCAAATTCATGCAACAACAGGGCTATAGAAACAATGATTATTCTTGGAGGAGGGACAAGAAGTTCTCCTAGAAGGATCCAAACAATTTCCTGCAAGATCCTGATGCGAAGCCACAACCTAGAGCTGAAGATAAAAGCACCGAGTTGCTTAGTCAAATGGTGCAGTAGAATCAAGAAATGATGAGTATGTTCAGTAAACAACTGTAGTCCCAGGGTGACATCTTAACCAAGTTTGGGCAAACACTGCAAAGTCAAGGAGCACAAATGAGGGCTTTAGAAACCACCGTGACCCAGATTTCAAATGAAGTGGCGGCCATCAAGCATGCCAATCAGCAGAGACAGGCTGGGAATGCAGATGTGGTTCAAGCACACCATCAAGTTAAATACATGTCTGTGATAAATGGGGAATAACTCCCGGTGGCAGAGATCAAAGACCAAGGCAAAAAGATGTTTGATACGGAGGCTACACCGGAAATACCGTACCCTCACAGTCATTATGGACTACCAGGCGGATACACTCCTTTTAGGAAATCCCGCCAAGAGCCCATGATGGTCGCGCCCCTGCCTAGGCAAAAAGAGAATGTGAAGGCCATTTGTCAAGGTGCGGATACATCCATTGCGAGAGAGGAGCCACCACAAGTTATACCTGTTGATGCTGATCTGCCAAAGTCTACGCCAGAGGGAGTCATTGAAGCAAGCTTAGGGGTGCATGCCCTGAAAAGCTTGTATGTACCACCTCATCAGCGTTTGAATGAGGCACTTGTGCCTAGTCCGGACAACCCTAGGCCGAAGAAAGAGCATAGGCATTACAGAAAATTCTTGGAGATGTTCAGGAAACTTCATATCAATATTCCGTTATTGGAAATGATTGAGAAGATTCCCGCCTACGGGAGGTTTATCAAAGAAATCATCAACAAGAAGAGGCGGATTAAAGACACAGATGTTTGCCGGATGAATGAAATGATGAGCTCCATTATCCATGGGAGTTTGCCACAGAAGAAGAAAGACCCATGAAGCTTTTATATTCCATGTTCAATAGGCGATCAACACTTTCCACAAGCTCAGTGTGATTCAGGCGCGAGCATTAACCTTATGCCACTGTTCACATTTAAAAAGCTTGGGTTGAAGGAAATGAAGAAATCGGCGGCAACTATCGAGTTGGCGGATGGGTCCATTGTAATGCCATACGGAGTTTGTGAAGATGTACTTGTCAAGGTGGACAAGTTCATCTTTCTGGTGGATTTCATCATCATGGATATGCCACAGCTTCAAAGTTGCGAGATGCTATTGGGTAGGCCGTTTCAAGCAATGACCGATGTAGTCACTACAATTGGGAGAGGTATGCTGACATTGGGGATTGGTCAAGATCGAGTGGAGTTCAAGCTGCCGCACGATCCTATGGGCACCTTCTCCAAAGTACCAAGTTGATGACGTGTTTCAAGTCATCTTGCCTAAGATGTTAAATAAGGGCGCTTGTTGGGAGGCAACCCAACCATCAGTACTTTAGTTTAGTTCCTTTACATTAGTAGTTTGATTTGTTTTCATTTAGTTTTTAGTGTAAAAAAGATACCGTGATCGTTTGCTACATGTGCAGGGCTGAGGGAGAGTCGATACCATCGACCATTGTGTCGATGGTATCGACCATCGTATAGGTTGGCGACTGTAGGAATCGCACTGCGTCGATACCATCGATGGCCTCGTCGATGGTATCGACATACCAACAGGCAGATCACAAGCAGAGGTCGATGGTATCGAGATGCTAGTCGATACCATCGAGATCTCTGGAGATTTTCAGAGCAAATCATCTCAGGAAAGTCGATACCATCGACGGGTGTGTCGATGGTATCGACACATTCATGCAAAGAAGGCGGCGGCCGGGCCTCGCGAGGGTTTTCCCTAATCAGAGAGTCGATACTATCGACTCGCGTCGATAGTATCGACGCGCCACATCAACGATCCACGAGAAAAGATAAACGACGATCGCAGTGACTTGGAAGTCGATCCGGGGGACGAGTCGATACCATCGACTCGCATCGATAGTATCGACGCGTCAGCAATTCGGGCCCCGCATATCCAGCCATCGACGACCGTCGATACTTGCGGAGGTACGGATCGTGTTACCCATACCGATACCATCGACTCGCATCGATGGTATCGATGGGCAGATAGTAGCACCGGCCACGGCTATATATGAGGAGTGTTTGCGTCAGATGACATCACACCTCCAGTGCAATTCTCCTTCACTTGTGCCGAGTGTGTTCCAGAGCTATCCAAGCCCGACGACAAGCCACACCGAGCAAGTTCTTCATCGAGCGGAGATTCAATTCTCCGATCTTCCCCGAGCTCCCTTTCTATTCCTTTTTCTTTCGACATCATGGTGCACGTAGCTGGTGCGTCGTCTTCACATGCGAATCCGATGGACATCCCAGAGTTCGTGCCACCTCCTCCCGCATCAATCTCACACCCGCGGCTTATTCATCCATCCACGGAGATCAAGAAGATCTATGAGGAGATCTTGAAGAGGAAGATCGAGCCGACCCGTTATGTTGAACGGGAAACCATCCGCAACCTCGGGTTCGAAGCAAACCTTGCCTATGTCTTGAAGGGACAGGCGCATCACACGAGCCGAAGGCCCGATGAGCTGGAGTATCACACCGATGGCCAACTGTTCTTTGGTGAGTGGCCTACGTACAAGGAGCTGGTGGCTGAGTTTATGGCGTCACTGGACGTCTGCGTCGTACCCAACGACATCGTAGCCACCGACCGCGAGTGGATCAAGGGCCGGGTGTCTTTCTGGCTGTTCAAAAACGACTACACCCTTACACTCCGACAGTTCAATGCGATCTTCAACTGGAATCACTCGCAATATGACTACCGGTGGCCAGATAGCCGCACCGACTACGATGCAATCTTCTCCGAGCTTGTGACGGTGCTGCCAGGCAAGTCGGTTAGCTACCATAATGCTGCGGTAGCTGATTTCGAGCACCCTTTCATCTGGATTCTCCACCGGATGCTGAGTTCTGGCGCTTAGCAAGTTTCAGGAGACATACCTCTTTTTCTTGTATAAACTCCTGAAGTGCCAAGAATGCAACTGGGGAGCTTTCTTCCTGCAGTGGGTTTTGGCAGTGAAGAGGAGTACAAGGAAAGCCCCAATTCACTTTGGCAGGCTTATCACCAAGCTGGCGCACTACCTCGGGCTGAATTTCTCAACTTTTACCCCGCTCTCCAACAGGAGCAAGGTGAACTTACAACATCTGCACCACTCCAACCTCCTACTTCTTTGAGATGGCTTGGCGTATGCACACTGCCACGTCAACCATGCTTACCAGGAGTGCTCGCTTCCCGATCCAGTCTTCAACATCAAAGGGGCGCAACACTTCCGATGACCTATCATAGCCATCGCCGACTCCGATGAAGACGGCGGCAACAACGACGACAACAACAATAATGACGAAGAGGCTGAAGAGGAAGAGGAGGCTTACACCCCTCTTCGGGCACGAGTGGCACCACGGAAGCGTCCTCGCATGCATCCGGGTGCATCTTCATCATCACAGCCTGCGCCACCACTACCACCCTCGCAGCCAAGCGAGGATGCCTACTCTATGCAGGGCATGTATAGTATGCTACAGAAGATTCAGTAGACGCATCAACATCACATGACGATGTATGCCGGTATTCAAGACACTACAAACCGGTTACTGGACAATCAAAGGGCAATGTTCGAGAACGAGCGTCTTCTCCTCGACAACCAACAACATATTCATGATCGGTTGCAACAGATGGAGATGCAACAGGAGCCCTTTTACGACCACTATTGGAGCTAAAATTATTTTGGAGGCTATCCACAACCTCCACCTAGGGCCCAGTTTGATCCAAGCTTCCAGGGAGAGTATCCGTCTTGGGACCCTACGGCTCCGCAGTACCCGCCTCCACCTGAAGAGTAAAAGCGGTATCTCTGTTCCAACCTTTAAGATTGTTTTTGACTATGAGGCCATAGTCAAATTCAAGCTTGGGGGGTGTTGGAACAACTCTATCTTTCATTTTCTCTGTTTTTAGTTTTATTACTTTTGTTTCCTGTCCTTTATTTCTTGCATTCTTAGTTTGTTTGTAGGATCCACATTCTATCTAGTGTAATCGTGGATGTCTTAAGTTTTGTGTCATCTCAGTAGCATGTGCATGGGAATTAAGGGAAACTAAAATTTTTGAGTGATCGCAAGCTTGAGTGTTGTTTAAACCCTGATCACCTAACTTAGAAAATGATTGGTTTTGTCAACTTTAAAACAAAAAATCACAACTGTACAATTCCTAATGATTCATGAAAGTGGACGGAATTGGTTGTTTGAGCCTAAACTGACCAAATGATAATGAGACTCTAATTTGAAGTAAGAGAGAAAAACTTCTTAACTACTACACAAGTCAGTAAGGAGGGACACATAATATTTTTCAAAGGTTCAGTCAATTAGTTTTGTGATCTGTCCACCTCATTGCTTTTCACAATCCACCAAGATTTGGAAGTAAAGTACGGTTTTGACCTTTTTGATTGCATGTCATGTAGATAGGACTTGCATTGCAATCACCTTCATATGTTCTGCATGAAAAATGAAATAAAAAAGATTAGAATAGGTTTACATGCACATTACCCTTAGGTGCATGTCATTTAGTTGCTTTCATAACTTTTATGCATAAAGTATATCATGTACCTCATTTATTCTTTAATGGTGAATTAAATTGTTCCATACCTTCCAAATAGTGTAAATATTCGAGTTATGCAGAAAAACATAAGCCCAATAAGTATTCATTGACAATTATGGATATAAGGGTTTGAAAAGAAAAAAAAGAAGAAAAAAAATCTGAAAAGAAAAAAAAGAGAGAAAAGTTATTTTGAAGAAACTAGAATAAGAAGGAGAAAGGAACATAATCTCACCTACATTTTAAGATGAGTGAGTACATGATGTAGCTCAGTTAGATATCCATCTCATCTTGAGATTGGATGTTAGTGCATGTATCATTCCAGCCAATCTTAGGCATTAGGGTATTTTTCATGTGCATTGGCATCATTTAGGACATCTTTGCTTTCTGCATGTTGAAACTGTACAATGCTTCCACTTCTTCCATGAGCCACCCATTTCATCCACCCATTGATCCAATTAGTAGGTCACCATGAATTTCTCCTCACTAGTGAATATCAGGAGAACTGCTTCCATGTAGATAGTAGTTAGGGCGAGCAACGTAGTATAGGAGATCACAAGATGTACTAAGTCTGGACCGGAGAATTTTATTATGTTAATTGCCTTATTTGATAGTGTTCAGTTTTGAGGTAGACATCTTTTATGGATGATTACCTTCACCTTTAGGGTAATTATCATTCTGTGGTTAGCGAGGGCCGGTATGTGAATGTCCAGTGGGAGTCATATGGGATGTTTGTTGTGATGCTTTGTTCTTTAGTTGGCCCTGAAAATTCTATTCTAAGGTTTAGTTGCTCGAGGGCGAGCAATGTTTGATACGATGATTTTGAATCACATTTATAGACTTAATTGATATGTGTTTTATGCATTTATTAGTCATTTTCATGGTTAATGTTGCATGATTCATTCATTTTGGTCTATGCTACTTCTTTATGTCAAATTCCCTTTATTTAAGCATTTTGAGTATTAATTATCAAAAGAATATGTTTTGTGTGGACTTATGTGGTTTCATGTGTTAATTTCAGGAAAAACAAGTATCTGCTACCGTCGATACCATCGACGGTGGTCGATACCATCGACCGGACCACAGGTAGCTGCAAGGACCAGAACAAGATCGATACTATCGACAGGGATGTCAATGGTATCGAGATACTATCACGTTGTTGGCAAGAAAGGAGTCGATAATATCGACACAACTGTCGATACTATCGACTGGTGGAGCTACAACGACACAAAAAGACAAAATCGTCGCTACAAGTTCATCGATACCATCGACCCGCGTCGATGGTATCGAGATGACATCAGGCGCAAAGACGAAAGAAAAGAAGGACTTCCGCTATCGCGCAAGGTCGATACCATCGACCTGCGTCGATGGTATCGACACCATCAGATATGAGTTCATTTCAGATTAATCTTAATCAGACGGCTGTGATTAATTGGCAACCTAATTCTGGGAAATATACCTAATGACGACGCCCAAGGGGGAATCATCACGTCATTAGCCACTACACACGTCCCGAGGAAAGGTAGAGAGGAGAACGGAGCCCAGATGCACGCCCCAGCTGATCCGGATGCCGAAGAAGACGATTTCCACCACCGAAAGGCGGGAGAACGCGTATTCTACGCCAAGGATCGCTTGGATCTTCTCCGTTCAGGGGTTTTACCATTCAATCATGCTTTTCTCATGTTTCCCCTTTTCTCTACCATGCTTTTCTCTGAGATGAACATGCGGGGCTAATCCCCTTTGTCTTTAGGACCGGGAGTAGCCCGGGAATTCATTGTATGACGATTCTATCATAGTAATTCATATCTTATCTCTTAAATCCATGGTATAGTTTCGTTTTCTCCAATATATTGTTATGCTTGATCACCATAATAATAATCTAATGCCCTTAATTGCTTTGAAAGAAGAATTAATGGTTGATAAGAGACGGAATTTACATTAATTGACAAATCCCTTGAACAAGGTGGTGTAAGATTAATGGTGGATACCGAGAGATCGTTTTTAATGCACCTAGTTTAGGGAATAGGTTACTACGATGGTGGAACCGACCTAGACATAGGTAGTGAATTGTACCACGATAGTGGGCAATTATGATTTCAGGCCACTACCTGAATAGAGAGATAAAATTGAATGATTATATAGAATTTAATACAATGAAAACCCGCGGTGAAATCGCAATCCTAAAGATCTCACTTTGAATTGATTAAACCAAACATTTAATCGATTGCCTTGTTTTGTTTTATTTTAATTTTAACAACAACTCTCAATTGTTTAATCAGTCTAGCTGATCACGAGCAGTTAGTAAGAGTCTCTGACAATTTCACGTATCCCTGAGTTCGACTCGGGCCTCACAAGGCCTATACTACTTCGACGCGTTCACTTGCGTTTCTGCGCACGGTAAAATTGCGTCAAGTGTGTTCAGTATGATTCGTAGATGTTCACGATGTTGTTCTTTAGATTTGGAGTAGACCAACACATCATTGATGAAAACTACCATGAACTTATCAAGGTATGGACAAAACACACGATTCATCAAGTCCAAAAAAGCAGTAGGGCATTAGTCAAGACAAAAGGCATGACTAGAAATTCATAATGCCCATAACGTGTTCTAAAATCTATCTTTGGGACATCCTCATCCCTCACACACATCTGTTAGTATCCACTTCACAGATCCATCTTTGAGAACATAGTGGTTGACTTTAGCTGGTCGAATAGATCATCGATGCGAGGAAAATAATAGCAATGCTTTATCATCACTTAATTAAGAATACAATAATCCATGCACATACGCAACAAACCATCTTCTTCTTCATGAACAAGACATGGGCTCCCCATGGTGAAACACTAGGGGTGCACAAAACCCATATCGAGAAGCTCTTGAAGATGCTTCTTAAGATCGACGAGTTTTGTAGGGGCCAAGCGATAAGGAGGCTTCTAGATAGGAGAGGTTCTTGGTGCGAGCTCGATGGAAAACTCCACCTCATGAGTTGGGTTCAAGCCATTCAAATCGTCAGGAAAAATGCTACAGAAGTCCTTCACAACATCTATGTGATTGAGAGTAGGAGGTGTGGCATCGAGGACGATAGAGGCTAAGAATGCTCTACACCCTTACGAGACAAGCTTTTTAGATTTGATGATGGAGATGACAAACTACCAATCCTCTCACTTCCTACCCTTAACACACATCCTTCCCTCAATAGGATGTAACAAACTGACCTTCGATACCTCATAAAACAAAATAGCTTTGTCCTCTTCAACCAATCCATCCCCAAGATGAAATCAAAGGCGGTCATGTCAAGCAAGATGAAATATGAGGGAAACATTATTCTAGAGATACAAAGGTCCAAGGTCGAGAGTTTGATATAAGAAGAGAAGCTCCTACCACTAGGGGTTTTAACATCAAAAACATGATCGATATATTCGGATTCTATCTCTCACATGGCAGCAAAATCAGATGATATGAGCGTATTCAATGAACCAAAATCGAAGAGTGCTTTAACTGGATGCATATTAAGATGTAAGGTACCTTCAATGACTTCATTATCTCCTTCATCTTCCTCAACATTAGGGAACATACCCTTCCATTCCGCCTTTTGACAGGTGGCTGTCAGCCTTGCTAGTTCTGATTATTGTTTCTTGGAGGCAGATTCTGTCACTATTGCAGCTGCTGGGCGGGTTGTTAAGCGGGAGCTGGTCCCCACCCAAGCTTGGGGTAGTTAGGTCAAATGTTTCCAGCTTGACTGCACTCATGGCAGATAGGTGCAGGTCGGTTATCTCTATGGGGTTGACCATTGCCAGTAGGGCATCTTCCTAGTGGGTGAGAACGTGAGCACCGGTTGCACTTGTTGCGCCCTTGGTTTCCACCAGCATTCTTTCTCTTGTTATTGTTATTGTACTTGGAAGACTGAACCCAAGGTATGACTCGATCACCAAAGCCTTATCCACCATTTGTTGAAAAGTCAACGACAGTTGGCAAACAAGGTTGCGTCCTACACCATAGCTTAAACACTCGAGAAACAGGGTTGATCTCCTTTCCGCTCCTAGGTCCACCGCATAGCACTCCACGAGAAGAAAACGTTGCATGTACTCAGAGATGCTCATGCTTCCTTGACACAGACTATAAAACTCTACTTCCTTTCTCTTCATATAGGAGGACAAATATACTTCTCATAGAAGAGTTTGAGCAACTCTTCCCAAGTCGTGCTCGAAGTATCACGGGTATGAGACATACCTGTCGATGAGACTCGTGCCGACCCATCCATCACATATGTTACAAGGTGAACCTTCTGGTGAGGAAGACATGTCATGCCCTCAAAGGTATGCTCTAGAACCAAAACCCAGTCATCATCTTTATCCACCATGTTTGGGTCACGCTCGCCCTTGAAGTACGGTGGTTGCATCTTGATGAAGTCCGTAAGGGTGAACTCCTTCAGCTTAGCTGCCGCAGCTGCAACATTGGAAAGCTATCCCACCAAGGTAGTTGAGAGCAGCTGGCGCAACATGGTCAAATCTTGTTTAGGGATCAGAAGAGGGGTGCCAAAAGGGGCAATAGGGACCGTCCCAGTGTTGGAGTGAGTCACCATAGTATCCCGGTTGTTAGTGTTGACGGAGGTGGCTCCTGAAGAGGAGTTGTTCATGTTTCCAAACAAATCTCCCTTCCTAAAAGATAAGAGTACAACATAAGATAACAAGAGTAGACAACAAGGATAGATCAAGATACTATTGCCTATGCGCATACTTTTTTAGGCAGTTAGTATCAACACAGGATAGGCATGTATGATATGGATTCGGGAGTCCTCATAAACCAAGCTAGTGGAATAGAGGAAAATATTACAATCCCCCAGACTCTGATCCATTCTAGAAACCCTTACTTTCAACTTATGCCCTAATAGTTGCCCAATGATCTGATACCATGCTGTAATGAGGAGCGATCACCTCCTTACTAAAATTTCAAGGAAATACAAAACATCCACTTTTTCCCAAGAAAATAGACATTGTGGAATGCATGTATAATACTCCAAGTAACTAAGCATGTTTTAAATACATATAAAATGTCAATAGCAGCGGAAATAAACTAAGTTATTACATTGCTTTTTGAACTCTTGTTCACTACATGAGTTTCTTTGAAAAGGAAAAACTAAAAAGAAACTATATGATCTAGCAATAAGCAACCTAGTCATCCTTGCTTACAAAGTTCAAATCTATTACTCCTGAACTTGGTCTCCCTGGCCTTGTTCAACACCTTGATCTAACCCTGGGTGGTTGGGAAAGCACCCAGAAAAAGGGAAAAGAAACAAGGTGTGTGTGATGGAGCCTCCATTAACATGGAGTTGCGTGCACCACTAAAAATCCTAGAGATAGTAAGTCTCTAAGTTTAGCCTTGTGTATGCTATAATAAGATCTCCACCCATGTATGCTAAGATACGTGGAAGTCTTATCGTAGTATAGTTAAGGGTCAAATCCATGAGACAACGGTCTTGTTAAGAGTTTAACAAGACAGAAAATGTAGTAATTCTACTTATCTACTTAAAAGTTGATATTTAGATCCAAAAGTTGGTTTGGTGATTAAACTAATATTTAAAGGAAGTAAATAGCAAGAAAGTAAACTTAAGGTTGTAAATGATGTTTGGCAAACCACTAGGATGTGATCGAGTTTCACCACCACTACACATGGATCAAAACATTCATCATAATAACATGGCTTGCAAAGAAAATGGTCTAAACAATTAGTATCTTTGTAGACTTAGCTTCCTTTTAGATAACTAACTATGAGAAATGCGGGGGTATTGCAATGCCAGCCATTCCCGAATGAATGGTCACTTACTTTTCATTAATCCCTCCATAAAGTGTGTTCCTCGACCCATCAAAGTTGTACTTTCACACATCAGCTGATTCCATTTCATAGTATGGAGGTACAATGATGGGGGAGAGTTTACTCCACTCCATGAAAGACATTTGTAGATACTGAAATAGATGTATGGTGACTGCATACATTAAGAACTAACATGCAATCAGTAATCAAATATAAAAGCACAAATGTAGACAATTTGTACAGATAGATAAAAGATAACACAAGTTAGTGATCAAGCAACAAGAATTCATTAAACGATTGATGTTAAACTGAAAAGATAGTATTTCTCTATTGCAAACTCATGAATTACAATGCATGAGATGAAAACATGGGTAGAGGGGCTACTCCCCACACCCTAGTGTATGAGACTACTCGCTCATGGAAAGAACAAAGAAGAAGGCGGGAAGAGAGAGAGAAAGCATCATATCCACATAGGAGGGAGGAAGGTCGACCCCTTGGAGGAGAGAGCAACTATCTTCACACCACGTGGTTGTCTTGACGAAGAATCCTCCACTTACCACCTTCTTATGTTGAATTGAGAGGAAATAGCTTGAAGATGGAGTATGGATCTTGAACCGGCAGCCTTTGGGCGAAGGATGAAGTTGGAACAACTCTGGAGTGATTGGGGCAGCCTGTGGGCGTCCAAGAAGTTGATCCCAAATGAGGACTCCTTAGGTCCTATTTATAGGCTTCCAAGGAATCCCAAACGGTCTTGGGACCATTTGGGTCTTTAACGGTTTGGGAACCGTTTGGCATCAAACGGTCTCAGGACTGTTTGGCTTCATACGGTCTTGAGACCGTTTGTCTTCATTCGGTTTCCAAACCATTTTCCTTTATTCGGTCTTGGGACCATTTGCTTTTATTTGGTCTTGGGACCGTTTGAGTTCATTTGGTCTTGGGACTGTTTGGACTTCATTCGGTCTTGAGACCATTTGCCTTTATTCGATCTCGGGACGGTTTGAGTTCATTTGGTCTTGGAACCGTTTGGACTTCATTCGGTCTTGGGACCGTTTGGACTTCATTCAGTCTTAGGACCGTTTGGACTTCATTCGGTCTCTAGACCATTTACCTTTATTTGGTCTCGGGACTGTTTGCCTTTATTCGGTCTCGGGACTATTTGAGCTCATTCAGTTGTGGGACCGTTTGGACTTCATTCGGTCTCCAGACCGTTTGCCCTTTTGTAATTTTTTTGGGTTTTTCTATAAGAAGAAAAAGATAAATGTTAGTTTAATGATGAAATCATTTAAATGTAGAAAGTTAAGGATTATATCTAATTTATCTAAGAAAGAGTATGGAAACTTAAGAAAAACTAGTTAGATAACATCACAAAATGGGAGGTTATCACCCCCCCTAACTTAGAGTCTAGCTTGTCCTCAAGCTGTATAGAGCTAAGGCACGTGGTGGTGAGGTGATTTTATTTAGTGAAGATTTCTATACTCTTTCTTCAATTCTAAACCAGAGATCTCCTAGAGTTTTATCGGGGCTTCCTCTTGCACTAACACTTTCATGTGTCAAGAGTTGTGTGGATCTCAGGTTTCTTCCGTATTGCGTAACTCACACTGGGACCACCTTTTCCTTGATCGTATTCCATGCATGTTTTTGACTCTAAGAAGTTTTATACTTCTTTGAAATTCCTACTGAAAGCTAAGATATGTATGAGGGTTGGCTAAAGGATGCTGTGTAACTCCCCCTTTTAGGTGGGGGAGGGTTTATCTAAACTTTTAGGATCTCACTACCGGGCGTGACACATCTGCCTTTGTGAGGGAAGCTAAATGAACCGGATGGGTGAGTCCTATATCAGCTTTTTCATATACTTGGAGACCTTAGGATCTCACTACCGGGTGCGACACATCTACCTTTGTGAGGGCAGCTGAATGTACCGTCCAGGCAAGATATTTATTGGTTCTTCGTATAAGTCCTTATGCATGGCACAACTCTCATGTTTTTATTCAACACTCAGGCTTTTATTCATATGCTCACATGCTTAGGAATTGGGTATTTAGGATTTTATTTGGGCTGCCAAGCCTCTTTTTTTGAAAAGAAGAAAACTGTTTCTTAGGGTTTCCTGACCTGCACTTATTACAATTTCATACTTGGTGGTCCACTTGTGAGGTTCCTTGATTTGGATTTCACCTGGTTCCCTCCCGTCCTTGAGAGTGTTTTAGCTTGTTTCGACCGGGATGTTAACCTGTGGAGAGTCTGATGCAAAATTGAAGCTAAAGTATAGAAATCAAGTGTGAAAGTGATTTATTAATTTGTCATTACATGCTTAGATGCTACTTATGTAGTTGCATTTGAGGATTACTTTGTTTCTAAATTAGCTAGGGGTGACTCTTTTCCAAAGCGAAAGTTGTTTTATAAGCAAGAGTTATTTTATCAAAGAAATTACTGAAAAATCTAAGTGTCAAAGGAAATGAAAAATATGTACAGAAGAACAAAGGTGAAAGAAGGAGTAGAGAGAAAAGGGGTTTGAATATGATACCTCACCCTTGCCCAGTGTACCCCCCCTAACTTATCACTCACTCTGTCCTCAGGGTGTCAAAGTGATAGGTTGAGAAGTACATGGGCAAGGGTATTAAGGTTCTGTTAATCCCTTGTTTGCTCCATGAGATCTTAGGAGATTAGCTGTGAATTTTCCACATAAAGTGTGGTAATCCACGTCCTTCATGTCCTCCACTTGTTTTCCAAGAACAATGATGGTATACATCCAGTATAGGACGTGGAAACTGTAGTCATTTGATTCTCTGATCTGCTGGGGACATCTGTGGCTGAAGGCTGGGCGATGAAAATGTTCTTTGTCATATGCCTTTGTGTGTTTGCCCAGGAGGTCGTGTAGTCGTTCAACACAATCCTTAGCCACTTCCTTCGTGGGTGTTTTTGCTGTAACAACATACTATTTTTGTTTTGGATCAAACTAGATGTCAGAAATATTGTAGATTATTGTGGTTCCTTCGTGTAGGTTTGTTGCCAGTAGCATCCAGTGATCGGAATGAGGAAAGGGAAGCATAATGAACTTCAGAGTTGTGTGTTGAAGATATGAGATAAGCGCCTCCATGGTTTCGAAGTTCTTCGACCCTAATAGATCATCCTTCCTGTATGCTGATGCCATATAAACCGTAGGGTGGTCCCATGCTAGAAGGAACTGGTACATAGTCATCACGCTCATGGATAAAGAACCTTAAATTTGTATGGTTTCATAGAGAGAATCTGTCATTACCAAAATATCTTCTTGAAAGAAAACCAGCTCATCGTTTTCTACGTATAGCCTAGACATGATGAGTCAGAGTTCGTTGTCGAAAAGGCTCTTGCATGCATTAAGGTCAAAATTTGGAAACATTGGTTCTATGGTAGATAGGGGCACCATTGGATGGAATGCTCTGTTGATGGTGACCCCTGTTATCAAGTCGATGTCCCCTTTGTCCTTCGCCATATCGAAAGCATAAGGGTTCCACTGGCATTGTTCCGGGACCTTGGCAGTTTGTTGTTGCTTTTTCTCCAACTCCTTTAGAATTGTCCTGTATGGGTGCTTTTGCGGACGTTGGATAATAGAGAAGAGATACCAAGGTACGTCATCTTATGCCATTGTCAGATCCTTAAAGAATCGTCTGTCGCAGATGAGTTCCATGGCATAATGTCCTCGTAAAGAATGCATATCCTCTGCTGCTAACTTGGTAAAGGGGATTTGTCAATTTAATGCTTCTGTGTGTCTTATTGTATAGAAAGCGCAATCCCCTGAACCCTCAAATGTTTGGATTGGTGGGTTGATGATTCGGAACCAGGGTTGATTCCAACCATGTCTAAGCGATGGGAAGGTGACCCATATTATTTTGAGAATCCGGAAAGGAATGCATCGTGCTTCCCTGGCTTCTAACCCTACAAAGTTGATCTGACCGACTTTTAGTTCACTAGCACAGAAATTGTATACCTTGGCGTCACGTGCCTCGATGTTGATGATCATGAGCAGCCAGTGTCCAGAAACTTTAAAGGGCACGGTGATGTAACGTGCCATCCTTGCTAGACCAGTCTGCAACTTCTCTATGGACTTCTCCTGTAAGTCCTTGTGTAGCAGAGATAGGGACATGGCGGGTGAAGCATTGAAAACAGGCTGTGCTTTCTTGGATCTTCGGAATTATTCTATAGTATTGGCAAGTAGGATGCGGAAGATAGCCATCATCACCTCCGATTGTGGTCGAAGGAGAATATGGAAATCTTTGCGGGTCAACTTGCGCTTTGTCTTTGTATTGTTATATATGATGTCCCCCCCATTCTTGGCCTCATCTAAAATAGTGTTTAGGATAAAGATGTCTTGAACATCTAGTGCAGAGATGACTTTCATGTCTAGATCTTTCATCATGTGAGGTAGAGGTGGCGGCAGGGGCAAGTCCTGTGGATGGAGTGGAGTTTGTGCACTGTCGTCTAAGAATGGAGGCAGAGCTTCATCTTTGTCCGAGTCATAGCTGGAGTCGAGTCTATCTTCTGTGTCGAGACTCACTCTATTGGGTTCTTCCTGTCCTAGGGGAAAGTTTGTAGATTGTTGAATTGCTGTTGTAGCCGGGCTTATGCTGGTTTCCATTATACATTGTTGAAATTCAACAAAAGCGGCTTCTTTAGAAGCTTCCCCCAGTGATCCCATGGCTGAGAAATTAAAGAACTGGTCCCCATATGACATTGTGACGTTGTCATTGTTATTGGGGGACTTAGGATCTTTTGTTCCACCTTCTTGGTGGCCTCTATCCTGTACTATTTTTGTAGGGTCTACCCCTCAGCTTGTGCCCTCCCCATCATTGCCTGGGTCATTGGGTTGATCATCTGAGGAGGAGTTGTCATCATTGGAGTTAGCCGAGGAATCATAGTCCTCATCATCATCTTCACTGTCGCCATCATCGTCATCCGCCACCTTTTCTTTTGCCTTCATGATCGACTTCTTCTTGCACTGCCGATGGATTGCTTGCAGCTCTTCAAGTGCCACCTGCACATGCTCATGGGATTCAAGCGGTGCGTCGTGGCTGTCTTTAAGATCCACATATCTTGCTTCGGCGGAGCGGAGTCGTGTAGACATATCGATTTTTTGTGTGCGAAGGTCATTAAGTTCTTTGTTAGAGTCCTCCTCCTGGCGGCGGATGAGTTGTAGAAGGTTGTTGTAGATGTCGTCCAAGCACGTGCTTTGAGCAGTTTGCTGCTACTAAAGCTCGCGGAGGGTCTCAGGAAAAGGTTGAGTTTGCGTAGAGACCCTGTCGACTTGCCGGGCCAACACTTCTTGCTAGCCTTTCATCTCGAGTACCAATTCCGGCAGGGTTTGTAAGCGGCTCTCGATGCGGTCGACTTGCTGAGCCGCTGCTTCCTGCCATTGTTGGATGCTTGCGATGATATCTGGTAAGGCGTTGTTCCGCTCGTCGATCTTGGAGACATGTGAAGCGATTTCCTACACACAAGAAAAAATAGATGATAATATGTTAGAATGATCAGTGAGGAGGTTTCGAATGGCGTCAACTTGTCGTTTGAATTCCTCACTGACGTTTGAAAAGGGGACCCCAGAGATGGAAGGGTGAGGTGGCTGGGGTCGGGGTGGAAGGGTGGTAGTGCCTTGCAAAAGAGACACTATTGATGGACCCGCGAATTGTGTGGTGTCTGTTGATGGAGTCACTAGTGATATCGGGGTGGTAGTGGTAGATGAGGTGGTGGATGGGAATGGTGGTGACATCCTGGGTGAGAAGGGATGAAATGGGAATGACGAGGGGAAAGAAGTTGAAGTGAAGGTGAGATCGGGTGTTGAGGTGGAGAATGGAGTGCCCGAAGGGGAAAAGAGTGAGGCGGAGTATGCGGGTGAAGTTGTGGATGTGGATGAGGAAATTATGGTGGGCGTTGTTGTGGAGAATGGGGGAAGAGTGATGAATGGTAGAATGGTGGAGGGTGGTGGTGTGGTGGCGGAGTGGTGGAAGGTGGTAGTGGTGGTGGTGGTTGTGGAGGTGAGACAAACATCTAAATTGAAGATGAAAGTTTTTGGTGTTTCAGCACTGTGTGGTGGCTCTGCCTCTGGGTTTATCTTTGATGTGGGCGTCTCCAATTGCTATTGTTTTTGTATATGCAGCTTTGAATGTCGTGTTACTAGAATTTTCTTTGGCCTTGCTGCGGGGGAAGTGACGCTGTGCTCAGTTTGCCCTATCTTTTCCTATTTCTCTTTTGCTTTGACCGAGGCTATGAGGTTGGCAAGCTCTTCTTCAGTGAAGAGCAGCTTATCTTTGTCATAGTCCGCTAGTTCTGGAAGAGGTAGCAGAGTTCTGGATGTTTTGACGGTTGGGCAAAAAATGTAGTGGAGTTTATCATCCTTCTCCTTTATGATGTATGAGTTCTTTAAGCTTTGTTCATTTGTAAGGATGTCGCCCTTTATCACCGTGCACTTGGGTAGCAGTCTGTCCATCTTGAGAAATTTCTAGATTGATGTTATGTGACCACCCATGCAGATTTCTTTCCCGAGGGCATAAGCTGCGTGCTTGTGAATCACTTGCCGGCCTATGTTGACCGACTACCCTATGAGAATGGACCATATGATAAAGAGATCTGAGATAATAACGTTCCCACTCTCTATCCTGGGGAAAAGGGTGCCAGTAATTATTTTGTGCAGTGTGCGCACCAGGCTAGAATGAATGTTAGAGGCCTTGCAAGTTTTTGCCTCGTAGGTTGGAATCCCCGTTAAGGATTTCCAGAAGTTGTGCCTGTTGAACTAGGACTTGTCCAGGCCTACAACTTTAGCCTTCTTCAGTTGATCCTGGTTGTCGATGAAGATCTCATTCAACATGTTCTTGATTAAGACAACCTTGCTTCCAAAAAGTGAGGTGACCAGCCTGCGATCACCTTCGTCTTTCCATTTATCTTTTACATACACAGTTTCTTTGTTGAGGTATGTGAAGAACTCTACCGTGGGCTCAACATAAGAGGTTTCTACGACAAAATAGAGTTTTGAAAGATTCACGTTGTCCAGTAAGGCGAGAACTCTGTCATAAATCCCCATTCTCTTTAGTATGTTTGAGCAGACATACTTTGTTGGGCACAATGCTTTGTCACCAGCTGGGAGGTTTTGGATGTACAAGTCAACATGTTCTAGTTCTGTGGTGGTAGTAGCAGGAAAGGTGACATCAGGGGTTTCATGTCCTACTAAGATCTATTCCCTTGCGGTAGAGGGCCAAACTTACTTCCTTGCCCTTTTCTTTGATGGTTGTCCCTTGGCGACTTCTTCAGTCTTCCTTTTGCCTTTGAACTTTAGGATTGGGGATTCATCCTCGGAGTTTGGTGCATACTCCGAACCTTCGTCACTGGAGGAAATCAACTCCACTTCTTCAACAGGGTCTTCGGTTAGGCACATGTTGATTCGGTCAAGTTCATTCATGAGTTTGATCAGGTCAACTTTTGGTGGGATCCTTCCAGTCTTTTTGTAGGTGTCCACAATTTGCTGGAGCTTTGCGCGGTCCTCCAGTAGTTGCTCCCTTGTCTAGAAGGGAGCATCAACAGTTCCTATGGCTTCTTTTGTAGGTGAGGCCATTCTGTAATCAAAAGATTATATATGTTAAAAAGGAAAAAATGTTGAAAGAATTGCAATATTGAAAAATGAAATCATTTTAAGGGTGAAATCATGTTTTCCAAGACCGTTTGGCTCCAAATGGTTTAAAGACCATTTGGCTCCAAACTGTTTCACGACCATTTGGCTCCAAACGGTTTTATGACCGTTTAGCTCCAAACGGTTTCAAGACCATTTGGCTCCAAATGGTTTCACGACCATTTGGGTCGAAACTGCAAGGAAGATGAAACGACAGGGACGACTAGCAGCAAAAAGATGGCGAAAATGGTGAAAACGGTGTCGTCGATGAAGGTGTTGATGGCAGCGATAGTGGTGGTGGCAATCGGGAACTTTGTTCATGGTAGAAGCGGCGGAAATGGTGCCGACATCAGTGTAGATGGCAGTTGTAGTAACAGCGTTCTACCTTGCTGCTTAAACGATGATGACAGTGGTGTAGGATGCATCACGGTGGTGGTATCGACGGGGGAGCAGATGGAGCAGGTTGAAATGAATTGGAAATGAGAGGAAGAGGACAACGGTCGCAAGAGTTGAGAGTCAGAGCCAATGGAATAGGGTTTCGTGTGTGAGAAAATCTTAGGAAGTGAAGGAAAGAAAAAGAGAGGGGGTCGAGCGATATTTATAGAAAAAGGAGGAGCGACATTACAAATTCTCAAGGGCAAACAATTTTGAGACCATATGGAGTCCAAACGGTTTTGAGACCGAAAGGATCCAAATAGTTTTGAGACCGTGTGGGTCTGAATGGTTTCGAGACCGTATGGTGCCTAAATGGTTTTGAGAATGTAAGGATCCAAACGGTTTCGAGACCAAAAGGATCCAAATGGTTTTGAGACCAAATGGATCCAAACGGTTTCGAGACCGTGTGGGTCCAAACAGTTTCAAGGCCGTATGGAGCCTAAATGGTTTTGAGACCGTAAGGATCCAAGCGGTTTTGAGACAGTGTGGATCCAAATAGTTTCAAAACTATTTAGATCCAAATGGTTTCAAAATCATTAGGATGGGATTAAATTGGTTTTTGGTTTTTATATTTTTGTGCTTGTTTTGGATGTTGTGTAAATTTTTATATTTTCTGGATAAAGGTGATAGGTTTAAAATAAGAAATTAGAAAATTGTCAAAACTAAATAAAATAAAATAAAATGTGATACTCAATTCTTGGGTTGCCTCCCAAGTCGCGCCTGGGTTTTACGTCGCTGGCTCGACGAAGTTCTGACTTGGTTAGATTGATGTAGCAGGATCATGAATCTCAATACTTTGTCTTGGAATTTTGTTAGTTGGGGTATAATATTTCTTCAACCTGTGGCCATTAACAGTTATCTCCCCTCCATTGTCATCAATAATGATGATTGCCCCGGTTGGGTAGATGTGCTTGATGGTGAATGGCCCAGACCACTTTGTGTGAAGTTTTCCGGGGAACATCTTAAGTCTAGAGTTGAAAAGGACTTTATCTCCGATGAAGATATCTTTCCTTTTGAGATGTCCATCATGCCACATCTTAGTTTGTTCTTTGTAGATCCTAGCACTTTGGTAGGCGGTCATTCGTAGTTCCTCAAGTTCTTGTAATTGCAGTTGTCTATACTCACCAGTGCTTTTGAAATCGAATTTCAATTGTTTGATGGCCCACCAAGCTTTGTGTTCCAATTCAACTGGAAGATGACATGACCTTCCATATAACAAATGAAACGGGGTCATTCCTATTGGTGTTTTGTAAGTGTGTGGTATGCCCAAAGGGCATCATGGAGCTTATTGGACCAATATGTACGATGTCTGTTGACTGTCTTTTCTAGAATGGCCTTTAGTTGTCTATTTGAAACTTCAACTTGGCCACTTGTCTGTGGATGGTAAGGTGTGGCGACCTTATGTTTAACTCCATATTTTCTTAGGATGGCCTTGAAACTTCGTTCTAAGAAATGAGATCCTCCATCTGATATGATTGTTCGAGGGATTCCAAATCTAGGGAAGATGATATCCTTGAACATTTTGATAAATGGTTTGGAATCAAAAGAAATGGTAGGTATAACCTCTACCCATTTTGAAACATAACCACAACAACCAATATGTATGAGAATCCATAAGATGAGGGGAAAGGACCCATGTAGTCTATTTCCCATACATCAAAAAGTTCAATTTCTTGCCACAAGGTAAGAGGCATTTCATTTCTTTTAGATATACTCCCAGAAAGTTGACATTTATTGCAGGATTGGATGAAATTATGGGCGTCCTTTGCTATTTTCGACCAAAAGAAACTACATTGAAGAACTTTGAGAGCGGTTTTCTTTGAACTCATGTGCCCCCCAGTAGGGCTAGAATGACAATATTCTAGAATAGGGATAATTTCTTCTTCTGGTAGACAACAACAGAAAAGTCCATCCGCACATAGACAGAAAAGATATGGTCCATCCCAAAAGTATTGCTTAACATCATGAAGGAATTTCTTTTTATCGTGGTGAGAGGTGGAAGGGTAGATAATTCCTATATCTAGATAGTTCACTATATCAACATACCAAGGAAATCCGGTAGTAACTTTCATAAGCTGTTCATCGGGTAGGGAGTCTCGAATAGGTATATTGTCATCCTCCTGAGACTCGATGTGACTTAGATGATCAACGACAAAATTTTCCACCCCGCTCTTGTCCTTTATTTCTAAGTCAAATTCTTGAAGCATCAATACCCAACGGATGAGTCTGGGTTTTGCATCTTGTTTCTAAATTAGGTATTTGATGGCTGAGTGGTCCGTGTATACTATGACTTTCGATCCAATTAGATAGGAATGAAATTTCTCAAAGGCGTAGATGACGGCCAAGAATTCCTTTTCAGTAGTAGTATAATTCTTTGGTGCCTCATCTAGCGTCTTTGATGCATAGTATATCACATGGGGCTTCATGTCTATTCTTTGCCCTAGCACTGCTCCTATAGAATAGTCGCTGGCATCACACATTATCTCGAATGGTTGTGACCAGTCGGGTGCTCTCAGAATAGGTTCAAAGATTAGAGCATTCTTTAAGGTTGTGAAGCTATGTAGGCATTCATGGTCAAAATTGAAATCAGCATCCTTGGTTAATAAGTAGGTCATGGGTTTTGCTATTTTCGAGAAGTCTTTAATAAATCTTCGATAGAATCCAGCATGACCCAGACATGCTCGCACTCATCTTATGTCCTTTAGAGGTGACAGCTTTGAGATGACATTGATCTTTGCTTTGTCTACTTCAATTCCTCTTTCACTTACTCGATGTCTGAGGACAACACCTTCGGTCACCATAAAGTGGCACTTTTCCCAATTCAGGATAAGGTTTGTTTCCTCGCATCTTTATAAAACTTTCCTGAGGTTGAGTAGACAATTATCAAAAGAATCTCCGTAAACTGAAAAGTCATCCATAAATACTTCCATTATGGACTCGGTTAATCCCGCGAAAATTGCTAACATACACCTTTGGAAGGTTGCGGGTGTGTTACACAACCCAAAAGGCATCCTTCTAAAAGCATAGGTTCCAAAGCGACAAGTAAAGGTTGTTTTTTCTTGGTCTTCCGGGTGTATTGGAATTTGTTAGAACCCACAATAACCATCAAGGTAGTAGTTGAACTTTTGGTGGGCCAAGCGTTCAAGGACTTCATCAAGGAAAGGTAGAGGGAGGTGATCTTTTCTTGTTGCTTTGTTTAGTTTTATGTAATCGATACACATCCTCCATCCTATGACAGTCCTTGTGGGTACTACCTCATTTTTATCATTCAGAACGACAGTGGTCCCCCCCTCCCCTTTTTGGGGACCACTTGGACTGGCCTGACCCATTGATAATCAGAAATGGGATCTATGATACCAGCTTTTAGGAGTTTAAGGACCTCGAGGCGAACCACTTCTTTGAGGTTTGGGTTTAGTTTCCTCTTGTGTTCCCTCGATGGTTTGAACTCTTCTACCATAGGTAGTCTGTGCATGCACAGAGCTGGATTTATTCCCGTTAGGTCAGTCATTTTATATTCGATATCTTTCTTGTGTTTCCTTAGCTCAGCAAGAAGTCTTTCTTATTGATCATATATTAAAATAGAGATGATTATGACTGGGCACAATTTTTCTTCGTCCAGGAAGACATGTTTGAGCCCTATTGGTAAGGCTTTCATTTCAGGGGCCTTGAGTACTTCCGTAGTTTCCATAGTGGTGACATATTTCAATTCCTCGAAAGTGGCTGTCGGAGCTTCTTCGTCTTGGTCTAAGTATCACAGACATTGCTGTACTAGTTTTCTGGCTGAAAATTCAACTTCTCAGTTTGTCAAGACATTCTCCAGATCATCAGATGGTTCAACTATTTCTGGCTATAATTGAGACATTTTTTCTATTGCCTCGAGAAGGAAAACTTCTTCCTGGATACCGGGACCTTTTAGGTTGTTAAGGACTCTGAATTGGATGGCTTCCTTTTGTAGTCTTAAGATAATTGTGCCTGCTGCAACGTCGATAAGTGCTCTTGCGGTAGCAAGGAAAGGCTTGAATATTATTGGATATATTAGATCTTCCTTTATATCCATAATAACAAAGTCGTAAGGGACATAAGAGTCCCTCCCTATCCTGACTGGGATATCTTCAATGATCCCCAACGGTGCAGTGATGGTAGAATCAACCAGCTGTATTGTCATTGCTGTTGGTAACAACTCGGTAAAACCCAACCTTTTGCACATTGAGAAGGGTATAATAGATATGCTAGCTCCTAGATCAGCTAATCCTTTTTTGCTAGAGGCATTCCCGATGGAACATTGGATACCAAAGGAACCAGGATCTTTTTGTTTCCTTGGCATTATGTTGAGAATAATATCAGAAGTTGTCTGAGCCAGTTTAACAGTCTCTTGTTCTCCAGTCATACATTTCCTTGATAACAAGGTCTTCAGGTATATGGCCCAAGCTGGTATTTCGGAGAGAGAATCAAGGAGCATGATATCAATATATAGTTTTTTCATCGCTTAAATTTTTGGAATCTGGTATCCAGATTAGTCCCTCTCAACCTGCCCAGGTATGGTATTCTGGGCTTATATGGCGGGACTTTAGGTTCTTTGAAATCTAGTCTTTTTTCCTTTTCCTTCTCGCATTCTATAGTCTTTTCAGTTTCTTGGTTTGTGCTCGTGATTGGGTTGATGACAACTATATCTTCATCTTCCTGAATGATTTTCGTGGCTTCAGTAAGATCACGACCCGACCTTGTGGTGATGGATTTCAATTGTTCTTGTTTGGGTTGATCGTGTCTTGGGTTTATCTCTGATTGACCAACAAAAGTGCCAATCAGAGGTTTTAGTTCAGCTGCGATTTGTGCTAACTGAGTTTCAACAACTTTTTGTTGGGCTTGCTGGTTGGCAAGCATGGTTTGTTGCGATTGCAACATTTGTCTTATCAATGACAGTTCATCTGTTAGTGGAGGCGGATTATTCTTTTGTGGATTTTGTTGATACTATTGTGGTTGCTGCTACTAAGGCACGATTAAAAATTGGGGTTGTTGAATTTGTGGTTGTTGCAGCTGGGGTTGCTGCAATGCGGGTGCAATGGTGGATGAGTATATTGGTAATATACCGAAGGGTTTCTTGGCTGTGTGAATCCTTGCAAGCCTCCTCTAAAGTTTCCCTAGTTTCGTTTATAATTATTTTGGAAACCTGGTGGCGATCTATTAAAAACTCCTCCTTGGGTCTGGTGCTGTGAGTTGGCAGTCCCCGCAAGATTCCCATATTGAAACTCGGGATGGTTTCTTGGTTGATTTGGGTTATAATAAGCTTGTCTTGGTATAGTGTGGATGGAATTTACTTGTTCTGGTGACAGATCCTCAGGCTGTTTGATGATTGGTTCATACTGTGGCTGCAGTGTCTGCATGTCCATCATCACATTGTATAGGAGACCACATGATAATGTGGGATGATCGGATGGATGACATGCCTCGCAAGTCACGGTAGCTGCCTTGACCTGTTGGGGGCTCTTCTTTTCTCCGAGTGTCATTTCAAGAACTTGTTGCTTGTGTGCGATAGTTTTTAGGGCTTCAGTGATGGCTTTCATTTCCAGTGATTCTTCAGCCTTGCAAACTTTTAGAATTCCCCCGGTGGATGACCTTCCCCAATTAGATTGGTTCTCAGCCCCAAGTGTAACAATCCTCCAAGCATCTTCCTAGTTATTTCGCATGAAATTCCCTCCAGATGAGGAATCCAAATTTTTTTAATGTCATCACTTACTCCTCTATAGAATGTCTCTATTAGCTGGTTTTGAGAGATTCCGTGATGCAAACATTTCCTTAAAAGTTCCTTAAATCTCTCCCATGATTTTTCCAGTGATTCCCCAGGGAGTTGAGAGAAGTGATTAATTGGTCCCCTAATCTCATAAGTCAAACAAGGTGGAAAGAACTTCTCTAGAAACTTTTCTTCCAAAGGAGCCTAGGTGGTGATTGGATCACCATCTAGTGCGTTATACTAGCTTAATGCCCTTCCGGACAAAGTGAAGTGAAAAAGGTGTAGCATGATTGCGTCGAAAGGAACTCCAGCATGTGGTACTAGCTGACAAAGAGACTTGAATCGCTTTAAGTGATCCATGCAGTCATCCCCAACACCTCTAGAAGACAAAATGCCTTGCATAATCTAGATCCATTGCGTGCAGATCTCAAAGTTAGGAACATTGATGAGAAGGGGCCTAACTGGGTGATTATCTTCAAAGTTCTTAGGAACGACATAATCCCGAAGTTGCTTGTTTCGCATCACTATCTGAGCAGCGGTTGTGGCTGCTTCATTCTCAGCTTGAATGCATGCATGTTCTTCAGCTCGAACCACAACTTGAATCTGAGCTCGTGTGTCAGCAATAAGTTGTGCTCTTTGAGCTGCTATGGCCACGTTGACTCTTTCCATAACCAAAGCGGCTTGGCACTGTTCGTCAACCATTTGTCTGGCTCGTTGGTGGTTGAGGCAGATGCATCGGTGGAAGCTTCGTTCTACCTCAGAGTCATACTCTGGTTCAAGGGAGAATCTGATGTTATGCAAAGGTCGCATACACGTTTTCTACCTGAGTAGAAGAAAAAACACACTTTAGATAATGTGGAGAAATGATGAAATCAAGATGATATGAATTATGGTTAAAGAAAAGTGTAAAATCCTAATCAACTAGAAAGTTAACAAGTAAAATTAGAACATTCCATTGTCCCCGACAACGATGCCAATTTTTGATGGAGCCTCCACTTACGTGGAGTTGCGTGCACCACTAAAAATCCTAGAGATAGTAAGTCTCTAAGTTTAGCCTTGCATATGCTATAATAAGATCTCCACCCACATATGCTAAGATATGTGGAAGTCTTATCGTAGTATAGTTAAGGGTTGAATCCATGAGACAACGGTCTTGTTAAGAGTTTAACAAGATGGAAAACGTAGTAATTCTACTTATCTACTTAAAAGTTGATATTTAGATCCAAAAGTTGATTTGGTGATTAAACTAATATGCAAAAGAAGTAAATAGAAAGAAAGTAAACTTAAGGTTGTAAATGATGTTTGGGAAACCACTAGGATGTGACTGAGTTTCACCACCACTACACATGGATCAAAACATTCATCATAATAACATGGCTTGCAAAGAAAAGGGTCTAAATAGTTAGTATCATTGTAGACTTAGCTTCCTTTCGGATAACTAACGACGAGAAACGCGAGGGTATTGCAATGCCAGCCATTCCCAAATGAATGTTCACTTACTTTGCATTACTCCCTCCATAAAGTGTGTTCCCCGACCCATCAAAGTTGTACTTTCACACGTCAACTAATTCCATTTCATAGTATGGAGGTACAACGATGGGGGTGAGTTTACTCCACTCCATGAAAGATGTTCCTAGATACTGAAATGGATGTATGATGACTACATACATCAAAAACTAACATGCAATCGGTAATCAAATCTAAAAGCACAAACGTAGACAATTTGTACTGATAGATAAAAGATAACACAAGTTGGTGATCAAGCAACAATCATTCATTAAATGATTGATGTTAAACTAAAAAGATAGTATTTCTCTATTGCAAACTCATGAATTACAATGCATGAGATGAAAACATGGGTAGCGGGGCTACTCCCCGAACCCTAGTGTATGAGACTACTCGCTCATGGCAAGAACAAAGAAGGAGGCAGGAAGAGAGAGAGAAAGCATCATCTCCACACAGGAAGGAGGAAGGCCGACCCCTTGGAGGAGAGAGAAACTATCTTCACGCCACAAGGTAGTCTTGATGAAGAATCCTCCACTTCCCACCTTCTTATGTTGATGAGAGAGGAAATAGCTTGAAGATGGAGTATGGATCTTGAACCGGCAACCTTTGGGCGAAGGATGAAGGTGGAACATCTCTAGAGTGAATGGGGCAGCCTCTGGGCATCCAAGAAGTTGATCCCAAATGAGGACTCCTTAGGTCCTATTTATAGGCTTCCAAGAAATCCCAAATGGTCTCTTTAACAGTTTGGGGACCATTTGGCAATAAATGGTATCGGGACCATTTGGCTTCATACGGTCTTGGGACTGTTTGTCTTCATTCAGTTTCCAAACCATTTGCCTTTATTTGGTCTTGGGACCGTTTGAGTTCATTCGGTCTTGGGACCGTTTGCCTTTATTCGGTCTCGGGACCGTTTGAGTTCATTCGGTCTTGGGACCGTTTGGACTTCATTTGGTCTCGAGACCGTTTGGACTTCATTCAGTCTCAGGACCATTTGAGTTCATTTTGTCTTGGGACCGTTTGGACTTCATTCAGTCTCCAGAACATTTACCTTTATTCGGTCTCGGGGCCATTTGCATTTATTCGGTCTCGGGACCGTTTGAGTTCATTCGGTCTTGGGACCGTTTGGACTTCATTCGGTCTCCAGACCGTTTGCCCTTTTGCAATTTTTTTGGGTTTTTTCTGTAAGAAGAAAAAGATAAATGTTAGTTTAATGGTGAAATCATAAAAATGTAGAAAATGAAGGATTATATCTAATTTGTCTAAGAAGGAGTATGGAAAATTAAGAAAAACTAGTAAGATGACATCATAAAATGGGAGGTTATCAATGTGTCAGAGAAAAGGAACAAGGACAAAAGACAAGAAAACTATATGGAAATAAAAGCTATGATTTCATCATAAGATGAAATGATCAAAGGTATGAGGCATTAATAAATAGATGCTTGCCATAACAAAATTGGTAAAAAGGTTGCATGCATGATTAATATTGACTACCTAAACCATGTAGGGATGAGGCACCTACCTAACCTTAACCAATAGGCGAGGGAGAGTAACACATTCCAATCACCTACAAATATTCTATATTGGGGAGAGTAACACATTCCCCTAGGTGAATTTACACATGCCCTATCTATGGGTGATTGTACAAAAGTAGCACTACACTAGTTAAATAGTCTAATAAAATCAACATGCTAAGAACTATGGCAAGTATAAGCATCAAGTAAATAAATACATGGCGGTGGGGTACAAAACCCAAGAACTAAATAATAAAACTGATTTTGAGGCAAATATAGTAAAGGAACCATCAAAAGAGAAATTAAGGTTTCTTAGAAGCCTCATCAGGGAAACTAGGTTAGGGTTTACAATTATTCCCAACTTAGGTGTAAGGAAAGCACAAACCTTTCTTAATGAGATCCAATTACTTCTTCTTCACTACTTTAATCAATTCCAAAGCCCACTTTCCTATTTCCAATGTACAACCATGTATTAGGGTTTACTCATGTATAAAGGTAAGTGACCCTAACTTTAGAACTTTTTGAACAAAACCTCAATTTTGACTATGAAATTATCATCATTGATCTTATTAGGTTCTCCTACTTAAGAAAACATATATGTTTTCCATTTTAGAGTCATGAGGTTAAAAGTGCATTTTTGGTGATTTTATCCATTACATCTATTACTAGAAAACACCTTTTGATAAACATCAAAACTAAGTCTCAAAAACATTTTTATTAGAAAGCTTACATTTTTCTGATTCCATTTTTTTCTTTTAATTTTGGACAATGGAGTAAAAAGTTATAATTTTTCCTATTCTAACCAATCAGGGAATGTTATGTCATCAAAGTCATCATAGAGAGGCAAAGAGAGAGTGAAGAGTTGTCCCACCTCACTAACTTGGCCTAATAAGAACTGGCCAAGTTAGGGGTCAAAGGTGCAGCTTTGAATCGCTCAAAGTAAAGCAAACTGGACGAAAAGATGACCCTGCCCTTAACCAGAAAATGAAGAGAAAAAGAAAACGAGAAGGGCAATAGAGAGAATACACATAGGGAATTCATCCCCTTTGTCATTCCACACCATGGCCGATGAACAACAACTTGTGATTTGGGAAAAATCACGAGAGTCGATTAAACTCGAAAGCAAGTACATGAAAAGAACAAGTAGATCACCCTGAACCTGCCAAGGTTGACAATTCGACCCAAGGTTGAGTAGAGAACGAGAAAGGTCTACCATAAATTCAGGTCCTATCCAAGCTCCCTGGCATCCACACATGCAAGCAATGGGAAATTAAGGGAAGGGGAGAGTTGGGTAAAAGGAGACAAATGTATAGAGAGTACTATTTATAGATGGGGTTTTCTCTAGGGTTATATGCACAACGGTGGTGAGAGAGCTCGACGACCAACTTTGGGCATTTCTCAAAATGCTGACAAAACACCAAAATATTAGGATCAATTGGTGTGGAATCACATGAGGAGATCGTGGGATCAACCATCTTGCAAAAAGATCAACTACAGATTGAGAAATCCCGAATTGAAATTCCCATGTGATCTGTCCTATTTTCCTTGTTAGTCATGAGCTAGAAGACGAGCTCTCAGCCATCCGATCGATCAAGCGAGCGACCTGGTCCATTCATCAGTGTGAAAAATCAGAAAATAAAAAGAATAAGCGCGTGACACATCAATCAAATTCCCAATCTTATTGGAATATAGTGTATTAATGCATTAATTTCCCTTTTTTCTCTCTCCTCATTTGAATGGGAAAACATGCACTAAATGTAAATGAAAATTGACACCAAGCCTACTTTTTATATGAGGAATCTGAATATGCAATTAGTTTTTCCTTTTAGGAACTTTTGGGAATCTGAATATGCAATTATTTTCTCTTTCCTCCTTCATTAATGGTTATAAGATTCTCCAAATTTGGTGAAACTTCATCCACAAGTCACACTAAGTGCCTTGGATACGATTTTTCCATCAATTTTACTTCTTGGAGTTATTTGTTCATTAATTTAATAATTTGAAGGTTCTACACACTTTCTCTCCTGCTTCCATCTTTTAATCAAATATTCTTCAAATTGAGTAAAAATTCACCCAAAGGCATATTTTAATTTGTAGATCATGAATTTGGCATCAACTATTACTTTTGGAGTCGTTAAAGATTTTATTTTGTATTTTTAAGTTATCTCCTATTTTCGCAATTCAATTAATACAATTATACTTACCAAATTTTCCAAAAGTTGTGAAACTTATCACCCAAGAAAACTTATACTCAAAAGAAATGAATTTGGATTTAGAATTATCTTTTGAGTTCCACTTTTATGATTTTTAGGCAATTTACTCTTATTTTCACTCAATGGGAAATTAATTCATTTAATGTCATATTATCTTAATTATAGGACTTTCTTTTCTTTTTCTCACACAAAAGCCACATAAACTTCTAGATCAATTCTTATTTTATTCTTATCCCTCTTAAGTGGACATTTTGCAAAATAGACCCATTGGTAACTTTCACTAAGGTATTTGTGCTTACCTCCTTATAAAGTAAAATATTGGGAAAAAATTAAACACCAAACCTTCATAATTTCCACTAATTCAATATCAAGTATAGCAAAGAAAGAAAAACTTAGGAAAAGGCTAAACTAATATTATACATGAATTTTAGTTCGTTATACTTATACCTCCCACTGAGATATGGATCTCCCCCCGTGGATTTCCACAATTTTTAGGTGGACGTACACGAGGAGATAGAGATTGTGCAGTAAAGAGTGGGCAACATCAACAAGGACAACAGTAATGGCTCAAATTGAGTGTGTTGTTATGTGTCTTGTAGATATAGAGTCCTATGTGTCACCCATGTACTCTTAGGTCATTGGGAGATAGTGTGTAAATAGTTTTATATCGATATGAGATTTTGGCTAGAATGCCTTGATGTATAATGTTGCTTTTGTATATGTTTTGGTAAAGCAACTGATATCTCATATCCTTGTGAGGTAATGGAAAGATGTATGTATAAAGTGAACCAAGATGTATATACGGCTTTGGTTCTTTCTATAAAGAGTTTCTTGGTAGTGGATCTCTTGGTTAAAAAAAGGTTTTAATTTTTAGTGATTTTTGGTAATCCATTGCTAATGGTTATTTCTACATAGTTTTGTGGGATAACGCTGTCAGTTTGATAGCAGTCATCAAAAGTGTGATGGGCAAAACACCTAGGTTGACACACAATGTGAAGGAATGGGCAATGTACTCCTTGAAGTTATGGCCAACACACCAAGTAGTGGTGAGGCCGATACCTTGATTGGTGAAAGAATAGAAGAGTGTTGATGATGGCTAACCTGATATGTATCAAATACCCTAGAGGCCGATATCACTTGGTGATGGCTAGTGAGACACAATAGTTGATGATGTTATGGCTGATACACTAGTTGATAGTGAGGTCGATACCCTAGATTACTGTCACACCCCGATCTCACACTAACCACTAATCACGAGATTAGGGCGCGACGGAGGGATTATCACATAAACAAATCATTGAGAACTTTTTCTTTCTAAAACCTCGTAATTAATATCCGGATTATTGTTGTAAACTAAAACATAATAAACTATTGCGGAAGAATTTCAATTAAACTGGCTAGAGTAAGTAAACAGAGTTTACAACATGTAACATTGTTTAACAGAAAGTAAACATAACAGTTAATTTACATTTTTATACACATTCCACATACACACTCTCTCTCACCCACACCATGTCCTAAGGATCGAGGGGAAAGGACTAAGAGACCTCTAACTACTAACTACATACACCTTCTACAGACTGAGCGTTAGGATGAAAGGATCCTCCTGATTCCTGTGATGTTGATGACCTGAAAATGTTTTGAGTAGAGGTATGAGCCTACTCGCTCAGTGAATAGCATTTCACTTAGCTATCACTAAACAACTCACCAGGTTTATAATATTGAAATAAAACATAAGTGCAGTACAAGCAGGGCAGTTCTAATGACATAATAGATTTACAGATAATAATCACATTTCTATGCAACAACAGATATTTAGACAAATAAACAGATATATATAGAATTTGGCACAAAAGTTCGAATATATTAATTTACTATGATCCTATATGATTACATATTTATATTATTGTTATGCCCTAATCATATGCAGTGTACCCTGCATATAAAGATCCGTAGCGAACTACGATCCCACCGTACAAGACTTAGCGACACACCCGGGAAATGCTAAGTCTGACGCCAGCCCTGCTCTACCACAGGACCCCAGGCTCTCCGGCCTGACTCGTAGGCTCTACGGCCTCAAGACACTACTCTGAGTGCTCTAGACTCCTCCTCTAACCTGAGTACACAGGCGGAGAGTCTCACGGGGTTACCTCCATGACACAAGCACGGATAATGTTGCAATAACCCCCATTTTTCTCCAGTGCCACCGTGACACAAGCACGCGTTGTTGTTGGACACTGCCTCTCTATCCTCGTGTCTCCATGACACAAGCACGTATAATGTTGCAACACGAGTTTCACCCCTAAGAAGCAGATCTGTCAAAGGGGTTCTACGGTGTTAGGGCACCTAAGTCTATTAACTGATTAACATATAACCATTTAAACAGGAAAATCACATTTACTGATTTCATATCAGATCACAATACACTGTCATTCTAAACCGACAGAGCAATATATTTCAAATCATTGTAATTTCTGAGAAATTCTCATACCATGCATTCAAGCAAATTAGAAATGCATAAATAACCCAACTTATTTCAATTTGGCACATACATAGCGAATTTACGCAATTGAACATCTTATTGCACAAATTAAAAAAATTTACTTCACATATGAGAATCATACTCAACAATTATCAATTCTCTAAAATTCTCGAAAAACGTGCACATTAACCCAAATCCTGGTTTGTGCATCACTTAACTCAATTAAGAGTTAATTACATATCACAATACAATTTAATAACAATACTTGAGAATTTCTGGTAATATTTCAGAGAAATGTGCCATTTCATGTAAATATCAATTTACACATATTAACGTCAAAAGATATATGCAATTAGGGTTTTCATGCATATTTTATTTATTCATATCAACTTTGAAATCGTACATCTGATAATTTATCGGAAATCTTCATTGTCTGGGTTCATACCCAAATCATACCATTTTCAGATATGAATTTCTAATTTCAACATTCAAATGAGCAATTTAGGTTCCAATGAACCATATAAATCTACTGGTTCAATCCATACTGTTCAAATGCTAAATTTAATCATCTAACAGTGTCTAGAAGCATTTTATGAACTAAAAAGGTCGGGCGACGCCAAACGCTGCCCGACGCCTCATAACGCCTGTTATCAGCGTAATTCGTACACAAAACAGAAAATATTCGAACGCCTGAGTTTATTAATGATAGATAAATGAAACCATACTCACAGTGATTTGGTCTGTCCAGATTCGTCTGGAGGTGCGTCCAGGGCCTGATTCCGGGCAAATTTTGGATCGTCTTCTTCCTTTGATTTGTACTGTTCACAACTCTATTGCTCAGAGCAATCGCACGCCTAGAACAGGTTGATATTGAGCTTCAATTGATGGCTAATTCGAACTAATGGCTGCGGATTTGGATCCTAGCCTCATAGTCAAGCTCGAGCGTAGCTTTTTCTGCTGCAAGGCATGCCCTAGGCGGCCATTTTGGTGCTGTTGTTCACCCAACTGAGTTGCTAGCCGCAACTGTAACTACAGCTCGACATTGCTGCTAGGGAGCACCACCCCTGTAGCTTGGGCGTCGCTCCTATGACTGGGCGCTGCTTCTTGGAGGTTAAAGTGAAGAAGACGGTCGCCAAAGAATAGTTGGTCATTGGACGAACTCAAAGCAGGCATTTCCCGGAAGTTCGTGCGCCCAAAGGGAGATTTTTAGTCGGCCAAAATAGCCGGCCGTTGCTGCTGCAAGTCGACCATTTCCTCACGTACATATTAGAAACGAGCTCAGCTGGGAGCTGAATCAACGCTGGGGGCTGCAGATTCCTTCTCCATTCACTTGGCCGGTCTCAGAGCTGGCTTTTTCTTGCCATTTCGTGGACCCAAGGGGGCCCTTGGCCGGCCGCAACAGCTGCTTGCCGCAGATCTGCAGGTCGGCACCTGCTAGGTTAGGGTGTAATAGAGGAAGAAGGGAGGAAGAAGAAGGGTGGAAGGAGAAATGGAGGTGGGCGCGGCCATTTTCGGAGCTGAAGGGGCCGAGAATCACCCCTGTAAATGTCGCCCTTGCTCCTATTGCTCGCGATCTAATGACCTGCTCAGCGCCGCTTTGCGGCTACTATGTTTTGATCGGGAAGACAAAGAATTAAAAGGGAAAAAGATAGTCGGTCCACTAAAAGGGATAAGGAAAAGAATTAGTTAATTAATTGGAAAAATTTCAGATTCAACCCAAAGGTCTTGTAAAAGCCATAACCTTTGTGTCGTAAGTCCAATTCGACTAATTCTTTTTGCAACATTTCAAGCGTGAGATTCTCTACACCCTCAGTGCAAGAAATCATGTTGATTATCTTGTTACAACTGGTCAAAGCACTAATTACATATGGGTACTTAATGCAACTTAGTTAACCTAACGATCAACATTGATATTATCATTAATTACCTCATATGAGTAAATCTCAACTATTGATTCATGACTTAGCTTATCTTGATTAACCGTGTTATTTAATAAGATACCCATCATTAATCAAAGTGTTTACTGATTAAATTAGAAGTGGGTCATAACAATCTCCCTCCCTTATAAGAATTTCGTCCCGAAATTCCTAAAAGAGAAAAGGAACTTGTTACGCATCCCTAACTCAAGACCCCACATGGCTTTTTTTTTTCTAGGTTATGATTCCTCCATATAACTTTCACTAACGGTATATCGAGATTCTTAAGATTCTTGATCGTCCGATCAACTATCTGTATTGGTCCCTCAACATATGACACATCTGATCTGAGCTGTGCATGTCTATCTTCTCTGTACCAGGATAACATTTCTTCAACATAGATACATGCAACACATCATGTAGATTTGACAACTCAGATGGCAATTCTAACCTATAGGATACATGTCCAATCCTATCAATAATAGGATACGGGCCCATAAACCTAGGAGTCAGTTTGCCTCTCTTACCAAATTTCAACACTCCTTTCCATGGTGAAACTTTCAAGTATACTTCATCACCAACCTCAAACTCAAGAGGTCTATGTCTTTTCTCAGCATAACTCTTATGCCTGTCCTGTGCAACTTTCAACTGTTCTTTGATCACAGTAATCTTTTCAGTGGTCAAATCCACTATCTCTAATCCATGAATCTGCCTTTCACCTACCTCATATCAACATATGGATGATCTACACTTTCTGCCAAATAGAGCTTCATACTGAGCCATAGCAAGACTAGAATGGTGACTATTATTGTATGCAAACTCTATAAGGCTCAAGTGTTCTTCCCAACTTCCACTGAAATGCATGAGACATGCTCTCAGCATGTCCTTAAGAGTCTGAATGGTCCTCCCAGACTGATCATTCGTCTGTGCGTGGAAAGTTGTATAGAATCTCAACTTGTGCCCAAAGCATGATGCAACTGATTCCAAACCTAGATGTGAACTTAGGATCCTTATTTGGTATAATTGAAACTGGGATACCATGCAACCTGACTATCTCATCCATATATATCTTAGTCAACTTCGGGACATCAAAGGTTGACTTAATATGAAGAAAGTGAGCAGACTAAATTAATCTATCCACAATCATTCATATCGAGTCACAACCTCTAGGTGTCATGGGCAACCCTATCACAAAATCCATTGTGATATGTTCCCACTTCCATTCAGGCATAGAAAGAGATTGCAATATACCTACAGGTTTCTGGTGCTCAGTCCTAACCTGTTGACACACACAATGCACCTAGTCACATACTCAGCTACATCCTTTATCATATCAGGTCACCAGTACAACTCCTTGAGATTCCTGAACATCTTAGTGTTGCCTGGATGCATGGCATACATTGATGCATGTGCTTCCTCAAGAATCTTTTCTTTCAAATCATTATCTCGAGGTACATGCAACCTGTCATGCTGATACAACACACCATCATCTGAAAACATGAACTCTGGTCTTTTCCCCATGTCATGTCATGCATGATCTGATGTAACTCACTATTACCCTACTGTAGTTCCTTAATATAATCAAAAAAAAAAAAGGCTTGATTTCCATCTGTGCAATCAAACCACTCTACTTTGTCACCTCTAAGTCTAAGTTCAACTTTCACATTTCTACTAGCATGTCTCTCTCGAAACATGCCATAGAGAATGCATCAGTTGTTGAACTTAACTTCCTGCTGAGAGCATCAGCTACTACATTCACCTTTCCAGGATGATAATCTATCATTATATCATAATCCTTAATCAATTCTAATCATCTCCGCTGCCTAAGATTCAGATCCTTCTGGATAAAGATATATATCAAGCTCTTATGATCTATAAACACCTGGCACACCTCACCATAAAGACAGTAACATCATGTCTTATGAGCATGAACTACAACAACTAATTCCAGATCATGTGATGAGTAATACTCCTCATTCTATGCTACTAGCTTCTTATTACTACTGTAAGAATTTATTTCAAAATTATATCTTACTCTTTTCTCCGAGTCATTTTCATATTGTGTATCTACCTTCCAGATTAGCTAACTTTAAACCCTGGATTTTATTAGTGCTAGGTTACCTTTCATAGTGCAAATCGTATGATCTTGTTTTATAAAGATACTAGTATTCAAGGTCAAATCACTAGCGACATCCCTTGAACTACTTCAACTCTAAACATTCTAGGGTTTGGTCCTTATCAGCAACATAGCATTATTGTGGTGTGACTTTGTTTCCTTAGTTTGAAATCAAACTTTAGATCTCATAAGTTCATCCATCTACTTGTAATGGATACAATAGATATGAATAATCATCAATGAACTATAGATATATAACAGAAATGTAACATCAGCCAAGTTCTCTAGCATAACTTATTAACACAAATGCTACAAATAAACATGATACTTGTTACCCAAGCATCACACATGGCTCACAAGGCCATTCATATCTTGTCACCTCTCACTAGGCAACAACTTATTCACATGGCTCACAAGGCCATTCACATCTTGTCACCTCTCACTAGGCAACAACTTATTCTCATGGTTCATAAAATCCGTACACATTATTACTTTTATTAAGAAACAACAACATCAACACAAAAAAAGCCAATCAACATTTATTATATAAATGTCACAGCCCAAACTTGGCTATATTCATCATCTCATCATACCTGCATGGTTATTAGGCATGATAACAGTCATACAAGATATTTATCACATCATGTGATACAGTAGTTATACCATCATTCCTTAACCAGGAATTAGGGTTCACTATCAAACAGGGCTTATCGTTCCCTTTTCCCCAAATTAGGGTTAGGGTTCCCCATTTCTCATTAATTCAGACCCTCTTGAGTTAACCAACTTTATCTTGTATTAAAGTATTTCCCCTCTTAATGCATTCCATCACAAAATACTCACCCTTAGCATATAATGCATAGGCCACACATTAGAATTGTCCAGCTATCTCACATTATATGGACTTATCTTAGTTTAAGGCATAACTTTATTATAAAGTTGCCTATAAACAATCGCAATGATACACCCTCAACTAGGGTTTCACAAGGATACACCCTCAACCAGGGTTCACAATGATACACCCTCCACTAGGGTTTACTAATCATGTATTGGATCCATGCATTTGTTATGCATTATTGATTAGTACCATTAAGGGTATTTCTCACCTAATCATTAAATTTAATCTGACCCTTATTGTGTTCCTTTATTTCTAATTAAGGATTGCTCATATGAGGTCCCAATGTTGGGTCTCCGATATCAGTTCCAACTAATTCTTAGTTGTTCTAATCTTTCTCTTATATCTCAACATCTTAGTGTATATACATTTTTCACCATGATTCGGTTCTAAATTATCCATAATCTACTTTTATTATATTATTAATAGGAGTCATTAGATCTCAGTAACGCATCCTGCCAGCAGGACCAGGCCGAACCTGTAGTCCTGAAGCCAAGAGCTACTCAGGATTATCCAACTCCTATTAATCTCAAATATGTGGAAAGAATATCCACTTAGGGCAAACTCATTTAAACATAACTTCTGGTATACTTAATACAAAGAATATAAACAATAACTAAATCACTTCATGACACACAACAATATAAAAGAATCATATTTATTCTATAAACTGAAAATCTAAATCCATACATATAAGAGCATTTCTAATGATTTCCAATCAAATAAGCAATATAAAGCAAGAGTTGCATCACATCCTATGTTTAATCTCTTACTCCTACATAAATTTCCAGTTTCTTAACCCTAAGATTTCTAGGGTTTCTCTCTAGCCTATCCTTCCTCTGCATACCTGGCTAGGGCATCCAGAGAAGAATAGACAGAGTAGCTTGATACTGGTCAATCTAAGTGTTCAGACACCTGGCCAAGGTATCTAAACACTCAGACCTCCCAGAGCTAAAGACACATCATTTCCTTTTTATCTTAATTATAATACTCTCTTTTGATCCTAATGATCCCTGATAACTCAGCTTAAACTCTCAACTTGATTCTCATGACCACGTCCTCTTTCTGCCATCTGCAATAGTATAACAGAACACTTCCTGTTAGAAAATTGCAGTTAGAAGGAAGACACTTAAGTCCTAATCCTATTGGTCTCTTATCGTCCCCTAACCTTGACTTAGAGTATTCATATACTCAACCTATGCTCTGATACCAAGATGTCACACCCCGATCTCATACTAACCACTAATCACGAGATTAGGGCGCGACGGAGGGATTATCACATAAACAAATCACTGAGAACTTTTTCTTTCTAAAACCTCGTAATGATATCCAGATTATTGTTGTAAACTAAAACATAATAAACTATTGCGGAAGCATTTCAATTAAACTGGCTAGAGTAAGTAAACAGAGTTTACAACATGTAACATTGTTTAACAGAAAGTAAACATAACAGTTAATTTACATTTTTATACACATTCCACATACACACTCTCTCTCACCCACACCATGTCCCAAGGATCGAGGGGAAAGGACTAAGAGACCTCTAACTACTAACTACATAAACCTTCTACAGACTGAGTGTTAGGATGAAAGGATCCTCCAGATTCCTGTGATGTTGATGACCTGAAAATGTTTTGAGTAGAGGTATGAGCCTACTCGCTCAGTGAATAGCATTTCACTTAGCTATCACTAAACAACTCATCAGGTTTATAATATTGAAATAAAACATAAGTGCAGTACAAGCAGGGCAGTTCTAGTGACATAACAGATTTACAGATAATAATCACATTTTTATGCAACAACAGATATTTAGACAAATAAACAGATATATATAGAATTTGGCACAAAAGTTCGAATATATTAATTTACTATGATCCTATATGATTACATATTTATATTATTGTTATTCCCTAATCATATGCAGTGTACCCTGCATATAAAGATCCGTAGCGAACTACGATCCCACCGTACAAGACTTAGCGACACACCTGAGAAATGCTAAGTCTGACGCCAGCCCTGCTCTGCCACAGGACCCCAGGCTCTCCGGCCTGACTCATAGGCTCTACGGCCTCAAGGCACTACTCTGAGTGCTCTAGACTCCTCCTCTAACCTGAGTACACAGGCGGAGAGTCTCACGGGGTTACCTCCATGACACAAGCACGGATAATGTTGCAATAACCCCCATTTTTCTCCAGTGCCACCGTGACACAAGCACGCGTTGTTGTTGGACACTGCCTCTCTATCCTCATGTCTCCATGACACAAGCACGGATAATGTTGCAACACGAGTTTCACCCCTAAGAAGCAGATCTGTCAAAGGGGTTCTACGGTGTTAGGGCACCTAAGTCTATTAACTGATTAACATATAACCATTTAAACAGGAAAATCACATTTACTGATTTCATATCAGATCACAATACACTGTCATTCTAAACTGACATAGCAATATATTTCAAATCATTGTAATTTCTGAGAAATTCTCATACCATGCATTCAAGTAAATTAGAAATGCATAAATAACCCAACTTATTTCAATTTGGCACATACATAGCGAATTTACGCAATTGAACATCTTATTGCACAAATTAAAAAAAATTACTTCACATATGAGAGTCATACTCAACAATTATCAATTCTCTAAAATTCTCGAAAAACGTGCACATTAACCCAAATCCTGGTTTGTGCATCACTTAACTCAATTAAGAGTTAATTACATATCACAATATAATTTAATAACAATACTTGAGAATTTCTGGTAATATTTCAGAGAAATGTGCCATTTCATGTAAATATCAATTTACACATATTAACGTCAAAAGATATATGCAATTAGGGTTTTCATGCATATTTTATTTATTCATATCAACTTTGAAATTGTACATCTGATAATTTATCGAAAATCTTCATTGTCTGGGTTCATACCCAAATCATACCATTTTCAGACATGAATTTCTAATTTCAACATTCAAATGAGCAATTTAGGTTCCAATGAACCATATAAATCTACTGGTTCAATCCATACTGTTCAAATGCTAAATTTAATCATCTAACAGTGTCTAGAAGCATTTTATGAACTAAAAAGGTCGGGCGACGCCAAACGCTGCCCGACGCCTGATAACGCCTGTTATCAGCGTAATTCGCGCACAAAATAGAAAATATTCGAACGCCTGAGTTTATTAATGATAGATAAATGAAACCCTACTCACAGTGATTTGGTCTGTCCAGATTCGTCCGGAGGTGCGTCCAGGGCCTGATTCTGGGCAAATTTTGGATCGTCTTCTTCCTTTGATTTGTACTGTTCACAGATTTATTGCTCAGAGCAATCGTACACCTAGAACAGGTTGATATTGAGCTTCAATTGATGGCTAATTTGAACTAATGGCTACGGATTTGGATCCTAGCCTCGTAGTCAAGCTCGAGCGTAGCTTTTTTTGCTGCAAGGCATGCCCTAGGCGGCCATTTTGGTGCTGTTGTTCACCCAACTGAGTTGCTAGCCGCAACTGTAACTACAACTCAACATTGATGCTAGGGGGCGCCACCCCTGTAGCTTGGGCGTCGCTCCTATGACTGGGCACTGCTTCTTGGAGGTTAAAGTGAAGAAGACGGTCGCCAAAGAATAGTTGGTCATTAGACGAACTCAAAGCAGACATTTCCTGGAAGTTCGTGCGCCCAAAGGGAGATTTTTAGTCGGCCGAAATAGCCGGTCGTTGCTGCTGCAAGTCGACCATTTCCTCACGTACATATTAGAAACGAGCTCAGCTGGGAGCTGAATCAACGCTGGGGGCTGCGGATTCCTTCTCCATTCACTTGGCCGGTCTCAGAGCTGGCTTTTTCTTGCCATTTCGTGGACCCAAGGGGGCCCTTGGCCGGCCGCAGCAGCTGCTTGCCGCAGATCTGCAGGTCGGCACCTGCTAGGTTAGGGTGTAATAGAGGAAGAAGGGAGGAAGAAGAAGGGTGGAAGTAGAAAGGGAGGTGGGCACGACCATTTTCGGAGCTGAAGGGGCCGAGAATCGCCGCTCGCGATCTAATGACCTGCTCAGCGCCGCTTTGCGGCTACTATGTTTCGATCGGGAAGACAAAGAATTAAAAGGGAAAAAGATAGTCGGTCCACTAAAAGGGATAAGGAAAAGAATTAGCCAATTAATTGGAAAAATTTCAGATTCAACCCAAAGGTCTTGTAAAAGCCATAACCTTTGTGTCGTAAGTCCAATTCGACTAATTCTTTTTGCAACATTTCAAGCGTGAGATTCTCTACACCCTCAGTGCAAGAAATCATGTTGATTATCTTGTCACAATTGGTCAAAGCACTAATTACATATGGGTACTTAATGCAACTTAGTTAACCTAATGATCAACATTGATATTATCATTAATTACCTCATATGAGTAAATCTCAACTATTGATTCATGACTTAGCTTATCTTGATTAACCGTGTTATTTAATAAGATACCCATCATTAATCAAAGTGTTTACTGATTAAATTAGAAGTGGGTCATAACAATTACACTATGTCCTACACACAAAGTGATAGGGTGCCCAACATACAAAGTTATAGGGTGTACGATACACAAAGTGATAGGGTGGGAAATACACAAAGTGATAGGGTGATGACACACAAAGTGATAGGGTGGTCGATACCATAAAGTGAGATCAAGATGTTATTCTTAAGTGAGGTGAAAATATTATGCTAAATTGTGAAGAAGGTGATGCAGGTATGGTGAAGGTGATACACCAAGATGTGATTCATGACCGATATCACCTTAATCACCTCAAAACTGATATCACTTTAAGCACCTCAAAACCGATACCACTTTGATGTGCCATGGCCGACACAAGTGATAGTGTCTAGGCTGACATAAGCTGACGTGTCTAGGTTGACAGAAGTAATAGAATGTAGGTTGATACACCTTGATGTGTGTAGATCAATACACCTTGATGTTTGTAGACCGATACACCTTGATGTGTGTAGGAAAATACACCTTGATGAGGGTAGGATGATACACCTTGATGAATGTAGGCCGATACATGATGAATATAATCAATTGATACACTATGAAGTAAAGAGATGAATACACTTTGATAAGGGTAGGCTGATGAACCCTAAAGAGGGTCAATCCAATGTAATAAGTATGTTGAAATCAATATCATAGTAAGGATGAGAGAGAAACTTATACCACTCATATGAGAAAGGTAATACTTCATGTTGATAATCAATAGATGATAATTGATGAGAGTAATTAAGTATGCTTGAATATTTATGGAAATAAAATAAGCTCTTATGATGTGAGTTAAATATGAACTTGAAAACCCTAATTGGCTACAAGGGGAAACCCTAACCCTAATTATGAGAGGGTTGCAATTTGAATGAATCTCTTTATGGCATGGTGATGATACTTGCTTGATATTGCTTTTATCATGAAATCCTAACCATTCAGGTATTATGAGATGATGAACATAGCCAGGTATGACTACATATTAAATAGGCCTTGTGAGACATATGATACACTTATACAACAAGTATGATATATATATGGGTCTAATGACCAAGAAATGATTATTGCCTGGTAAGATGTGACACTGTTCAATAATGAACTGAGGGTTTGATAGCCAAGACATGTGATCATGATAATGAAAATTTTGAAGGGATGAGATTCCCAAGTAATGTGTTCAAGGGATTGAGATCCCAAGATGGGTGTAACAAGGTGTGCTCCAATTGATAAAAGATTCCTTGAAAAATGTATTACACCTTTCTTTGTAGCATTTATCTATAATTCATTTTTTTAACTTGATCGATGCTAAAAGAAGTTGTAATACACTTGACTTATCATGTGAAACTAAAAATGTAGTTGCCATGGCCATAGATCCATTCAGTGTCATAACTTGCTGGATAGTGAAATGAGTTTTAATCAGAGCACATATTTTTGAATATGTGAGGTGTAATATGAGTATTTCCTTACTTCTTTCAAATCTTAAGATTGGTTGCAGACCATACCCTGATACAATTAGGATTGGCTTCAGGTCATACCCCAACTAGAGTGCGGTTGTAGGCCGTGACTCAATATACATATAGTATTGGCTTCGGGCCACACCCTAACAATCAGGATTGGTTACGGACCATACCCTGATAAGAATCAGGATTGACTATGGGCCATACCTTGATGAGGGAGAAACTACGAGCTGTATCTCTCTAGTGATGATCCTTTATACCCAGGCTAGCTAATTGAAGTTTGACTCATAATGTCACTGCCAATAATCTCATACTAACCAAGAAAGGAGAGGCCGTGGATCCTGATTCCTCCATGGACCTTGTATGGAACTAATGCTACCTAATTTTGGTTGGTTGGAGCATGAGCATTATACCTCATCTCCTCAGAGTATAAGATTGATTGTTGAAAGATTAATTATCCGTGTAGTATATTTGCTTAAGGATCAAACACAAAAACATTGAATGAGGCTGCAATTGCTTCTTTATGTCATAGTTGATAAATACTCTACATGCTTCATATTCCTTATAAAAGTGATTAGATGATCTATTGCTCATTAATATATATATATATATATATATATATATATATATATATATATATATATATATATATGAACCACTTAAATGATGAGATTTCTCTACTATGCATAAAACCAGTAGCTATACGTGTTTAATTTGTGATAATAATATTGTTGGTGAAGGGTTATGTCTTCCGTTGGGACTTTTGTTTCACCTCGTGTGTTCCACAACTTTTTAGATGGGCGTGCACGATGGAGTAGAGATCATGCAGCAGAGAGCAGGCAGCAACGACAAGGGAAGTAGTAACAACTCAGGTTGAGTGTGTTGCTATGTGTCTTGTAGATATAGAGTCCTATGTGTCATCCCTATACTCTCAGGTCCTTGGGTGTTAGTGCATAAACAATTTAATAATCGATATGAGATTTTGGCTTGGATGCCTCGATGAATAATGTTCCTTTTGTATGTGTTTTGGTAAAAAGGAGCTGGTTTCTCATAACCTTGTGATGTGATGACGCGATGTATGTATGAAGTGAACCATGATGTATATATGGCGTTAGTTCTTTCTGTAAAGAGTTTCCTAGCAATGGATCTCTTGGTAAAAAAATTCTTAATTTTTAGTGATTTTTGGTAATCCGCTATTAATGGTTTTTTTCACATGATTTTGTGCAATGTCGTTATCAGTTTCATAGCGGTCACCACATATCCCATCAGATCCAGAAGTGTGGGGATATATATTATTTGTTGTTAATTTGTTTTTTCAATGTTCTATAATGTTTGATGTGATAATGTATGATTTTTGTGTTTTGACCTTGGATGTTGAGATTGTATATAGAATTATTATTTTTTGTTATTACAACATGTATGTAAGAATTTGGCATTATTATCTTCCTCTTTCATCCCTTTGATTTTGAATTCATGTTTCTACATGATCCCTTTGGATTCAATTTTGACCACCTAGATGTGGGCTTGGTCCACTTTTGGTTATTGTCTAGTCAGAGTAGAATGAATTCTTTATCTATGTGATTACAATGAATATTACCACAATTGGTGCTATTCTAAATTTGAAGAGATTGTCCATTTTTTTTGTGGAAATTCCATCTCATTTCTATGTTATTTTGAGGTAAGGGCCAATCTTGGAGAATGACTTCTTTGAAATATGAGTTTTTTTTATCCAAAATCTTTCAAATTAGAGTGGTTTTATTCCCCAAGGCTCATATCCAGTGTTAAGGAGGATTGGCAAGTGATTGGAGATGAATATGGAAGAGTTTTATGAAAAGGCCAAGGGGTATAAATCCTCGATGGATGGGAGAAAAGAAAATGGTCTAGTTTAGTCTACGATTGTCCTCGATTTAGATGTATTTGGTATTGATGAAATATAGGTCGAGAAGTTGAAAGTCTGAGATGGAATGATTGAAGGAAGAGCCTTGTCTAGAGTTGTCTTTGCTAGGCATTGTATAAGTACTTAGTGAAAACTACTAGAGGGGGGGTGAATAGAGTTTTAAATATAATTTTAATAATTATTTAACTCAAACAACCAATCACAAAAATATTGGACAAGGGGACAAGGATTTAGAGTGGTTCCTACCTTAGCAAATACTAAGGCAGTCAGTCCACTACCCGGTTGCTTACCCAACCGGGATTTGGAAAGAATTTAATTTTATTACCTCGCAAGGACTTTACATAAAATTACAATTCTCTCCCTAAACCCTTCAAGCAGCCTTCACCTAGAAGTAATCACCCAACCTTGAAGCAGCCTTCACCTAGAAGTAATTGCACCACCTTGAAGCAGCCTTCCTCCTGAAGTAGCTTCCCGTTGCAATAGCCTTCTTGAAGTAGCTTCCCGTGCGATAGCCTTCTTGAAGTAGCTTGAAGTCCACCTTCTCCTCTGATAAGAACCTTCTCCAATCCGCAGCCTCCAACCCTAGGAGTAGCAAGGAGAATACAAAGGATAAAAAGGAACAAGAAGGAAAATAGAAATTACAACTTATCCTTTTAAGCACAAGGCTTGATTTTCCTATATCAAGCGTATTGATCTCCTAACCAATGAGTGTAGAAGTGTAAGTGCTGTGGTAAGGAGATGCTAGCCTATAGGACACGAAATGAGAGCAATGGAAATGAATGGCCAATGTAGGAATTGCTCTATTGCTCAAAAACAGATTTCCAATGAATATTCAAGCTCAAGTGTAGCACACGTGTAGCTTAGATATCTTTTGAGTGTCCTATGGCTTGTCCTATTTATAGGAATGGCCTATGGATGCTTAAGGACGTTCTAGACAACTTCTAGGGGTTTCTAAGTGCTTAACTAGCCGTTAGGTATAAGTTAGGTGCATTAGTAACGGCTAGTTGCATTATTCTGCAGTTGCTGTCAGAGCCCATCTCGGTCGACAATTTGTCGACCGAGATACCTACTCGGTCGAAGTTTTGTCGACCGACAGGCTCTCTGGATCAACGTTCATTTGCAACTGCCAACCACCTTGTCAGCTGTGTCTAACGGCTACTTGGGTCATTCTCGGTCGAGGAGTTTGTCGACTGAGAGTGTCTCGGTCGAGGAGTTTGGTCGACCGAGATTGACCCTGTTTCAATCTTTAAATTTAGGCACTAAGTAAATGCATGAGTGTGCATATGTGATCCTATTTAAAAGGGATGACCTATCTAAGTGTGGTGATTGGCTAAGGAAGATCTAACGCTTGATTTACATGAAATTTAAATACTTGTACATTATATATTTGTACAAGTTTACAATTGATTACATTTCATGACATTTACAATCATTCAAGCATATAGATTCCCTAGAGCTTTGTCATCCACCCTATTCCTGCAACACTCAAGTAGCACGTTAGATCAACAAGAATGAAATGTTTGTCATCATCGAAACAAAGGGATTTATCATAATGTCCAATTTATCCAACACTTAGGCATTCTATGGTACTTCTGTTAAGGCTGAAGTCTCCTCCTATAAGCCAAGACATAGAGGTCAAAGAGTTTTCTATGTCATGGAGTTTGTCAAGAATGTTTTGTTTATCATGTCACGGTTCTTCATAGACCCCCGTGAAAAACCAAGTGTTGTGATCATGATAGATTTTGATAGTGACGGTGATACTATATTCTCATAAATTATGGTGGACCAGTTGATAGTCATTATTATTAATACCTATAATTACATGTCATTTGAAGCCACACGGTGGTATATGTAACCATTCACTGATATTTTAGATCCAATGAACTTAACATGAAAAGAAGAAAGGATCTTTTTCCCTGGAGGATGGTGACATTGATTTTATGGGTGTATATGGATTTTATGATAGATCTCCTTCTATTTGCATTAGATGCACCAAAAAAGATGTTATGATCATTGTAGGAATAGGAAACTCAGAGGTCAAGAGACTCTATATATTAAGTTCTTCTAAATGTTTGGTAGCTATATTGATGTGTTTGGTGTTGTGACATCCCTTAAAGTGTTACAACTCAGATAATGCAATATTATCTTTCAATTTAGATTCAAATTATATGTTTAGATTGGATGCAAAAGTAGTAATAGAAGAATGTCGGGTCATGAAGTGAAATTGCTAATACTACCAGTATAATGCAAGGGCATAGTTTGTGAATGTTGATCAGTACTAAGTGACATATGATTAGATTTATTATGGAATGGGTATGAGGGTGTTGTGGAGTCCATACATATGTCATCGTCTGTTAAATAAATCTTCTTCTCCTTTGCCTGTGGGTGGTGATGAGAGATCAATAATATTGAACCACGAACACAACATTTTTAGAATGTTTCTTCTAGACATGGCTATATGAAGATTTTAGCTCCTCAATTATTTCTTTTTTTGGTCGATCATCAGTTTTTTTATTAAGGCAAGGTGAAAAATTTTCAGTGGTGTTATTTTGGAATTGTAAGGGGTTATAATATTTAATAAAGTTTGGGTAAGAGGGTATATAGTTGGGTGAGGGAGAGAGATGGAGTTTGAGGGTTTTTGGATAGTTTGGTTGAGATGATGAACTATTATAGGGAGGTGGTCTTCTCTTTCCCAAACCATCTTCATGTCTAGGTGTCTCATTGGGATGCCAATGAATGATGACTTCTTATTGTTGGTAGGATAGAACCAAGATGTAGGATGGATAAATAGGTCTGAGAATGTAGTTGGAAGGTTTTTGAGGTTCTTACTGACCAGTTTATGGTATAAATAGTTTCTCTAAATCTAATTATAAGAATTCATGGGAGACCAGTCACTTGCTTCATAGGGAAAATGTAAAGGCTTTGATGTAGTTAGTAGGTTGGAGTATCAGGGATAAAAAAATGGAGTGTGGCTCCTTTGGAGTGGGCTATGGTTTTGAAGATGTCAATCTCCCATAAATGTGGTGGTAGATCAGAGATGGAAACCCATCTTGATTCACCTGAGCTCGTGTATGTTACATCAAGATCAACTGACCATTTAGAGAATGAAGCTTGGATAAAATGGACACCATAATTTTTTAGTTCAAAAATGTCGATTCTCATCTCAATCACCATTTGTTAGTCACCACATGGAATGTTCATGATTTTCCCAAAGATGTGATCAAGTTTTGTGCCTTCAAGGGTGGAATAGTGAATTGAGAGGATGAAAGGATCTTTGGTTTGAGGATAGTGTGTCTCAAAATAAGAAGAGTGATTGTCCAGGTAACATTAAAGATGTCAATAGTGTTGTTATCAATGTTACTTTGGATCATGACAAGGAAACTATGGCTAGTAAAACCTTTATTAGCAACATTGAATTGGATATGAGATCAATCGAGAAATCATCCCTAAAGGTAAGGGTGGTGTGGTCATTCTAGTGTGGAGAGATGTCACACCTAGTGAAAGGGGATAAATGGATGGTACATGTTGTAAATCAAGAGATGTAGAGGGGTTGGAGGAAGAGCATAGATAAAGGTCGTGGGGAGGTTTGTTTGAGGTGGAAGAGAAAGCTTGTCATCGTTGGAGAGCAGATGAAGTATGTAACAACTAGGGATTGGATGGGTAGTGAAAATCCTCACTCAATTCATCCAATCGGTGAAGGGCAAAAAAGGGTTAGTGTCCAGAAGGGCATTTGGAATTTCCCTTGATGGTGGGGGAAGATGAAAGTTTGAACGTGATGTGGAATACAAATGATGAGAAGATGTATGGTTGGGTGTGATTTCTGGGGGACCATATATGCTTGGACTGGATAGTCTGTGATGACCATTCTTGTAGATTGGTTTGGGACACAAGAAGGAGTAGTTGCTAAAACCATTGCATGCAAAGAAGAGAGTAGGAAAGAGTAATGTGTTTTGCAAGTCCAAATTTACATCACTTTGAGCATCGAATAGGTTTGTGAGGGGGTTTGCATATGTGAAAGACCAAAGTCCATGTAGAGGTTGGATCAGAAGAGAAGGAGTATTGTTCCTCCAACAAGAGGTGGTATTGAGTTTAGTTGAGGAGTACAATGAAAAACAAATGGATGAAAAAAACATCAAAGGGATGAAGATGATCAGAAGAAGTGTGCGACTAGGTGATAAGATGGACACACAAGGGATATAGAGTAACTTGGAGTAATGAAGATAATCAGAAGAAGTGTGTGAATAGGTGATAAGATGGACACATAAGGGATAAAGAGTAACTTGGAGTACTCTTTGGAGGAATCATACCAGGAAGTAAGGGAACATTTATATGATAAAAAAAGTGAGGATCTGAGATATTTTACCTGAATGGATGCTTTTGTTTCTCTCCCAGGTTGTTTACTGGGTGATGGCCGGGTGGTGATGTTGTTGTATCTTACAGTGATGTTTCATATTTTTTTTAGGCGGATGAATCAACCTAGAATGGATTAAACTCCATTCCCATAGAGCTTGGTAAGTATATCTCACAAGCATAGGATCATATGATGAGTCCATACCAAGAAGTGCATAATCACCTGACTCATGATAATATGGTGCAAGGTGTGTCAATGTCTCCAAGTCGTAACCTAAAATCCATATCCTAATTATGTTGCGGTCGATTGTTTACAAGTGGATGATCCATTTTTTGATTAATCTCATTTTTGTAATCATATCGGTCCATCTAGAGACATATTTGAGTTTGTTCAGCTAATCTTTAGCAAACTAGTTATTGAAAGTTCTATTACCATCCATCATATATATCTATCTTGGTTCCATATCGAATTGGAGATACCTCCAAACATGAGGAAGAGTGATGGAGGTTATGGTGTTTTCATCTAGGATAACATATAGATATGTACTATTTGGAAACATTGTTGATGTTATTTGTGTAGGAAAAGATTTTGAATGTGTCCATGGTTGTGTTCCTTGATGTATTCATATGGCTTGTTCCTCCTTACTTGAGTGGTGAATCTAATATGTTGGAGAGTATTCCGCTGGCACATAGTTGCTAAGAGGTACTAAGATAGGAGTCCTCCCATCCACATGTTGAATGGTTGTTTATGCATAGCCAAATACTTTTTAGGTGTTAAAGATCTATGAGGAAAAATATTCTGAAAAAGTGGTGGAACTCCACAAAGCTTCTTGGGAGAGAGGTTTGTCCAGTTTGGAGCAACTGTAGGAGTGAAATTTCATCCTCAAGATGGAATTCTACTCCTCTTGGGTTACACCTTGGGTTTTCTTAGCTTTTCCTTCTCTAAATCATGTTGAACTCTGAAATTTCTGTGCATTTTCTACTATACACCATTATGGACGAGTAGTTTCCTTTTCTTGGACATGGGAGAGTAGATCCCATGTCATATCATGTATGGAACATGATAATTTTGTACTAAATGCTATGTTGCTTATTTTTCCACCTTGTGAGTACCGGTTTCTTCTTTTCTGCATGTATGGCTGGCCACCTTATGTGTATGTTTTATGCTCTTTTTCTTGATCTGAGAAGATAGGTAGGAGAGTAAGGAGGTACTCTATTAGAAACTTCCTTCTTTACTACGAGAGTGGAAATTATGGAGTTGAGGAGTAGGTTTGTGATCCAAAATGAAATTCAGACATGGGAATGTTGAATTGAGTTAGGATCGTTGTACTTGCACCGAGAGGTGAAGTGCAACATACAACTCTCCTTTAAAAAAAGTGCTTAGTATGTTTAAATTTTGTGCTCCTATTCTATGCTATGATATGTGGGTGAAATACTAAGTCCAATATACTTCCATATCTAAATTTTTAATCTCTTTTAGTAATCCATTTACTGTTTGCTTAGTTCTAAAGTTTTTAGATAATCAACCAACTATCTTTAAAATGGTCTAGATTGTTGAACCTTAGCATTGCTGTGTTTAATTGATTGCTAAATATCCTTGTGTTTGATCTCGACTACGACTACTCCCGTATACTTGGGGGAAATGGTTAGTTGAGTAAAAGATCTTTCTTAAGATTGAAACTCATTAGTGTAATAAACCAACAAGTTTTTGGCACCGTTTCCAGGGAGTTATGGTTAATCTAATTAGAGTAACAAGTGCTAACTAGTATTTGAGACTAGATCATCATTTCCATATACCTTTTAGTTGTGTTCTCAAATTCTCTTGCTATTTTTCAAGTTGAATGCGTCGCTCGCAAAGGGGTCTTCAAACATCATCGTTGTTAGACCTTGAGATCGAGTGTACTCTTTCAATCTTAAGAAGAGCAAGAAGAGTAGAGCAACCACTGCTAATAGGTGTTTCACCATCATCACCATCACCATCTTCTTCTTCTTTTGAAGAAGCCACACAAGGAGATCCAACCATGGAGGATGACCATCCTTTGAAGGATTTCGCCATGTCAGTTTCCACAAACATTTGTGGAGCCATCGACCTGCCTGTAATGGAAGCGAACAATTTCTCTATCGCTCCTTCTATGATGCAAATGATCCAGCAGAACCACTTTGTAGGTGCAATCAATGAAGATCTGAATCTTCATGTGGCCAAGTTCTTAGAGTATATGAATACTTTCAAAATCAATGGTGTATCTGCCGACGGAGTGAGGCTACTGCTATTTCCTTTCACCCTAAGAGATAGAGCCAAGGTGTGGCTTTTGTCTCTTCCAAAGAAGTCAATCAAAAGCTGAGACCAACTTCTAGATGATTTCCTTGCAAAGTACTTCCCTCCAAGCAAGGCAACCCAACTCCGAAACCAACTCACCAACTTCTCTCAATCCGATGGAGACACTCTGTATGATACATGTGAGCAGTTTAAGGATCTGCAACGCCTTTGCCTCACCATGGTTTGACCTACTGGTTTCTACTCCAGATGTTCTGTAATACACTATTCTATAATACCCGCATGACACTAGATGCTGTAGAAAATGGAGCATTGATGAATAAGTCTTACAGGGAGGCTTACGATATCATTGAAGACATAATGCTCAACCATTGCCAATGGGGATCTGATAGGAGAGCTTAATCATCCTCTACAAGTAGTTCTTCAATCTGGAAATAAGGAGGGAAGCATACTATTGATGTCGTTGACTTAATTGCTGCTAAACTTGATGTTCTTACACAGAAGTTTGAGAAGATGAATACTTTGTAAATCCAATCAACTGAAGTGATATGCAAAGCTTGTGGGAATTTTGGACATAATTCTTCTTCATGCTTTGCTCCTAATGCAAAAGAAGGGAACCTAGAACAAGTTAATGTCATTGGGATGCAGGGGAACAAGTAGTACAATCCCTATTCCAACACCTACAATCTGGGATGAAGATATCATCCTAATTTCTCCTACCAGAACACAAGAAATGCTCAGAACTTCCAACATGGACAACAACAACCGCAACAACAACAAAACTTCAACCTGCAAAATAATGGGAATCCACCAGGTTTCAATAACAATAGGGGTTATTAACAGCAACAACAACCCCAAAGTTCTTCCTTGGAGGCCATGATGGAGAAATTTATCTCCACGCAGATGCAGTAGAATGAAGAGTTAAGGGGCAATGACAAGTTCTTTAAGGATGTGATTGCCCAACTCTCCACAAAAGTGGATGGCATTTCCACTCAAACAAGGATGTTGGAAAACCAAATTGCCCAACAAGCCTTGACGTAGCAAAAGAACACCCAATCTGGTTCTCTTCCAAGCCAACCGAAGGTGAATCCAAGACAACAAGCAAATGCCATCACCTTGAGAAGTGGAGCTGAAATCCACAGACCTTCTCCACCCAAGGAGAAGAGTGTATAGATCACCAATGAAGAGAAGCTTGACACCCCTATGGGTGACAAAGGTAAAGGTACAAATGAGGTACCATCTTCTATTAAAGAAAATGCACCATTTCCACGAAGGCTTGCAAACATGAAGGAAGACTCAAAGTTCAGAAAGTTTATGGACATTCTAAACAAACTCCATGTCAATCTTCTGCTAGCTGATATTATTGCAGAGATGCCATCATACGCTAAGTTTCTTAAAGACATCCTCACCAAGAGGAGGAAGGTGGACCAAGTGGAGACCGTGATGCTTTCTGAAAGAATCAGTTCTATAATTAAAAATAGACTTCTTGAGAAGTTAGATGACTTGGTAACTTTTACTCTACCATGCAAGATCAACAATACCACATTTGACAAGGGTCTTGTAGACCTTGGAGCTAGTATTAGTCTCATCTCATCTACCCTGTGGCAAGAGCTAGATCTTGGAGATCTAAAGCCTACAAAGATGGCAATTGAACTAATTGATCATTCCATCAAATACCCAAAAGGTGTCGTGGAAGATGTGCTAGTACACATGGGTAAATTCTATATTCCTTGTGACTTTGTAGTGCTAGATATGGTAGAAGTTCCTTCCAATCCCATTCTTTTTGGGAGACTCTTTCTGAGAACTACAGGATGCCTAGTTGATGTTCGAGAAGGAAAAATCACACTCCGAGTTGGTGAGGAGGCCATGGAGTTTTCTGTATATGATGTTATGAACACACCCTCTCATGTAGAAGAAATCTATTTTATGGACTCTGTTGATTCTATTGTAGAAGAAGATCATGATGTTGCTAATTTGATACTGAATTACTATGATGATGATGAAGGTATAAATGATGGATCTGAAAATTCTGGGGTATTTTCTATTGCCCAATCAGATGCTACTGAAGAAGGCATTCCACCTATTGATGACAAAGCCAAAGAAAATGCAGTAGAAAGAAAGGTAGAACTTAAAGCACTTCCACCAGGGCTAAGGTATGCATTTCTTGATTCTGACTCTACTTCTCCTGTAATAATCAATAACGAATTAACCAATGAAACACCCTACCATCCTCAAAATTCCGGGCAAGTAGAGGTTTTCAACCGGTAGCTGAAAAGCATTCTAGAGAAGACAATGTCTAGCTCAAGGAAAGATTGGGCATTGAAGATAGATGATGCCTTATGGGCATACTAGATAGCTTATAACACCATCATAGGCACAAATCCTTTCAAGTTGATATACAGTAAATCTTTTCATCTTCCGTTGGAGCTAGAACACCGTGCACTATGGCCTATAAAGTTCTTAAATTTTGACATGAAGAAGGCTGGTGAAAAGCATCTATTGGAGCTGTAAGAATTGGAAGAACTCTGGCTAGATGCATATGAAAATGCAAAGCTCTACAAAGAAAGAACCAAGGTTTGGCATGACAAAAGGATTCATAGGAAAGATTTCCAAGAAGGATACAAGGTGTTGTTGTTCAACTCAAGACTTAAGCTATTCCCTAGAAAACTAAAGTCAAAGTGGTATGACCCTTTTCTTATATTGAAGAATTTTCCTTATGGAGCTGTCGAGCTACAAGGAAAGGATGGAGCATTCAAAGTAAATGGGAAATGTTGCAAGCTATACACCTTGGGCGATGAAGTTCACAAGGGAGCCTCTTACTCCCTTCAAGATGCATGATGGACTATTGAAGAGTCTCACTCCGAACTCTAAATGGAGGACCTCATGGGAGTTGAACCCACATTAAGATAGATTTATTTTCTAGTCATTTGAGTCAAAAACACTCTTTAGTTTCATAAATAAGCTTGTCATGGATGAATGTAATAATTTAGACAATTCTATTGCATATCTATTATTAATTCTGTACTGACAACAAGCTATTTCTGCAGAAACTATAGAAGACACAGCGTGTCTAAATTTACACATGGCGTGTCCCCATTCTCATAAATACAACAGATGGGTTATATCTCTAGGTACATGACATGTCTTTATTTAGACACGCCATGTCACAATCTAATGGCTACAAGTATTCTCAAGTGGGAAAAAGAACACATAGTGTCCAATTTTATACATGTTGTGTACCCAAGAAAAAAAGGGAGGAGTAAGAAATCTGGAATACAAACACGACATGTCCTAAATTAGACATGACGTGTATCACAATAGAAAGAGAAAGAATGAGCTATCTGGAAAAGGAACATGACACATCTTTATTTGAACACACCGTGTATTTATCAGTGACAATGGACATTTTGAATTTTTGGAAAGTCACATGATGTGTACTTTATTCAACAAGACATGTCTTTTATTATAGAAAATGAGTTCTGATAAGACACACGATGTGTCTTTATTTACACACACCGTGTATTTTGACGAAAATGTAGGTTCTTAACCTAGCACACAACCTCCCCTCTCACTCAGACTCTCATTCGAGCCGTGTAAGACTCCATAGCTACCGTGTGCCCTAGCCTTTGATTCCTTTCTATCGTGTACCCTAACACACCCGAGCACCGCCACCGTGTCGTGTTTGTCGGTTGTGTCTTCTTCGAGCTATAACCGTTGCCGTGTTCTTTTCTTGCTCATGACATGCCTCTTTCTTCAAGCTCATGTCGTCCTCACCTCCAAGCACCTCAAGAAGATCTGCCTCCACCATCGTGTTCCCTAGCACGCGAAGGTTCTACCCACCGTCGAGCTCGAGATGCCAATGTTTTTCTCTAGATCTCGCTGTCATCTTCTACCTCACGCCGCCATCATATTCTCCGACAAGTATGTAAGAAAGGGATCTGCCATCCTCCTCTCCAAGTGCCTTCTCAATGCCAAGGAGAAGCACAACAGATATCCTTCATCACACAAGGTCCTTCACCAAGCAAGCATCCAAGCGTCGTCATCATCCTCCTCCAATTCTTCCCTAAAATTGCCCCTGTCGCAATCTATAGACTGCCGCGGAACTCCAGGCACACAACGTGTACCTTTCTGCACATGACGTGTGCATTGCAGTTTCAGCCGACCTTCTCCCTCAGATACACGACATGTCTATCTTAGCACACAATGTGTGTTAATCTGTCAGTGGCACAAATGGCTCCATTCAAGCAAGCTAGCAACCACAAGTATAGCTCTAGTTCCTCCCAAGCATCAGGGTACATCTCAACTACTCAGTTTTGGGTCACCCCTGAAGAAGACCCGACATACCAATTCCTGATTGTAAGGATATTTCTTCCATATTGGTTTTCTTTCCAGTAGACGATGACGACTCTGGGCTTCAAGGATGAGGTCATCATGCACTTGCAGGACTTGGGGTTGAGCTACATCTGCCTTATAGTATCCAATACTTACCCCCACCTGGTCGATGAGTTTTTGACGACACTCATCACTGAACAAGACCCACAAAAGAAGCTAGAGCCCTTTGGTATTATTCGTTTTAGGATTTTGGGTCGTGCTTTCAAGCTCACATTTAGGCATTTTTGTGAGTTGTTGGAGTGTCATTACGATGGAGCGATTAGCTACCTGTCGGTTTTTCATAGTGACAAGTTTTGGTTTGAGATTTCCAATGAGGAACATCATGAAGCCAAGCAAGCCAGAGTGTCTGCTATCCACAACCCTATCTTCTGGTATATTCATCTCCTTCTTAGTACTGGGGTTTTTGCCAAGAAGGAAACCCAAGGGGTTGTTGGGAAACAAGACCTTTTCTTCTTATGGGGAATGATGTATGAGCATGAAATTAATGCAACTTTCTATATTCTTCAACGTTTCCTGGACATCAAGAAGGTGAAGAAGAAGAGGGACGCCGACAACATCATGTGTGGTGGCTTAATTACTCTGTTAGCATAGAAAGTTGAGGTTGATTTGATAGGACTTGAGGCTGCACCAAGTAGAAACCTGGTAGATATTCATTATCTTCTCTCTGTAGGGTTGATCACAAAGATTCCTAACTTCGACAACAAGTTTTGGCAATTCTTCGATGATGATCAGTAGATTGACATTCCAAATCCTGAGCATGTCACCTTGGAGAACAAGGACAACTGGAAAGTCATTTTGAACACTGATGAAGAGATAGATGCAGCCAGAGTTGCTGATGATACTGGGATAGCTCCTTCTGCTTCTTCTGCTCCATCGCCTCCCTCCACCAGCACTCAGACGGAGTACTCTAGGGTGATGCCTGATGTCAGGCATCTGTACGGATATGTGTAGCAGCAGTTTGATCACATTGATGGCTGCCTGGATTAGATGGACACGCACTATACTGTGATGCACGACATGGTCCACCACATGGATTCATGGCACATCTCATAGGGCCACTACTCCATCCCACAACCGTATCAGCTACCACCACCGTAGCAGCCCAAGTCTGCCCCACAACCCACTCTAATGGATATCAAGAAGATGATCTTGTCAGCCAGTTCTTTCAAACTGACCATGGGGGTACTGGCCCCTCTTATTGATTTTCACCCATGACAGGTATCCAGTTGTTACCTCCATGAGTTTGATTGATGTAGTGAGGACACTGCCGATTTCAATCTTAGGGGGGTGCAACCTGTGGGCTCCGAACCATAAATCACGAAGTAAACTAAGCGGACGTGGTTTATCAACTGGCAACGGAATTATGAAAATAACTGGAAATTAAAAACTTTTTAAGGAAGATCTGTAAATCATAAAACTCTTTTATCATATACAAGATAAACAGTTTACATCATTATGGAATCACCTCTCGATTGATTATACACATTTGGATACAAAATCTTGAGGCTTAAAGCGAAAAACCTCAGACCTACTGACTCCTAGGACCTGAGAGTACAGAGACGACATAAGACAAACTAACTACATGACTTGTCAGCCAGTATCTCCACCTGAGATTCACTGCTGCCCTTGGTGTTGCTGCTGCTGATATTGCTCACCCTTAGATTGGTTTCTCTGTCCTCAACATCCACCTAAAAAGTAGAAACCTACGGAGTGAGACAATTTGAATAATTGTCCCAGCGAGAGTTATAACTCTTCGCCAGAAGCTTTGTTATAGCAAGAAAAGGAATAACATATGCAAAATAACTTAAATCATTCAAAAGCAGGTTTGATAATAAGTAAAACAACATTTACTTAAGCAATCACTTCATTAAAAAAAATATAAAGAACATGTATACTAGGTACTTGAACAAGCTATTTAATGTAAACAATGTAACATCAATCATTGTTTCTCGTAGTTCAACCTAAGCAGATATGCTACGCGATTGATTATGTTTTACAAACATTATTATGCACTACGGAGATGAGGTATACCGCTCATACTCCAACCGATCACTACTAAGTCACATCGGTATCATACATAGGTCATCAAAAGAGCCGGATTCTTATGACCTCATCTTCCTCAGTCAGTATGAGGATCAACATGCAGGACATCTCAAGTCTCTGCTAAGATAGCTTACCATGGTATTCTGGCACTTCGCTATTAGAGTCACAGTGGCATTCTGTACTCTCTTCGCCATCGAAAGATCTCTTGTTTATGTCTCATCGATGCGGTATATAAAGATTCCCTCAGGAGATTTGTGGTACATCATCCCGGCATAAACACATATAGTGAAGGGTTGATAGATAAAGGTACATCCATATCAATTCCTACACTAGGATGTAAGGATATTCACATCCATATTCCCCCACATACTCAAAAGTATGTGATCCAGGAGTTCCCTTAGGAAAACCTGTTTCACCATCATTTAGCTTCTGACAATGATGGATCTATGATCAGGGCTCTACATGATATGATTATACTTGATTAGTTAGGTACATTTCAGCATTCTTTTAACATCAAGCATGTTTCCAAGCATTTGACTATTAAAACACTGCTATATAAGAAGAATAATAAATGTATCAATTCTAACTCACATCAGTTATCAAATGTATATCAATTCTTAATCATCTCATCATAAGTCATCTAATCAACATGACCTTGATGTTACTCATGGCTCTTACAACCTATCAATCTCATATGATTCCACTTACTAGGCAACATGATATGTCACTATTCATAAAGCCAATAACATGCTTTTAATGAATATAATATCATAACCTTTACCTGGATATGATCATCCTCTTATAAGTACCTGCATGGTTAATTCAATTGACAACAATAAACATTTCATTTCTAGATCAGTAATTTATAAAGCAGAATTAACCTTACAATTCAGGGGTTATACCTTTATGCCTTCCCTAAGGATAGGTTCCCTTATTTACATCAATTAGGGTTATTCAATCCCTTTCATTATGATTAGGAATAATGATTCCTCATCTCATACTTTAGTCATGAAGATTCATACTTAAAAGCATAACTTTGAATTAGGGTTTAATGTACATTTTAACACATCACCCTTAATTAGGGTTTACTATTCACATTACATGTTATTACCCTAGAATTAGGGTTTACTATTCACTTTATAGTGAATTGAGCTCATAGCATCATTATGTATGAAAATTATCATCATTGATGCCCTCAAATTAAGTTAAGATTCATCAAACATCATAATTAGGGTTTCCATTATCTCACCTTGATGGATCATACCCTAATCATATACATTCTTACATTTTGAAGGTATGTTACTTGATTCTTATTCATCATAGGAGCCTTCTCTCTCCTCTCACTACTAGATGATGTTTACATCACTCTAGATTAGGTTAAGTCAATTCAATTTGATTAACATAGGTCAAGTCATCATCACTATGGTTATTAGGGTTTGCTTGATCAAGGGGTGTTATCTATTTGAACTCTTTATAAGTGCCTTGATAGTGTACATCATTAACCATAACATGGGTCAAACTATTAATTACTTAACCCCATAATATCTTTAGGTATAATTAGGGTTTAAGTAGAACAATCATTAAACCATTTAAACCTTCAAAGCATTAAGAAATCATAACCCTAAAAGTCCCCAAACGATTTCACACTTCAACCTCCAGATGGTCTTGAGACCGTTTGGAAGAGTTGACCGTTTGGTTAGGGTTGACTTCAAGACCGCATGACACTCAAGACCGTTTGCCCTTAAACGGTCTTGAAACTGTTTCAACTTGTTGACCGTTTGAACATAGTTGACTTGAAACTGTTTGAATTTAAACGTCCTTGAAACCACATGAATTTAAACGACCTTGAGATCATTTGGATCTAAATGACCTTGAGATCGTTTGAGCCCAAACGGTCTTGAGACCGTTTGGATTCAAATGGTCTTGAGACCGTTTGGTCCAAACATCTCAAAACTGCATGGACCCAAAAAGTGCATCAACACTTGCAATCGATTAGGGTTTTCAAGGTTGAACCCCTCAATTGACCTCATATAGGTTAACCACTTATCAATTGAGCCAATTAGGGTTAACCTTAACCAATTGGACACTCAATTGACCCTCAATTGATAGACAATTAGGGTTGGCACCAATTGAATTAGGGTTTGTAATCGATCAACCATCAATGTCCATCAGCATAAGTCTATTTGAAGTTGAACCCATCAATTGACACTCAATTGGGCCCCAACTTGGCCCAAACGGTCTTGGGATCGTTTGGACACCCTCCAAATGGTCTTGAGACCGTTTTCCCAAAGTCACATCAAAATCTAAGTCAAATTGATAATGGTTGAACCCTAATTAAATTACAATTCAGCATTTTGGATTAATTCAACAACCTATTGTGATTGGACCTTCAATTGATCAAATTGTCTTAACCCTAGACCTCCAAACGGTCTTGGGTGGTCACCAAACGGTCTTGAGACCGTTTGAGTGACTCCCCAAAGGGGTTTGAAACCGTTTGGGCCACTCAACCCAAGGTTCAACAAAATTGGTCCTTGAAATCAGCAATTGAACCCGATTATGTTTTAGAGGGTTGAAGTGCCTTCAACTCATGATTTGTTGCAATTAGATTGTAAATATTTGTAAATGATTAATTCAAAATATGTCCAGCAGACCTATAAATGGTCTTCACTTGGTCAAACTTTCCAAACGGTCTTGGAGACCGTTTGAATCTTAACGGTCTTGCAAACTGCATGAAATCAAACGGTCTTGCAAACCGTTTAGACCAAATGGTCCAAGGTCGTTTGGTAAAGTTGCCTAGGAATTCAAGCCCATCATCTTCAACCTTAGATCAGGTTGGTCACTTCGTGGTTTTGCTTGCAAAAGTGCAAGGAAGAGTGGGGAAGAAGAAGAACTAACTACTATTTGCAAGAACAAAGATATGCATAATCAAAGCAAGGGGTTTAAAGTTATAAAACCTGCCTTAAGGTTGTTCCTAGAGCTCCAAGCTTCCAAGATTCAAGCCTTTAATGGTGTCTTGAGCTCCACAGGTCAGCCAAGGGTGTTTCTTCAAGGAAAAGTTGGCTAGAAAGAGAAAGCTAAGTGAGAGAACCATAAACCAACCTTATAACTCAACTTCCTCCATGAATCCGAGCAAGATGATGGTTTCTTCTTACCTTAGAACAAGTTGGTCGTTCTCCTCTGCTCCAAAGCTCTGCCTTAGTCGGTTTGAGCAAGGTGATAAGTGAAAGAAAAAGGGAAACATTCCTTTGTTTGCAAAGGAAAGTTGTATATATATACTTTGGGGTTATTTTCAACTTAAAAACAACTTACTTCTCCTTTTCTCAACTAGGTCCTTCCTTTCTTTTTGGCACGTCCCTCCTTCTCATTACTAAGGTAAAACTCTTTCTACAACCAAGGACTAAAGGAAAAGAAAGTCAACTTATTACTAAGGTGCATATATGAAAGGGTTATTATACTTACAACTTGATGATTTTAATTACAAAGGTGTTCCTTGTTATATGATTATTCAAATGAAGCGCCCTCTTCATCATTTTTACTCTAAATGATGCCAAGAGTCATAAAAGATATTCTAGAGAGTGTATTTTACAAGTTGCACCCCACATTTTGGGTAAATTGCACTTTACACCAAAACTAAGGTTTAGAGCACAAGGATTGCTTCACAAGCTGCATCTTGGTGTCCAAGCTTGGAGAATCCATCATACTCCATCTTATAATGTCTCAAAACCAAAGGAACATCTTAACATGTGAAATTTGTAAGTTAACCCTTCTAATTGGGTAATTTGCACATAGGTCCCTGTATTACAAAACAATACTACAACATTGTTTAAAAAGGATAAAAAAAATGGAAACATATGTTTCTTAGGAGCTTTAATTACATGCCAAAAGATAATCACAAGTATCTAATTACATAATTAAGCAAAACACCTGGGGTTAGTTCATAACCCAGGTCAGGGATGTTACACAACCAGCCCGTAATGTATTTTCTATTTCATTTGCTTTTTCCATTTGCTTTGGGCATTTGCTTTTGTTGGCCATATCAGTCTTTATTTCATCTTGTTTCATGTTATGTATTTCCCTTCATGGAAAGTTTAATATGAAATGAGGCTATTGCAATGGAATGAACTTTTGTACCTTGTATGCTTGAACCATCTAGTACCTTGTATTTCTTTTGACCATATGAAAGAATCAGTAAAGAGCATGCATGAATCAAATGGAAAATTATATTACCTATTTACATGATCTTGGTTTGTAATTGTAGCCTGAACTCTCAATTTTCACATCTTTGATTGCTAAATACATGTAACAGTCAAAATGTTTAGTGAACAAATCAACTCTACAACACTATTTAGAATACGGGATACTCTTATCAAACCTTTAGTGCATATAGAATCAAAATTTTCAGTGAAAAATTTGCAAAACAATGAATGGATTCTTGTTAACTTAACTTTCTCGTTGACTCTCTTGTGTTGTGCAAAAATCTCTTTTAACTTTTTTCTCACTTTACCCAATAAAAGATGGCAAACAACCCACATATCATGCTAGCCTAGTGTGAGTCTGATCCGACAACGATGGTTAGGTGGTATGAAAATCAAAAGAGGGTAAAAATAACACCCCAACCGGCACTCCATGTGTGTGTAAGCCTAAATTAGCAACTGAGTGCCGAAATCCCAAAAATCAATTGTCATATCTTTTTGAGAAGAGAGCTCAACTGGTATTGTTAAATTTATCTAAGATTTCATCATTTACATCCATAATATCTGAAAATTTTGTGCTGTATATCCACTAGTTGTTTGGCTTGATTATCCAAATCCTATTTAGTGTTGTTTAGTTGATTGTTTTGCTTAATTTGTGACCACCATTGTTGAACTAAAACTCATCTATCTTGGATGTTTAAATTGAGATGATGGCTATGGATATAAACCTAATGTGCATGATTGGTTGAGTTTGTTGCATTTCTTCATTCCATTTAATCCATGCATGAGCTTGAATATTCCTTCATTTGTGTGGCTATGCTCTTTTTGCTTGAGGACAAGCAATGGTTCAAGCTTAGGGGGATTTGTTGTGTGGTTTCCACATCAACTTTTCACATGATTTCACACACAAATTCAATTAATTTTGTTCTCATTTAGCCTCGATTCATATCATTCTTTTCACCTTTTTGTTATTTTGCTCATCATAGGATGTGTATTAAAGGAATGCTTCAAAATGATCAAATTGGAGATACTTGTACTCAAATTCATCGTTATCGGGCTTTTCCACACCTTGCAGAGATTCAGAACTTTAATTTTACTGAAATAGCAATGCACACAACATGTCTTATTTAAAACACGGCGTGCACATTTCCAGATGGCCTAATAGTTCAGACACTGAAGAAAAGTACATGGCGTGTCTGCAAAAGACACGATGTGTACCTAGGAATTCAGAATCAAGTCTTTCCCTTCTGATAACATATACAGAGTGTATTAATTCAGACACACCGTGTGCTTTACACTTAGAAACAACTGCAGGAGACAGGACATGCCGTGTCCACAGCAAGACATGCCGTGTCCATTGAAAGACACGCCGCGTGCCTGTCAGTTTCAACCAATTTTTAAATACGTCTCCTTTCATTTTAAAAGATGAAACAATCTATGGAGCAGTTGTATTTGGTCATCATTCAAAAATCTTTCATCCAAGAGCAAGTCTAGAGAAAGGAGGGCAATTTTGGGGGTGGAAGGAGGTGGTTTCTTGTAAAAGAACCCCATTCTTCCTCTTTTCTTCTCCAATCTTCTTCTCCAAGGTGCAGCAGAGCTTCTCCACTCCACAATGCTTCTTAGGAGAGAGGTTTGTCCACTTTAGAGAAGCTTTAGGAGTGAAGTTTTGTCCTCAAGCTGGAATTATACTCCTCTTGGGTTACACCTTGGGTTTTCTTAGCTTTTCCTTCTCTAAATCACGTTGAACTCTGAACATTTTGTGCATTTTCTGTGATACACCATTATGGACGAATAGTTTCCTTTTCTTGGACATGGGAGAGTAGCTCCCATGTCATATAATGTATGGAACATGATAATTTCGTACTAAATGCTATGTTGCTTGTTTTTCCACCTTGTGAGTACTGGTTTCTTCTTTTCTGCATGTATGGCTGGCCACCTTATGTGTATGTTTTATGCTCTTTTGCTTGATTTGATAAGATAGATAGGAGAGTAAGGAGGTACTCTCTTGGAAACTCCTTATTTACCACAAGAGTGGAAATTATGGAGTTGAGGAGTAGGTTTCTGATCCAAAATGAAATTCATACATGGGAATGTTGAATTGAGTTAGGATTGTTGTACTTGCACCAAGAGGTGAAGTGCAACATACAACTCTCATTTAAAACAAGTGCTTAGTATGTTTACATTTTGTGCTCCTGTTCTATAATATGATATGTGGGTGAAATCTTAAGTCCAATATACTTCCATATCCTCTTTTAGTAAGCCATTTACTGTTTGCTTAGTTCTGAAATTTTTAGATAATCAACCAAACCATCTTTAAAATGGTCTAGATTGTTGAACCTTAGCACTGCTGCATTTATTTGATTGCTAAAGCTCCTTGTGTTCAATCTCGACTACGACTACTCTCGTATACTTGTGGGAATTGGTTAGTTGAGTAAAAGATCTTTCTTAAGATTGAAACTTGTTAGTGTAATAAACCTACACTCCTAAGGTGATGACACCTCTCCTTTGATCTCTTTTCCTTCCCTCAAGTGTATAACCCCCTCCTTCTTCACACAAGTAAACCCTTTCTTCCATTCTTATTCCTCTCCTCTTTGTGGATGCGCTTGGGAGCTTAAGGAGCTAGAGGAAGTCTCCATGGATCTTGGGAGGTCGATTTCCTTTCTCATGGTGATTTCTTGTTCAACTTCCATCTTGGTGAGTTGTCTTTCTTTGATGGTCATTCCTTTGAGCTCTCCTCCTCATCTTCTTCTTCCTCTCTTGTCCATGGATCATACCTTGGATGAAGGTTGATTAGATCATGGTTCTCACCTTCTTTCTTTTATTCTTGAGCTATCATAACCATGGCATCTTCTTCTACTTCTTTCTTGAGGTGATGTTGAGATCGAGTTGGGACTCTTGATGGGCTATCTTCAAGTTGAGGAACGTGTGCTTTGGAGATTTGATCATGGAGTTTGAACCCTTGATGGAGACATTCTTGAGGCAGGTTATATAACTCTTAGCATCCTTTGTTATTATCACTCTTTATATGCTTAAGATGTTCTTCATATCTAGATCACATACTTCTTATATGTTAGTAGTTAATGATTGTTTTGAGGACTATTTTGATGAAGAAACTTCATTTAAGTTGTTTCCCATGTCTTTCTCTTTCTTGCATTGTTAGTAGATGGATTAGTGACCGAGTTTCCTAAGGATGAAGATGAATAAGTCGACACCTAGGTGGTGAATGGTCATCATGACTCATGATGCTTAAACCGACACAACATGTATCAAGTCATCATGACTTGGGAGTGCTTAGGATGATAGGTTTGGATGGGTGATAAACCATCACAACCTAGAGATGCCTAAACCAATATGATCGGTTAGGCCGACATACCTTGATATGGAGATAACCCGTCATGCTCTAGAGGTGCTTAGACCTATATGTTGCTAAACTAATAGACTTGGATGGTTCTAACCTGACATGACCAAGAAGGGTTATACCGATATGTCTTGCTAGCCCGCATGGCCATGAGGACATCTTGTGTGAGCTGGTCTATTTTGAGTGCTGACCCATGATGCCCTTGATGATGCAAGAGGCCGACATGACCTAACCCTAACCCTAAAAACCCGTCATACCTTGTGTTGCTCGTCACACTTTCAAAAGGAACTAAACGGATACACCCTTTGAGTGCTAAACCGATACACTCCTTGAGTGCTAAACTGATACATCCCTTGTGTGGTTAATCTGACACCTTAAGTGTAGCTAAAGAGTCACACCTCATGTGCGACATGCTTGGGAAAGATGGTCTAAACCGATATACCACATGATGATCTAAACCGATATACCACAAGAGGGTCTAAACTGATACCTTGGGTGAGCTTGCCCAACACACCATAATGTGGTCAAGTCGACACATGTGAATGAGGTGAAACTGATATCATGTGATGAGGGTTGACGGGTATGTTTGAATACTAATTGATGTACACATATGAGCAATGCATGATATAAAAGAGTGTTGTTTTGGATAATGTATGATTAATCTTTAATGTTTCTCCTAAAGCTAGTGCACCATAGTATGATGTTACTATGAGTGGTTCATCCTTAACTAAAGAGCTTAGTGATAAACTCTCCAACAATGTGTGAAGCAATGGATGTATGGTCCAATGGTTGCATATCCATATTATAACCTTAATCATGGAAGAATATGACCCATGTGCTCATCTTAATGAAAATTTATAATCCATGACAAGTGTCTACTATATTTCCTTTTCATATAATCCTAACTTGTGAAGTGAGGATAATGACTCAACTATGTGAAATTATATATATATATATATATATATATATATATATATATATATATATATATATATATATATATATAGGGCCCATCTTTATTGCCCGCGCGGGTAGCTACCCACCCACCCTTCCAATCATTTTTTTCAAATTTTTTTTTCGCAATTGTGGAGGACTATTTTTTCAAGCTCTCCAAAAACGTTTAGCCAAAAATAATATCATTTGCCCCTCCAAAATCAAAAAACCCGTCCTTATATATATCTGTTGTATATTTTGTACAGAGTTACTTTTTTGGCCAGCAGAGTTACTTTTTTGACACCATAGTTACTTTTTTTATAGCAGAGTTACTTTCTTAGCCAGGAGAGTTACTTTTTGGGCTGCCGGGTAGCCAAAATCCAGGCTACCCACGCGGGCAATGAATGAATGGCCATATATATATATATATATATATATATATATATATATATATAGAGAGAGAGAGAGAGAGAGAGAGAGAGAGAGAGAGAGAGAGAGAGATAGGCTAGAATACACTCGAGTGTATTCGGAGCATAATACACTCAAGTAGTTTTCATGATGCAATGTTTTTTTTTCAAAAGTCAAATCTGTTGATCTTTTTAAACATCTTGTGAATAGCTAATACGCAAAATTTGAGCACATTTGGACATTTATAGGTCATGTTATAAAGACCGCAAAAATTATGCATTTTAAATTAGTTTCGCACGTCGATTTTGTTGTCCTTGGATAAGTGACTTACACTCATCCAAATGGGCTCAAAATTTGTATGTAGCATAGTTATAGTATGACAGTGAAGATCAATGGTTTACATTTTGCAAAAAATAGTTTTGATATTCAAATGCACTTGAGTGTATTCGTGCAATATGTACACTCGAGTGTATTCTAGCCTGACTCTCTCTCTCTCTCTCTCTCTCTATATATATATATATATATATATATATATATATATATATATATATATATATATATATATATATATATATATATATAGTTAGGCTAGTGTACACTCGAGCGTACCGGAGGCACCGTACACCTCAGTCATTTTTGAAGATGTAATAAATTTTTGAAAAATCTAAACCGTTGATCTTCTTAATTATCATAAGAACATACTATAATAAATTTAAGCTCATTTGGACACTTATAGGTCATGCATCTAAAGGAGGCAAAAATCATGTATTTCAAATTAGTTTTGTGCGTCGATTTTGTTGTCATTGGATGAGTGACTTACACTCATCCAAATGAGTTCAAATTTTGTATATGACCTATTATTATTGTAACCATGAAGATCAATGGATTAAATTTTGGAAAAATATGGTCTAGATAGGCAAACACCATTGGGGTGTACGGCGTGATCTGTACACTCGAGTGTATTCTAGCCTAACTAACTAACTAACTATATATATATATATATATATATATATATATATATGTATGATGGTGTTGATTAGCCTTGTTGGAATAAAAGATGACAACATTTGTGTAGAAATCATATAAACAAGTCTAATAACCCTATATGTGCCTTGGGGATAGTTTGAAGTGAAACTCTTTAGTTATATAATGTATGGGTCATAAGATGATGAATCATTATGAATGGTGCTTGGTCAACATGTTTACATAATGCAGGGTTGTAATACATGTGTACATGTATGCTATGGGGATACCTAGTGCTGATGACACAATAATCTATTCATATCTAACTAATCTTATTCAAACCTAAATCAGTCTCAAGAAGGTGGAAATGGGTGTGATTAGGGTTTGATGATGTACCCATGAGGTAAAACCCTAATCGGCTACATGTAAAGAGTATTGACCCTAATTCTAAGGCATGTCATATCATTGAATGAGTATGAATGGAAAGCATGATATTGTTTCCTCTCTTAAATTACATGAAATTAACCTAATGGGTTAATTGGGTGTTATAACTTGTGAGTACTATGAAGTTGGTTAAATAATATTAAGCTTTTTCTATGAACCTTGATAAGGGAACTTGGTGTTGGGTTTTATGGGAGGTAGAGAAGGCAGCGGAAACAAAAATTTTCTCCCCCAAACCCGGAACAAGGAAACACGTCAACGTCTATATAATAGGAAAGGATGGTTTGTGGAATCATACCTTGTCCCGAAGCTTGCTCGGAGACAATACCTCATGCCTTGCGCGGTCTTCAAATCCGGTCTTGGACGGTGTCTGTGCAGCTCCTGGTCGCACCGGGACTGACGACTCCTCCTCTCACCGGACTGTCGGGATTGACAGTTGTCCTCCTGAGCGGAAGAAACCTCCCACCTCTGAAGTAGTCCACACGGACCACCTGGAACTCCACACTCCTTGTCCCACAAGGAATTGGAAGGATTCACACCCTCCTATTGACGTACTAGTCGCCAACACACTCTCCTACCTCCAGTTGCAACTGCAATTGTGTTTCCCTTGCTGCACCTCCCTTTGCGAGTAGCACTTGCTCGGGCTCTCTCTCAGTTACCAAAACCAGAGAGAACGAAAACTTTCCAGAGCAACTGGTTGCACTGAGTTTTTTTCTAAGAAGCCCCCAATACCCCTATATATAGGAGGGTCATGGGATAGGGTTCTCAATCCCGGGCAATATGGGACTAAAGCAGGAGTAGAAGGGTTCGAGATTTTCCACAAAAGCAACCAACTCACAACTTGAACCGATCGTTTCACAAGTGAAACAGTCATCTGGACCCTCTAGCCGATCGGTTGGACACTCTAGCCGATCGGTTGGACACTCCAGCCGATTGTTTGGATCCATGAGCCGATCGGTTGGACACTCCAGTCGATCGGTTCGTGTTCCTGGTTCAACTCAAATTAACTTTCCTTCTTTTGTTTCTAATTGGTATCGAATACCAATCCTATTTCCCAATCATATTGGGCAAGTGAAACGAAAGGAAAATTCTCACCGACCTGACTTTCCCAACTTGCTCGGTTGCACCAGTTGAACTGATCGGTTCAACACTTGAACCGCTCATTTCACTCTATACATGAGCCGATCGGTTCAACACTTGAGCCGATCGGTTTAGCAACCCCAGCCGACCGGTTCATCACATGAACTGATCGGTTGGGAGTGCAGGTTGTGCAAAATCAATCAATTGTGATTTCAATCAATCCGATACTCCAATCAATGTGTCCAACACCTTGAACATCATGATATTGAGCCATCAATTGATTGAGTGTTTAATTGAACTACTAAACTCCTTTAGTAATAAATCTAAACATTGCTTGTGGACAAAACTCCTCTTTTAGGTTAAATCCTATGTGTGTGACCCTGCAGGTCCATTTCACGTTGGCAGTGAAAGTCCATAACACTTATGACTTCACAAGCAAAGAGCGGTGCCTAGTCACACATCAGTGCTACCCAAGTGAAAGTAGAAAGTTGGAGAACAACTTTCAATCCTACAATCCATGAATGGTGTTACAGCGAATGTATAATTCCTTTGTCACTGATATCCCGAATGAACTCGAGGCATGAAATAGTCATCCTCTCAACGTTCATTCACTTTCTTGATCTCAGAGCAGATTGAATGAGATATGTATGATATCAATATCACATACTGATTCACACATGCATGTGCACGCCTATCTCAATCCTACTCATCAAGTGGCCTTAGATATCAAACTCCCTTAGGAGGGACAAATCCCATATCTATCACTCACCCCTCAAAAGCCCCATGTGTCAAAGCCACCCAATCATCACCTTTATAACAACCCATGTTTTAGGACTGCATTTGATGATGTCAAAGTGTACCCAACGACATGTGTTGAGTGTAGTGATTTCAGGTCGAAGAATCACATTCACCACCATCACTGTGAGTACTGACTGTGACTACCATGTCATGGTTCCATGTGTCAAACTCACGGTGGGTCTGTCCAGTACACTTGTTCTCTAACAAGTACCTATGTGTTTGGTTTAATATCTCTATATCATGACTAATGAGATTCTATCATCAACCAACACCACAATCTAGTCTTGTGTGTCATTATTGTCTATCCACCTTCCACAATGACATCCAACTAGGGACATAACAAGAATGTACAAACTCTTAGCATCCATATGATCTCATCGTTCATGTCCTCAACCTGAAGGCATACGTCATTGAGTACTGTCATTCTCTAGACATTCAATCTGTTCTATCACTATCTCATATGACTGAACCAGAAAGAATTGGAAGCTTGCCTTTGATGTTTATCAAATCAATCTTAATGTATCCCACCAATCATCCCATGATTGGCTCTCAGGGCATACATACCAACAGACTCCCACTTGCACTGTGAGCCAATCACCCTTGAATCATATTCATAGTGATCTTCAAACATGTCCCACATGTTACTGTGCTCTAGTGCGAACATAGTGAGTTATGGCAACACCTTGCCAAAGTCACTATTAATTGCATGTCTCACATCTCTTTGTTGTACGTCACACGTATGAGATAGAGCCGCCGTAATATGCGATCTAGTATTCCTTTGCTAACCTTTAGCCACATTGCATGATCAAGGATTCTAGACTTGTCATAAATGAGCGGAATATCCATAAGTTCATTCCATGAACTTCTAGATCCATATAGTATCCATTGCTGTTCTCTAACACACGGATACTCGACATTTCCCTTTTAAATGGTTTTATTGGAACACTTCCAATTATTAACAAACTTTCACTTTTATATATCCTATATATATTTTGTAATTATTTTTTTTGTCCTTTCGGAAGTTCGCCTCAATGTAACTCTTTACATTGAACTCTTCCTTATCTCCATAGAACTAGTACTTCTAAAGTACCTATCAAGTTCTTATGGTATTCCAGTAACCCTTATTGGAATTTGACAGATATCCACTCGTCATGTCCCACATACGAGTTATCAGGATGAGCATATCAAATTGTCATGTCCTACATACAAGATGATGAATGCATGTTGTTCTTGCCATGTCCATACATGCAAGATAATGGGATGATTGCATACACGATAGATCCATATCTATTCTTAGTGTTCCCATTCTTCATAAGAATTGGACACTTGGCCTTGGGATACTAACTCCATGTAACATGGACAAGTTTTCTCCCACTGAATCTATGTACACTGAACCCTTCAGTACAGATTGCCAATGTATGCTCTCTCTTTTCTAGGTCAAGAGGTTTTCGAGAACTATCTCTATAGATCTCTATTCCTATCACTTAGGAAACATCTCTATCTTCCTTAAAGATAATTTCCACTTTTGGATTTCCATTCTAGAACATTTCCATTTCACATCAACATGTGGAACGTGAACACACTCCCACTAAATCACAGATCCCTTATTTATCTTTGACATATCGGTCAAACCCTTTGACTATATCATCAAAGTAAAGGTCCAATTCTGAGTTGCTTGTACTCAATCAATCACATTGATTAGTCCATTGAAACTTATAGACTTCATTTGCATTAGTGGATTCATAAACCTTATAGGTTGTGTCACGTACACATCCTTGTTTTATTCCTCATAGGAATGCGGTTTTAGTATCCATATGATAAATGTCTTAGTCATTAAGCTGCAATCAACAAGCATCATCCTTCTCAAAATGTTATCCATGTGTCTTAACACTTAAGACTCATTTGCACTTATGGATTTCCATCCAATGAGTGCTTCCATCAAGGTCATATCTTATGGTTCACATGGATGTCATTTAGGATGAAATGGTCATAAACCATGACACAAAATTCGGTTCCTCATATTCTTCTAGATAGTTGACTCATCACATGAACAACTCATCACATAGATAATTGAGGTGTATCTGTCAAGGATATAAGAACTCACAACCCTTGTGATTCTTAATTTCTTTTATTAGTGAGGGGTATTCTTTTATTAAGAAGAATTCAGTTATTTGATAATCATTCTCTAACTCCTTAGAGTATGATTCCTTCTTGATTTAGACATCACCATGCCTTAATCACGAGTTCACTATGATACACTATCATAATCACTCATAAGGATCTCAAACATTTGGTCCAAGTATTTCATTCATTGATCTCATCAAGAATTAACACTTTACCAAATTTGCACTTCATCTATGATAATCTTGAACACTTCAAGATATTCATATTGGTATTTCTCTAAACACCATTTGAAGTATTAGAATTTACTCCAATAGGTATGTAAATACATCACATGTATTATACCTAATTTGATAATCATTCTCCCACTATCACTAGTGAAGATTGATTAATCATGTCCAAGATATTCATGTCTCTTACTGGTTCTCTAACCAAAAGAGTCTAGATTTATCCATCATATGGAAATTAGAAATGAATCTCTCATGATTGATGCTAATTTGATTGTTTGAGTTATCAATAACTTTAGGTATCATTTTATCTTATGCATACCATGTATCATAAGATAAACAAGGCATTTCCACAAAGATCATATCTTTAAGATTGAAACATCAACTTTATTAATTGTCATCATTGTCATACAATATGCAAAAATAAAGTGTTTCTATCTAATGGCAATATATGAAATAGCAGTTCATAATTGTATTTCGTGCCCTTTAGGCTGAAATAAACTGAAAGATACTCCTATCTATGGCAACAACACTTGCTCCAATGATGGGTACTTCTTTCTTGGTCCTTTCACAAAGGCCATCACTTCTTTGTGGATATTGCATATCATATATGACATATCCATATCTTGGTATCATATACCTCAGATAAAGAAGCGGTTCATTTCATGATACCTTAGGTGGAGATTTCCATCCCCTCCTTCATCTTCTTTTGTTCTTCCAGATATGGAGGGAACTTCCTTCATACACCCTTTCCCCATGTGCCTTTGAGGCTGAAGACGGCTTGGGCTGCTAGCTAGCATCAGAACACTTCTTAGCTTTGCCCTTGCCTTTACCCTTAAGACTTACCTTTCATTGATCTCATCAGAGATTAGGGTTAGTCTTTCTTCATATTTGCCTCTACTGTCCTCAACATGTCCAACAACTTTGTCAACACTTGTCAAAGTTGTTCATGTTGTAGTTCATCATGAACTGTATGATTCTTGCAACATTTGTAGTATCATACCAATAACCAACTCTTGGCTCAGAGGTAATCCTACTTAGTCAGGTCTTTCCACATACCCAATCATATTGAGTGTGTGAATACCTTACTGGATCTCCTTCTGTCATGACATACTAGGACAATGTCTTGGAGACATCATATGTCTCATGTTGTCTCTGCAACTAATAGTTTGGAGAACACAACATCAAGCACTCCTCATCAATGTCGTCCTCGGTATGCTTCCATAAGCATACTTTCAGGCATTGATATGGTGGGATCGAGTTCATCTGGTTCTGGTATAACTAGGACTTAGAGCTTTTGGTCTTTGATTGAGAACACTTCTCATCATCCTAACCAGTCGTGGAATTATTCCCATTTAATTTGTTGGTCTCAAAGACCGATCGCAAATAAAGTGATTATTGTAGATTAACCATTTAACAAAAGGAAATATATGGAATTTTAGTCCAAAACACTTTTGACTTATTTGATTGATTTGAAAAATTGACGATAAAAATTAGGACTTTAATTAATTATCGCTCCCACTATTTTAGTTCAAATTGATAGCCCTCACCATCAATTCGGAAGATTGCAGCATACAACCTTCTAGTTGGCAAGATCCTAAAATCCTCTAAGCCATGGACCAGCTAGGGCTGTCACCCACAACATAGATCTATCAGGTAAGCAACTCTTGCCAATTGCATCATATGCAACTCTTGATAAGATGTCATATGCAACTCCTTGCCATGATCATCTCCATGCCTCAAGGTACTAGATCCCATCTAGATCACCTTGTTAAGTCCGACCCAAAGCAAACACAATGAATATGCACCCTGCTAGGGCAGACCCACACATTCATCCTTCACGCTTCCACTAGATAGACAGTGCACCATGCTAGGGTGTGTCCACACTTGGTCGATCAAGCTTTTCATGTGTGTCGCATTTGGAAGGCATCTAAAACTTAATATTTTAATGAGGGATTTGGTTTTATATACATATACATATCCAATCACCATAATACATAGTACGTATCATATACATGATATATCCTACATAAAACATGCAAAACGATAAAAGCGATGATTATGGCCATCCTAATGTGATTCCTCGAGCCAAGAGGAATCACGGTCATCTAGGTCTACATCACATGCAACCTGTACAAGATGAACTCTGTGCTTTTCCTTCGGAGTAGATCAACTCATCACATGCTTGATTTGCTCATTCTGGCCTGGTCGTCTGGGTGCCACCAGCCGATCGGTTGGCTCCTCCAACCGATCGGTCCGCCTGGTCATCGTGCATCTCTTCATGGCCGCCACCTGCTCGTCTCACTCCTCGAACCGGGCATCAACCGATCGGCTCACTCCTTGAGCCGATTGTCTGGAACGTCAACCGATCGGTTCACTCCTTGAACCGATCGTCTCAGCTGTCGTCAGGATGTCCGTCAGTCTTCGACATAACAGGAAATAAAATCTATCCTATTTTACATTCTAAAAGGAGAAACCCCGAGTTACATTCAGGGGGAGCAAAGATAGGAAAGAAATCTTGAATTATTTCGAGTTACATCAGGAATAGGAGAGCGAAGATCGGTGTGTAGACCGAGATGCAAGCAACCACATACAACCATACACAGATAGGGTTTATTGGCCATAACCACGCTATACATCCACCACAAAACTCGTTTAAGGGAGATGCGTATCGAGTGCATTAATAATACATATCATATATGTAATAGGGATTTGTGGATTTAGGATTGTACATGCATAAAGCCAATTTTATTCGCATCATATGCAATAAATAAAGGCGACAAACCAAAATCGATCATATTGATATTCCTAAAATATAGAGCAGTTGACGTGGCTCTGATACCACTATTGGGTTTTAGGGGAGGCAGAGAAGGCAGCAGAAACAAAAATTTTCTCCCCCAAACCCGGAACAAGGAAACACGTCAACGTCTATATAATAGGAAAGGATGGTTTGTGGAATCATACCTTGTCCCGAGGCTTGCTCGGAAACAATACCTCGTGCCTTGCACGGTCTTCAACTCCGATCTTGGACGGTGTCTGTGCAGCTCCTGGTCGCACTGGGACTGACGACTCCTCTCACCGGACTGTCAGGATTGACAGTTGTCCTCCTGAGCGGTAGAAACCTCCCGCCTCTGAAGTAGTCCACACGGACCACCTGGAACTCCACACTCCTTGTCCCACAAGGAGTTGGAAGGAGTCGCACCCTCCTGTTGACGTACTAGTCACCAACACACTCTCCTACCACCATTTGCAACTGCAGTTGCCTTTCCCTTGCTGCGCCTCCCTTTGCGGGTAGCAATTGCTCGGGCTCTCTCTCGGTTACCAAAACCAGAGAGAACGACAACTTTCCAGAGAAACTGGTTGCACTGAGTTGTTGTCTGAGAAGCCCTCAATACCCCTATATATATAAGAGGGTCATGGGACAGGGTTCTCTATCTCGGGCAATATGGGACTAAAGTAGGAGTAGAAGGGTTCGATATTTTCCACAAAAGCAACCAACTCGCAACCTGAACCAATCGTTTCACAAGTGAAACGGTCGTCTGGACCCTCCAGCTGATCAGTTGAACACTCTAGCCGATCGTTTGGATCCATGAGCCGATCGGTTGGACATTCCAAGCGATCGGTTCGTGATCCTAGTTCAACTCAAATTGACTTTCCTTCTTTTGTTTCTAATTGGTATCGAATACCAATCCTATTTCCCAATCATATTGGGCAAGTGAAATGAAAGGAAAATTCTCACTGACCTGACTTTCCCAACTTGCTCGGTTGCACCAGTTGAACCGATCAGTTCAACACTTGACCGCTTGTTTAACTCTGTACATGAGCCGATCGGTTCAACACTTGAGCCGACCGGTTCATCACATGAACCGATCGGTTGGGAGTGCAGGTTGTGCAGAATCAGTCAATCATGATTTCAATCAATCCGATACTCCAATCAATGTGTCCAACACCTTGAACATTATGATATTGAGCCATCAATTGATTGAGTGTTTAATTGAACTACTAAACTCCTTTAGTAATCAATCTAAACATTGCTTGTGGACAAAACTCCTCTTCCAGGTTAAATCCTATGTGTGTGACCCTGTAGGTCCATTTCACATTGGCAGTGAAAGTCCATAACACTTATGACTTCACAAGCAAAGAGCGGTGCCTAGTCACACATCAGTGCTACCCAAGTGAAAGTAGAAAGTTGGAGAACAACTTTCAATCCTACAATCCGTGAATGGTGTTACAGCGAATGTAGAATTCCTTTGTCACTGATATCCCGAATGAACTAGAGGCATGGAACAATCATCCTGTCAATGTTTATTCACTTTCTTGATCTCAGAGCAGATTGAACGAGATATGTATGACATCAATATCACATACTAATTCACACATGCGTGCACACGCCTATCTCAATCCTACTCATCAAGTGGCCTTGGATATCAAACTCCCATAGGAGGGACAAATCCCATATCTATCACTCACCCCTCAAAAGCCCCATGTGTCAAAGCCACCCAATCATCACCTTTATAACAACCCATGTTTCAGGACTGCATTTGATGATGTCAAAGTGTACCCAACGACATGTGTTGAGTGTAGTGATTTTAGGTCAAAGAATCACATTCACCACCATCACTATGAGTACTGACTGTGACTACCATGTCATGGTTCCATGTGTCAAACTCATGGTGGGTCTATCCAGTACACTTGTTCTCTAACAAGTACCTATGTGTTTGGTTTGATATCTCTGTATCATGTCTAATGAGATTCTATCATCAACCAACACCACAATCTAGTCTTGTGTGTCATTGTTGTCTATCCACCTTCCATAATGACATCCGACTAGGGAAATAACAAGAATGTACAAACTCTTAGCATCTGTATGATCTCATCGTTCAGGTCCTCAACCTGAAGACATACGTCATTGAGTACTATCATTCTCTAAACATTCAGTCTGTTCTATCACTATCTCATATGACTGACCCAGAAAGAATTGGAAGCTTGCCTTTGATGTTTATCAAATCAATCTTAATGTATCCCACCAATCATCCCATGATTGGCTCTCAGGGAATACATACCAACACTTGGGAGGTATGAATATGTGAATGCACAAACTTAGTTATATTGTCTAATTCTTAGCCTCATACACTCCAACTTATGGGATTGGGGACCTTATGTGAAATTAGCATGAAGTCTGGTCCTAAATTAGAGATGTTATGATGTAATGCTTGCTTTAATTAAAGGTGTTTAATGTGTTTTAACATATTCTCTCTCTAAACATAATGGCTAATGGTTGCTATGGAAATTACATGTGATGTGGCATGAGTAATGTGACATGAGTAATACATATATGCTCAATGAGGAATGATGAGATAACCATGAATCACAAGTGTGATGTGATGGGTCTTAGGCCCTGGCAGGGCTTAGTACCTGGTTCAGGTGATATCCTCTTGTACTAGAATGAGGGATTGATATCCCATGAAAATATGTTGATGATGATATCCTTGTGGTTGATAGTGATACAATGTTATGAGATGATGAGAATGAGTTCATAGTTTAAATAATGATATCTACTGTTGTAATACTATGCACTTTCTTTTGAAGGAGTTGTTTGTGGTTTGTACGTTGTAACTTGATTGATGCTAAAAGCAACTTTAATTAGACTAGTTAATCAAGTGGAATCTAATCATGTAGCTTGCCCTGTGCATAGATCTATTTAGTGTTAGCATTTTCTGGATGGTGAAATGAGTAACTCCTACGGGAAACTCGAAGCACATACTGTTGAGTGCGTAAGAACAACTTGGTACCCTAATATCAAGCAATAGAGTGCGGCTTCAGGCAGTAGCTCAATGATATGTGACACATGATTGGATGCGGGCCATACCCTGGAATAGAGTACAACTTTGAGTCGTAGCTCAGTGATATGTTACACAGGATTGGTTGTGGCCATACCCTAGAATTGAGTGCGGCTTCGAGACGTAGCTCAGTGATATGTGACATAGGATTGGCTGAGGGCCATACCCTAGAATAGAGTGCGGCTTCGGGTCGTAGCCCAGTGATATGAGACACAAAATTCGCTGTGGGCCATACCTTGGAAGAGTGTGACTGTGGGTCGTAGCTCAGTTTCACTAGCATCGTGACCTATACCAAGGTGGGCTAGGTTTGCACAGCTGGACTATATGTCGTTGGAAGCAGTTGACTTGTGATGTCACTGCATTTTCACTTGTACTGGGCGAGGGGGTGAGGTCATGGATTCCAACTCTTCCATTAGACCTTATATGACACCGATTTTGACTTAGCAGTGGTCAGTTCGATTTGGGTGGTATGGCCCAAATCCTCAGGGCATAATAAATATTTAATCAACTGTGTAGTGTGCATGTAAGGATCAAACATAGAAACATTGGATGAAGCCATGCTTTTCTTATATACTATTTAGTTTATAACAGTCATACATGTTCTTCATATTCATTTTTAAATAATTAGATGTTCTATTACCCATTGGCAAGTGCGTATTACTACTCTATTTACTTCATCCCTAAGATATATGTCATTTGGTTAATTCTGTTCAATCTCCTCAGTATGTTAATCTATCTACTTAGTTATCTATGATAATAATAAAGTTGGTAGAGATTTATATCTCTTGCTGCGACTATTGTCTCACCCCATTGGTTAAATATATTTTTAGGTGGACGTGCATGCCGAGTTAAAGATCATGTGGCTGAGGACATATTATGAGAAGAAACTACACCTGGTGAAACATGGTATATGGATAATGTCTAGTAATAGAGTCCTATGTGTCGTCCCTATACACTCAGGTCCTTGGGGGTGTTTTTGATGTGTTTTTTAGACATGATAATCGATACACTTTTTTGTCTTGTGTGCCTTTGGTGGTATGTATATACATGTGGAACTATTATCATTTATAATAGGATGATTGGAATATGATGATGTAGCACCTTGAATATATGTTATGAAATGCAAGTATTGGCTCTTGTGTAATAATTCTCAGCTCCTGGTGCTTGTTGCATATCATTTTTAAATTCATGTGATTTTTGGTAATTCGTTGTTAATGATTGATCATGGTTTAAGTTTTGAGTAATCTCACTTTGTGTGGCAAAGGATGCATCACTATAGATATAGGGGATACTTTTGATCCTTTTACACTATATCCAGGCAAATTCACATATGTTGGAAAATCATTAGTAGTGCAAAACAACTTAGCATGCAAATGAATTGTCTCTCTATGTGAACCATTATAGGTCATCACACCTTCTCCCCAGATTTTCTTTATGCCATCAATAAGAGGTTCAAGATAAACATCAATATCATTTCCAGGTTGTATAAGGCCTGATATAAATAACGACATCATAACTATAACGACCCACACTTTTGAGTGTCCAAAATACCTTAAAGTCACGAATCATTGCTCATAAATTCCAAGATCAGATTCAAGAAATAATACAGAATAATAAAAAATTTCCATTAATGAACAAATATTTACATGTTTGCATAAAAAGCTCCCCTAAGGAGTTACATAAACTTTAGAAAGAATTAACTAGTACATGAGTGACGATATACCACTATGTATAAGTGTCTTCAACATCTTTATTTTATAATCTCATGTACCTAAAATGCCGACAAACAAATACGCGGTCAGTATATTTCTATATTGGTATGTGGGTTCATCCAATAATCACAAGTATACATATATTCAACAACTTTTATTTGCAGATAAGAACATAAAATTATTTCATATTCTAACCCATATCTGTTCTACTACCTCAGGTGTAATCATTGTCCCTCCTAGGCTCATGTGCATTACCCTTAAGATTAGTCTAACCCAGGGTTCAAAATATTGTTATTTACTTTACATGATACTCATAGGCACTTTATAATTTTCAAGAAGTAAATAAACCAGCAAGCAGTTTATCATTGGTTCAATCTCATCAAAAAACCTCAGCAAACTAAGAACTCGACACATGTATTCATAACTATAATGACATACCTTATGTCATTGCAGAAACTATGCAGAATATCACATGTATTTTAAGAGTGCATCCAAACATCCAAAAAACAAAGTATTTAATCTGAAATATACATAATACATATGTGTCACCATGTATTCACATTACATTATTCAGATTATATTCTACTCATATGGTGAGTACATGGTCACACATATGTAATATGTATATTTTAGATTGAATACTTTGTTGCTTGGATGTTTGGATGCACTCTCAAAGTACATGTGATATTCTGCATAGTTTTTGCAATGATATAAGGTATGTGGTTATGCTTATGAATACATGTATCAAGTTCTGAGTTTGCTGAGGTTTCTTGATGAGATTGAATGAATGATAAATTTCTTTCTTGTTTATTTACTTCTTGCAAATTATAAAGTTCTTATGAGTATCATGTAAAGTAAATAATAATATTTTGAACCCTGGGTTAGACTGATCTTAAGAGTAATGCACATGGGCCCAGGAGGGACAATGATTACACTTGAGTTAGTAGACCATATATGAGTTAGAATATGAAAACAAGTTTATGTTCTTATGTGTAAATAAAAGCTGTTGAATATATGTATACTTGTGAGTATTGGATGAATCCATGTACCAATATAGAAATATACTGACCGCATATTTGTTTGTCAGCATTTTAGGTATAGGGTATACTTGATTCGTGGACATGAGGTTACAAAATAAAGATGTTGAAGACACTAAAGTAATTCATGAAGGTTTAGACATAGTGGTATATCATCACACATGTACTAGTTAATCCTTTCTAAAATTTATGTTACTCCTTAGGGGGGCTTTTTATGCAAACATGTAAATATTTGTTCATTAATGGAAATTGTTTACTATTCTATATTATTTCTTGAATCTGATCATAAAATTTATGAGTAATGATTCGCGACTTTAAGGTCTAATGGACACTCAAAAGTGTGGGTCATTACATTTGGTATAAGAGCCTAGATTCATTAACTAATACTTAATGGTTTATAATTTCAAATCATCCTTAGAAATATAAAAGAAAAATTAGTAAAGCATGAGGTATCTTTTAGGTTTCTCATCTCACATTTCATCTACTTCTCATCTCTTTGCTTAATAAGCCTTGAAAAGAAAATTGTTAATTAGATAAGTAAGTGTGAAAAGATGTAACCTTTTGTGTAAGTCCCTCTAGAGAGGGTAGACACTAGAAAGGTACAAGTATGGGTAAGCCCTTTCACAGATGAAGGACTTCATTTAGGGTATGAAAATTCTAGTGGGTCAAGGGATATGGAAACTCTAAGAGGTAGAGTATAGTTCCTAACCCTAACCCTAACCCTAACCCTAACCCTAACCCTAACCCTAGTTCTAAAACCTTAATCTTAAATTATGAGCATGGTGTGGTGATATGGAACACCACCCATATGAAACTTGAAATCAGGAATAAGAAAGATAAAGGGATGTGTTTAGGTGACCCAGTCTCCCATGTAGGTGTGCATGACGAGCATGACACTTATGTAAGAGGTTTTAAGAAATATAAGAACCCAATAGTTATATATAATTTGCTCAAACCCCTCATGCGGTCTCTAGAAGTTTGGTGATGATGGCCAAGCCCCTGAAGGGGAAGGATGATGTAGGGACCAACCCACTAGAGGGGAAGGTGGCCCAAGTTCATTGATTGGACAAAACCCATGAGGGGGGTAGCCCAGAGATTGAGGAAACATGGGTTGATAAGTTACAATGATAAAATTTGTGCATAATGATGAAAGAAAAAAGATATATATAAAACCTTTAGGGTTAGTGTTCCAACCTGGGGTGGGTCAACCTAAGAGTGGGAAGATGACCTATGAGGAAGGAAAAACCTTAGATCTTGGGATCCGGTTGTGGCTAGAGAGCTAAAACCCTCCTATGAGCCAAGAAGGCACCCTATGCTAAGACTTTCCCTTAAAAGGTAAGTGAATAAACATACTTAAGTATTGAGATAACCTTACTCCTCACCTAAAGAGGTGGAGTTTAAGGTATAAAGATGTTGAAGACGCTAAAGTAATTCATGAAGGTTTAGACATAGTGGTATATCATCACACATGTACTAGTTAATTCTTTCTAAAATTTATGCAACTCCTTAGGGGAGATTTTTATGCAAACATGTAATTATTTGGTCATTAATGAAAATTGTTTACTATTCTATATTATTCTTGAATCTGATCTTGGAATGTATGAGTAATGATTCACGACTTTAAGGTCTTTTGGACACTCAAAAGTGTGGGTCGTTACAATAATGTACTTATGTTTCATACACAACCTGATAGGAAGATTGTATATAACAATCATAATAGGCCAAGGCTATGTTAGCTGCTGAATGTATCATATGGATTCATCCAATCAGTACAAAGCCCAAGTTTTTGATTCTTGACTTCTTCACCAAATTTAGGGTACAATAAATCAATTTCTTCCACTATGGGGAATCAGACACATATCGTAGGATCCCATCATTATTTTTCTTTACCTCTACATGCCACCTTTAATTCTCTGCATCCATTGATTGACAAACAAGTGTTGAAACCATGATATTATAGGTAGATACCACATCGTCTTAGTAGGAGACCATTTTTGGACTTCCCCAAAGTCGTCATTTTATACCTTGACGCCCCACATTTTGGACAATCTTTCAAATTGACATAGTCCTTTTGAAATAACACACAGTCATTCGGGCATGCAGGTATCTTCTTAGCCTTCATTCCCATCATGCATAAAATTTTCTTTAATTCATATGTTGAGGTTTGAAGCTCGTTTCCTTCAAGAAGAATTTCTTTCAACAAAGACAATAATGACATGAAGCTTTTGCCGATCCATATAATTTTTAGCCTTCAGAGTATACAATCTCAACACAGTGCTCAACTTCATAAACTTAGTACAACCTATGTATAACAGTCTCTCAGCATCATGCACAATGTTTCTAAATAAGAAAGGTGGATTGGTGTGCTCAACTACAAAACTATCTAGCATCGCATCAACCATGTCTATCGAAATCAGTTCTTTCACATCTACATCATCAAAAACAACTTCTTCTTCAAAACAAGTGTTGCTATTGACATCTATTAATCTCATGGTTGGAATCTTTCCTTATCAGTACCATTCTATATAGTCCTGTAAAATCCCGTTGCACATGGCACAACTTTTGATTTTTTCAATAATGTCGAATTTCAAGTTGTTACTGTAATGCCTACATGGATAATAGAACCTATCTATAGGTCATTTCCTATGTTCTTCCATAAATCTTACAAACTGATCAAACCAGAAATAAACTGTGGGGTGTAACAATTTTGAATGGACATACATGCTCTATCCATTCTATAATCAAAGAGAAAACAAGTATTAAGGTTTAGGGTTTACATGATTAGGTTTTAGGGACTACAAATTAGGGTTTATCATTTAGGGTTTAGGGATAAGGGTTTATAGATTAGGATTTGTGGTTTACAGATTAGGGTTTAGGGTTCAGTAATGAATGTGTGTACCACCTATCCCACTCTTGAACACCTAATCTCACTAGCAAGTGTATAATGTGTATTTTGTTTTCAAGAAAATTTTGGCAACATTTCCCCACAGTTCTCCAAATACACTGATGTAGATGGGAAAACGTCCACCAACATATGTACTTAGAGAACAGACGAGAAAGTGGTGATAAAACATCTTGAAAACTAAATATACATTATGCACTTACATCCTAAGTAAGATTAAGTATTCAAGAACAGTCTCAAACTAGGGACTATCAAAAATTTACTCCTAGTGAGTAAATCTCAGACGAGTTTCTAAGCCAACAGATAATAGGGAAAGCAAGGTTAAGGTTCATCAAGACATGCTAGATCTTAGAAACATCAAGACATTGTAGATCTTAGAAAGATCAAATATTTAAGATTCACCAAGACATAATGGATTGTAGAAACATCACATATTCAAATTGATCAATGGGCCCAAATATACAAACACTTATACCCAAATAGTTTTTCCAATTCCAAATTAAAACCCTAGTTACATTTCATCATTCAATTTGAGGATTATTTTGACCTCATATAATTTCAGAGGCATTTTGAATCAATGTATCATCAAGAACTAACTGATTTATCATTAGACATTTTTATCATCAATCAAATGTGAATTTATGACCTAGGATAATACATAATACATGTATTTTTATAGCAAATCATAATACTATGTAGAATTTAATTACCTAAACGTAATACATGCATTTTCATAACAAATCAACAATTACATGTAAAGAAATAAAAAATAAAACTACCTGGAACGTCGGTGATGGTGGGGCGGGTGAGATGCTTGTCTGGTGCAACAATGATTGGTTTGGTCGGTGAAGATGGGAGGAAGATGGCAATGACGACTCTGTGAAGGAGAAGGTCATCTCTGTAAAGCGGGAGGATCTAAGAAGGATGATAACGGCTCCGTGGCGAGTTCTGTGAAGTGGGAGGCTAGTGGTTGGTGCCCCAAGCTTCTCACCGGAGATGGAGGAAGACGACAACAGCTATGGAGGAAGAGGTGGCGGCAGAGAAGTGTAGCAGCAACGGCGGTGGACAGCAGCTCGTCAGTGAAGAATGGGGCAGAATCGACATTGCTAGGTATCAGGAGAGTGATGAAATAAAGAACAGGGGGAAAGAAATTTCATGGGATGCATTAAGTGGACCATAGTCATCAGTTGTTCAAGAAAATCGATGACTACATACTTAGTCATTGGTTATATAAGAAAAAACGAGGATAGAGCTAGTACTTGGTCGTCGGTTTCACTAATAAGACCGGACGACTAATTCCATATCATAATAAAAAAGTAGACCTCAGTAACGGGATTTAGTCATCGGTATACATTGATATAAACGACGACTAAGTAAGCACTTATAGTCAGTTCCGAACTAGAAACTGATGACGGAGACCCTTCTCTAAATAAAAAAAGTCGACCTCAGCAAGGGGGATTGCGTTGTCGATTAGTTAGAAAAAATCAACGACTAAGAAGTAATTTGAGGGGGAAATATTTTCACAGGTTACATGGTGCGAACCATTCGACGTCGGTTTTTGACATAAAACTGACACCTATTGTGAAACTTTTCACGGGACGTTTTTGCGAAGAAACAACCGTCGCCAGATGTATTTTGGAAGTAAATTTTGTTAAACACGAAGGTGTCTGTTCTCGGTTCCCCTGACAACCGACGACTATCTTAAAATTTTTGGAGGCTAATATTTTTCACTGAAAATATATATATTGTGGGTTATTTTAGACTTCGATTTTGTTAGAAACTAAGAAGTTAAAGAAAAAGCGGTACCCGTATTTTTTCTAAATCGGTAGGACTTGATCAATGGTGACATTTGTACCATACAATCGACGTTTTACAGTCTATAGTGTCAGTTTATCAGTGGAACCGATGTCTGATAAAGTGACATTAGAGGTCAGAAATGTACTAATGTGTGTGTAGGATTGTGTTTAATTTGTGTGCACATATCAGAATTGTGTGTGTGTGTGTGTGTTTGTGGTTGGTTGGTTAGTGTCTTGGTTGTTATGGTGTCACAAACAGTTCAAGGTAATTTTTTCTCACACGTGTGGTTGATGGTGGTTGTGTTGGCCCTTGACTTGAAGGATGGAGTCTTTGCTTTGCATGTGCTATTTGAGATTGTAGATGGTTTCCGTACCAAAACTGCTTTGTTAGTGCGAATGATAGGATTCCAGGAAGAAGAGTATTACATTTATTCAATCTCACATGTAAAATGCTGATGTACTTCTTACCTCTTTGTTTCGGAGATCTCCTGGTTCTTATACCTTTTGCAAATATGGTTTGACTTATTATAATCTAATCTTGTTGCGACACGTGTAAGGAGCTCAACCAATACTAGCACTGGCAGATTAATTATGTTAGTTAATCATAAAGCTACCGCGCATAGCAAAAGTCACGCCGATTTTTTCCCCTCTTGTTTGTTCCCTAAACGCAACCATGATTGTTGGCTCCCAGGACCCAGGAGCCCAGCGTGGACGTCCGAGCACCCTCATTAGGTGACAAAAAGGCCACACAGCACCAGCGCAAAATGCACATGCTTAAATTCCTTCGTTAAACCCTATCGGTGCATGAGGAAGTTCTAATCTTAATGGGTTATTTTATCAGGACGTGCTAAATTCACGTGTGGTCATCGGATTTATTAATTTTTAATTGAGCAATTTGATGTGCACGGTAGTTTTTTTTTTTTGAAAATTTTCTTCCACAATTTCCCGTCCAAACTGAAAGGCAGATAGATAAAATTGAGAATGATGAGTGGATGAAAACAATTAATATGAGTCTGAAGACCTACAACATGGTTCCTTTCACAGTTTTGGGTTATAGATTTTTTACGAGTAATCTCAAGTGTATTCATTGCCACACCAAGAGGACGATGGTGAAATAACTCTCAATTGCATCCATCAGTAGAACAAGACATTGTTGGCAATGCAAACCCATTTTACTTGGTAGATCTAAGTGAGACGCAGGTGGGACACGAAGAAGAGATTGAGGTTAATTTCAACATTTTTTATGATCTGGATGTGGTATCGAAAAATTTTATTATATATTTTTACATGCCTTTTATCTTCTAGATCTGTTAGAACTAGGCACTACTTTGCTTGTTTGTCTAGGACGTGAGTGCATTTTAAACCATTATCTATATGATATGTGAACTAGGATTGAGGTCCATAGTTAAATTGGTTTATGTTACTAGGTTTTTAATGATTGGTGGTTAAGTATTTTTTGCATGTGAAACCATGATTGGTAGTATGGATGACCAATATCTAGATCTTCGGTAAACCAGATTTTTAATGAAAACTAGGTTCGTCTTTGTATAATTATCTGGGAGTCGAGTGCATTGCAAACCATTATTGATACAATTTCTGAACCAATTTTGATGTTCATAGTCAACCTGGATTCAGGATAACCAAGATTTGAATGATTGCTTATGAAGTATTTTTGTGCATGTGGAACAATAGTTTGCATTATTGCTGATCCAATATCTAAATTTTCACTAAATCGTCATCTTTCTGACAATGACACATGAATCAGTTCATATTTGCATTGGACGAGGTTGCGTAAGTGGCTTCCTGGAGCAAACAACATGATAGGGAAACCAAAATGATATTTTAAATCAGATTATATCATACAAATGATCTTTGGAACTATCAAATGCAATGGTTCCCTAGTCAAGTCAACTTTATGTTTGCAATTCCACCCCTCAATCTAGGTGGGTAAACATCCCCTTCTACTCAGAGTGCCTGATAACGGTCCCCATTCAGTTGGGGGATGAGTAAGGCACCATGGTTTCCTGGAGAAGGTAGTGGGAGGAGGAGGAACTCCTCATATGTGAAAGGTGAGTTTGATGTCAAAGATTATCTCTCCTACACTACCCCATTACTTCAATCCCCTTGTCCCAACCCCTACTTCTTCAATTTTGGTGCACTGGCCCAGTTGCTTTAGCCACCTTGCTCTGACCCCCACTGCACCGACGAACAATGCCCCACCCCACACTTCTCTGACGGCCTCCAGTTCCATGGCCACTACTTGTCTAGATCTTGAGCAGACACATGTTAAGTATTTTACCCCCATTCCCCTCATCGGTGCAAGAAATGATGATTGCAACTCCTCCAATGGTTTGTCCCACTTTTGCTTCAATTATCTGCTTTGCGAGATAGTTGGGATCCCTCTCCCTCCATTGCCTTACCCAACTTATTTTGGCCCTTATTTTCTCTAATCTATTTTCATATATATATATATATATGTGTGTGTGTGTGTGTGTGTGTGTGTGTGTGTGTATTCAAATCTACATATATAATCATGGTAGACAAGCTAATATATATACACTCGAGTGTATCCGAAGCAGAATACACTCAAGTAGTTTTTCATGATGCAATTTTTTTTTAAAAATCTAATCCATTGATCTTCTTAAACATCTCATGAACAACTCATACGCAAAATTTTAGCACATTTGGATATGTATAGCTCATGTTATGAAGACCGCAAAAATTATGCATTTCAAATTAGTTTCGCGCGTCGATTTTATTGCCCTTGGATGAGTGACTTACACTCATCCAAATGGGCTCAAAATTTGTATGTAGCCTAGTTATAGTATGACGGTGAAGATCAACAGTTTACATTTTGCAAAAAATAGTCTTGATATGAAAATACACTTGAGTGTATTCGTGCGATCCGTACACTTGAGTGTATTCTAGCCTGACTCTCTCTCTCTCTCTCTCTCTCTCTATATATATATATATATATATATATATATATATATATATTCAAATCTACATATATAATCATGGTAGACAAGCTCATCAACGTTGTGGTTTATTACTATCAAATAATTGTGCAAAAACACTAGTTTTACATGAAATTGAATATGCTCATTCATTTGAATCCACTTACACCCGTATTCAAATACTATACCTAGATATGTACACATACTAAAACAACATTGAGTTTATACTTGAGTGAGTTTTGCATTACGTTTGTCAATAATGACTGAAATATATCCTGTAGTGAACCATTATTACATAATATGATGCACCAATATTTAGTTTTTGAGCCATTATTATTCACCAATGCGAAATAAAATGGTACAATTTTTGTTACACTATTATGTGATAAAGTGATCCACTAGGATGGAGTTTTAGTTGACTCAATCTTGGTTTGCACTATAATTATAGCTGGAGAATGCTATGATTCATGTTTGGTTTTTAGTATGCTTCAATATTGGTACATGTTATAGTTCAATCCTAATGGATGGATCAAGGAATAAACCTTGGACATGGTTTTTGTATGACCATGTTGCTCAACATTGAGACGATTCGATCCATAAACCACAATATAAACTCAGCAGAAGCATTCGATTAGCAGCGGAACACAAAAATCACCGAAAATTAAAACTTTTTGAGACAAGATCTTGAAATCATAAAACTTCTTTCATAGAAACAAGATAAACAGTTTACATCTCTGTTAAATCACTTCTTGAGTAATTATATACAACCAGATATAAATTCTCAAGATTTGAAACCAAAAATCTCAGTCCACTAACTCCAAGGACCTGAGAGTACAGAGACGGCATAGGACTATCTAACTACAAGACTCAGCAGTCAGTATCTCCACCTGAGATTCACTGCTGCTCCTCGTGCTGCTGCTGTTGGTATTGATCACCTGTAGATTGGTTCCTTCGTCCTCGACGACCACCTAAAAAGTTGAAATCTACGGAGTGAGACAATTTTAAATAATTGTCCCAGCGAGAGTTATAACTCTCCTCCAGAAGCTTTATTATAGCAATCAAAGAACAACATAAGCAATAAAAGCTTTTAAGGCAATCAACAGCAGATTGACACTAAGTAAGACAACATCATTTAAGAAATATGTACTATGCAGTGTAACATCATTCATGTATCTCGTAATTCAACCTAAGCAGATATACTACGCGGTTGATTATGTTTTACAAACATCATTATGCCCTACGGAGATGAGGTATACCACTCATACTCCAACCGATCACTGTTAAGTCGCATCGGTATCATACCTAGGTCATCAAAAGAGTCGAATTCTTATGACCTCATCTTCCTCAGTCAGAGTGAGGATAAACACGCAGGACATCTAGTGTCTCTACTACTATAGCTCACCAAGGTATTCTAGTACTTCGCTATTAGAGTCACAGTGGCATTTTGTACTCTCTTCGACATCGAAAGATTTCTTGTTTATCTCTCATCGATGCGGTATAAAAGATTTCCTCGGGAGAATAGTGTTACATCACCCCAGCATAAACATATAGTGAAGGGTTGATGGATTAAGATACATCTACATCAATTCCTACACTAGGATGTAAGGATTTACACATCCATATTCCCCCACATACTCAAAAGTATGTGATCCAGGAGTTCCCTTAGGAAAACCTGTTTTACCATCATTTAACATCTGACAATGATGGATCTATGATCAGGGCTCTACATGGTATGATTATACTTGATTAGTTAGGTACATTTCAATATTCTTTTAACATCATACATGTTATCAAACATTAATCATTAGCATAGCAGCTATGAAAGTAGAAAACTAAATGTAACAAGTCTAACTCACATCAATTATCATTTCTTAATTATCTCATCACAAGTCATCTAATTAGCATGACCTTGATGATACTCATGGCTCTCACAGCCTATCAATCTCATAAGATGACACTTACTAGGAAAGAGGATATGTCACTATTCATAAAGCTAATAACATGCTTTCAATGAATATGGTATCATAATCCTTACCTGGATATGATCATCCTCATATAAGAACCTGCATGGTTAATTCAACTAATAATGATAAACAATTCATTTCAAGAGTTGTACCTTCATACTCTTACAAGAGTTAGGTTCCCTGATTTTCATCAATTAGGGTTTACTATTCACATTACATGTTATCACCCTAGAATTAGGGTTTACTATTCACTTCATGGTGAATTGAACTTATAACATCATCATGTATGAGAAACATCACCATTGATGCCTTCAGATTAGATTAAGATTCATCAATTATCATAATTAGGGTTTCCATGATCTCACATAGGTGGATCATACCTTAATCATGCACATTCATATACATTGAAGGTACTTTACTTGAGTTTCAACCATAAATGGTACTTTCTCTCTCCTCTTACTAATAGATGGTGATTACATCACTCTAGATTAGGTTAGGTCAAGTTCTCATTGATTAACATGAGCCAATTCACCACTATCAAGTCATTAGGGTTTGATTAAAACAAGGTATCTTTTAGTTGAACCCTTCAAGGGCATATTGGTAAAGTACACCCTTGATCACCATCATGGTTCAATCCATTAGTCACTTAGCCCCTTAATGTCTTAGGGTACCATTAGGGTTTAGATTAGACCACCATTGGACCAATTACACCTTCAAACGATTAAGCAAAAACAGCCCTAAAAGTCTCCAAACAGTTTCACCTCTCAACCTCCAAATGGTCTTGAGACCGTTTGGGGGCGTTGACCGTTTGGGCAATTTGATCTTCAAGACCGCATGGGTCACCAAGACTGCATGGGTGCGTTGACCGTTTGAGAAAAGTTGACCTCCAAACCGTTTGTGTAACATCCCTGACCTGGGTTATGAGTTAACCCTAGGTATTTTTGCCTAAATATGTGAATAAATCTTTGTGATTAACTCTGAGCATGTAATTAAGTTTCTCAGAAATGTATATTTCAGTATTTGCTCCTTTTTATTTAAAGTTGTAGCATTGTTTTGATATACAGGGACCTATGTGCAATTTACCCAGTTAAAAGGGTTGGTTTGCAATTTGCACATGTTGAGATGTTCCTCTGAGGATGAGACATCATGAGAATCTTTTTGGTAAAGTTTGAGGGATTTCCCAAGCTAGGGCACCAAGGTGCATCTGTGGAAGCAATCCCGGTGCTTAAAACCCTAATTTGGGGTAAAATGCAATTTACCCAAATTAAGGGATGTAAATTGTGAAATATGTCATCTAAAGTATCTTTTTAGACTCTTGCCATCATTTAGAGAAGAAATGATGAGGAAGTCACCTCAATTGAATTATCAAGTTATGAGATATGCCTTGTGATTGAATAATCAGGGTATATGTGCAATATCTCTTTATGTATGTACGTCATTATTAGCTTGCTCTCCTTTACCTTCTTTTCCTAATAACTTAGGAGAAGGTTTGTCCTTAGAATAAAGAGGAAGGGACGATCAAGTAAAGAAGGAGGGACCTAATTGGAATTATGGACAACTTATGAACTAATGGTAAAAATCCTACCCCATGTATATAAGCTCTCCTTCCCTTAGTTGCAAGGGAACTCACCCTTCGTTCCCTTACTGTTTCATTTCACCAAAGACGATCAAGGACTATCTTGGAGCTCAAGAGGAACGACCAAGGGTGCAAGGTAGGTTTGGGATCTTCTTCTTGCCTAATTCCATGATTAGAATTCGAATTCAAGGTCATCTTCATGGCTAATTCTCGAAACCCTATCTTTCTAGCCATCTCTATTCATCCTTCCTTGGAGTTTTCACCTTGGCCAACCTGTGGGAACTCAAGGAAGCCATTAGATCTTGGAGCTTGAAAGCTTGGAGCTCAAGAAGAAAGCTTTAGGCGGGTTTTATAACTCTAAACCCATGCTTTACTATGTGCATCTTTATATGCGTTTTGATGATATCTCTTAGTGTTTCCCTACTTTTCCCTGCTATTTTGCAAGCAAACCCGTGGGATATCTGTACTGTTCTTGAGCTAGAAGATGAAGGCGTGATTTCCAAGAAAAACCCACCGCTTTTCTTTACCTTAAACGGTCCTAACAGTTTGCTCTCTCGGACTCAAGACCGCGAGGTGAGCAAACGGTCTCGAGACCGCGACAGGGAAAACGGTCTCAAGACCGTTTGGCCCCGTTGACCGAGCGTGGACCGTATAAGAAATCTGTCCCTAATTATATAGGCTAATTACCATCAAAATTTGGGAGACTAACTCCAAAGGAATCGGGAGAGATGACCTTTTTAAGTCACAACTTTAAATGAATTAATTGCTGATTTTCAAACGGTCTGGAATTGCCTTTTTGGGCAAATGGTCTCAAGACCGTGTAAGGTCGTTGACTAAGCATTGACCGTATGAGATTACTGTTCAAAATTATGTTAATTAACAACTCACTAAGTTTGACGGTCTAATTCCAAACGGGCTAAGAGTTGAAGGGTGAATACTAGGGCTAGCCCTAGGTGAAAGCAGTACTGAAATTATGGTGACTTAATTAGGGTTTTTTGGGTTGATTGACCTAAACGGTCCCAAGACCGTTTGGGGGTCACCAAACGGTCTCAAGACCGCGAGGGCAATCAACCAAGACCGTTTGGAGGTCTGGGGTCAAGATTTGTTGACCAATTGAAGGTACTTTTACACCAATTTACATTGCAATCAAATATTGATATAACCATCAACTCAATTTGTTCAACCTTGATGAATTTCCACTAGAATCCAAATATTTGATGGGAAAACGGTCTCAAGACAGTTTGGAACTCATCCAAACGGTCTCAAGACCAAGAGGACAATCACCCAAGACCGTTTGAAGGTCTAGGGTTGAGTAATTTGACCAATTGAGGACCCAATTGTAAATAAGTTATCAATTTAATCAAAATTCTGTTTTGTGGTCCAATCATGGTTCAACCCCTATCAAATCACCTTATACTTTGATGAAATCTTGTGAAACCGGTCTCAATACCATGTGGGGTCCACCCACATGACCTCAAGACCGTTTGGGCCAAGTTTGGGCCCAATTGGAGCTCAATTGAAGGGTTCAACCTTGTGTTGATGCACACTGTTGAGTGCTGATGGGTGAACATTGATAAACCCTAATTGAATCAATTTCAACCATAATTGGTTAACCATTATGGGTCAATTGAATGACCAAGTGATCAAGCATAATCTTAATTGACTAAATCTATAAGAGGCCAACATAGCTTTGACCATTTGAGGGCTTCAACATGGGTTGACATTATCAGTTGCATCTTTGAGCCTTGTTGAAGGACCAAGCGGCTGAGACCATGAGAGCCTCGCGGTCTCAAGACCGTGAGAGGGCTCACGGTCTCAAGACCATGAGGGGGCTCATGGTCTCAAGACCGAGAGGAGGCTCGTGGTCTCAAGACCGCGAAGGGCCTCGCGGTCCTGAGGTCAAAGAAGGGCAAACGGTCTACATGACCCTCGCGGTCTCAACTCAAATTGGTTTTCACGGTCTCAACATTAACTTGAACCAATGGGAGGCTTCGCGGTCTTGAACCTTTGAAGAGGCTCGTGGTCTTGAAGCCTAAGGGGGCTCGCGGTCTTGGAGTTAGAAAGAGGCTCGCGGTCCTGAAGGGTCAAAGTGGGCAAACGGTCAACACTTTCAACCAATTTCAATCCAATTGATGATTAATTATTGAAATCAATCAATGTGATTCAAGGTTGACCTCATTCAATCATTTGATGATGTAACTGGTTCAATGTTGCCCAAATCAAACCCTAATGATAATCTAGGATAATAAGGGGTTATTTGACTAAGGGTTTTGACCATGATGATGATCTGGGATGAATTACCAATATACCCCTGAAGGGTCAATTGAGTTATACCTTGCTCAATTCAAACCCTAAATTACATGAGAATGATGTTTTTAGTCATAATGACTCTATCCAACTTGATCTAGTCTAATGTTATCATCCATAATTAGTATGATGAAAGAGAAAGTACTTCTAGAGAGAGAAAGTACCCCAGAGAGAGAAAGTAACTCTAAAACACATAATGATGATGTTTTCGGCTATGTTAGCCTATGATGACTCAATCCAACCTGTTTTAGAGTGATGTTGACATCACCTAACCTTATGATGAGAGAGAAAGTAATTCTAGAGAGAGAAAGTACTTCTAGAGAGAGAAATTACCCTTTTTAAATGGAAACTCAATTGAAGCATACCCAATATATAGAAATGAGCATAATTAGGGTATGATCCACCTGTGTGAGATCATAGAAACCCTAATTATGATAAATGATGAACCTTTAACTAAACCAAGAGCATCAATGAAGATGTTACTCATACATGATGATGTTATGAGTTTAATTCACCTGGATGTGAATAGTAAACCCTAATTCAAGGGTGATGACATGTAATGTGAATAGTAAACCCTAATTTAAGGGTAATGGCATGCTTTTGAATATTAAACTCTTATGACAAGAGTAGGAAGGATATTCCTTATTTTTGTATTACCTTTATCAGTTGTATTAACCATGCAGGTTCTGATATGAAGGTAATCATATCCAGGTATGGATGTTGATGTTATATTCATTAAAGGCATGCTGTTAGCCTTATGAATAAGTAAAGTAATCTGATGCCTTGCCAGTGGCATCCTATGCTGATAATGGGCTATGAGAGCCATGAATACCATCAAGGTCATGCCTTAGAGATGACTTGTGATGAGGATAATGAGAGATGATGATTGATATGAGTTAGGCCTGTTACATTTAGTATTCTTCTTTTATAGCTGTTATGCTATTGTTATTGTTTGCAGAACAATGTATGCTGTTAAAGAATACTGAATGTACCTAACTAATCAAGTATAATGTAGAGCCCTGATCATAGATCCATCATTGTCAGAAATTAAATGATGGTGAAACAGGTTTTCCTCAGGGAACTCCTGGAGCACATACTTTTGAGTATGTGGGGTACATGGATGTGTAGAACCTTACATCCTAGTGTAGGAAAGTGATGTAGATGTGGAATCCATCCATCCTTCACTATAGTTCCATACCGTATCAGTGGTAGGTAAACATGAAACCTCCTGATGACGAAGAAAGCACATATATTCGTATCAGTGGTAGGTAAATATGAAATCTCCTGATGACGAAGAGAGTACAGAACGCCACTGTGACTCTAGAATAGCAAAGGACCAGTTTACCCTGGTGAGCTATATTAAGTAGAGGCACAAGATGTCCTACAAGTAATCCTCTCACTGACTGAGGAAGGTGAAGGTCATGATAATCCGGCTCTCTTAATGACCTATGTATGATACTGATGTGACTTCTCAGCGATCAGTTGGAGTATGAGTGGTAAGCCTCATCTCCACAGGGCATAATGTTGTTTGTAAAACATAATCAACCATGTGGTATAACTTGTTAGAGATGACTCCAAGTTAGTTGGTTGATGTTATATTGCAATAATGTTGATATTCCCCATATCTCCTAAATTGTAGAGATCTTGTTATACCTGCAACTGTTATAGAATGCTTTGAAGGCTTTACTGTTTAAGGTATTCTTTGATGTTATAATAAAGCTTCTGGCGAAGAGTTATAACTCTCGCTGGGACAATTATGTATAATTGTCTCACCCCGTAGGCTTCAACCTTTTTAGGTGGACGTCGGAGACGAAGGAACCAGCCTACAGGTGACCAGTCTCAGCAGCAGCAGCACCAGGGGCAGCAATAATCTCAGGTGGAGATTTGTCCTGCCATGTGGTGTAGTTAGAGTCAGTCCTATGTGTCCTCTATACTCTCAGGTCTTGGAGTCTTGTGTTATGTGATCTTGAGATTTTGTATCTTGATGTATATAATTACTCAAGAAGTAATTATCTTGAGATGTAAACAGTTACCTCTCTTTATGAAAGGAGTTTTTATGGATACAAGTTCTTATCTCGAAAAGTTTTAATTTCCCGTGATTTTGTCTTCCGCTGATTACCGATTCGCTTCCGCTAAGTTTTAATCGTGTTTATGTTATGGTTTGGAGATCAGAGCCCACAACTAGTGGTATCAGAGCTCCAGGTTCAGTTGAGTCTACAGAGGCATAGGACTTAGGATGTTGAGTCTACCTTTAGTACTCCTTCCTTATCTAATAGAATCTTCTGCTCCTCAGGAGAAGAAGATACATAAGAATGTCAGAACATCGTGATGAGCACGTGGCATAGAGTAGTGCTAGTGCACCTCGAGGCGGTGCAAGAGTTCCGAGAATAGAACAACCCGCACCTGAGTCGCCAAGAGAGCCACCCCAGTTCGACCCAGCTGACATGAGTGATCCAGCTGTACAGACAATGTTCGGGCAGTTTATGACTGCCATGACACATATAACCGATAGGATGCCCATTCCTACACCTAGGGCACCTGTCCAGCCTGAAGCACAAGGTATTGGTAAGACATTCGAACGACTTCGTCGTGTCGGAGCTACCGAGTACTTCGGAACTGCCGACCCTGCAGATGCTGACTTATGGTTGACAGAGTTGGAGAAGGCTTTCAGGATTCTTAAGATTCCGGAAGCTGAGAAGGTTAGACATGCTGTCTATCTTCTCAAAGGCAGTGCTGGTCACTGGTGGAACATGGAAGAGCAGAAGAGACCTGGAGTAGAGTTCTCATGGGAAGAGTTTCGTCGGGAATTTATCAATAGATATTTTCCAAAGACCTTCCTAGATGAGAAGATCTCTCAGTTTGAGAAATGAAGGCAGGGTATGATGAACATTAGTGAGTATGAAGCTAAGTTCATGGAGTTGTTGTGGTTCTATCCGCACATGGCTGCTACGGATGAGGAAAGAATCAGAAGATTCGAGAAGGGTTTGAATTCCGATATGTCAACCCCTGTGTCTGCCTTAGAAAACAGAGAGAGATTCTCTACCTTCATTGAGTCAGTCCGAAGGATAGAGAGATCTGTGGTTGAGAAAAGACAAACCCATAAAAGATATCCACAGTTCCAGGGTTCTTCATCTAGGGATTCCAAGAAACCTAGATTCTCTGCACCTAACCCTCCACCACCCAGATCGAGTTTTCAAACTCAATGGACACCAAGCAGAGGTAGAGGACGGAGTCAACCGCTTCAAGGGACGCACAGTTCTGCATTAGTGTCAGTTACTGGGCCACCCAGACCACAACAACAGGAGAAGAGTTGCTACAACTGTGGTAAGGTGGGACACTTGATGAAGGATTGTCCTTCTAGGCCTGTCGGTGTGACACAACAACCCCCGAGACAGAATCAACAGGGATCTCAGAATAGACAACATCAAGGAGCAGCTCGAGGACGTGGACAAGCGTCTCAAGCTGGATCATCAGCACCACCTCAACACCAGGCGACTGCGAGGTTCTATGCTATGAACCCACCTGAGGCAGCGGTCAATCCACGGGTAGTGGCAGGTCAGATGAAACTTTTATATTCCGATATGTCTATATCATGTGATGTATCTGTTCTGATTGATTCGGGTGCTACACACTCTTTCATCACTCGAGAAGTGATTCGTAACTGTAATATGACTGTTAGTCATAGGACAGATAGTTTGTTGTTAGAAACTCCGTTGAGTGGGTCTGCCGTTTTGCAGGAAGTATGTTCTCCCTGCATCCTCTTCTTTTCTGACAATCGAATTCAAGTGGACCTTATACCACTTGATATGCAGGGGTTTGATATAATCCTTGGGATGGATACCTTAGAAAGGTATAGAGTTGTCTTGGATTGTGAGTCCAAGTTGGCTGTGTTTGCTGATGAAAGCAGCACATGGATCTTTCAAGGTGAAAGAAAGATTCTGCCTACCTGTCTTGTATCAGCTATGGTTGCTGATAAGTTGTTGAGGCAAGGATGTTATGCATTCTTGGCCCATGTGGTAGATGTTACCAAGGAAAGTTCCAATCCTGCCGAAGTTCCCATAGTCAGGGAATTCGAAGATGTGTTTCCTGAAGAACTTCCTGGTATACCACCACCTCGGGAGATTGATTTTGAAATTAATCTGATCCCAGATACAAAACCCATATCTCAAACTCCGTATAGGATGGCGCCTGCCGAGATGGCAGAACTCAAGAAACAGCTTCAAGAGTTACTTGAGAGAGGTTTTATCCGACCGAGTACTTCACCTTGGGGTGCTCCGGTCTTGTTTGTTAAAAAGAAAGATGGGTCAATGCGGTTATGCATCGACTACAGACAACTCAATAAAGTAACAATAAAGAATAAGTATCCTCTGCCGAGGATTGATGATCTCTTTGACCAGTTGCGTGGTGCAACAGTCTTTTCAAAGATAGACTTGAGGTCTGGATATCATCAACTCCGTATTAAGGATAGTGACATATCCAAGTCTGCCTTTAGGACAAGATATGGTCACTATGAGTTCACGGTTATGTCGTTTGGATTAACCAATGCACCAGCTGCATTCATGGAACTCATGAATAGAGTTTTTCAACCTTTCCTTGATCAGTGTGTTGTCGTCTTCATAGATGACATACTGATTTATAGTAAGGATGCCCAGCAGCATGAGAAACATCTTCACCAAGTTTTGACCTTGCTAAGAGAACATAAGATGTACGCCAAGTTTAGCAAGTGTGAGTTCTGGCTGCCGGAGGTATCTTTTCTTGGACATGTAATATCCGCCTCGAGAATTCGAGTTGACCCTACAAAGGTAGAATCTGTTCTACAATGGGAACAACCGAAGACACCGACGGAGATTCGAAGTTTCTTGGGGTTAGCTGGCTATTATCGAAGGTTCATCAAGAACTTTAGTTCTATAGCTTTACCTTTGACCAAGTTAACCCGGAAAGATGTTCCTTTTTCTTGGAGTGATAAGTGTCAACAATCTTTCCAGCTGCTGAAAGAGAGGTTGACAAGTGCACCTGTGCTAGTGCTACCTGAACAAGGAAAAGGGTATATAGTTTTCTGTGATGCTTCCAAAAATGGACTAGGATGTGTGTTGATGCATGATAAACAAGTGATTTCTTTTGCTTCCCGACAACTTAAGAAACACGAGGAGAATTATCCGACACACGATCTAGAGTTAGCTGCTGTGGTTCATGCCTTGAAGATTTGGAGGCATTACCTCTACGGAGAAACATTCCAGATTTTCACAGACCACAAAAACCTTAAGTATATCTTCTCTCAGCATGAGCTCAACATGAGGCAACGTCGCTGGATGGAATTAATCAAGGACTACGACTGTACAATTGATTACCATCCAGGCAAGGACAATGTTGTTGCAGATGCCTTGAGTAGGAAATCAGCAACCTCAACCATGAATACAGCACAACTAAACTCTTTAGTATGCTCTAGAAGAGATATGATTATCTCTTTAAGGCAAGACAATGTACAGTTGAAGGTGTCATTGTTAACCAGTTTGTTAGCTGAAATGCATATTAAACCTACTCTAAGGGAGCAGATTAAAGAGGCACAACTAGGTAATACTGCAGTTCAACATATAAGATCTGAGTATGGAAATGAGACAGAAGATGGGTTTCATGACTCAAAAGATCAAGTACCTTGTTATAATGGAAGAATGATAGTACCAGATGTGGACAACTTGAGAAAGTTAGTCTTGGAAGAAGCCCATTCTTCCATGTATGCTATGCATCCCGGGAGCACCAAGATGTATCGGAATTTGAAAGATTTGTATTGGTGGCCAGGGATGAAGAAGGACGTTGCAGAGTTTGTTCTGAGGTGTCCCGTGTGTCAGCAAGTTAAAGCTGAACACCAGAAGCCTGCAGGGACAATGCAACCTTTACCCATATCACAGTGGAAGTGGGACCATGTGACCATAGACTTTGTTGTTGGCCTACCCAGGACAAGCAAAGGACATGATTCCATTTGGGTAATTGTTGATAGGTTGACTAAGACAACACATTTCTTACCTGTCAAAACAACCTATTCTGCTGAAAAGTTATCAGAGTTGTATGTTCAAGAGATAGTGCGTTTGCACGGAGTTCCGGTCACAATAGTTTCTGACAGAAGTCCTCAGTTTACAAGTCATTTCTGGGAACAGTTACACAGAGCCTTAGGCACCAAGCTAAGGTTTAGTACGGCCTTTCATCCGCAGACTGATGGACAGTCGGAAAGGACCATACAGACCCTAGAAGACTTGTTGAGAGCATGTGTCCTTCAGTTCACCGGAAGTTGGGATCTACACCTAAGCTTGATAGAGTTTTCCTATAACAATAGCTATCAGCATAGTATTGATATGGCACCTTATGAAGCCTTATATGGTAGACGTTGTAGATCACCCTTGTGTTGGTTTGAGATTGGTGAGCACCAGTTGTTAGGTCCTGACCTGGTGCAGCAAACCACAGAAAAGATTAAAGTTATACAACATAAGATTAAGACTGCTCAGGATAGGCAGAAATCTTATGCTGACAAACGTTGTAGACCCTTAGAATTCCAGGTTGGAGACAGAGTGTATCTCAAGGTCTCACCTTGGAAAGGGGTCCTTCGTTTTGGAAGAAAAGGGAAGTTAGCTCCTAGATATATGGGGCCTTACCCAATCATTGAACGGATTGGAAAGGTAGCATATAGACTAGAGCTACCACCTGAGTTACAGAGGTTACATCCTGTGTTTCACATTTCTATGTTGAAGAAATGTCACCCAGACACCGAGTCAGTTCTACAACCTATGGAGGTAGAATTGAATGATGACATATCCTACGAGGAGGGACCAGTGTCAATCCTTGATAAACGAATTAAAAAGTTAAAGAAGAAAGATATAAGTCTTGTGAAAGTCCTCTGGAACCATCGTGGTATTGAAGAAGCCACTTGGGAGTTAGAGGATGAGATGAAAAGGAAGTATCCTGCCCTTTTCTCTTAGTATGTTTTATCGATTTCGTGGACGAAATCCTTGTAAGGGGTGGATAATTTGTAACATCCCTGACCTGGGTTATGAGTTAACCCTAGGTATTTTTGCCTAAATATGTGAATAAATCTTTGTGATTAACTCTGAGCATGTAATTAAGTTTCTCAGAAATGTATATTTCAGTATTTGCTCCTTTTTATTTAAAGTTGTAGCATTGTTTTGATATACAGGGACCTATGTGCAATTTACCCAGTTAAAAGGGTTGGTTTGCAATTTGCACATGTTGAGATGTTCCTCTAAGGATGAGACATCATGAGAATCTTTTTGGTAAAGTTTGAGGGATTTCCCAAGCTAGGGCACCAAGGTGCAGCTGTGGAAGCAATCCCGGTGCTTCAAACCCTAATTTGGGGTAAAATGCAATTTACCCAAATTAAGGGATGTAAATTGTGAAATATGTCATCTAAAGTATCTTTTTAGACTCTTGCCATCATTTAGAGAAGAAATGATGAGGAAGTCACCTCAATTGAATTATCAAGTTATGAGATATGCCTTGTGATTGAATAATCAGGGTATATGTGCAATATCTCTTTATGTATGTACCTCATTATTAGCTTGCTCTCCTTTACCTTCTTTTCCTAAGACCTTAGGAGAAGGTTTGTCCTTAGAATAAAGAGGAAGGGACGATCAAGTAAAGAAGGAGGGACCTAATTGGAATTATGGACAACTTATGAACTAATGGTAAAAATCCTACCCCATGTATATAAGCTCTCCTTCCCTTAGTTGCAAGGGAACTCACCCTTCGTTCCCTTACTGTTTCATTTCACCAAAGACGATAAAGTACTATCTTGGAGCTCAAGAGGAACGACCAAGGGTGCAAGGTAGGTTTGGGATCTTCTTCTTGCCTAATTCCATGATTAGAATTCGAATTCAAGGTCATCTTCATGGCTAATTCTCGAAACCCTATCTTTCTAGCCATCTCTTTTCATCCTTCCTTGGAGTTTTCACCTTGGCCAACCTGTGGGAACTCAAGGACGCCATTATAGCTTGGATCTTGAAAGCTTGGAGCTCAAGAAGCATGCTTTAGGCGGGTTTTATAACTCTAAACCCATGCTTTACTATGTGCATCTTTATATGCGTTTTGATGATAGCGCTTAGTGTTTCCCTACTTTTCCCTGCTATTTTGCAAGCAAACCCGTGGGATATCTGTACTGATCTTGAGCTAGACGATGAAGGCGTGATTTCCAAGAAAAACCCACCGCTTTGCTTTTCCTTAAACGGTCCTAACAGTTTGCTCTCTCGGACTCAAGACCGCGAGGTGAGCAAACGGTCTTGAGACCGCGACAGGGCAAACGGTCTCAAGACCGTTTGTCCCCGTTGAGCGAGCGTGGACCGTATAAGAAATCTGTCCCTAATTATATAGGATAATTGCCCTCAAAATTTGGGAGACTAACTCCAAAGGAATCGGGAGATATGACCTTTTTAAGTCACAACTTTAAATGAATTAATTGCTGATTTTCAAACGGTCTGGAATTGCCTTTTTGGGCAAACGGTCTCAAGACCGTGTAAGGTCGTTGACTAAGCGTTGACCGTATGAGATTAATGTTCAAAATTATGTTAATTAACAACTCACCAAGTTTGATGGTCTAATTCCAAACGGGCTAAGAGTTGAAGGGTGAATACTAGGGCTAACCCTAGGTGAAATCAGTACTGAAATTATGGTGACTTAATTAGGGTTTTTAGGGTTGATTGACCTAAACGGTCTCAAGACCGTTTGGGGGTCACCAAACGGTCTCAAGACCGCGAGGGCAATCAACCAAGACCGTTTGGAGGTCTGGGGTCAAGATTTGTTGACCAATTGAAGGTACTTTTACACCAATTTACATTGCAATCAAATATTGATATAACCATCAACTCAATTTGTTCAACCTTGATGAATTTCCACTAGAATCCAAAAATTTGATGGGCAAACGGTCTCAAGACCGTTTGGAACTCATCCAAACGGTCTCAAGACCGAGAGGAAAATCACCCAAGACCGTTTGAAGGTCTAGGGTTGAGTAATTTGACCAATTGAGGACCCAACTGTAAATAAGTTATCAATTTAATCAAAATTCTGTTTTGTGGTCCAATCATGGTTCAACCCCTATCAAATCACCTTCTACTTTGATGAAATCTTGGGAAAACGGTCTCAATACCATATGGGGTCCACCCACATGACCTCAAGACCGTTTGGGCCAAGTTTGGGCCCAATTGGATCTCAATTGAAGGATTCAACCTTGTGTTGATGCACACTGTTGAGTGTTGATGGGTGAACATTGATAAACCCTAATTGAATCAATTTCAACCATAATTGGTTAACCATTATGGGTCAATTGAATGACCAAGTGATCAAGCATAATCTTAATTGACTAAATCTATAAGAGGCCAACATAGCTTTGACCATTTGAGGGCTTCAACATGGGTTGACATTATCGGTTGCATCTTTGAGCCTTGTTGAAGGACCAAGCGACTGAGACCATGAGAGCCTCGCGGTCTCAAGACCGTGAGAGGGCTCATGGTCTCAAGACCGTGAGGGGGCTCACGGTCTCAAGACCGAGAGGAGGCTCGTGGTCTCAAGACCGTGAAGGGCCTCGTGGTCCTGAGGTCAAAGAAGGGCAAACGGTCTACATGACCCTCGCGGTCTCAACTCAAATTGGTTTTCGCGGTCTCAACATTAACTTGAACCAATGGGAGGCTTCGCGGTCTTGAACCTTTGAAGAGGCTCGCGGTCTTGAAGCCTAAGGGGGCTCGCGGTCTTGGAGTTAGAAAGAGGCTCGCGGTCCTGAAGGGTCAAAGTGGGCAAACGGTCAACACTTTCAACCAATTTCAATCCAATTGATGATTAATTATTGAAATCAATCAATGTGATTCAAGGTTGACCTCATTCAATCATTTGATGATGTAACTGGTTCAATGTTGCCCAAATCAAACCCTAATGATAATCTAGGATAATAAGGGGTTATTTGACTAAGGGTTTTGACCATGATGATGATCTGGGATGAATTACCAATATACCCCTGAAGGGTCAATTGAGTTATACCTTGCTCAATTCAAACCCTAAATTACATGAGAATGATGTTTTTAGTCATAATGACTCTATCCAACTTGATCTAGTCTAATGATATCATCCATCATTAGTATGATGAAAGAGAAAGTACTTCTAGAGAGAGAAAGTACCCCAGAGAGAGAAAGTAACTCTAAATCACATAATGATGATGTTTTCGGCTATGTTAGCCTATGATGACTCAATCCAACCTGTTTTAGAGTGATGTTGACATCACCTAACCTTATGATGAGAGAGAAAGTACTTCTAGAGAGAGAAAGTACTTCTAGAGAGAGAAAGTACCCTTTTTAAATGGAAACTCAATTGAAGCATACCCAATACACAGAAATGAGCATAATTAGGGTATGATCCACATGTGTGAGATCATAGAAACCCTAATTATGATAAATGATGAACCTTTAACTCTACCAAGAGCATCAATGAAGATGTTACTCATACATGATGATGTTATGAGTTTAATTCACCTGGATGTGAATAGTAAACCCTAATTCAAGGGTGATGACATGTAATGTGAATAGTAAACCCTAATTTAAGGGTAATGGCATGCTTTTGAATATTAAACTCTTATGACAAGAGTAGGAAGGATATTCCTTATTTTTGTATTACCTTTATCAGTTGTATTAACCATGCAGGTTCTGATATGAAGGTAATCATATCCAGGTATGGATGTTGATGTTATATTCATTAAAGGCATGTTGTTAGCCTTATGAATAAGTAAAGTAATCTGATGCCTTGCCAGTGGCATCCTATGCTGATAATGGGCTATGAGAGCCATGAATACCATCAAGGTCATGCCTTAGAGATGACTTGTGATGAGGATAATGAGAGATGATGATTGATATGAGTTAGGCCTGTTACATTTAGTATTCTTCTTTTATAGCTGTTATGCTATTGGTATTGTTTACAGAACAATATATGCTGTTAAAGAATACTGAATGTACCTAACTAATCAAGTATAATGTAGAGCCCTGATCATAGATCCATCATTGTCAGAAATTAAATGATGGTGAAACAGGTTTTCCTCAGGGAACTCCTGGAGCACATACTTTTGAGTATGTGGGGTACATGGATGTGTAGAGCCTTACATCCTAGTGTAGGAAAGTGATGTAGATGTGGAATCCATCCATCCTTCACTATAGTTCCTAACGTATCAGTGGTAGGTAAACATGAAACCTCCTGATGACGAAGAAAGCACAGATATCCGTATCAGTGGTAGGTAAATATGAAATCTCCTGATGACGAAGAGAGTACAGAACGCCACTGTGACTCTAGAATAGCGAAGGACCAGTTTACCCTGGTGAGCTATATTAAGTAGAGGCACAAGATGTCCTACAAGTAATCCTCTCACTGACTGAGGAAGGTGAAGGTCATGAGAATCCGGCTCTCTTAATGACCTATGTATGATACTGATGTGACTTCTCAGCGATCAGTTGGAGTATGAGTGGTAAGCCTCATCTCCACAGGGCATAATGTTGTTTGTAAAACATAATCAACCATGTAGTATAACTTGTTAGAGATGACTCCAAGTTAGTTGGTTGATGTTACATTGCAATAATGTTGATATTCCCCATATCTCCTAAATTGTAGAGATCTTGTTATACCTGCAACTGTTATAGAATGCTTTGAAGGCTTTACTGTTTAAGGTATTCTTTGATGTTATAATAAAGCTTCTGGCGAAGAGTTATAACTCTCGCTGGGACAATTATGTATAATTGTCTCACCCCGTAGGCTTCAACCTTTTTAGGTGGACGTCGGAGACGAAGGAACCAGCCTACAGGTGACCAGTCTCAGCAGCAGCAGCACCAGGGGCAGCAATAATCTCAGGTGGAGATTTGTCCAGCCATGTGGTGTAGTTAGAGTCAGTCCTATGTGTCCTCTGTACTCTCAGGTCTTGGAGTCTTGTGTTATGTGATCTTGAGATTTTGTATCTTGATGTATATAATTACTCAAGAAGTAATTATCCTGAGATGTAAACAGTTACCTCTCTTTATGAAAGGAGTTTTTATGGATACAAGTTCTTATCTCGAAAAGTTTTAATTTCCCGTGATTTTGTCTTCCGCTGATTACCGATTCGCTTCCGCTAAGTTTTAATCGTGTTTATGTTATGGTTTGGAGATCAGAGCCCACAGTTTGAAGTTATGTGACTTGAAACCATTTGATCTTAAATGATCTTGAGATCGATTGGACCAAACGACCTTGAGATCGTTTGAGCCCAAACGGTCTTGAGACCGTTTGGTCCAAATGGGCTCAAAACCGTATGGACCTCAAAGGTGAATCAAATGTTATAATCGATTATGGTTATCTATGGTGAAGCCTCCAATTGGCCATAAACTTGTTAACCACTTGTAAATTGAGTCAATTAGGGTCAGCCTTAATCAATTGGACACCAAATTGACCCTCAATTGAAAGCCAATTAGGGTTGAGTCCAACTCAATTAGGGTTTTCAATCAGCTAATCATCAATGTTCAACAATGTGAATCAAATTGAGGTTGAACCCATCAATTGACATCCAATTGGGCCCAAACTTGGCCCAAACGATCTTGAGATCGTTTGGACATCCTCCAAACAATCTTGAGACCGTTTTCCCAAAGTTTCATCAAAATCTAAGTCGATTGGATAAAGATTGAACCCTAATTAGGTCTAAAATCAGCACTTTTATCAGTTCATCAACCTATTGTGATTGGACCCTCAAACCATCAAATTTCCTTAACCCTAGACCTACAAACGGTCTTGGGTTGTCACCAAACGGTCTTGAGACCGTTTGAGTGAACCCCCAAATAGTCTTGAGACCGTTTGGGTCCTTCAACCCAAAGTTCACCAAAATCTATCCTTGAAATCAGCAAATCAACCCGATTAGGGTTTGGGGGGGTTGAAATGCCTTCAACTTGTGATTGATTTGGAATTAGGTTATGATTCTTTGTAGAAATTAAATTCAACATGTTTACAACAGACCTCTAAATGGTCTTCCCTTGGTCAACCCTATCAAACGGTCTTGGAGACCGTTTGATTCTAAACGGTCTTGCAAGACCGCATGAGATCAAACGGTTTGAGACCGTTTGATTTCAAATGGTTTGCAAACCGTTTAGACCAAAAGGTCCAAGGTCGTTTGATAAAGTTGCCTAGGAATTCACGCCCATCTTCTTCAACATCTGTTCAGGTTGGTTACTCCACGGATTTCTTGCAAAAGTGCAAGGAAGAATGGGGAAGAAGAAGAACTAAGTACTTAATTGGCAAGAACATAGATATGCATAATAAAGCAAGAAGTTTAGAGTTATAAAACCCGCCTCAAACATTGTTCCTAGAGCTCCAAGATTCCAAGCTTCAAGCCTTTAATGGCGTCTTGAGTTCCACAGGTTGGCCAAAGGTGATTCTCCAAGGAAAGGATGGGGATGGTCGGCTAGAACAAGAAACCTAAGTGAGTTAACCATAAAACCAACCTTATACAAGGAATTCCTCCAAGAATCCGAGCTAGAAGATGGTCTCCTATCACCTTAGAACAAGTTGGTCATCTTCTTGAGTTATAGAGCTCTGCCTTGGTCGGTTGAGCAAGATGAGAAGTGAAGAAGAGAAGGGGGTACGTTTACTTGGTTTGCAAAGGAAGAAGCTTATATAGCTTAGGTTAGTTTTCACCATAAGGACCTCTAGTTTATGGATTTCTCATCTAGGTCCCTCCTTCCTTCTAAGGAACGTCCAAACCATCATAACTTAAGAAAAGCCCATCAAAACTCAAGATCTAAGGGTAAAGAAAGCCAACATGCAAACTAAGGTACATATATAAAGGGTCTCCTTACTCATACTAGGTGGTTTTACTACAAAGGTCATTCTTCTTATCTGATTATTCAATTGAAGCGCCCCTTTCATCATTTCTACTCTAAATGACGTCAAGAGTCATAAACGATATTCTAGAAGGTGTATTTTACAAGTTGCACCGCACATTTTCGGTAAATTGCACTTTACTCCAAAATTAGGGTTTTAAGCACAAGGATTGCTCCACAAGATGCATCTTGATGCCCAAGCTTGGGAAATCCATCATACCTCATCATATTTACTCATATGATGTCTCATCATCAGAGTAACATCTTAACCTATGTAATTTGCAAGTTAACCCCTCTAATTGGGTAATTTGCACATAAGTCCCTGCATTACAAAACAATACTATAACTTTGTTTTAAAAAGGACAAAATTGAAAGTGTATGTTCCTGAGGAACTTAATTACATGCCAGGGAGTAATCACAAGTATTTAATTACATATTTAGGAAAAACATCTAGGGTTAGTTTATAACCCAGGTCAGGGATGTTACAAATTATCCACACCTTACAAGGATTTCGTCCCCGAAATCGATGAAACATATTAGGAGAAAAGAGCAGGGTATTTCCTTCTCATCTCTTCCTATAGTTCCCAAGTGGCTTCTTTGACACCATGGTGATTCCAGAGGACTTTCACATGACTTATGTCTTTCTTCTTCAGCTTTTTAATTCTGTTATCAAGGATTGACACTAGTCCTTCCTCATTAGTTATATCTTCATTCAATTCTACTTCCATAGGTTGTAGAACTGACTCGGTGTCAGGGTGACATTTCCTCAGCATAGAAATGTGAAACACAGGGTGTAACTTCTGTAACTCTTGAGGTAACTCTAGTTTATAGGCTACCTTTCCAATCCGTTCAATGATTGGATAAGGCCCCATAAATCTAGGAGCTAACTTCCCTTTCCTTCCAAAACGAAGGACTCCTTTCCAAGGTGAGACCTTGAGGTACACTCTGTCTCCAACCTGGAACTCTAAGGGTCTACGACGTCTGTCAGCATAAGACTTCTATCTATCCTGTGCAGTCTTAAGCTGTTGTTGTATCACTTTGATCTTCTCTGTAGTCTGCTGCACAAGATCAGGACCTAACAATTGATGCTCACCAGTCTCATACCAACATAAGGGTGATCTACAACGTCTACCATACAAGGCTTCATAAGGTGCCATATCAATACTATGTTGATAGCTATTGTTATAGGCAAACTCTATCAAGCTTAGGTGTAGATCCCTACTTCTGATAAATTGGAGAACACATGCTCTCAACAAGTCTTCCAAGGTCTGTATAGTCCTTTCTGACTGTCCATCAGTCTGTGGATGAAAGGCTGTACTAAAACTTAACTTGGTGCCTAAAGCCCTGTGTAACTGCTCCCAAAAACGACTTGTAAACTGGGGACCTCTGTCAGAAACTATCGTGACAGGAACTCCGTGCAGTCGCACTATCTCTTGAACATACAGTTGTGATAACCTTTCAACAGAATAGGTTTTTTTGACAGGTAAGAAATGCGCTGTCTTTGTCAACCTATCAACAATTACCCAGATGGAATCATGTCCTTTGCTTGTCCTGGGTAGGCCAACAACAAAGTCCATGGTCACATGGTCCCACTTCCATTGTGGTATGGGTAAAGGTTGCATTGTTCCTGTAGGCTTATGGTGTTCAGATTTAACTTGCTGACACACAGGACACCTCAGAACAAACTCATCAACATCCTTTTTCATCCCAGGCCACCAATACATATCTTTTAAGTTTCGATACATCTTGGTGCTCCCTAGATGCATGGCATACATCGAAGAATGAGCTTCTTCCAGAACTAACTTCCTCAAGTTATCCACATCTGGTACTATCATCCTCCCATGATAACATGCCACCTGATCATCTGAATCATGGAAACCTTCTCGCTTCTCATCACCATACTCATACCTAATCTGTCGAACTACAGCATCAACTTGTTGTGCCTACTTTATCTGCTCTTTTAGGGTAGGTTTAATATGCATCTCAGCTAACAAACCGGCTAACAATGACACCTTCAACTGCACATTGTCTTGCCTTAAAGAGATAAGCATATCTCTTCTAGAGCATACTAAGGAACTTAGTTGTGATCTATCCATGGTTGATGTTGTTGATTTCCTACTCAAGGCATCTGCAACCACATTGGCCTTCCCTGGATGGTAATCAATTGTACAATCGTAGTCCTTGATTAACTCCATCCAACGACGTTGCCTCATGTTAAGATCATGCTGAGAGAAGATATACTTAAGGTTCTTGTGGTCTGTGAAAATCCAGAATGTCTCTCCGTAGAGATAATGTCTCTAGATCTTCAAGCATGAACCACAACAACTAACTCCAGATCGTGTGTCGGATAATTCTCCTCGTGTTTCTTGAGTTGTCGGGAAGCAAAAGAAATCACTTGCTTATCCTGCATCAGCACACATCCGAGTCCATTCTTGGAGGCATCACAGAAAACTACATATCCTTTACCTTGCTCAGGTAAAACAAGCACATGTGCACTTGTCAACCTCTCCTTCAACAGCTGAAAAGATTGTTGACACTTATCACTCTAGGCAAAAGGAACATCCTTCTGGGTTAACTTGGTCAAGGGTAAGGTTATGGAACTGAAGTTCTTAATGAACCTTCGGTAATAGCCAGCTAACCCTAAGAAACTACGAATCTCCGTCGGTGTCTTCGGTTGTTCCCAGTGTAGAACAAATTCTACCTTTTTAGGGTCAACACGAATTCCCGAGGCAGATACCACGTGTCCAAGAAAAGATACTTCCGGCAACCAGAACTCACACTTGCTAAACTTAGCGTATAGATTATGTTCTCTTAGCAAAGTTACAGCCTGTCGAAGATGATGTTCATGCTGTTGAGCATCTCTACTATAGATCAGAATGTCATCTATGAAGACAACAACACACTGATCAAGGAAAGGTCGGAAGATTCTGTTCATGAGTTCCATAAATGCAGCTGGTGCATTAGTTAGTCCAAACGACATAACTGTGAACTCATAGTGACCATACCTCTCCCTAAAGGCAGACTTGGATATGTCATTGTCCTTAATACGGAGTTGATGATATCCAGACCTCAAGTCTATCTTTGAGAAGACGGTTGCACCACACAACTGGTCAAAAAGATCATCAATCCTCGGCAGAGGGTACTTATTCTTTATTGTTACTTTATTGAGTTGTCTGTAATCAATGCACAACTCCATTGACCCATCTTTCTTTTTAACAAACAAAACCGGAGCACCCCAAGGTGAAGTACTCGGTCGGATGAAACCCTTCTCAAGCAACTCTTAAAGCTGTTTCTTGAGTTCTGCCATTTCGGCAGGCGCCATCCTATACGGTGTCTGGGCTATGGGTTGTGTATCTGGGACCAAATTGATTTCAAAATCAATTTCCCGAGGTGGTGGTATACCTGGAAGTTCTTCAGGAAACACGTCTTTGAATTCCCTGACTACATGAACTTCAGCAGGGTTGGGACTCTTCATGGTAGTATCTACCACATGGGCCAAGAATGCATAACATCCTTGCCTCATCAGCTTATCAGCAACCATAGCTGACACAAGATAGGTGGGTAGAATCTTTCTCTCTCCATGAAAGATCCATGTGTTACTATTACCAGTAAACACAGCTTGCTTGGATTCACAATCCAAGACAACCATATACCTTTCCAAGGTATCCATCCCAAGGATTATATCAAATCCTTGCATCTCAAGTGGTATAAGATCCACTTGAATGTGATGATCAGAAAAGAAGAGGATGCATGGAGAGCATACCTCCTGCAAAACAACAAACCCTCTCAACGGAGTCTCAAGCAACAAGCTATCTTCCCTATGACTGACTGTCATATTGCAGTTACGAATCACTCTTCGAGTGATAAAGGAGTGTGTAGCACCCGGGTCAATCAAAACAGACACAACACAAGATTTAGACATATCAGAATATAAAAGTTCCATCTGACCTGCCACAACCCGTGGATTGACCACTACATCGGGTGGGTTCATAGCATAGAACCTCGCTGTCGCCTGAGGTTGAGTTGGTGCTGACGATCCAGCTTGAGACGCTTGTCCACGTCCTCTAGCTGCTCCTTGAGACTGCCTTCTCTGTGATCCCTGTTGATTCTATCTCTGAGGCTGTGTCACACTGACAGGCCTAGACCTGCAGTCCTTCATCAAGTGTCCCACCTTCCCACAGTTGTAGCAGCTTCTTTCCAGTTGTTGTGGTCTTTGTGGCCCTGTGACTGACATTGATGCTGAACTGTGAGTCTCTTGTGGCGGTAGACCTCGTCCTCTACCTCTACTTGGGGACCACTGAGTTTGAGAACTAGATCTAGGTGGTGGAGGGTTAGGTGCAGAGGATCTAGGCTTCTTAAAGTCTCTAGATGAAGAACCCTGGAACTGCAGATATTTCTTTTGGGTTTGCCTCTTCTCAACCACGGATCTTTCTATCCTTCAGACTGACTCAACGAAGGTAGCGAACCTCTCCCGGTTTTCTAGGGCAGACACAGGAGTAGTCAAGTCGGCATTCAAACCCTTTTCAAACCTTCTGATCCTTTCTTCTTCTGTGGCAGCCATGTGCAGACAGAACCGCAACAACTCCATGAACTTAGCTTCGTACTCGCTAATGTTCATCATGCCCTGCCTTAATCTCTCGAACTGAGAGATCTTCTCATCCATGAAGGTCTTTGGAAAATATCTGTGGACAAATCCCCGACGAAAGTCTTCCCATGAGATTTCTACTCCAGGCCTCTTCTGCTCTTCCATGGTCCATCAATGACCAGCACTTCCTTTGAGAAGATAGACAGCATGTCTAACCTTCTCAACTTCAGGGATGTTAAGGATTCTGAAAGCTTTCTCCAACTCGGTTAACCACAGATTGACATCTGTGGGGTCAGCTGTCCCAAAGTATTCGGTAGCTCCGACACGACGAAGTCGCTCGAATGTCTTACTGATACCTTGTCCCTCAGGCTGGATAGGTGCCCTAGGTGCAGGCATGGGCATCCTGTCGGTGATGTGTGTCATGGTAGTCATAAACTGCCCGAACATAGTTTGAACAGCTGGGTTACCCATATCAGCTGGGTCAAACTGAGGTGGCTCCCTGGGTGGCTTAGGTATGGGCTGCTCTATTTCTGGGTTCCTTGCACCTTCCCGAGGTGCAGCGACGCTACTTTCTACCACGTACTCCTCATGTGGATCAGACATCCTTATATATCTTCTTCTCCTGAGGAGTAGAAGATTCTATTAGATAAGAAAGAAACACTAAGGATAGACTCGACATCCTAAGTCCTATGTCTCTGTAGACTCAGCGAACCTAGAGCTCTCATACCACTAAATTGAGACGATTCGATCCATAAACCACGATATAAACTCAGCGGAAGCATTCGATTAGCAGAGGAACACAAAAATCACCGAAAATTAAAACTTTTTGAGACAAGATCTTGAAATCATAAAACTTCTTTCATAGAAACAAGACAAACAGTTTACATCTCTGTTAAATCACTTCTTGAGTGATTATATACATCCAGATATAAAATCTCAAGATTTGAAACCAAAAATCTCAGACCACTAACTCCAAGGACCTGAGAGTACAGAGACGGCATAGGACTATCTAACTACAAGACTCAGCAGTTAGTATCTCCACCTGAGATTCACTGATGCTCCTGGTGCTGCTGCTGTTGGTATTGATCACCTGTAGATTGGTTCCTTCGTCCTGGACGACCACCTAAAAAGTTGAAATCTACGGAGTGAGACAATTTTAAATAATTGTCCTAGCGAGAGTTATAACTCTCCACCAGAAGCTTTATTATAGCAATCAAAGAACAACATAAGCAATAAAAGCTTTTAAGGCAATCAACAGCAGATTGACACTAAGTAAGACAACAACATTTAAGAAATATGTACTATGCAGTGTAACATCATTCATGCATCTCGTAATTCAACCTAAGAAGATATACTACGTGGTTGATTATGTTTTACAAACATCATTATGCCCTGCGGTGATGAGGTATACAACTCATACTCCAACCGATCACTGTTAAGTCACATCGGTATCATACCTAGGTCATCAAAAGAGACAGATTCTTATGACCTCATCTTCCTCAGTCAGAGTGAGGATAAACATGCAGGACATCTAGTGTCTCTGCTACTATAGCTCACCAGGGTATTCTGGGACTTCGCTATTAGAGTCACAGTGGCATTCTGTACTCTCTTCGACATCAAAAGATTTCTTGTTTATCTCTCATCGATGCGGTATAAAAGATTTCCTCGGGAGAATAGTTTTACATCACCCTGACATAAACATATAGTGAAGGGTTGATGGATTAATATACATCTACATCAATTCCTACACTAGGATGTAAGGATTTACACATCCATATTCCCCCACATACTCAAAAGTATGTGATCCAGGAGTTCCCTTAGGAAAACCTGTTTCACCATCATTTAACATCTGACAATGATGGATCTATGATCAGGGCTCTACATGGTATGATTATACTTGATTAGTTAGGTACATTTCAGTATTCTTTTAACATCATACATGTTCTCAAACATTAATCATTAGCATAGCAGCTATGAAAGTAGAAAACTAAATGTAACAAGTCTAACTCACATCAATTATCATTTCTTAATTATCTCATCACAAGTCATCTAATTAGCATGACCTTGATGATACTCATGGCTCTCACAATCTATCAATCTCATAAGATGCCACTTACTAGGCAAGAGGATATGTCACTATTCATAAAGCTAATAACATGCTTTCAATGAATATGGTATCATAATCCTTACCTGGATATGATCATCCTCATATAAGAACCTGCATGGTTAATTCAACTAATAATGGTAAACAATTCATTTCAAGAGTTGTACCTTCATACTCTTACAAGAGTTAGGTTCCCTAATTTTCATCAATTAGGGTTTACTATTCACATTACATGTTATCACACTAGAATTAGGGTTTACTATTCACTTCATGGTGAATTGAACTTATAACATCATCATGTATGAGAAACATCACCATTGATGCCTTCAGATTAGATTAAGATTCATCAATTATCATAATTAGGGTTTCCATGATCTCACATAGGTGGATCATACCTTAATCACACACATTCATATACATTGAAGGTACTTTACTTGAGTTTCAACCATAAATGGTACTTTCTCTCTCCTCTTACTAATAGATGGTGATTACATCACTCTAGATTAGGTTAGGTCAAGTTCTCATTGATTAACATGAGCCAATTCACAACTATCAAGTCATTAGGGTTTGATTAAAACAAGGTATCTTTTAGTTGAACCCTTCAAGGGCATATTGGTAAAGTACACCCTTGATCACCATCATGGTTCAATCCATTAGTCACTTAGCCCCTTAATGTCTTAGGGTACCATTATGGTTTAGATTAGACCACCATTGGACCAATTACACCTTCAAACGATTAAGCAAAAACAGCCCTAAAAGTCTCCAAACGGTTTCACCTCTCAACCTCCAAACGGTGTTGAGACCGTTTGGGGGCGTTGACCGTTTGGGCAATTTGACCTTCAAGACCGCATGGTCACCAAGACTGCATGGGTCACCAAGACCGCATGGGTGCGTTGACCGTTTGAGCAAAGTTGACCTCCAAACCGTTTGAAGTTATGTGACTTGAAACCGTTTGATCTTAAACGATCTTGAGATCGATTGGACCAAATGACCTTGAGATCGTTTGAGCCCAAACAGTCTTGAGACCGTTTGGCCTCAAATGGTCTTGAGACCGTTTGGATCCAATCGGTCTTGAGACCGTTTGGTCCAAATGGGCTCAAAACCGCATGGACCTCAAAGGTGAATCAAAGGTTATAATCGATTATGGTTATCTATGTTGAAGCCTCCAATTGGCCATAACCTTGTTAACCACTTGTAAATTGAGTCAATTAGGGTTAGCCTTAATCAATTGGACACCAAATTGACCCTCAAATGAAAGCCAATTAGGGTTGAATCCAACTCAATTAGGGTTTTCAATCAGTTAATCATCAATGTTCAACAATGTGAATCAAATTGAGGTTGAACCCATCAATTGACATACAATTGGGCCCAAACTTGGCCCAAACGATCTTGAGATCGTTTGGACATCCTCCAAACGATCTTGAGACCGTTTGCCCAAAGTTTCATCAAAATCTAAGTCGATTGGATAAGGATTGAACCCTAATTAGGTCTAAAATCAGCACTTTTATCAATTCATCAACCTATTGTGATTGGACCCTCAAACCATCAAATTTCCTTAACCCTAGACCTCCAAATGGTCTTGGGTTGTCACCAAACGGTCTTGAGACCGTTTGAGTGAACCCCCAAATGGTCTTGAGACCGTTTGGGTCCTTCAACCCAAAGTTCACCAAAATCTATCCTTGAAATCAGCAAATCAACCCGATTAGGGTTTGGGGGGGTTGAAATGCCTTCAACTTGTGATTGATTTGGAATTAGGTTATGATTCTTTGTAGAAATTAAATTCAACATGTTTACAACAGACCTATAAACGGTCTTCCCTTGGTCAACCCTATCAAATGGTCTTGGAGACCGTTTGATTCTAAACGGTCTTGCAAGACCGCATGAGATCAAACGGTTTGAGACCGTTTGATTTCAAACGGTTTGCAAACCGTTTAGACCAAAAGGTCCAAGGTCGTTTGATAAAGTTGCCTAGGAATTCACGCCCATCTTCTTCAACCTCTGTTCAGGTCGGTTACTCCACGGATTGCTTGCAAAAGTGCAAGGAAGAATGGGGAAGAAGAAGAACTAAGTACTTAATTGGCAAGAACATAGATATACATAATAAAGCAAGAAGTTTAGAGTTATAAAACCCACCTCAAACGTTGTTCCTAGAGCTCCAAGCTTCCAAGCTTCAAGCCTTTAATGGTGTCTTGATCTCCACTAGTTGTCCAAAGGTGATTCTCCAAGGAAAGGATGGGGATGGTCGGCTAGAACAAGAAACCTAAGTGAGTTAACCATAAAACCAACCTTATACAAGGAATTCCTCCAAGAATCCGAGCTAGAAGATGGTCTCCTCTCACCTTAGAACAAGTTGGTCGTCTTCTTGAGTTCCAGAGCTCTGCCTTGGTTGGTTGAGCAAGATGAGAAGTGAAGAAGAGAAGGGGGTACGTTTACTTGGTTTGCAAAGGAAGAAGCTTATATAGCTTAGGTTAGTTTTCACCATAAGGACCTCTAGTTTATGGATTTCTCATCTAGGTCCCTCCTTCCTTCTAAGGCACGTCCAAACCATCATAACGTAAGCAAATCCCATCAAAGCTCAAGATCTAAGGGTAAAGAAAGCCAACATGCAAACTAAGGTACATATATAAAGGGTCTCCTTACTCATACTAGGTGGTTTTACTACAAAGGTCATTCTTCTTATCTGATTATTCAATTGAAGCGCCCCTTTCATCATTTCTACTCTAAATGATGTCAAGAGTCATAAAAGATATTCTAGAAGGTGTATTTTACAAGTTGCACCCCACATTTTGGGTAAATTGCACTTTACTCCAAAATTAGGGTTTTAAGCACAAGGATTGCACCACGAGCTGCATCTTGATGCCCAAGCTTGGGAAATCCATCATACCTCATCATATTTACTCATATGATGTCTCATCATCAGAGGAACATCCTAACCTATGTAATTTGCAAGTTAACCCCTCTAATTGGGTAATTTGCACATAAGTCCCTGCATTACAAAACAATACTATAACTTTGTTTTAAAAAGGACAAAATTGAAAGTGTATGTTCCTGAGGAACTTAATTACATTCCAAGGAGTAATCACAAGTATTTAATTACATATTTAGGCAAAACATCTAGGGTTAGTTTATAACCCAGGTCAGGGGTGTTACAAACATGCTGCCATGGTTGCAAAATAAAGGAGGTTCTTTCTAATACAGTCCATGCATTTTTACGTGGCATATAATTTAAAGTTTTCACAACAATTTTGGATTAGGCACTTTTGTAAAATATTGGAATCGATGATAAATTAGGAACCCTAAGAATTCAATTTTTTATGCACTCGATGATGACAATCTTTTGGATGGATTCAATGGTGTATTACAATGGGAAATAAAACAAACAATGAAATGCAAGCAAAATATTGATATTTATTATGCACAAATAATCGTTCATAGAATAAATGTTTTATAAATTTATAACAAATGAATATCGTATTCATTCTATTACATAGTAAAAGTATCCTTATTCAGTCTAGAAAGCCTCACACAACCAATCACCCACTTAAGAATAGGATTCAGGTTTAAAACCCTAACCAATATAACTTTAAAAGCATCCAAAGATCATGAAAACAACCTTGAATATGTAGGAGAACACACACTTCAATTATTTTCATGTAAATTGTAATATACAACGAATTTACTTTCATCCATAACTTATAAGAAAGCATGAAATCAGGACAAACAAAGCACAAACTGAGTCAAATTAGGGATTTCACCTAATCAATTGATTGAAAACTTAGTCAATCATTCAATTATGATTATCAAACATGATTAGAGGTTAATATAAGTCTCATACCTCACAAAGAATGTCTATTAATATGAAATGATCTCTAGAAATTTATGACACATATGAATGGAATGGTGAAATCATAAAAATATGGGTAATTTACATTGTAAATGAACACCTTTCCATCTCACTCATTCCTTATTGATGAAGCCCTTTTTTAGGGATTCATCTTTTGTCTTTTTGTACTTCAATCACATCTATATCTGCCAGGTTACATGTCAATTACCTTATTATGCATATTATCATCAAATACCCTTATAAACCTTCTTTGCATGTTTTTCAAATAATTGGACCACATCTTGGATTGATGGGAGAGACAAAAGATGATCGTAGGATTTCTATACCCCTAGAGAGGCACACAGAGAGTTCAAAGGCTCCCAAACCTACCCCTAGTGGCTAAGAGTCAACTCAAGCAAAGAAATTTATGAAAATCCAAAGTTCAAGCTCAAAGTGCTGCTAAAGACCCCATCATGACATTTGTGCTAAGAAACAACCATGCTATCAAAGACAAGTTGACAAAAAACCACAGAGTTGAGAATTGAAGATCAAGCTCAGTAGTACAGATATGTTGGAGTGCTTGGCCGTGCCAAGGAGGACCGATCACAGATGTGTGGCCCAACACAGTTGTGGTGCCAGAGCTCATCACGATCGTGACCATCAGAATGGCCACCACTTTTCGATCCCAAAACATCTGTGTGAATTGCCACGACCATGTTGTTATCGACCCACCGTTGCCATGTGTAACGACCCCACCTCACAGTAACCCCCAATTAAGGGAGACCCGAAGGTCAGAGCCGTTATCTAATTAACAAGATCAAAGGTTCGACAAATAATCAGTAATAATTAATAAACTTTACCAACTAAATTGAAAACTGGTATAAAATAAAACTTTTCTTACCTTGGAAAAAGTGGGATTTCTAAACTTCTATCCATGAAGATGTTACTCTAACTAATCCTCCTGTGTACGTTACTTCTCATTTAATTCCACATATGCCACTTGACTGTTTGTTCTTTTCATTTGTACCTAAAACGCTGACAAACAAAACGTCAGTCAGTATATCGAAATATACTGGTATGTGGGGACAACCAAAAGTTTGTACATATGGATAACAATTTAAATATCACAATAAAATTATTTAACAAGACCATTTATACTTTCCAGTTTGACATTCTCCACCGCTTTTGCCCTAACCATGGCATACCCACCTTAGGGTGCCCTTTTGCCAATGACTTAAGGTCACCTTCTCAATCCCGAGCTTGGTGCCTGGGGGTCACCACTCATGGTGCCCACTAGTCATGTAATATCATAGGCCACCTTCTTGGTGCCTGGGGTCACCACTCAAGGTTTCCATTGGTCTACCCATCTGGGCCTGACTCTCTTGGCATCATCCATCAGGGTGGCATGTAGGTGCGAGAATACATACTTCTACTATTAATGTGATAATCATAGTGACTTTATGATTTGCAAGTATGAACATCCAAACAGTTTAGTTGTAGTCAATGCGATTAACCATCCGACAAACACGCGGGAAACTAATGCGGTTATTCATAAGCGTAACCACATACCTGATCCAGAGTAACTTGCTGTCCAAGCAATAATGATAAAGAACAAGCAACAAGCAATCAACAAGTATCCTGAAATTAATGCATGACATCCAAGTGTTATAATTTATCCAGAACATTCTAAAGCTAGACTTGGATTCCATCTTAGGTTTTCTAGACCACATTAGGGTTTTATTAGGGTTTTTGCCTCCATAACGCTTTTATCATATTAAATGCTCTCTTAGTTCATAAACCCTAATTTCAACACCATAAGCCCAATTAAAGTTGATTATTTCTCTTTTATGCCAAAACTACCTTCTTTATCCTTTTAATCTATTTCAAGGTCATTCGACTCAATTATCACATTTAGTTTCTTTCGGATTAACAACTCATAATTCGTGATGGTCTAATTCCCATATGAACTCTATATAGTATTAATTCTACCTTGATTCAATCGAAAACCCTATTTCTATATTAAGGTTATCTTTCCACAATTTAGTGACTTTGATACTCAAAATAGCATATTCCAACCTTAATCATGAAATTAGTCAATTAAAGCCATTAAGAGTCGAATTTACCAACACTAGGGTTTCATGGCTCATTAAAGTATTATTCATGCACATTAAACTCAAAATTAAACTAATTACATGCAAATTCATCCTTTTCCAATCTTAATGATCCTTTTTATCATTAACATGCTAATATCAACTTTATATACTTATTTAACCCTTTCTAACTCATTAATCATCAAAGGTTAGGGTTTTTCATTGATTAAACTATTAAAGATAGTATCTCTATATACTTTTCGAATTGCATAAGGAATCAAGCTCCAATTATATTTGATTTAGATTCCTCTCAATTTTCTGAGCAAGTTTCATGTATAAAGCGCGTCTATCCGAGCCACGGTTATTGAGATACGGATTTAGCAAAATTACCTATTTTGGGCCAATGAGGAGCTGACACGTCGCCTCCCCCATGCAATACGTTGGATTTGGAAATCATTTCGAAATTCCACTTTTGCCCCTGCGTAAGTCATGGCTTCTTTATACCCGAGAGGGGTATAACCATCCAAAGGAGCTTTTAGGTTTCTTCTACCTCGCGAGGACCAGGCCGCCGCCCTAGCCTGCTGTCCTACAGCCTTCACGGCCTTCCTCCCTCTTCCTCGAGGCTCACACCATGTTGGGCTCTCCTCCCTGCTTCTGCCCCACCCTATCGCAGACAACCATGCTGTGAAGCATGGTCAACATGTCCGAAAGAGCATGGGGTTCTCCCCTAGTCGCAGCCGCACCTGCAGTGCGTCGAGGTCTGTCCTCCTCTCTCTCTAAGGTCTGAAACACGTCGCCACCCTCCGCCCTTGCTCCGAAGGCCTCCGCAACATCTGGGCGCCTCCTAGCTTGCAATCTAGGCGTTCGGTTTGGGCAGGGTAGATGTGCAACCTGCAGCCATGGCTCCGGCCTTCTACTGGCTCAGCACGGCGTTTATGGTCATGGGGACGATGGCAGAGCCCTCCTTGGGTTCGTATCTCTTCGCTCATCCACTCAGGTGACTCCACTGATCTTTGTTGCTCCAGGAAAAATGCTACTCGTGGATTAGGGTTTTACCCAAGAAGAAGAAGAAGAAGAAGAAGAAGGGATATGTGGGATCTCTCTCCTGGCTTCGGCCCAGGGCTCTACCCCTCTTATAGGGGAGAGTATCCACGTCCCATGGTGCTCACCCATGATTTAGTAAAGCTCTTTCCTAATAGGAATATAATTCTTCATAAGAAAATAAGCGCTCTCTCTCTCTGTCTTTCCTTGAATATTCCCTGTTATATGGGTATTAGGAGTGTGAAATTCCTCTTTCCTCTCCTTTTTAATCCATAGGAACGAAATCCTATTTTCTTTTTAGCAAATTTACATAATCCATTAATTATGTATTCCCATTATCTCTTTATTTTGTAATTATGTGTTTTCTCTTTCTTCTCCCTTATTGGGGCTCCTTGGCACCCAAGAAACTTTAAGAATTCGAAATTCCTTATTAAAGGAATATTCATTATCCTTAAATGCATCAAAATGCATTATTCTCATTATCTTGTTTTATTTCTTATTAAAATATTTCCTTTTGTGGATTTCTCTTTATTTCTCTCTTATTTTCCTCATTAGTGTTCCTTTTATTATTAGGAATCCTTGGGACACGAAATTCCTCTAAGGATTACCCATCTATTCCTCTTTTCACATATTTTCCACATTTCACCAATGTTTTCAATTTCTTTATTAACAAGGAAATACTTAATCGATATTTTCTTTCTTATTGCCTTTTATTTGCAACTTTGGACTCCTTGGAACCCAAGGAATCTAAGAGGCACGAAATCCTCTTTGGATTTTCCTTCTAGAGGTTTACATACCTTTCTCATCTCAAATTCTTAGTTATTCATTAATTAATTGAATATCCTTGTTATTGGGCCCAATAGCCAACAAAGACCGCAAATAAATCAACAAGGCTATTTTAAACGAAAATCATGCATCCATTCATTATTTGTTATTTTATCTTTCATATGAGAAATTATATTTCTCAGCAAATGAACCCAAAATTGGGGTTGTAACACCATGCTTCCCAACACAACCGTGCCACCCATCCCTCAAATCCCAACAACCAAACCGATGTCCATTCTTCAACTTGACCATTCCACCTCACCAAAATTGTGGTGCCTCTTATCCACCATGGCTATGCTGCCCAATGTAGTCGTGCTACCATAGGACCTAACAAAAATTTAGCACTACATTTCCTATCATACCGCCACTTGACCTAGTGGTTTACCACCACCTATATATACTTGGGTGGAACCTAGATTGCAAGGTTATCTACCTCCATTTTATACCCTCTCATCCATCCACTCCACCCACTACACAATTCCACTTTCATTCCATCAACTTCCACCCCAAAAGCCCTTCTTTTAGGGTTTTTGGCCACTTTCCACCACACATCCATGACACTGCACCTTAGAGGAAGGAGGTTATTGAGTTGATTCTACTAGAAGGTTGGGAAGGAGTATTTTCCACCAAGATACCATAGCTTTACACTTCTCTACGTCTTCTTCTTTCTCCATTTTTGTATTTTCCTTTGTTATGAGTAGGTAATCCCCCTAAGTGGATTGTTTTGGGGGTAAAAAAAGTTAATTTGATAGTGTGTTGGTGGAAAGTGATACTGCTAATGATTATGTTTTACTTTTATCTCATATCCCATGAATTGATTTGTGGTTTGTTCTTGAAATAACTTATGCTTCTAGGGAAATTGCTTATATGCGGCTAATTTGGGAATTGTTTCTAGGTCCAATTCGTGGATCCCTAGATAGATATTCACATTCCTACATGTTAATCAATTCTCCTACACCTAGATGAGAGATCTAAGTAGATACTTTAGTAGAATTTAGTGTAATTGGCTTGGATCTTCCTAAAGTCTATATGGTAGGTGATGAAAGGCCCAAAACCTCATTCCCACCTTCCATTACTACCCTGTATCCCCAATTGCCCTAGGATCTTCTATCCTTGAAACCTAGACTTTATTCGATCCTAATAGAATTTTGCATATACCCTAATCCAAGTGATCCTCATGATGGTGGATAAGAGGTGATCCCCTATACACACTCTACCTCATCCATGACCAATTAGTACTTTACGACAATTCATTAGCATCTATGTTGTTGTTTAGTTTGGTGATCTAAATGAAAGGGTAATCTTTACATGTTATCACTCCCAACTCAATTGACAAGTACATTCTCCCATATAGCCCAGACTTCACATTATTGCATTACAACCCTAATTTTTCTTTTTGCTTAGTTATTGCTTGCTTAAATAGTCTCTTTACCTTCCTAGTTAATTGTTCTTGCACTTGCCTTGTTATTGCTAGTTTAGGTATTCAATTGTCCTTTAGTCCTAATTGCTAGTTAAGTGTAGTGTTAGAAACTTACATTGCTTTTCTTAGTGTCATTTGCCTCTTTACTTGCTTAGCTTCCTTTCTTGCTCATTAGAACTAAGTGTCTAGGGTAACTTGGGTTTTGATTATTGTTCTCCTTTAATTTCTTGTTCAACCTTACTGTAATCAAACAAAATTACCTTACAACCCTTCAACCCTAGACTCTACTTTAGGATCCTATCCAAAACTAACTTAGCTCTAGTGCCCCCTTTCTCTCTTGGGTTCAACATCTAACTTGTCACTTTCCTATACTATAATGTGGCCTGATGCACTTGCAGGTGAAGTGTTTTAGCTTATGTGAGCATGCCTATTAGGGCTTTATATATTTTAAAGACCCCATTGTGTGTGCCTTGGGTACATCTAATCAAAATTCAATTGGTTAGGTGTACTTTAGGGTAAACACATCAAGCATTTTGGCACCATTTCTGGGGAGAAAGGTGATTAGCCTAGCTAGTTAGTTTAGCTTTGATCTTTGCCTATTGCACTCACCATTGCTATTCTTTATTCTTTATTGTTTGTAATATTTGTACATATTTGTTTGCTAACTTACCTTGTTTGTTTGGTTGTTCCTTGAGTATGTGACAACCAAACCATGGAAGACAAGATGGAAGGCCAAAATGCACCTCGGAAGTCACTTCATGAATATTTCATGCCTAGAAAATACAAATCACCAATTGCTAATAGAGTTGATCAAAATATAGGGGAGCAATTCTTCATCCCTCTAGGTCTTATTGGGTTCATGCCCACCTTCTATGGCTTAGAGAGTCAGAACCCTTACAAACACTTGGATTCTTTTCTTGAACTATGCTCTACCTTCAGGATGCCGACAATCAGGGACAACTCCATTGGGCTCACTTTGTTCTCATTCTCTCTCAAAGGCAAGGCCAAAGATTTGAATGACTTAAGAACAAACATCATGAGTCGGGAAGACATGAACAATGTCTCTCTGATGAAATTCTATTCGATTGCAAGGTTGACACAAATGTGGTGTTCCATAGTGAGTTTTAGCCAAATGGGTGATGAGCAGTTCCATGATGTTTGGGAGAGATTCCAGAAGATATTGAGAGAGTATCCTGACCATGAAATCCCTTTATGGCAGCTTGTGCAATCCTTTTACTCCTATCTCTCTCCAAGGAGTCAAGATACGATGGATTGTTCTTGTGTAGGATATTTATCACTAAACCACCAAAAGAGTCATGGCCATTGTTTGAGAACTTGGAGGAAATTCAAGGAAATGGGCTTCTAGCATGGTTAATGATAGTGATTGATCCTTTAGTGTGACATCTCCAACTCCTAATGATTCAAGCCCCCAATTGATGAAGATTCTTGGGGAAATGATGAGATTTATGAAGAATCAAGTGGGAAATGTGCCTTGTCACTCGGTTTATTCTATTGTCTCTAAGAGAAGAAGTGAAGACACCTCATTCTTAAAGAAACCCAAAACAACAAAGTCCAAGATATATCTCAAGGTTGAGAATGAAGTTCTTCTTGGTTGATGCGACAAGGCTTAGGAAAAAGTGAAGCAACTCTCTTCAATACTTGCTCTTCAAGTATACAGGAAATCGTCTTCCAAACCCATAATGAAATTTAATGAATCAAGTGGACCAGTGGGTGCCTCATAAATTTTCTATAATCTACCTCCAATACAAGTGCAATCTATATATCAATTTCAAGGCCATCTGAAGCTTAATACACTTCTGCTTCCTTCATCACCACAAACATCACACCATTTCACTTACCACTCTAAATTCTCTCCTCCACCTCACTTCCAATACCATGTGCCACCTCCACCTCCTCCACAACCATGACAAGCTCACCCTATTCACCATGAGCAATGTAATGCTGTGATAGTTCTAAGGAGTGGAAAAATAATTGAGAAACCCAATAATAAAACAGGTAGTGATCATGTGGACTAAGGGCAAGTTGATGAAACAAGGCATAAGAAGCCAAATGGTGATACTATGATTGAAAATGTTGATGATCATTTTATGACACCTCATGTTGAGTATGTGACAGTATGTGTTACACCTTTTACTCAATTTATATGTTCTACAATCATAGTGTTCTACCTCATGTCATGCCATAAGAAGGACGTGTTGCAAAAGTAAGTAAACCACCATTACTTGATGCATTGGATGAGCCTCCATCATAAAAAAGGAGGCAAATACACAATGTTCACATTCTAGAGATGTTTCAGCAAGTGAAGGTGAATGTCCCTTTGTTGGATGCTATCAAGCAATCCCATTTATGGCCAAGTTTTTGAAGGACATGTGCACTATTAAGCGGAAGTCAACGAGAAGGGTACCTAAGAGAATCAAGTTCAGAGAACAAGTGATATCTATCATATAACATTCACTTCTCGCGAAGAGGAAAGACCTAAGAGCCCCACTTATACCTAGATACATAGGGGGAAATCACATAGACCAATCCCTACTTGATTTGGGATCTAGTATGAATTTGATGTCATATAGTGTATATGTATAGTTGGGGTTAGGAAAATTGAAACCAGCTCAATCCATTCTTGAATTGGTGGACTGCTCAATCAAAATGCCTAGAGGAAGAGTCGATGATATTTTGGTGATGAAGACAAGAAAAGGGCAACAATGCTCCGGTTGATTTCATTGTATGTACAGTGGCCATAAGGCACACCTTGTATACAAAAGATATTGTTCCACATGTACATGCCATATAAAAGCTCAACCCAATATACATATCATCTACAAAACATCACCTGCCAGGACCTGAGAGTACAAGGACGACTCTAGGACACTACTCATTACTAAACATCCTTCTGATCCTACTACTGTCCAACATGGTCTTCCTCAATAGCACGATCCTGACAATGCCATTGACGATCACATAAAAAGATGTGGTGACCCACAAGGTGAGATAATTGTCCCAGTGAGAGATATAACTCTCAATGATGGTTATTTATTACAATAGTTTATATTATTAAACATGTTAAGAAGGTTAAATATATTAAATAAGTTAAGAAGACATGCATATCAACTGGCACGATTAACAGTATATAAAGGATCAAATAAAACTATCGTCTACTAACAATTAACTTCTCTTACCACATTATATAACAACTAAGCAATACAGAAGACCAGGAAAGGGCAAACATCCAATGTGAATTGTGTTTAACCCTAAACAGATATACTACATGATCGTATTACATCTTTTCTTAAGCCCTAAAGAGTTTGAGGTATACCACTCAGACTCCAATTGTCCACTGCTAAGTTGAAATCAGTGCCATACAAGATCTACGAGAGCTAGACTCCTAAGATCTCATCCACCCTTGGTCAATACAAGTAAGTCGTAGTGACATATATAGTCCAACTGCAAAATAGCCTAGTCTGTCCTTAGTATATAGGTCATGACACTATAACCAAGGTATGCAAACCCTATCATATGTGGTAAAACCACATCTATCCTCAAGCACATCACATATACTAAATCATAATAATATTAGATATGGTCTCAACCGTTCTCTTGCCGAGATATGACCACAATCATCCTTAAAAGCATGCATATACTCAACAATATATGACTCTAAGCTTCCATCAGAGGAATACTCATTTCACCATCCCACAAATCCTGATACTAGAATTGGATCTATGGCACATGGAACTACATGATTAGGGTTTCACTTGATTAGTTAATGCCAATTGGGTATATTTTAACTGCATCAATCAAGTTACATACAAACCCTAAAAGAGTTCTACAAAAACATGGTATCTTGCACCTTTAGAAGATATAAATGCATGAAAATATAATTCTTATCACATCATCATAAGATACCAATCCTTGTGACATCATGAAGAGGGTCACACCTCCATAAGAGCTCGACTATGCTCAAAGGTCATCAAGACCATAACATAGTTTTCTATAAGAGAAACATTTCCTTTCCATGACTTACCCAAGGTTCATCAAAGCATCACCATACATGTGGCACATATAAGTTAGGCATAACATTGCATATAAGAGCTCATGATATTTATGTGACAACATATTAGGGTTACAAAAACATTAAGAGATAGTATTTCCTCACCATACTAATCACACAAGAAAGCTAAGCATCACTAATCATCATCACTTACTTGTATTAGGGTTTAGAAAGATGAGTTGAATTAGGGTTACAAAGCATCACTCAATGATAACCCTAATTTTTAGCATTTCCACTAGATCGTGAATGTGTAAGGCCAAAAATAACATCTGATTACATACCCCAAATCTCTTGACTCATTTTCATAGGATCAAAAAACCCACCATCAAAGGTTAGGAAAACATAGCGACTACTTAAGTTAGAGATTGTTATCAACCAATAAGGGTCAGAGATCTCATCGAACACTACATGTCAAAAAACACAGCGACCACTAAGAGTTAGAAAGATGAGTGACCACTAGGGTTGGGATTTTCATTGACCACTAGGGTCAGAAAAGTCAACAACCACTAGAGTAAAAAAGGTTAGCGACCACTAGGGTTGAGATTTTCATCGACCACTAGGGTCAGAAAAGTCAGTGACCACTAGAGTTAGAAAGGTCAACAACCACTAGGGTCAGAAAGATAAGTGACCGCTAGGGTCAAAATGGTCAGCGGTCTCTAGGGTTAGCCATATTAATGACCATTAGGGTTTAGAAACTTTGGCGACAACTAGGGTTAGCCATCTCAACGACCATCATGGTGATAAAAATCTCATAAACCATATGAGTTCAAAACTAGGTGACCATATATGATATAAAACTTAGCAACCACTAGCAGATACAAAACGTCATCGACCACATAAATGCAAAAAGTTGGCGACCACTCATGGTGTCAAAATCCTTGGCGACCAACATGACTAACATGGAGTCACACACAACAAGCAATATCTAGGGTTTTTTATCATCAAGGAATAAACGTGCATTAGGTTTAGATAAACATCAAGATGGATCATCTATTCAAGAATCTACCTTCTAAGACCAGCCTTAAGAAAAGATATTATCTTTCTACTTGAAACAACATTCTAGAGAAAGATCATGTAATATAAGATGAGAGTAAGCAATAATCATGGATAAAGTTGAATAACTCACCTCAAAGAAGATGAAGCAACTCCAAACAACAAGGTAGCTAGAAGGAAAGGGGGGAAGAAACCCTTGCTTGAGCATTCCTCTCATCCAAACTAGCTCCTCCTCCAACAAGGAAGAAAACCCTAGGTCAAGGAATCAAGAAAGGTATGCTCTTCAATATCCAACACAGGATTCACCACAAAAACACCAAGAATAAGAGAGAAGAGGGTGGAAAATAAAGGAAAATGAAGGAAGGGAGGGAGATCTCACTTACCAAGACCCTGAAGCAAAGTAAGGAAGCTCCAAACAACCTCAAGAAGGGTAAATCAAAACCCCAAGGGAACATAAAAGGGAGATCATCCAAGCTTCTTCAACTAGAGATCCTCCTTCTTCTCTAAGAAAGGGGGACGAGCTCCAACAAAAAGGGAGAAAGGAGAGAAATCTAGGTGTGTAAAGAGCTTTTTTGCATGCAAGCAGGGAGGTATATAAAGCTTAGTGTTGGAGAGAGAGAAAGGGGTTAGGTGTCAAGAGAAGCATGCCATGTGTCCAAGGGATATTGTCCATAGCATCCCATACATGCAAATAAGTCAACCACAGACCATGTGACCCCACCAAGAAAACTCATCGACCTGGGTGAGTAGGAAAACTTAGTGACCATTAAGCATTCTTAGCGACCAAGATGGTAAGAAAAGCAAGTGACCACATAGAAAACCCATCGAACACGATCATTAGGAAAAGTTGGTGACCAAGGTGAGTTAAAAAACCTCATAGAACGCCAACCCTAGAGGCTCAAGCAAACTTGGCGACCACCAACACTTGGTGGCTCAACATCTAAGGTCAACAATGAATTAGGATATCCATGAGAGCAAACCCTAATTTCAACACACCTCAAACCAAGATGAAACAAGGCACACAAAGCATAACTGTATCAATCATGATATGAAAACATGTGAGGTACAACAAGAATGTGACAAATTGTAAGAAAAACCCTAGATATGGGTAAATTGCAATTAGGTCCAAAATAAGCACATATATGCATAACTAGCTCAATCAGTGTCCAAACTGAAACAAACTAGAAACTTAAGCTTGTCACATGATATCATAGAACATCATAAGGTTTAATTAAGGTTTTAAGAATGCAATTATAATAAGCAAGCATGATCAACCAAAAATCAAGGTCATGGGTCTTACAACCATAAACCTTTAACAAGGATTTTGCCCCCAAAATCCTACACGAACAAAGACAAGTACCTCCTACACATCTCATCCTCCAACTCCCACATGTATTCCTACACACCACGATGATGCCACAAAACCGTCACTAAGACTATATCCTTCTTCTTCAACTTCTTCACTCTCCTATCCAGGATCAATACAGTACGTTCAACATACAACACATCCTCCTCTAACTCAACCTCCATTGGCTGCAACATTTGCTTGATATCAGAGAAAAAATTCCTCAACATGGAGACATGGAAGACATTATGCAACCTGTGTAGATCTAGCGGTAGCTTCAAATTGTATGCCACCTTCCTGACACGTGCAAAAAAAGGGTATGGTCCCATAAACCTAGAAGCCAACTTACCCTTCTTACCAAATGTTAGAACACCTTTCCAAGGGGAAATCTTGAGATACACCCAGTTTCCAACTTGGAACTCAAGCAGTCTATGACAGTTATTAGCATAAGAATTCTTTCTATCCTGGGCTACCTTCAACTGCTATTTTTTCACCTTGATCTTCTCTGTAGTCTGTTGCACTAGCTCAGGACTCAAGAGTTGATACTCACCTATCTCATACCAACAATGAGGTGACAGAAAACACCTCCCATACAAAGCTTCATATAGTGCCATGTCTATACTCCTATGATAGTTGTTGTTGTAGGCAAACTCTGTCAAACTCAAATGCACATCCTGGCTACCAATAAACTACAAAACAAAGGCTCTCAATAGATATTCCAATGTCTAAATGGTCCTCTCTGAGTAACCATCTATCTGTGGATGAAAAGCTGTGCTAAAACTCAGTTGTGTTTCCATAGAAATGTGCAAACATTCCCAAAAATGATTCATAAACTCTAGAGCCCTCTCAGATACTATGGTAAAAGAAATACCATGCAAACAAACTATCTCATGAACATCTAACTATACACAACTTCTCTGTTGTATACATCGTCTTGACTAGAAGGAAGTGAGCTAACTTGGTCAACCTTGACTATCACCCAAATGGAATCATGACCTTTGGCTATCTTAGGAAGACCAACCACAAATTCCATGGTAATATTAGCCATTTCCACTAAGGTATCGACAAATGTTGTAATGTTCCTGTAGACTTCTGATGCTTAGCCTTGACCTATTGACAAAGTGGACACATACCAACAAATCTTCCACATAACACTTCAAACCAAGCCACCAATATAGATACTTCAGATTGTGGTACATCTCGCGTAAATCAAGGAATGAGCCTCACCAAGAACCATATTCCATAGGACATCCTCATTTGGAACCACTTCTCAGTTATGAAAGCAAACTATCCCATCATTCAACTCATGAAAGCCATCATACTTCTTACTACCCAACTCTGCCCTGATATTTTGTATCACGTTATTATTCTGATGTGCATCTTTAATCTGTTTCATCAACATAGGCTTCATGTGCAACTATTCCAACAAACCATGGATCAACACCTATGGTGGAGATGATGTGAGATGGTATAAGCTACTATGGAACCAACAATACATCCCCAAGTGGAGCACAACCACATATAAAGTGATTATGAACAGATTGCCTACCATGGATAGGCTCGAGCGGTGGGGTTTACATGTGGAGAGTACTTGTGTGTTGTGTAATAGGTATGATGAGAGACACAACCACTTTTTTGGGACATGCAACTTCTTTAGAAGGACTTGGGCTATTGCCAGCCTTAAAAGTGGATGGGGCCAGCTCGTTGGGGGGAGTATCATAGAACTGATCAACAAGCTGGGTCAGATACTCAAGGACAATCGGAGCTTAGCCTTCAGAGGCTTATGCTTAACTGGTGTTTGATACAATGTCTGGGAGGAAAGGAACAACAGAAAGAATGGAAGAAGAAAATGTACTGAAGAACAAATTATAGATAAAGTTGCAAGCATTCAGATTAGGTACATTAAAGGTAGAAAAGGCTTAGCTTCTGGCCTGTCGGAGCAAGCTAAAAGTTACTGGGGATTTTGTAGATAAATACCCCATGATCTTGTTTTGTAGTTTGTAGGTCCTGGCTTTGTACAGGTCCCTTTAGCAATATATTTACCTATTTCCAAAAAAAAAACTATGCCAACAAACCTGCTAACAAAGAAACCTGTAGCTGTACATTCATCTAGCGAAGTGATAATAGCATATCCCACTTGTGGCACACCATGGAGTGTAACCATGCCTTGTCTAAAGATGATGAAGATGACTTCCTGTTCCATGCATCAACCACCACATTTTCCTTCCTTGGATGGTAGTCTATCGTGCAATGATAGTCCTTGATCAGCTCTATACATCTTGTCTACTGCATGTTCAACTCCTACTTTGAGAAGATATATTGAAGGTTCTTGTGGTCGGTAAAGATCTGATGCTTATCTCCATACATATAGTGTCTCTAAATCTTCAAAGCATGAACCACTACTGCTAGATCTAGGTCATGCGTCAGGTAGTTCTCCTCATATTTATTAAACTGTCGTGAAGTAAAAGAAATCAAATTCTTATCCTACATCAGCACACATCCCAAGTCATTCTTTGACACATCACAAAAGATGATGTAATCCCTTCCTTTCTCTTGTAGTACTAACACCAGTGCACTAATCAAATTCTCCTTCAACAAATGGAAAGAAAACTGACATTTTTCATCCCAGGAAAAAGGAGCACCTTTCTTGGTTAACTCAGTTAGAATGAATCTCCTATAGTAACCAGCCAAACCTAGGAAGCTTCAAACCACAGTTGGTGTCTTAGGCTGTTCCCATTTTGTCACAAACTCTACCTTCTTAGGGTCTACACAAATGCCCTTAGCAGATATGATATGACCCATAAAAACACCTCGATCAACATATACTCACACTTACTGAACTTGGCATACAACCTGTGCCGCCTCAACAACGTCAACGCCTGGAGAAGGTGATGGTCATGTTGCCGACTATCCTTGGAGTATATCTAGATATCATCAACAAATATGACTACAAACTGATCCAGATACCGTCTAAACACCCTTTTCATCAAATCCATGATAGTTGTCGGTGCATTGGTCATCCCAAATGACATAAGACAAACTCGTAGTGACCATACCTAGTCCTAAAAGCATACTTGGGTATGTCATCCACCTTTGTCCTCCACTGGTGATATCCTAACCTCAGATCTATCTTTGAGAACACTATATCACCACTTAGGTGATCAAACATATCATCAACCCTCGGTAATAGATACTTGTTATGTATGGTGACCTTGTTCAACTATCGATAATATATGAAAAGACTCATAGATCCATCCTTCTTCTTCACAAACAACACAGGAGAACCACAAGGGGAAGTGATCGGTCTGATGAAGCCCTTCTCCAACAACTCATGCAATTATTTTGTCAACTCCTATATCACTACTGGTGCCATCCTACAGGATGAATGTGATATGGGTTGTTTTATTAGAACAAGATTGATTTCAAAATCAGTCTCTCTAGGAGGGTAACACCAAGAAAATCCTCTGGAAATACATCCTCAAAATCTCACACTACCGACACCTCTTGGATACTAGGACTCCTCACCTTGGTGTCTCCCACATGTGCTAAGAAGGCCTCACACCCTTATCTCATCAACTTCTCCATTGTCATAGCCAACACCAAACATGTAGGAAGAATATTCCTATCTCCTTGGAACGTCCACAAGACATCTATATCATAGAACGTCACCACCATGAAAATATAGTCCAAAAGAACCTTATACTTATCCAAGTTATCCATCCCTAAGATCACATCAAATCAATGCATGTCAAGTGGCATAAGATCCACTTGAATGATGTGCCTCAAAAAAGAAAAAACACAAGATGGACACCCCTCCCACAACTCAATCCAACCAACTAAAGGAGTTTCAAGAAAAAGGCTATTAGACATGCTAAAAATAGGTAGATAATAACTACTTATCACCTCTCTGGTGATAAAAGAGTGCATCAAACCCAGGTCAACCAAAATAGATATGAAGGAAGGTGTAGATAAGTCAAAATAAAAAAGTTCCTTATGTAGTCATGACCTATGGATTTTGATCAGTCCCTCCAAATGACTTGTAGCATAGATTCTAGCCATCACCTATTGACATCCATGCCCTATGCTAGCTGGTCCAGATGACATCACATGTGATGCCTGACCACGTCCTCTACCACCACCACTGCTAAACTATTGTTTTTACAAACCTTGTTGGATCTGCCTTGGATGTTGTGTTCCTTCTTCATCCTTCATAGGGAAAGTCCACCTGATATGCCCTACTTGTCCACACTTGTGACAAGTCCTCAAATCATATGGTGGCCTAGATGGCCCTGTCACTGAAACTAACATTGCACTGCATGTTCCTACTGGTGGAAAATTGTGACCTCTGCCCTTGATCGAGGACCACTATGACAGAACTCCTGATCATGGCTCAGAGAAAACTGACCTCTGCTGTAAGTGAGGTGATGAGAATCTTGGATTTTTAAAGACACCATACGAATACCCCTAAAACTGAGCTGACCTCTTCTTAGCATTGGCTTCACACTTCTCGATAGTAGACCTCTCAATCCTCCTCACTGACTCCACAAAGGTAGAAAACCTCTCTCTATTTTCCAAAGTTGACATTGTTGTAGAAAAGTTTGTGTTCAAACCCTTCTCAAACTTTTGGATCCTCTCCTTCTCTGTCACTTCCATATGAGGACAAAACCTCATAAGCTCCATAAAATTAGCCTCATACTCATTGATCCACATTGTACCTTGATGCAGCTTCTCAAACCGCACTCTCTTCTCCTCTAGATACGCCTCTGAGACATAACGGGTCACAAAATCCCTCCAAAACTCTTCCCAACCTACAACAACTCCTAGTCTCTTCTCCTCTTCTATGGATCACTAGTTACCATCACTGCCCTTCAACAGATAAACAACATGCTTCACTTTGTCCTCTTTTGGAATATTGAAGATCTTGAACACCTTCTCAAGCTCTGTCAACCACATGTTGGCATCAACTGGGTCTGCTGTACCTAAGTACTCGACAACTCCAACACATCGTAACCTCTCAAATGTCTTCTCAGAACCCTGACATTCCGCATTAGGGATGGCTTCCCTAGTTTGAGGTATGAGCGCTCTATCCATTATGTGCATACTCACTGCCATGAGCTATCTAAACATGGACCGAAAGACTGGATTTGCCAAGGTTACAAGGTCAAATTGAGGCATTGTGGGCTATTCTGGCCCCGTCACTAGAACTCTTTCATCATTTTCCTACCTCCTATCGCCACCTCCTGGCGTGACATAGCTACTCTCTACATGCTCTTCTCGTTCTCCTGACATATTTGCATGAGCATAAGTTATGACTAGATATGTTGGATTACATAAGAACATACACAAAACCTAAGTCTTATGTCCCTATAGACTCAGTGAACTTAAAGATATGATACCACCTAAATTGTGACACCCCATCACGCTAAACAAGATTAATCAAAACAAAACACATGATCAACTACTGATTAAACTCATAACTAGAAAATAGGGTAAATTAAAACTGATTTAAACATTGCTATCATGTTCTAAAACATTGCAAAAAGATCCAACAATTTGCACATCATCACATATCATATCAGGTATTTAGATGTATATCCAATGGCCATAAGCCACACCCTATACACAAAAATATTATTCCAAATATACATGCCATTTACAAACAACAACAAACTGCCAAAAGCTTGACTGGTATATATATCATCTACAAAGCATCCCCTGCCTAAATCTGAGAGTACATGGATGAGTCTAGGATACCACTAACCACAAAACAACCTTCTACTCTTGCTTCTCTCCAAGATGCTCTTTCTCATCAACACGATCATGATGGTGCCACTGATGATCACCTAAAAAGATGTGGTGGCCCGCAAGGTGAGACCAACTTCCCAGAGAGAGATAAAACTCTCAATGATAGTTATTGATTACAACTTTTTATATTATTAAATAGGTTACACAAGTTAAACAAATGAAATAAGTTAAGCATACAGACGTAGAAACTTGTAACATCCCTAACCTGGATTATGGCACAAACTTGGAAGTTTTGCTTAAGTAAGTTATTCATAAACTTGTTTTAATCTTTTGAAAAGTAATTAAGACTCAAGGAGAATTTAATTTTCAAGTTTGAGCTTATTTGCAAACTGTTTGTTCATTAAATGATAGTTTGGGTGTAATTTGCAATTTACCCAAAATGAGGGGTTATATTGTAGTATGTCACATTTTGAACATTCTTCAAGTGCTTTATCATCATAAGAGAGAGAATGATGCTAAGGGGTGGCTTGTGGAAAGCCTAAGTTCCAAGTTGGAGCTTGTTTGAATAATACTTGTGCCTTGTGTACCAGTTTTGGTGCAATTTGCAATTTAGCCAAAATGTAGGGTTCATATGCAAATTACCACCTCTAGAGTGTCCCTACTCTCTCATAGCATCATCTAAAGGAGAGAGAAAGAAAGTGTGATGACCTGCCATCAAATCAAGCCATCACGAGTAATAATTGTGGAATAACCATAAGTAGTGGATTAACGAAAATCATCAAAAATTAAAACCATTTTGCAAGGAGATCCATTACCAAGAAATTATTAAAGGAGGAACAAAACTTTATACAAATCATGGTTCACATTGTGCATACACTATACCATCTCATCTCAGGGATAACATATAACAGTTGCTTTGCCAAAACATATATATAAGCAACATAAAACCCTCGAGGCAACCAAGACAAAGTCTCAGATCATTCATGAAACCATCACATACTAAATCTAAGGACCTGAGAGTACAAAGACGACATATAGGACTTCTATATACAAGACACGACAGACAGTACACTCAACCTGAGCTGTTACTACTGCCCCTATTGCTGTTGTTCTCCCTCTGCAATATGGTCTCTACCCCCTCGTGCACGTCCACCTAAAAAAATGTGGATCCCACGGGGTGAGACAATTGTCCCAGCGAGAGATATAACTATCTTCCAACAATATTATTATCATAGGTAAATAATATAAAACTGTTCAGAGGATTCTTTATATAAATAAGCAAGATTAATCACTGTTTATAAGAAGAACATATCGATCTCTTTTCTTAAAGTAATGCAACTATCGATGATAGAGCAATAAATTATCTATTCACTTTATAAAGAATATGAAGAACATGTATAACATCTATTCATTTAAGATTTATAAAAGAAGTGTACATCAACCAATGTCTTCCATATCCGATCCTTATGCAAATATGCTACACGACTGATTACATATTTACAATCACACTTATGCCCTGAGGAGATGAGGTATACTTCTCATCTTCCAATCGACCACCTCTTAGTCGAAATCAATACCATACAAAGTCAATGGAAGAGTCGTCTTCCAATACCTCTCCCATATCGGTCATTACGTGACAACTAGCATGACATCTTGTGTCAACTACTGGCAGGACATCTTGTGTCAACTGCAATTATCTTACCAGGGTATACTGGTATCTTTGCTATAGAGTTACAGCTGCACCATGCACTCTCTTTGGGAGAAGACCACTGAGCTTTCTTAGATTATAAGGATAAGGAAGATTATACATCAATTCCTCACCTGGTCAGGAGATTCTCATCAATCCCAACAACACATAATAATAATGAAGAAGAATTTACACATCAATTCCTCATTTGGTCGAGAGATTCATATCATCCCATTGTAAATAAGGAAAGTGCTACATCAATTCTTCATTAGGACGTATGGATATACTTCTTCCTTCAGCCCCGCATATTCAAAAATATGCTCTCCAAGTTAAACTTGTTTCACCATCCAGTAAATTTTGACACTGAATGGATCTATGGTCAGGGCAACTACATGATGAGATTCCACTTGATTAATTAGGTGCATTACAGTATCTTCTAGCATCAACCAAGTTTCAAACATGAATTATAACATATTCTATAAAGAAAAATGTAATACATTTATCAAGTACTTTTATAACCTTTGGAACACTTTGAATGCACAACACTCGGGATCTCAGTCCCTTATCACATTACTGGGAATTCTCATCCCTTAACATTATCATCATCATGATTACTAGATCTGGGTATTCAAACCCTCAGTTCATCACTGAACACTGTTATGTCTTTAACAAGTAACGGTTACCTCTAGGTCCTCAGACTAAGGTATTCATTACACTTGTTGTACAAGTATTTCACATAGCTCACAAGGCCCATTAAACATCTTGTCACCTCTCACTAGGCAACAACTATCTTTTAAGGTATCAGACTATATAAACATTGTACTTGTTGTACAAGAATTTCTCATGGCTCACAAAGCCCATTCAAATTTGTATCATATAAAACATCATAGCTCATACCTAGAGATGTTCATCATCTCTTGATTCCTGCATGGTTAACACTTCATGATAAAAACACTAGCAGTATATGACATCACCATGCAATATAAGAGAAATACATCCTTCCCATTATTAGGGTTAGGATTTCCCATTTTAACCAAATAGGGTTTCAGATTCACATCATCACTATGTGATATAAGATAAATACATCCTTCCCACTATTAGGGTTAGGGTTTCTCATTCTAACTGATTAGGGTTTCAAGTGCATACCATCACCCTTCATTAGGGTTAGGGGTTCCCCTTATTAACCAATTCGAGTTTCAAATCATATCATCACCCTTCATTAGGGTTAAGGTTTTCCTCTTATTAACCAATTAAGGATTTAAGATCATATTATCAAGAATCAAACCCTAATTCATACTCCATTCACTTTAGGATTATCAATGCATGCTTATTAACACGATTATCACACATGTAAAAGTTTCTCTCTTATCCTCATAAGGATGTTGATTGCATCATACTTTATTAAATTGGGTCAATACGTCTCTCAAGGTACATTGGCCTACAATTAACACATTGTATTAAACTCTTTATGTCTTAATGTACTACTTGACATAACACAATTTATGTGTTACTCCATCAAGAACATTGAATTGAGATGCTTCCATCATATTGGGTATAAAGGTGTGTACTTGACACCATATCATGCTTTCATATCGTGCTTGAGGTGTAACCTCATCACTATATTGTGCATCTATATCAGATATGAGGTATATCCTCATCATCATATCATGTATAAGGTGTATCGCCCATTACCATATCATGCACCCATATTAGGTTGCCCAACATTTAGGGTTTTCCATCTCAAGTTAGAGGTACTTAGTTCCATATCATGTATGAGGTGAGTGCTTGACCTCATATCGTGCACTAGGTGTGCACTTCATCATCATATTATGCATCCATATTGGGCATGAGGTGTATGTATGCTTCACACCATATCGATCAAAGACGTGTGTGTGTGCTTCACACCAGATCGGGCAAAGAGGTGTGTATGCTTCACACCATATCAGACAAAGAGGTGTGTGTATGCTTCACACCATATCAGGCAAAGAAGTGTGTGTATGCTTCACACCATATCGGGAAAAGAGGTGTGTGTATGCTTCACACCATATCGGGCAAAGAGGTGTGTGTGTTATTAACACCATATCAGGCAAAGAGGTGTGTGTATGCTTCACAACATATCGGGTAAAGAGGTGTGTGTGTACTTCACACCATATCGGGCAAAGAGGTGTGTGCTTGACACTATATTGTGCATGGGGTCTTTGCTTGACCTCATATCGTGCAAGAGGTGTATGGTTGACACCATATTGTGCATAGGGTGTATAATTCATCACCATACCGTTCAAGGAAGTATAAACTCATATCCATATCGTTTTAGTGGTGTATGTGCATCACCATATCAGGTTAGAGGTGATTGCTTGTGTGCTTGAATCCGATATCACTTTGTAAGGTGATACCATCGTCTTCAAGCTCTATACCTTTGTTCTACTTGTTCTAGTACATGGATAACATGTCTAAGAAACTATTAGAACTCATAGATATATCAAGTATTTAAGAAATTCTCGGAATTGAAAGTAGATCATCAAATATAGCAAGAAAGATAGTGAGTAATAACATGTTTGGGTTCAAGTTATATAACCCGCCTTAAGAACAACTTCAAAGCTCCAAGATCCAAATCTCCACGTTCCTAAGGTAGGAGATGAACTATCACAGGTTCAAGACTCGTTCACAACTCCTCTATATGCAAAGAATCACCATAGATAATAACTTGGGGAAGAAGAAAAAAAAGGAAAAATTACAACTGAGATCCATGCTTGAACCAAGGTTGAAGATGACCATGGCTTAAGCTAAGCTTAATGGCTCGAGATCCTCCTTGATCCTTGCTTCTTAGCATGATATCAAAGGGAAAGAGAGTGATAGGGGTAAAAAAGATTAACTAGTAGGAGAAAGGGAGGGTATATATCCTTGAGGTTCATGGGATGATAGAGTGTAAGATGTGTCATCTTCTTACTACTACTAGGTGCCACATGGCCATGCATGGATTGACACATGTACTTGCATGCATTCCATCTTTATCTTTCCATGCAAAATAAAAAATTGAGGATAATGCAAGGGATAAGGGTCGTCCCCTTTGGTTATCTTCTAGGGAAAGCCACTTCCACTCACATTATTATTATATTCACAATTCAATACAACCTTTCCAAAGGAAAGTTCCAAGATGATATCTTTGCTTTATTGAGGTGATTAGATCGTTTTTGCAAAGGCAAAGAGATAAAAAAATGATATGGGGGCCTCCTATTTGGATCCTTTTCCGATAGGGACTCCCATTTAACACTACAACCAGATACACTCAATATGAGCTCAAATTAGGGTTTCCATTACACAACCCTTCTTGGTCTTTTCATCATCAAGGATGTTACCACTCAAATATGATTCACCATGGTGTATCCTCATTTTATCTCCTCTTAATGATACATAGAGAGAGTAGGGACACTCTAGAGGTGATAATTTTCATATCAACCCTATATTTTGGGTAAATTACAAATTGCACCAAAATTGGTACACAAGGCACTATCATTATTCAAACAAGCTCAAACTTGGAATTCTAGGCTTTCCACAAGACACCACTTAGCATCATTCTATCTCTTATGATTCTAAATCACTTAAGGCACTTTCAACATAAGACATTTTGCAATATAATCCCTTATCTTGGGTAAATTGCACTTTGGTCCAAAACAACGGAACATTGCTCAAACAATATTCAAACAAAACCAAACTTGAAACATAAGTGTGTCACATGATAACAAAACACCTTAGTGGATTATATTAAAGTTATAAGAAACTTATTTAATCCAAACAAATAGGGTTATCCCTAAACCCAGGTTAGGGATGTTAAAGAAAGAGGCACCATATTTGAATCATATTTGAGTGATGGTGTTCTTGGTGATGAAAAGACCAAGAAGAGTTGTATTGAGTTGTAGAGCTTATATGGGAGTACCTATCGGACAAGGAGCCATAGAGGAGGTCCCATATCATTTTTTCAACTCTTGGAAAAGGCCATGAGGAGTTAAGCACCTCAATAAGGTGATGGTTATCAGTTTACAACTTTCCTTGGAAAAGTTGTATCGGTTTGTGAATAAAGTGATGTTGAGTTGAAATATCTTGCTCAACAAGATCACTAATGGCCGAAATCTTATCCCTATATTATCCTCAAGAGTTTTTCATGTCAATATAAATATATGTGCATGCATGGACACAAGTCAAACATGCATGGACATGTGTCACCTAGTAGTATAAGGTGATGGCACCTCTTATACACTCTCTCTCATGAGCCTCAATTACATGTACCACTCCTTTCACCTACTAGTGAAACTTTTTGAATCCTACAACTCTGTTTCTCTTAGATATCATGCATAGTAGTTGAGGAGCAAGGAGGAGATCGAGCCCAAGATTAAGGTGAAGCCATGGTCACCTTCAACCTTGGTTGAAGCATGAATCTCGGGTTGTGATTCTTCCTTTCTTTTCTTCTTCACCAATTTCTTATCTATGGATTCTTTGCACATAGAGGAGTTGTGAACAAGTCTTGGATATTTTATAAGTTCATCTTCAACCTTGGGAACATGAAGCTTCGAAGCTTGGAGCTTTGAAGTTGTTCTTGAAGTGGGTTATATAACTTGAACCTAATCATGCCATTATTCACCTTCAATCTTGCTATACTTGATGATCTACTTTCAATTTCGAGTTTTTTTGATTAATTGATGAATCCATGAGTTCTAATAGTTGCATAGGACTTTTGTCCATGAACTAGAATAGATAGGATGAAAATCTAGAGCTTGATGATGATGACATCATCATGGCACAAACCAATATCGGGTTGACACACCGCTTGCCGGATATGGGGAAAGCACACACCTCTTGTCCGATATGGTGTAAGCACACACACCTCTTGCCCGATATGGTGTAAGAACACACCTCTTGCATGATATGGTGTAAGAACACACCTCTTGCCTGATATGGTGAAAGCACACACCTCTTTCCCGATATAGTGTAAGCACACACCTCTTGCCCGATATTGTCTAAGCACACACCTCTTGCCCGATATGGTGTAAGCACCCACCTCTTGCTCGATATGGTGAAAGCACACAACTCTTTCCCAATATGATGAAAGCACACACCTCTTGCTGATGTGGGATTTTATCACACTAACAGACTCACTCAAGGTTGAAATCCCTGAGCTTTTACCAAAACCAATGTGCAATCATACCATCCGCAAGAGGATGAGTCTTATCGTAGTATAGTTAAGGATCGAACCCAAATAACAACATTTTAAAGAATCCTTGTCAGTTGAATCTAGCTCAAGTAACACTAATATTTAGAATGATTGGTTGATTTGAGGTTAATTAAACTAATTGCAAGAAAGTAAAAGTTGAATTAAAGTTGGATTTAGATCAATGATATGGAATTGCTGGGATGGTATCGGGTTTCACCACCGCTACGCACGCAAACACATTCCAACGCAAACCATCCAGGTAATATATAACAATCCAAATAGAGCTACTGCAGAACCCCCCATACGGGCGTTAGGTTTGCATAAGCATCACCTTAGGCATCAGATGTCTCGTCACCAACCAGGTCACTTACTTACAACTCTGAAGATATAGAAATCCAATGAAGGTAGCCCCCTATACAGGCGTTAGGCACACAGAAGCGTCACCGAAGGCTAGATGGATCGTACCCTCATGGATCATACACTTACGACCTTGAAGAAATCCCATTCTATTTCTAGTTTGGGAGTCAACCGCATTAATCGATTAGCAAGCAGGTGATAGATCTACAAACTAACATCGATGATAAACAAAGACGATACAAAATCCAACTAAGGCTGTGGTCCTCCCTAAGGGTTGTTTAGACCATAGAAGCATCACCGTAGGCTAGATGTCTCGTCCCCTCATGGATCATACACTTACGACCTCAAGGAATCTTATCATAAGTTCTAGTCAAAGAGTCGAACTTTGTAAACTGCCATTCTATCCCACATATGGAAGATTTCGCAATATAGGAAATAACAAGATAAAAGCAAGGAGATAATCAACTACGAACATACTAATTATCAATGAAATGGAAAGTTATATACATTGCCATGGAGAGTATAACAAAAGCACATGATTAGCATGGGCAGCGGGGCTAGTCCCTGCACCCTAGCAAAAAGGTACTACTCGCTCATGATGCGAGAAACAATAAGAATAAGAAAGAGAGAGAAATCCACCATGAACTCAGTGCAGAAGGTAGTCGCAGCTCGGTGAAGAAGATACGACCTTCTACGTCATGTCGGAGCAGATCTGGACGCGAACGGGAGATGCCAAGACAGATTGGATAGTCTCCCTCGCTCTGTCTTCCTTCTCTCCTCAGCCTCCTTGGTTGCAACACAGGCAATAGGTGGAATGAAACTGGCATGGACGGCACTAGATTTGCATCGGACCTGTGTACAGGAAGCTTGTCAGCGTCCCATAACCGATTCCTCCAAAGGGGACCCTACTGGTCCTATTTATAGGCACAAGACTGGCCTTTACTTGGTTTTGGTGTTATTTCAGTCCAAACAGTTTGGGAGATATTTTTTCTCAAATGGTTTTGCTCTCTCAGTTTGGTGTCCAATCGGATTGCATGCAATTGGCTTAAACGTTTTTGATAGAAGCAACTTCAAACGGTTTTGCTCTCTCAGTTTGGTGTCCAATCGGATTGCATGCAATTGGCTTAAATGTTTTTTACATTTCCTTCATTCGGTCTTCCATTGCTAGCCCATTCAGTCTTGCATTCTTTTCTGCATTTGGTTTGCATGCTGGGACAAGAAAACGGTCCCTCACATGTACAGCTCCAAACAGTTTTCACTGCTTGCTCATTCGATCCTTCAACACCATTCGGTCTTCATGCAGCCAGCTCATTCGATTTGCTTGTATTGTTGGGCACTAACGGTCTTGATACAACACTTTGCCAAATGGTCTTGTATGTTGTTGTGATCATTCGATCCTCATGCAAATGTCAAATGCATGCATGCATGTCTTCCTATGCACGTAGCTCTTTCAATCGGTTTGCTTTTCTCTTCCGATCTTGTATGCATGCGATCCTCATCGGTTTTGCATGCAAGCTACGCAGCCAAGCATTTTTCCAAATGGTCTCACAGACCGGTTCCAAACGGTCTTTGCTGGTCTCTTAGTCTTGAGACCGAATGGGCTCAAACGGTCTTGAGACCGAATGCATGAAATCACTTGGTTAGATCGATTGGTCAGAACCAAGGGTGAGTGAAGGTGGGCCCCAACTGATTGTTCAACTTTATCAAGACCTGCATCAAATCAATATAATTTCAGTTAAAATCATGATAATTGAACCAATTTAGTAGTTTTGCAAATTTTGATATTTAGTAAATGAATTTGAATGCATTGAGTCGAATTCGACCCAATGTGGTGATTGAAATTCCTGATGAATATGCATTCATCAAAATACCCCAAACTTAAACGTTGCTCATCCTCGAGTAACACAAAATCTAAAACAGTCGCCAAATGAATACTTTCAATTCATGTGATTGCTTCATCTTCACATCACGAATATTTTCTTTCTGCTCAATATGACTCAGTATCTCAACCTCCTGAGACCACTAAACACATCTTACCATATCTTCGTTCCTGAGTTCTCTTTCCAATATCACTTCCTCCTCACTTTTTCCAACAATAAGCATGTCAAAGAGTTTTGTAAGAATCCAGAGACACCCACAGAACAACAAGTATGCATTTGATCTGACACTGGTGTTTTTCCAGATAGGGTAGCCATTCATTGCGCCATTAGGTAGAAAATGGAGTGAATGGTGGTATGGAAGGAAGAAATAAATCTATCCTCTATTCAACTCGAGATTTTCTTTGTTTTGCAATATCATTTATTGCATTTTTTGTGCTAATCTCTCCACTATTCGACTCGAGATTGCATTTCTTTTTGTGCACGCTTTGGCATCTTTTCTTTGTGGTACGCCCCTATTTATTTGTGAGGGGTATGGAAGAAGCGGAAATAAGGGGAAGTGGCGTGCCACCCCGAACTTAGGGTTTGGCACTAATTTGGCTATTTTTGTTTCTTTTTGATGGATGGAGGGGTACGAAGATGATATAAGAAGTGTAGAAGAGAGTTTAGATCAAAATGCAACTTGATTTACAATTCAGTGCACCGGGTTATTCTCTTTATCATACTCTGTTGAAATAATGACTTGATGAGGATCCCGTGGAGATTCCATGTTATTGTTCCACTAGTTAGTTAGGAAGCACGACGTGTTTGATCCCTATCAGTTTGACAGACACTTATCATTTTTGCATAAGTATCATGATGTTAGGAATCATAAGCTTCACAAGATAATTTCAATCAAAAGGCTTGTTTCAAAAAGTGGTCCTTTTGAGGATCTACTTCGAATAAGGAGAGTATAATGATTCAAAATGCATAGCATATTAGTTGGTGACATTTAATGAAACAGGAAGAGTCAAAATTCATCAAGAATCTGTTCAATTTCTTAGGAAAACTTTAAAAAATTTGGAAATTTTGAAAATTTGAAAAATTTATCAAGAATATGACAGAGAAAACTTAAGTATGAAAAGGATGGGTGTAGGTGGAAAGTGAGGTACATACCACCCACCCTCCACCCCAAACTTAGAGATTTTCTCGTCCCGAGCAAACCCTAAATCCAAGATGGAGGGGAAAATTCGTGCCAGACTGACCACCAGATGTGGTTGCGTTCCAATCAGTGCACATCCTCTTATCTGAAAATCTCAAAGTAAAGAGCAATTAGATCTTAAAATAGCATCTCGCGATGTGAATTTTATTTAATGAAAATTAACTAGAAGGTAAAAACAAAATTAAAGAAACATTCTAATTTGAAATAAAAAGTAAAACAGATTTATTGATCGGGTTGCCTCCCGACAAGTGCCTTTGTTTTATGTCGATGGCTAGACTGAATTCTTCAGCTTCAAGGTGGATCCTTTGGATTGGAGAGATCCAGTGATGCATATGTGTCTATGTCAGCTAAGGTGAAGTATCTTTTTAAGCGGTGACCATTTGCCACAAATTCACCTGACTTTTCACTCCATAAAGAGATAGCACCATGTGGGGAGATGCTTTTGACAATGTAAGGTCCAGACCAGTGAGAACGGATTTTTCCTAGGAATAACTTTAGTCTTGAGTTGAATAGAATATTTGGTCACCCACTTGTATGTCTTTTCTTTTTAGATGACCATCGTGTCAAAGTTTGGTTCATTCTTTATAGATTCATGCATTTTCATAAGCAGTCATCCATAGTTCATCCAACTCTTGAAGTTGTAGAATCCTGGCCTGGCCTATTTCTTCATGTCGAAATTTAGTTTTTTTATTGCCCACCATGCCTTATGTTCCAATTCGACTGGAAGTTGGAAAGCCTTTTCATATATTAATTGAAAAGGTGTAGTCCTGAGGGGAGTTTTATAAGCAGTTTGATAGGGCCATAGAGCGTCGTTGATTTTCACTGACCAATCTTTTCGATTGCGGCTTATAGTTTTTTCCATAATATCCTTGAGTTGGCGGTTAGAAACCTCTACCTGTCCACTCGTTTGTGGATGGTAGGGTGAGGCTACCTTATGTGTTACACCATATTTTCTCAGTAAAGCTTCAAAGCTTCTTTCAAGGAAATGAGAACCTCCGTCGGATATCACAGTGTGTGGGACACCGAATCGGGGGAAAATAATATCCTTAAACATCTTGATGACGGGTTTTGAATTGCTAGTGACAGTTGGAATGGCTTCAACCCATTTCGAGACATAATCAACCACGACTAGGATATAGGAAAATCCATAAGAAGATGGGAATGGACACATGTAGTCCACACCCCAAACATCAAATATCTCAATTTCTTGCCATAAATTAAGTGGCATTTCATCTCTCTTCGTAATGTTACCCATTCTTTGACATTTGTCACATGATAGAACGTAGTTGTAGGAATCTTTGGATAGGGTTGGCCAAAAGAATCCAAATTGCAAAACCTTTATCGCAGTTTTCTTAGAACTCATATGGCCTCCAACTGAGCCAGAGTGACAATGTTCTAGAATGAGTTTGGTTTCTTCCTCAGCATGAATTTCTTTAGTGCATTTCTGGTGCATTAAGGATGGATAACCCCAGCAATGAGGTAGTTCACAAAATCTGAGTACCACGGTATAACTTCTGAGACCTTCATTAGTTGATCATCCGAAAGGGAATCATTAATCGGAATCTTCTCGATATTCAGAGTGTGGATGCGACTGAGGTGATCTGTTACCACATTCTTTGTACCCGTTTTATCTCTTATCTCTAAATCAAATTATTGCAATAGGAGAATCCATCTAATTAACTTGGGTTTTGCATCTTTCTTTGCCAGAAGGTAACGAATGGCAGCGTGGTCTGTGTAGACAATGACCTTCGAACCAATTAGGTAGGATTCAAACTTGTCAACAGCATACACGACTGCTAGAAGTTCTTTCTCGGTAGTTGCATAATTCCTCTAGGCTTCATCGAGAGTTTTCGATGCATAATAGATCACATAATGTTTCTTCTCTATACATTGCCCTAAAACAGCGCCCACAGCATAGTCACTGGCATCGCACATAATTTCAAAAGGGTGGTCCCAGACGGGAGCTCTAATGATGGGTGTTGTTGTGAGAGCCTACTTTAGTGTGTTGAAGCTTTTCATACATTCTTTGTCAAAATTGAATTCAACATATTTTAGTAAAAAATGACAATTTGTCATTGGCTTGGTTATTTTTGAAAAGTCCTTTATGAATCTTCTATAAAATCCTGCATGACCTAGGAAAGCACAGACTTCTTTTACATTTGTTGGAATAGACAGTTTAGAAATCACTTCAATCTTGGATTTATCTACTTCAATTCCTCTATTGTTGACCCTATGGCCGAGGACAATGCCTTCCTTTACCATAAAATGACACTTTTCCCAATTCAGTACAAGATGTGCTTCTTCACATCGTTTGAGGACCAGGGAGAGGTGCTTTAGACATGAATCGAATGAATCTCCGTATACAGAAAAATCGTCCATGAAAACTTCCATAATGGTTTCGGTGAGACCGGAAAATATGGCAGCCATGCAATGTTGGAAAGTTGTAGGTGCATTGCAGAGGCCGAATGACATTCTTCTAAATGTGTATGTTCTGAATGGGCAGGTAAAAATAGCTTTCTATTGGTCATCTGGATGTATGGGTATTTGATAGAATCCAGAGTAACCGTCAAGATAACAAAAATATTCTTGGTGAGCTAACCTTTCTAGCACTTGATCAAGGAAAGGCATTGGAAAGTGATCTTTTCGAGTTTCCTTGTTCAATTTTCTATAATCTATGCACATCCTCCACCCTGTGACTGTTTGAGTGGGGATGAGTTCATTGTTTTCATTTCATATAATAGTCATTCCACCTTTCTTCGGGACTACATGCACTGGGCTCACCCATGGTGAGTCTGATATCAGATAGATTATTCCAGCTGTGAGCAGTTTAATGACTTCATGACGGACTACTTCCTTCATATTTGGATTCAATTTCCATTGATGTTCAATAGTTGGCTTGTGATCTTCCATCATGGGGATCTTGTGCATACACAATGCTTGACTAACCCCAGTGAGGTCATTCATTTTGTAGCCAATCTCTTTCATCCTTTCCTTCAATTCTTTTAGGAGTTTATCTTCTTGTTCACTTGTAAGATCGGAATTTATTATTACAGGACAAACCTTGAGATAATCCAAAAACACATACTTCAGTCCCTCAAGCAGGGGCTTCATTTCGAGGGCCTCTGGTTTTTCACATGTTTCTTCAGTAGCTTCCATAGCCTTAAGTCCTTCAAAAGTAGCTTCGGGATCTTCTTCGGTAGTGTCAAGGTCAAGAACACACTCTTGAACTCGTTCACTAATAGGATTATCAGTAGAGGGGTTTGTTAGAGTCACTTCTAAAGGATCATCTTGTTCATATCCCTCTTGTGTGAGGAGTGATATTTGTTTGATGCAGTCAATCAGATAAACTTCTTCTTGCATACTTGGTCTTCTCATGCTTTCAAAAACCTTGAATTTGAGAGTTTCTTTGCCAAGTCTGAGAAGCAAAGTTCCTACTTCAACATCAATTAGAACTCTTATAGTTGTGAGGAATGGATGTCCAAAGATTAGAGGATATCTGGCGTCCTCTTTTATGTCCATGATGACAAAGTCACACGGAACATAATAATCTTTCCCTACCTTGACAGGTACATCCTCAATAATTCCTAACAGGCGTTTTATCGAATTGTCTACGAGTTGTATGGTCATGCCAGTTGGAAGAATTTCAGCAAACCCTAGCCTTTTGCAAAGGCTGAGTGGCATGATGGAGATGCTAGCACCGAGATCTGCTAGTCCTTTCTTACATGAAGAATCACCGATATGGCAGGAAATCCCAAAAGATCATGGATCTTTATATTTCTTTGGCATCTTACTCTGGATGATATCCGAAGTGGTTTTAGCTAACTTGACCATCTCATATTCTTCAGTTATGTATTTCCTAGTGAGGAGTGACTTTAAGTACTTTGTCCAAGCTGGTATCTCAGCCAACGCATCCAAAAAGGGTATAGCAACATGAAGTTTCTTCATAGCTTCTTTAAACTTATTGAATCGAATATCAAGCTTGGTTTTCCTTAAATGAGCGGGGAAAGGAATTCGAGGCTTGTAAATAGGGATATCAGGTTCTGGAGTTTCACTTTCTTCATCAATAGGTTTCTCAGGACTTTCCTTGTCTGTCTTATCAGCCGTTACTGGTTCTTTAGGTTGAGACTCCGGTGTTGTTGAGTCTTGGACAATCACAGGTTCATCTTCGTCTGTAACAACCACACGTGTCTTGATAGGAGGATCAGAATAGTCTTTTCCCGACCTGGTGGTGACAGCCTTCAATTGTTCGGTATGCTTAGGATTATTCTCGAGTTGGGCAGCAAAGGCCCCAGTAGGCAGCTTTATGCTAGCTGCAAGTTGATCTAGTTGAGATTCAATAGCCTTCTACTGAGCTTGTTGGTTATCTATCATAGTTTGTTAAGTTTGCAACATCTTTTCAATGGTTGATAGTTTTTCATCAGGAGAAACCAGACCTGCTTGTTGTCCTTGTTGTTGATAAGGAACTTGGTTAAGACTCTGGTACTGGGAGTTGTTTTGATAATTATTGAAGTTTCTATTATGAAAGTTTCCCTTGAAATTTCCTTGATTTCTGAAATTCTGTTGTTGATTGTACTGAAATCCTGGTGGTCCTCGTGGCTGGTTGCTCGAACCAAATTGATGTGAGTTTACTGCTCCAGAGGGGTTTCCATATTGAAAACTTGTATGATTCTTATTCTGATTCAGATTGTAATAACTTTGACCAGGGATGGTATTAACATCGTTAAGATTTTCCATTTGACCATTATTTCCTTGGCCACATACATTGCTCAGAACAACATCGTAAAGAACATTGCATGATAAGGTGGAATGATCAGTTCCTTTACATGCTTCACAGAATAGGGAAGCAGACTTGACTTGTTCTGGTTGTCGAGTGGGTGAACGTCCTCTTCCAATAGCAGCAAGAGTTGATTCAAAGTGGTCTTTCTTGGTAACTAAGAGTTTCAAAGTTTCAGCGATGGATTTATACTCAGGAGTAGCTTTGGCCATAGCTACTTTCAAAACTCCTTTACCTATAGATCTTCCCCAATTGGCTTGATTTTCTGCTCCCAGGGTGACGACTCTCCATGCGCTGTCATAACTTTGACGCATGAAGTTTCCTCCAGACGAGGAATCTAGGAATCTCTTAATATCATCATCCACACCCCTATAGACAATCTCAATGAGTTGGTTCTTGGGAATTCTGTGGTGTGGACACTTGCGTAGAAGCTCTTTGTATCTATCCCAGGCTTCAGCAAGGGTTTCTCCCGAAACTTGAGTGAAATTTGTTATTCACCCTCTGATTTCATATGTGAGAGATGGAGGATAGAATTTTTCTAGAAACACATTTTGCAGTTGTTCCCAGGTGGTGATGGGTATTTCACTTTGCAACGAATTGTACCAACTTATGGCTCTATCAACAAGGGAATACTTGAAGAGGAAAAGTTTTATTGTAACATCCTTGACCTGGGTTAAGCCTTAACCCTAGATGTTTTTCTTAATAAGGTTGATTATATGTTTGCTCTTATCTCTTGAAAAGTAATGAAGGCTCAAGAGGGACTTATATCTCAATTTCAATCATTTTTGAATAATGTTGAAACAATGTTTTACTTGTTTTGGACTAAAGTGCAATTTACCCAAGTTGAGTGGTTAATTTGCAAATGTTGCATGATAAAATGTCCCTCATATGATGCAGCATCATAGGAATGAGTATGATGCAGTGGTATGGCTTTTACAAGTCTGAGAACTAAGAAAGAGCTAGTTAAGCAATGTTTATGCATTAAAACCTAGTTTTGGTGTAATGTGCAATTTACCCAAAACCTAGGGTTCAATATGCAAGATACCACTTCAAGAGGGTCCCTTATGATTCTTGGCACCATATAGATAAAATAAAATGAGAGGGGTGCCTCATTTGAAACATTTTGGAAGAGAGAGAATCTTGATATTAAAATAATCAAGATTTAAGCATAATTGGAACTTTACTTCAATATAATGCAAAAAAATAAATATAATAATTGAAGAGCCCTTCAACCAAAAGGTGAGGTATGATTTTGCAAAAGGTTGGACGAGCTTGTGCCTTGCAAAGTCACGAAAATATCTCAAGCAAGTGGATGACCCACTCACATTAAATAAAGAAAAAGTAATATCCACTAATTTTTGGATATTATTATTATAAGGGTTAAGGTGCTTAATTTCTTTTCCTTTAAATTCATAGATAATGAAGTGGTTTGCAAAGTGAAAGAGGATAGCTTCGTGGGCAAGGAGTTGAGGGGGAGAATGTGGAATAAATTTGAGAAATCAAAGGTATTAATTACTACTTTCTCTCTCCTAGAAATTCCTTTATATATACCTCATTTCCCACTCAACCAAAGACCTTTTTTCGGATTTTCTTTCTTGCTTGCCTTGGACAAGCTGAAGGGGACTAAGTAGCAATAGGAGGACGAGTTCCAACCTGTAGGTAAGCTTATTGATCACTTTCAACCATGATTTCATGGTGGAAATCGAAAATAAATGATGGATTTCTTCTTTTCTTCATCCAATCTTCAATCCTAGCCATTCCTTTTCACTCAAAAGCTTGAGGACAAGCCTTGGGAGGTTGTGAAAACTTCAGTCACCATTGAAAACATGGAGCTTGAAGATTTGAAGCTTCTTTGGTGGTGGGTTTTATAACTTGAACCCTTATTCATTGTTATTGAATTCAATTCCTCAATCCTTTTTGTTCAAATTACTCTTCTTGAATTTCCTTTGAATAATTGATGGAACTACCATGGGAATGGAAGTAGATTTCGAAGGTCTAAGGCTTGATGATGATGACATCCTCATAAGAACATATCTCAACATAATTTAGTTGCAAACGGTTTCATGAATTTTGGTCCAATCAGTTTCACCAAACAGTTTGGAGACCAAACAGTTTGCAAACTGTTTGGAGGTTGGGGTTCCAAACCGTTTGGACATGGTTGACAAAATGGAAGTGTTGACCAGGGGTAGAACATGTTGGATGATGATCCTGAAAACTACTAGAGGGGGGTGAATAGAGTTTTATAAAGTTTTTAATAATAATTTAAACTCAAACAACCACAATGAAAATATTGGACAAGGAGACACAGGGTTTAGAGTGGTTCCAACTATAGCAAATACTATAGCCGTCAGTCCACTACCCGGTTGCTTACCCAACCGGGATTTGAAAAGAAATTTATTTTATTACCTCGCAAGGACTTTACATAAAATACAATTTCTTTTCCCAAACCCTTCAAGCAGCCTTCACCTAGAAGTAATCTCCCAACCTTGAAGCAGCCTTCCCTTGAAGTAGGTGCACCAACTCCCGTTGCACCAGCCTTCTGAAGTAGCTTCCCGTGTGATAGCCTTCTTCAAGTAGCTTGAAGTCCCCTTCTCCACCTGAGAAGTCAACCCTCTCCGATCCGCAGCCTCCAACCCTAGGAGTAGCAAGGAGAGTACAAGGGATAAAAGGAACAAGAAGGAAAATAGAAATTACAATACCGTTGTAAGCACAAGGCTTGATTTGCCTATATCAAGCGTATAGATCTCCTAACCAATGTGTATGACAATGTGATTGTAGTGGATAGGAGATACTAGCCTATAGGACACGAAATGGGAGCAATAGGAATGAATGGCAAGTGTAGGAATAGCTCTATTGCTCTAAAACAGATTGCAAGTGTGTATTCAAGCTCAAGTATAGCACAAGTGTAGCTTAGGTATATTTTGGTGTCCTAAGGCATGTCCTATTTATAGGAATGGCCTATAGATGCTTAAGGACGTTCTAGACAACTTCTAGGGGTTTCTAAGTGCTTAACTAACCGTGAGATATAAGTTAGGTGCATTAGTAACGGCTAGTTACTTTATTCTGCAGTTGCTGTCAGAGACCATCTCGGTCGACAATTTGTCGACCGAGATACCTTCTCGGTCGAAGTTTTGTCGACCGACAGGCTCTCTGGATCAACGTTCATTTGCAACTGCCAACTACTTTGTCAGCTGTGTCTAATGGCTACTTGGGTCAATCTCGGTCGAGAAGTTTGTCGACCGAGAGTGTCTCGGTCAAGGAGTGTGGTCGACCGAGATTGACTCTATTTTCAATCTTTTAATTAAACCACTAAGCATGTGTATGAGTGTGCATATGTGATCCTATTTGAAGGGGATGACCTATCTAAGTGTGGTGATTGGCTAGGAAGATCCAACGCTTGATTTACATGCAATCTAAGTACTTGTACATTATATATTTGTAAAAGTTTTTTACAATAGTGATTACATTGCATGGAAATATAAATATGTAAGCTCTTTGGATTTTCCCTAGTTGCTTTGTCATCCACCTTAATTCTGCACACTCAAGTAGCCCGTTAGATCAACAAGAATGAAATGTTTGTCATCATCGAAACAAAGGGATTTATTATATTGTCCAATTTATCCAACAATCTCCCCCTTTTTGAAGATGACAAACATTTCCTAAAATATGAAATAAGGAAATATAAAGCATGTGAGTTTCATACCTGAAGATTACCTTTTGTAGCCATTCTTGTTTTACAAGTGAGTGCTGGCCATCAAGATGAAACTCATTTATATTTATATTTTTTATTTTATATTCTTTCTCCCCCTTTGTCATTTCAAAAAGATATCCAGGTTAAACATTTTATTTCTTCTCCCCCTTAAATAGATATCCTATTAGGAACATGGATTTATGTCTCCAACCAAAACAAGGGATGTTAAGCCCTGATTTGTTTAGAGAGTTCCTTTAAGAGCAAGATATATCATTTTGATGAAATTCTTTTTCATGCAAATTACTTTTAAGAATCCGAAGGTCATAACAAACTCCAAATGATGTTATCAATGTTTTTGTAAGCTTCATAATCAAATAATCAAATTTGTTTTTATAAGCTCCCCCTTAATCTTACAATTTAAGCAATTTAAGGCTTTTAAGGTCACAAATGATAAATTTTTGATTTTGACCTTTATCAAAAGTATACTAAGATTAAGTTCAATAAATTGATGTACAAATAAGCATTTTGTCAAAGCTTATTTTAGGTCGCCCTTGACTACGACCATAGTGCCCCTTGGCTAAATTTTGTTTTAACCAAGAGGCAGAAATTGCAGATTTACAATTAAGCATTCATATCAATTTTGATGCATGTTTAAGTGATAAGGACATAAAAAGCACGATAAATATTTCAAATCCTTTAAAGATGCCAATAAAAAGTTTGTTACATGGTTCTCTATGCAGGCATTTCTAAGAGATATAGCACCAATGAATCATTTTGCTTGCCTATGATAGATCAATAAGAGCATATAATGATAAAAGTAGAAATTTCCTTTAAAACTAAGAATAATTTTAATTTTTGACTTAAATTATTCAGAGAATAAACCAAATTAATCTCAAGTAGACATTCAAGGATAATTTCCATGATTTATACTTTATTTTACAGTCATTAATCTCAAATAGATAGCAATTTTGATTAATTTCAGCAATTTTACAGCAGTCTGTAAATCAGTAACATGCTCGGTCGACAATTGTTCGACCGAATGTTCACTCGGTCGACAAATGCTCGACCGACCAAGTTTCTGAAAAGTGTTCAGAAATCGATTTCAAGCAAAAAGAAATTATACAAATTAGAGCTCAATTGTGTTGAGATAAGACATTATGATATCAAGAATCAGTTTAGGTCAAATCTCAACTAGTTAATTTTAAGCTACTAGGTTTTAGGAATCCAAGCTAACTCATCATTCCTTTTCTTATATGGGCATGAAAATGAATAGTGTCCAAGACGCATGCAATAATGACAACTAATAGCATCAACTTCATTTCTCTTTCTAGGAATTGAGTTCCTTGGCACAAATATAATCTTGGATGCTTTAGATCTTTTGGGTTTATTTCTACTTGGATCGTATCCTAATCCTCTTTTTCCATTATAGCTAGAGGAAATTTTCAGAATGTTTTCAAGCATGTCATTTCCTCTTAACTCATTTACATTTCTTTGTAACTTAGCGATATCTTTCTTTGCCTGATCTAAATTGGATACTAGAAAGTTTCTTTCTTTGACAACCTCATCATAATCTAAATGTGAACATAGAATAGGTTGTTTCTGAAGGTCATTCACTTGAGTTTGCAAATTTGACTTTTCTATGGAGAGAAGATTGCAATTAGCTTCTACCGATTTTAACTTAAGAGCATAATCTTCATTTTCCTTTTTGAGATTTTCATTTTCGGATACAAGAGCAAGAAGTTTAGCATTTAATTCTTTATTTGCTTTCTTAAGTTTCTTCTTGCACTCAATATATTTCTGATGAGTATCTTGAAGACTAGCAATTATATCTTCTTTTGGTAGATCATAAAGACTTACCTCTTCTTCGTCTTCATTTGTTGTAGCAATGAGGCATTCTACTTCTTCATCATCGCTATCATCACTTGAATCATCCCATGCAGCTCGATATGCTTTTTCTTTCTTTTTGTGAGATGATTTCTTCCCTTTCTTGAGTGTTGAACAATCACTTTTCATATGTCCTTTCTTACCACATTCGAAGCACCTGGAAGAAGAAACACTAGAAGTTTTATTAGTTTTAAAACTTTTATATTGCTTACCATTTACAACGAGCGTTTCTTCTTCACTATCATCTTCACTTGTGTTATGATTGTCTTTAGTTGAAGCTTTGAATGCAATGTCCTTCTTTTTCCCATCTTGACGTTCATGTTCTCTTCTTTCTTCCTCTTCTAGATCTGCCTCATGAGCTTCTAAATTGCCAATGAGTTGCTCCATTTTGAGTCGAGTGAGGTCATTTGCTTCTGCAATGGCTGTCACCTTTGGCTTGTATTTCGGAGGAAGTGATCGAAGAATTTTTGATACCTGATCTTCCTCAGGAACAGGTTTTCCTAGGGCACTTAAACCATTAACAATAGTAGAGAATTTTGAAAACATTTCACTAGTAGACTCATTAGGATCCATACGAAAATGTTCAAATTTTGTTTTAAGCATGCTAACTTTGGAATTTCTGACTTGGGCTGTACCCTCATAAGTTATAGATAGTTTATGCCAAATATCATAAGCTGTATCACAATTAGATATTCTATTAAATTCTCCTACTGAAATAGAACAATATAAAATGCTTACAGCTTTTGCATTCATTTGGGCCAGCTTTACCGTGTTTGCATCCCATTCCGCAAAATCATTTTGAGGGAATTCATAAGGAGTAGATACCATTCTCCATAGATCCCAGTTGACGCCTTGGAAGTAGAACTGCATCCTTCTCTTCCAGTATTGGTAGTTTGTTCCATCGAATGCCGGTGGCCTAGCAACAAGAGTCCCTTCAATGTTGAGGTTGTTGAGCATTCCATCACCCATTTCTTCAAGACCTTGTTAGGGTTCCTTGAAGCCTTGCTCTGATACCAATTGAAAACTACTCGAGGGGGGGTGAATAGAGTTTTATAAAGTTTTTAATAATAATTTAAACTCAAACAACCACAATGAAAATATTGGACAAGGAGACACAGGGTTTAGAGTGGTTCCAACTATAGCAAATACTATAGCCGTCAGTCCACTACCCGGTTGCTTACCCAACCAGGATTTGAAAAGAAATTTATTTTATTACCTTGCAAGGACTTTACATAAAATACAATTTCTTTTCCCAAACCCTTCAAGCAGCCTTCACCTAGAAGTAATCGCCCAACCTTGAAGCAGCCTTCCCTTGAAGTAGGTGCACCAACTCCCGTTGCACCAGCCTTCTGAAGTAGCTTCCCGTGTGATAGCCTTCTTGAAGTAGCTTGAAGTCCCCTTCTCCACCTGAGAAGTCAACCCTCTCCGATCCGCAGCCTCCAACCCTAGGAGTAGCAAGGAGAGTACAAGGGATAAAAGGAACAAGAAGGAAAATAGAAATTACAATACCGTTGTAAGCACAAGGCTTGATTTGCCTATATCAAGTGTATAGATCTCCCAACCAATGTGTATGACAATGTGATTGTAGTGGATAGGAGATACTAGCCTATAGGACACGAAATGGGAGCAATAGGAATGAATGGCAAGTGTAGGAATTGCTCTATTGCTCTAAAACAGATTGCAAGTGTGTATTCAAGCTCAAGTATAGCACAAGTGTAGCTTAGGTATATTTTGGTGTCCTAGGGCATGTCCTATTTATAGGAATGGCCTATAGATGCTTAAGGACGTTCTAGACAACTTCTAGGGGTTTCTAAGTGCTTAACTAACCGTTAGATATAAGTTAGGTGCATTAGTAACGGCTAGTTACTTTATTCTGCAGTTGTTGTCAGAGACCATCTCGGTCGACAATTTGTCGACCGAGATACCTTCTCGGTCGAAGTTTTGTCGACCGACAGGCTCTCTGGATCAACGTTCATTTGCAACTGCCAACTACTTTGTCAGCTGTGTCTAACGGCTACTTGGGTCAATCTCGGTCGAGAAGTTTGTCGACCGAGAGTGTCTCGGTCGAGGAGTGTGGTCGACCGAGATTGACTCTGTTTTCAATCTTTTAATTAAACCACTAAGCATGTGTATGAGTGTGCATATGTGATCCTTTTTGAAGGGGATGACCTATCTAAGTGTGGTGATTGGCTAGGAAGATCCAACGCTTGATTTACATGCAATCTAAGTACTTGTACATTATATATTTGTACAAGTTTTTTACAACAGTGATTACATTTCATGGAAATATAAATATGTAAGCTCTTTGGATTTTCCCTAGTTGCTTTGTCATCCACCTTAATCCTGCACACTCAAGTAGCCCGTTAGATCAACAAGAATGAAATGTTTGTCATCATCGAAACAAAGGGATTTATTATATTGTCCAATTTATCCAACAGATCCAACAGATCCAATTGATTGATCATATGAATGGACAATCCACCAATTACAACCCTGAATCGATTTGTTGAAGAATCCCTAATTAGTCATCCTTTCAGTTTCAAGATGTTGGACCAAATGGTCTTGAGACCGTTTGAGTCCAAACAGTCTTGAAACTGTTTGGGATCAAATAGTCTCAGGATCGTTTGGAGGTCAATGGTGGATTTTGATTGATGGATGAAGATCCAATGGAGTTAGATTGAATTGAGCATTCGATAAGTTCAATTGGTGGTCAATCCAACAAGCAAACCCTATTCAATTTGGTTGAAGAATACCTCAATTGACCCAATCAGTTTTCAAGCTGGTTTGGCCAAATGGTCTTGAGACCATTTGAGTCGAAATGGTCTTGAAACCGTATGGGTTCAAACAGTCTCAGGACCATTTGGAATCAAACGGTTTCAAAACCATTTGGTGTTGAAATGCCAAAACCGAATGGAGGTCTAAAGTGATCAAATTGTTTCGAGATTTAAGGTGACGATTGATCCATTGATCCAATGGTTGATAATAATGATTATCAATGATAGGTACAAAGGTTAAAACCCTAAAGTACCTAGATGATCAATACCTTTCGAATGGTTAACCTTAAAAGCTTATGAAAGTAATGTCTCAATACACTATGTCAACCATAGTTGTATATATTTGATTGAAAGGTTGATGTAACCTAATCAAGTTGAGAGGATGATATAAAGGAATTCATACATGAGTATTAATCATGAAGAATATGTGATTAGGGTATGATCCTTGGTAGAGAGATCATGAAACCCTAATTGAGTGGGTTAATAAGCCCTTCAACCAAAAGGTGAGGGATGATTTTGCAAAAGGTTGGACGAGCTTGTGCCTTGCAAAGGCATGAAAATATCTCAAGAAAGTGGATAACCCACTCACATTAAATAAAGAAAAAGTAATATCCACTAATTTTTGGATATTATTATTATAAGGGTTAAGGTGCTTAATTTCTTTTCCTTTAAATTCATAGATAATGAAGAGGTTTGCAAAGGGAAAGAAGAAAGCTTCTTGGGCAAGGAGTTGAGGGGGAGAATGTGGAATCAATTTTAGAAATCAAAGGAATTAATTACTACTTTCTCTCTCCTAGAAATTCCTTTATATATACCTCATTTCCCACTCAACCAAAGATCTTTTTTCATATTTTCTTTGTTGCTTGCCTTGGACAAGCTCAATGGGACTAAGTAGCAATAGGAGGACGAGTTCCAACCTGTAGGTAAGCTTCTTGATCACTTTCAACCATGATTTCATGGTGGAAATCGAAAATAAATGATGGATTTCTTCTTTTCTTCATCCAATCTTCAATCCTAGCCATTCCTTTTCACTCAAAAGCTTGAGGACAAGCCTTGGGAGGTTGTGAAAGCTTCATTCACCATTGAAAACATGGACATCGAAGATTTGAAGCTTCTTTGGTGGTGGGTTTTATAACTTGAACCCTTATTCATTGTTATTGAATTCAATTCCTCAATCCTTTTTGTTCAAATTACTCTTCTTGAATTTCCTTTGAATAATTGATGGAACTACCATGGGAATGGAAGTAGATTTTGAAGGTCTAAGGCTTGATGATGATGACATCCTCATAAGCAAATATCTCAACATAATTTAGTTGCAAACGGTTTCATGAATTTTGGTCCAATCGGTTTCACCAAACAGTTTGGAGACCAAACGGTTTGCAAACTGTTTGGAGGTTGGGGTTCCAAACCGTTTGGACATGGTTGACAAAATGGAAGTGTTGACCAGGGGTAGAACATGTTGGATGATGATCCAACGGATCCAATTGATTGATAATATGAATGGACAATCCACCAATTACAACCCTGAATCGATTTGTTGAAGAATCCCTAATTAGTCATCCTTTCAGTTTCAAGATGTTGGACCAAACGATCTTGAGACCGTTTGAGTCCAAACAGTCTTGAAACTCTTTGGGATCAAACAGTCTCAGGATCGTTTGGAGGTCAATGGTGGATTTTGATTGATGGATGAAGATCCAATGGAGTTAGATTGAATTGAACATTCGATAAGTTCAATTGGTGGTCAATCCAACAAGCAAACCCTATTCAATTTGGTTGAAGAATACCTCAATTGACCCAATCAGTTTTCAAGCTGGTTTGGCCAAACGGTCTTGAGACCATTTGAGTCGAAATGGTCTTGAAACCGTATGGGGTCAAACAGTCTCAGGACCATTTGGAATCAAACGGTTTCAAAACCAATTGGTGTTGAAATGCCAAAACCGAATGGAGGTCTAAAGTGATCAAATTGTTTGGAGATTTAAGGTGATGATTGATCCATTGATCCAATGGTTGATAATAATGATTATCAATGATAGGTACAAAGGTTGAAACCCTAAAGTACCTAGATGATCAGTACCTTTCGAATGGTTAACCCTAAAAGCTTATGAAAGTAATGTCTCAATACACTATGTCAACCATAGTTGTATATATTTGATTGAAAGGTTGATGTAACCTAATCAAGTTGAGAGGATGATAGAAACGAATTCATACATGAGTATTAATCATGAAGAATATGTGATTAGGGTATGATCCTTGGTATAGGGTTCATGAAACCCTAATCGAGTGGGTTAATAAGCCATAATCCTAAAATTAGGGCAATCCTGAGTGAAACCCTAATCTAGGGTAATGATGTAACCCTAATTAAGGGTGATGATATAAGAAACCCTAATCTAGGGTAATGATGTAACCCTAATTAAGGGTGATGATATATGAAACCCTAATTATGGGTAATGGAAGATGAAACCCTAATTTGGATAAATAGTAAACCCTAATTATGGGTTATTGAATGGAACCCTAATTAGGATGAATAGCAAACCCTAATTGTGGATTATTGAATTTAAACCCTAATTGAGGGTGATGCCATGTGAAACTCTAATTGAGGGTGATGCCATGTGAAACCCTAATTGAGGGTGATGCCATGTGAAACCCTATGCAATGGTATGATGAGGAGTCGTAATATAGGGTGAAGGTATGTGAAGCTCTAATTCTGAGTTATAATACATGAAGCCCTAATCTTGGGCAATATGATGATAAACCATAACCCTAATTATTGGGCAATGGTATGAGAGAACCCTAATGATAAAATAGTGGGTAATGCCTTATAAAGGTGAAATATCTCAAATGGTTGATCATAGGCTACCTTATAGTAAACAAAGCCTTAACCTGAAATAAGTCCATATCATTGAAGATAGTTGGACCATTCTTGTGTGCGACATATGCACTTCATGGTAAAAGTGATAGGTTAGTGGATGAAAGTATTAAGATGGGAAAATACCTTAATCCAAGATAAGTTGATAACTCAAGTAAGTTGGAAGTGATGAGGAAAGTGATACATCAAGATATGATAGATACCACTTTTAGCATTCCAGGGTTGAAATACCTTGATGCACCTAAAATCCGATATACTTGGACAAGAAACACATGAAGTGTGTTATGTAAATTGTTACAATGAAATGTAATGAGTTTGATATACTTTGATAAGTATAGGCTAATATACCTTGAGAATGGGGTTAAGTCAAACTAATGAGTATGATGTAATCATACCATGATAAGGATGAGAAATAAACTCATACCTTGTATTGATAATCATTTAATGATAAATGTTAAGAGTAATAAACATTATTGAATACTCGATATGTTAATGGATGCTCCTAGAGATGTGGAGCAATATATTAAGGTTGATTTGATAAATATGAAATCCTAATTAATGTGAGATGGGAAACCCTAACCCTAAATTGGGTAATGGGACATGAGAAACCCTAATGTGATGTGAATAGTAAGCCCTAACCCTATTGAGGGAATAGTGGTGTTACTATTGTATTACATGAGGTAATATATTATTGTTGCCTAGTGAGAGGTGACAAGATGTGTAATGGCCTTGTGAGCCATATGATTAGATGTTTCCTAGTGATAGGTGACGAGATGTTTAATGGCCTTGTAAGCCATATGGTTAAATGTTGCCTAGTGAGAGGTGACAAGATGCTTTATGGGCCTTATGAGCCATGAGAACAAATGTGGCATAGTGAGAGGTACCAAGATGATTATAATTTTTTTTTGTAAGAAATGATAATGTTTTAATAAACTTAATAAAAGGAACAATTGTATTCAAATAAAGAATGTGAAAAGCTATGTGAAGGCTAACCTCAGGGTTCAGAGCCTAGAGAAGGATGTGATGATCAATGATGAGTTAAAGGAATTTATATCCCATGATCTGTGCAATCAGGTTTGGTTAAAGTCCAATACCTGGCAGAGGTATAATGCATGTAATCAAGATTGGTTAAATTCCAATGCTTGGCTGTGTAATCAGTATTGGTTAGAGTCCTATGCCTGGCTGTGTAATCAGGATTGGTTAAAGTCCAATGCCTGGCTGTGTAATCATGATTGGTTAAAGTCCAATGCCTGGCTATGTAATCAGGATTGGTTAAAGTCCAATGCCTGGCTGTGTAATCAGGATTGGTTAAAGTCCAATGCCTGGCTGCGTAATCAGGATTGGTTAAAGTCCAATGCCTGGATGTGTAATCAGGGTTGGTTGAAGTCCAATTCCTGGCTGTGAAATTAGGATTGGTGGTGTCCAATGCCTGGCAATGTAATCAGGTTTGGAAAAGTCCAATACCTGGCAGAGGCTCAATTCCTGTAATGATGACACATGATTGGTAATAACCCAATGCCTGTAATGATGATACATGATTGGTAATAACCCAATGCATGTATTAATGATATATGTGTGCATGGTAGATATAATCCCATATCTGTTTAGCAGGCTGGCTAAGGCCAACAGATTGAAACAAAAATGTCTCATGGGTGACATATCAAGATAATGAGTGTCACAAGAGAAGTTTGACATGATGGTATAATATGATGGATAAATGATATACATGTTCTTCCTATTCCTTATTAAGAGAATAGATGATCTATTGTTCTATCATAAATAGTTGCAATGCTTTAAAAGATGAGAATGCTTTAAACTACTTATCCTCTTCCCAGTGTTATATCATTAAACAGCAATAATAATGTTTATGGCGGAGAGTTATATCTCTCACTGGGACAATTTTCAATTGTCTCACCCCTGTGGGATCCAACTTTTTAGGTAAACACAGAAGAAGAGGCAGGAACCCTATAGCAAGAGAAGAGCAACAACAATAATAGGGACAACGGTGATATCTCAGGTGGAGGCACTGGCTGTCAAGTTTTGTATAGAAAGTCTTATGTGTCGTCTCTGTACTCTCAGGTCCTTAGAGTCAGTTGATAGTGCTTTTATCATCAATCTGAGATTTTGGCTTGAACGCCTCAAGGTTTATGTTGCTTATGTATAGTTTGACAAAGCAACCGTTGTATGTAACTCTTGAAAAGAGATGGTACATGTTATGTACTTATGAACCAGGATGTGAATGAAATACATTGGTTCTTGATCAAAGAGTTTTCATGTGTTTGGATCTCTTTGCAAAAGGTTTAAAGTTTTAGTGATTTTCAGTAATCTGATGTTAGTGATCACTTCCGCTTAGCTAATGATGTATGTTTTGAATGCTTCACCACACTAATGGCATCATCAGACACTCCATTTTGCTTTGTCATAGCACAAAGATCAATAAACCTTAGAAGATGTTCTTGACTATCTTCACCTTGTTTTCCATAGAAAGGGTTGTTTTGAAGCAAGGTGATCCAATGTGCTCGTATCTCGAAATAGGCACCCTTGATGTGGGGAGGTTGTACTGGATGATGCACATTCACATCTTTTGGGATTGAGAACTCTCTAAGATCCTTTTGTAGTTCCACTTCTTATGCTGCTACTTGTGCTGCTAGGATTTCCTGTTGAACCGTAGCCCTGGCTTCTTGCATGAGCCTCTCTCTTTGTGCATTGATGGCTTGAGACACCCTTCGGGCTACCTATTCTTCTTGAGCCATCCTTGCTTGATTCTCTCTGATCTGATGATGAAAGGTTCTGTCTATCTCAGGATCAAAGCTCGCTGTTAGTCTGGGGCTATCTGAACGGTGCATGCACTATGCCTTGGATTTTACCTGAGATAGAAAGGTTTTGAAAGTGAGAACCACAAAGTTAGAGTCAAATCTCAAGTAGATGATCGATTATTTCAAAAGAAAGAGAAAAATCCTAGATTAGTCTTAAAAGAACTAGTTTTGACTAACTGATTTCGTTGTCCCCGGCAACGGCGCTAGAATTTGACGTGGGATTTTATCGCACTAACAAACTCACTCGGGGTTGAAATCCCCTAGCTTTTACCAAAACCAATGTGTAATAATACCACCCACAAGTGGACGAGTCTTATCGCAGTATAGTTAAGGATAGAACCCAAAGGACAACATTTTTAAGAATCCTTATCAGTCGAATCTAGATCAAGTAAAACTAATATTTAGAACGATTGGTTGATTTGAGGTTAATTAAATTAATTGCAAGAAAGTAAAAGCTGAATTAAAGTTGGATTTAGATCAATGATATGGAATCGCTGGGATGGTATCGGGTTTCACCACTGCTACGCACGCAAACACATTCCAACGCAAACCATCCAGGCAAGATATAACAATCCAAATAGAGTTGTTGTAGAACCCCCCATACGGGCGTTAGGTTCGCGTAAGCATCACCTTAGGCATCAGATGTATCGTCACCAACCAGATCACTTACTTACGGCTCCAAAGATATAGAAATCCAATGAAGGTTGTGAGCCCCCTATACAGGCGTTAGGCACATATAAGCATCACCGAAGGCTAGATGGCTCATCCCCTCGTGGATCATACACTTATGATCTCAAAGAAATCACATTCTATTTCTAGTTTGGGAGTCAACTGCATTAATCGATAAGCAAGCAGGTGATAGATCTACAAACTAACATCGACAATAAACAAAGACGATATAAAATCCAACTAAGGTTGTGGTCCTCCCTGAGGGATGTTTAGACCACATAAGCGTCACCGTAGGCTAGATGTCTCGTTCCCTCATGGATCATACACTTACGACCTCAAGGAATCTTATCAGAAGTTCTCGTCAAAGAGTTGAACTTTGTAAACCACCATTCTATCCCACATATGGAAGATTTTGCAATATAGGAAAGAAGATGAAAATAAGGAGATAATCAACTACGCACATACAAATTAACAACGAAATGGAAAGTTATATACATTGTCATGGAGAGTTTAACAAAAGAACATGATTAGCATGGGCAGCGGGGCTAGTCCCCACACCCCAGTGAAAAGGTACTACTCGGTCATGATGCGAGAAACAAGAAGAATAAGAAAGAGAGAGAAATCCACCATGAACTCGGTGCAGAAGGTAGTCACAACTCGGTGAAGAAGATACAACCTTCTACGTCGTGTCAGAGCAGATCTAGATGCGAACGAGAGATGCCAAGATAGACCGGATAGTCTCCCTCGCTCCGTCTTCCTTCTCTCCTCAGCCTCCTTGGTTGCAACATGGGTAGTAAGTGGAATGAAACTGGCGTGGACGACACTAGATTTGCATCGGACCTGTATACAGGAAGCCTATCGACATCCTGGAACTGATTCCTCCAAAGGGGACCCTACTGGTCCTATTTATAGGCACATGACTGGCCTTCACCCGATTTTGGTGTGATTTCAGTCCAAATGATTTGCGAGATATTTTTGCTCAAATGGTTTTGCTCTCTCGGTTTGGTGTCCAATCAGATTACATGCAATTGGCTTAAATGGTTTTGATAGCAGCAACTTCGAATGGTTTTTCTCTCTCGGTTTGGTGTCCAATCGGATTGCATGCAATTGGCTTAAACGGTTTTTACATTTCCTTCATTCGGTCTTCCATTGCTAGCCCATTCAATATTGCATTCTTTTCTGCATTCAGTTTGCATGCTGGGAGAAGCAAACGGTCCCTCACGTGTACAACTCCAAACGGTTTTCATTGCTTGCTCATTCGATCCTTCAACACCATTCGGGCTTCATGCAGCCAGCTCATTCAGTTTGCTTGTATTGATGGGCACTAACGGTCTTGATACAACACTTTGCCAAATGGTCTTGTATGCTGCTGTGATCATTTAGTCCTCATGCAAATGTCCAATGCATGCATGCATGTCTTCCTATGCATGTAGCTCTTTCAATTGGTTTGATTTGCTCTTCTGATCTTGCATGCATGTGATCCTCATTGGTTTTGCATGCAAGCTACGCAGCCAAGCATTTTTCCAAACAATCTCACAGACCAGTTCCAAGCGGTCTTTGTTGGTCTCTCGGTCTTGATACCGAATGGGCTCAAACGGTCTTGAGACCGAATGGGCTCAAACGGTCTTGAGACCGAATGGGTTCAAATGGTCTTGAGACCGAATGGGCTCAAACGGTCTTGAGACCGAATGGATGAAATCACTTGGTTATATCGATTGGTCAGAACCAAGGGTGAGTGAAGGTGGGCCTCAGCTGATTGTTCAGCTTTATCAAGACCTACATCAAATCAACATAATTTCAGTTAAAATCATGATAATTGAACCAATTTGGTAGTTTTGCATATTCTGATATTTAGTAAATGAATTTGAATGCATTGAGTCGAATTTGACCCAATGTGGTGATTGAAATTCCCGATGAATATGCATTCATCACTTGCCTGATATGGTGTAAGCACACACCTCTTTCTCGATGTGGTGAAAGCACACACCTCTTTCCCGATATGGTGTAAGCACACACCTCTTGCCCGATATTATGAAAGCACACAAATCTTTCCCCATATGGTGTAAGCACACACTTCTTGCCTGATATGGTGTAAGCACACACCTCTTGTCCAATATGATGACAGCACACACCTCTTTCCCGATATGGTGTAAGCACACACCTCTTGCCCGATATGGTGAAAGAACGCACCTCTTGCCCAATATGGTGTAAATAACACACCTCTTTCCCGATATGGTGTAAGCACAAACCTCTTGCCTGATATGGTGAAAGCACACACCTCTTGCTCGATATGGTGTAAGCACACACCTCTTGCCTGATATGATGAAAGCACACACCTCTTTCCCAATATGGTTTAATAACATACCTCTTGCCCGATATGGTGAAAGCACATACCTCTTGTCCATTATGGTGTAAGCATACATCTCTTGCCTGATATGGTGTAATCACACACCTCTTTCCCGATATGGTGTAAGCACACACCTCTTGCCCGATATGGTGGAAGCACCTCAAAACCAATATGGAGGTAAGCACCTCCAATCCGATGTACTTGATTGAGTAACACATGAAGTGTGTTATGTCAAATGATACATTAATATGTTAAAAGTTTAATGCATTTTTGATAAGTGAAGTCCAATGTACCTTGAGAAAAGGGTTGAGCCATGCTAATAAAGTATGATGTAATCAACATCCTAGTGAGGATGAGAGAGAAACTTATACTTTGTGTGATAATCATTTAATGATAAATGATGGGAATAAACAAGTATGATTGAATACTTGTGATGTCAATGTATGCTCCTAATATGTGTGGATCTATGAATCAGGGTTTTGATTCTTGATAATATGATCTTGAAACCCTAATCGGCTTGAAACCCTAATCATCTGGAAACCCTAATCGGCTTGAAACCCTAATCGGCTTGAAAGGGAAAACCTTAACCCTAATAATGGGAAGGTTGTATTTCTCTAGTGTTGCATGGTGATGTTATGTTCTTGATATTGTTTTTATCATGAAATACTAACCATGCAGGTATCATAATATGACGAGCATAGCCAGGTATGAGCTATGATGTTTCATATGATACAACTTAAATGGGCCTTGTGAGCCATGTGAAATACTTGTGCAACAAGTATAATGTATACCTGAGTTTGAGGACCTAGAGGTAATGGTTACCTGATAAGAGGTGACAATATTCAGTGATGAACTAAGGGTTTGAATACCCAGATCTAGCAATCATGATGATGATAATGTTAAGGGATGAGAATTCCCAGTAATGTGATAAGGGACTGAGATCCCGATTGTTATGCATTCAATGTATTCTAAAGATTATGAAAGTACTTGATAAATGTATTACAGCTTTCTTTGTAGCATCTGCTATAATTCATTCTTGTAACTTGGTTGATGCTAAAAGATACTATAATGCACCTAATTAATCAAGTGGAACCTTATCCTGTAGTTTCCCTGGCCATAGATCCATTCGAAGTCAGTATTTGCTAAATGGTGAAATGAGTTTAACTCGGAGTGCATATTTTTGAATATGTGGGGGTGACGAACAAACATATCCTTATGTCCAGATAGGGATGGATGTGCGATCTCCGTGAGGAATACCAGGGTTGTTGTGTAATTTCCCTGATGAAAATGTACCGAGGTTGTTGTGTGATCTCCCCGAAGAGAGTTCATGTTGTGGTTGTAGCTCTATAGCAAAGATACTGCTATACCCCGACAAGCTAGTTGTAGTTTGACATGATGTCACTACCAGTGGTCTCATACAGACCGAGACGGGTGAGGTCTTGGCAGCCAGCTCTTCCATTGACCTTGTATGGTACTAATTTTGACTAAGTGGTGGTCGGTTAGATCATGAGCGGTATACCTCATCTCCTCTGGGCATAAGTGTGATTGTAAATATATAATCAACAGTGTAGCGTATCTGGTTAAGGATTGAATACATACACATTGGTTTATGTTACATTACTTTTATTCCTTACAAAGTGAATAGATGATTTATTGCTCTCTCTTAGATAGCTGCATTGCTTTAAAAGATGATATTGCTCTATTCTTCTTATAAACAATAATTAATCTTGATTATTAATATAAAAGATCCTCTTCTCAGTTTTATATTGGTTACCTATGATAATAATATTGTTGGCAGAGAGTTATATCTCTCACAGGGACTTGTATCACCCCATTGGTACCAACATTTTTAGGTGGACGTGGATGAGGAGGTAGACACCGTACTGTAGAGGGAGGACAACAATAATAAGGTCATCAGTAACAACTCAGGTTGAGTGTGCTGTCTGTCGTGTCTTGTAGATAGAAGTCCTATGTGTCGTCTCTGTACTCTCAGGTCCTTGGGAGTTAGTATGCAGTAGTTTTATAAACAATATGAGATTCTGGCTTATATGATTCAAGGTTTTATGTTGCTTATGTATATGTTTGGGCAAAGCAACTGGTATATGATATCGTCGAGATGAGATGGTACAATGTATGTACAATGTGAACCATGATGTATATATTGCTCTGGTTCTTTCTTTAAGAGTTTTCTGGCAATGGATCTCTTTGCAAAATGGTTTTAATTTTTAGTGATTTTTGTTAATCCGTTGCTAATGGTTATTCTACATAATTACTATGACAATTTGACTGTTAGTTTGATAGTGGTCACCTCAAGTTTTGGTATCAGAGCCTAAGGTTTGCTGAGTCTACAAAGACATAGGATTAAGGTTGTTGAGTTTGTTCTAGTGTCCTCCAATTTATCTTATAGTTACTTCTACTCATATAGGAGAAGAAGTAAAGCTGAAAGATGGCTGGAGCATACAAAGAACATGCTACTAAGAGTAGTGTTGCTGCACCAGGAGGAGGTTCAAGGGATTAGGCAAGAGAGAAATATGTGCATGAGAATCCTCATCTTGACAAAGACATACTAGAAAACCCAACTTTTCATGCTCTTTTTGGGTAGTTCATGACCACAATGACGCATATAGAAGATCGATGCCAGCACCAGCACCTAGGGAACCAGTTCCCAATGAGGGACATGGGCCTGGTAAAACCTTTGAGCAGTTACACTGGATAGCAGCCGCCAAATATGCCAATAGAACTGACCCAACAAATGCAGATTTATGGCTCACTGAGCTGGAAAAAGCCTTTAGAATCCTTAGCATCCTAGAAACTGATAAAGTTAGGCATGTTGTGTACCTTTTAAAAAGAAGCACTGGCCATTGGTGGGCCATTGAAGAAGATAAAAGACCTAGTGTTGAGGTCAGATGGCAGGAATTCCGACGTGTGTTTGTCATTAGATAGTTTCCCAAGACTTATCAGGATGAGAAAATCTCACAGTTTGAGTGGATTAAATAAGTACCGATGAAGATTAGTGAGTATGAAGCTAAGTTTATGGAGCTTCTGTGGTTTTTTCCACACATGGCTACTACAGAGGAGGAGAGGACTCAATGTTCTGAGAAGGGTCTGAACGCTGAGTTAACCATAGTTGTAGCTGCTCTAGAGAATAGAGAGGGGTTTGCCACCTTTGTGGAGTCATTTAGGCAGATAGAGAGGTCTATGACTGAGAAATGAGAGGCTAACAATAGGAAAGGACATGCCCAGTTCTAGGGACAGAGGTCTAGAAGTTTCAAGAAACTGAGATTTCCTGCACCATTAGCACCATAGAGGTTCAATGCACAGACGCAATGGACGCCAAGAAAGGATAGAGGCTGTAGTTTTCTACCAAGTGGAGCCCATAGTACGACATCAATGTCAATAACAGGACCATCTAGAACATATCGCAACATAAACTGCTTCAAGTGTGGGCAGAAATGACATATGATGAGATAATGTCCAGTTAGAGATATAGAGGTAACCCAACCATGGAGGAAGAGTCAACAACGCTCTCAGAGGAAAGAGTTCAGTAGTGGAACACAAGGACGTGGATAGGCATCCTAAGAAGGTTCATCTGCACCAACCAACAGATCATGGAGTCAACAGTAGGCAACAACGAGATTCTATGCTATGAATCAGCCGGAGGCAGTAGTCAATCCATGAGTCATGATAGGTCAGATGGAATTGTTTCATTCTGATATGTCTTCATTGTAACATCCCTGACCTGGGTTAAGGCTAAACCTATTTGTTTAGCCTAAATAAGTTTCTTAGAACAAATATAATCCTCTAAAGCGTTTTGTTATCAGGTGACAAACTTATGTTTCAAGTTTGGTTTTGTTTGAATAATTTCTAAGCAATGTTCTCTTGTTTTGGACCAAAATGCAATTTACCCAAAATAAGGAGTTATATTGCGATATGTCATATGTTGAACATACCACATATTTTTTATAATCATAAGATAAAGAGTGATTCAAGGTAGTGGCTTGTGGAAAGCCTAAATTCCAAGTTTGAACTTGTTTGAATAATGCTAGTGCCTTGTGTATCAATTTGGTACAAGTTGTAATTTACCCAAAATGTAGGGTTTTTATGTAAATTACCACCTATAGAGTGTCCCTAATCCCTACTAGTATAATTTAGAGGAGATATAAAGAAGGATACACCATGTTTGAATCATGTATAAGTGGTAGTATTCTTGGTGATAGAAAGACCAAGAAAGGGGTTGAATGTGAAACCCTAACTTGAGTTGTATCAGGTGGTAGAGTCCATATGGGAGTGCCTATCGGCCAAGGAGCCATATAGGGGATCCCATATCTATTTGTGGACTCTTGTCCTTGTCCATTATGGGCAAAAAACCTCAAGGAGGTGATCCATGATGAGTTAGATGCTCCTTGCAAAAGTTGTATCAGTTTGCATAATTTGTGAGATAAAGATGAGATATCTTATCAAACAAGATAACTAATGGCCAAAATATCATCTCTAGATTATCCTTAAGTGTTTTTCATGTCAATATAAATATAAGTGCATGCAAGGACACGTGTCAACCATGCATGGACATGTGGCACCTAGTAGCTTAAAAAGATGACACCTCATATACACACTTTTTCATGAACCTCAAGTATATATACCCTTCCTTTCACCTATGAGTGAAATTTTTAAAATTTATCACCCTCTTCTTCTAAGATATCATGCATAGAGTCTTGGTATCCTGAATAGGTAGAGTAGTATCATGCATAGGGCCTTGGTATCGGCCATAGCAAAGTGATATCGCCCATAACAAGGTGATATCGACCAAGTGAGGGATATTGACCACAAGTGGTGAGGTATCGTGCATAGGGTTGAGGATCTCAAGTCTTAGACCATTAAGAATCTCATCTTCAACCTTGGGAACATGAATATTTGGAGCTTGGAGCTTTGAAGTTTCTTTGGAGATGGGTTATATGACTTGAACTCAATTGTGTTATTATTTACCATCAATCTTGCTTTAGTTAAATGATTTACTGTCAAATAGAATTTTCTTGCATAATTGATGAGCCCATGAGATCTAGTAGTAACCTAGGACTGTTTTCTACAAATTATAACAGTAAGAAGAAGAGTATAGAGGTTGATGATGATGACATCATCACGGTTCAACCCGATTTTGGGTTGAAGCACCTCTAACCCGATATGGTGTTGAAGGATACACCTTATACTTGATATGATGCTGAAAACCCAAGATAGTGATGGTTATACACGTCTAGAATGATATGGTGATGAACATAATTATTATGCACGATATGGTGACACACACATACACCTCAAGGTTGATATGGTGACCATACATACACTTCTAATATGTATTGGAACCCCACACCCCTATCGTTTTGTGTAAATGGGTTAATTGTGAAGGGTTCAACCAGTTGTCTAGCCTATCACTCAATACATGATAGGATTGATTCCATGAAGGTGTGAAAGGATATGAGCATAAGGGTTTAACCTGACATGCTAATCTAATATGGCAACCTGATATGGTAACTTGATATGGTAACCCGATATGAGGATATGAACACAACCACTGGCATGGTATAGTGATGAATTTATATCTCATGGACGATATGAGTGACACATACACACACCTTGTACACGATATGGGGTTAAGAACACACCTTATACCCGATATGGTGTTGAGTATATACCCTAACTCGATATGATGTTGAAACTCAACATGGTGTTGTAAAACCCGATATGCAAACCCCTAAGGTTGAGTGATATGCAATATGGATGCCCAATATGGTGATGAGGATACACCTCTATACCCGATATGGAAGCATACCTACACCTCTATACTCAATATGGAGGAAGCACCTCAATCCAATACACTTGATTAAGTGATACATGTAATTTGTCATGTCAAATGATACTTTAAGACATGAAGGGTTTAATGCATTTTGATAAATATGGGCCAATGTACCTTGAGAGAAGAACTGAACCAACCTAATGGAGTATGATGTAATTAATATCCTAGTAAGGATGAAAGAGAAACTTATACTTGTTTAATACTCATGTAATGAGTATACATTGATACTCCTATTATGTGTGGAGTCTGTATTAGGGTTGTGATTCTTGATGAATGTACTTGAAAACCCTAGTCGGGTTAAAAAGGGAAACCTTAACCCTAATGAAGGGTAATGATATGATTTGAAACTACAATTGGTTAACAAAGGGAAACCTTAATCATATTGAAACCATGCTGGTAGCATGAGAAAATGAGCATAGCTAAGTATGAGCTATGATGTTTCATATAATAATGATTATATAGGTTTTATGACCTAGATATAGTTTTTGCCTAGTGAGAGGTGACAAGATGTTTAATGGGCTTATGAGCCATGTGAATAGTAGTTTCCTAGTGAGAGGTGACAAGATGTTTAATGGGCCTTGTGAGCTATGTGAATAGTTGTTGCCTAGTGAGAGGTGACAAAATGTTTAATGGGCCTTGTGAGCCATGTGAATAAGTTTTTTCCTAGTGAAAGGTGACGAGATGTTCAAATGGAAATCCCATAATATAATAATAATAATAAATGGTTATAAAGATGATAATGAAATATTGGTCATACATGCCTTATGATTATAGTCAAATAAAGGCTATAAGTATTCTGAATATGTTTAAATGAGATATGAGGCATGCTTGTATCACATAAAGGATGTGAATGGGTATAATGCCTAGTGAAGGTGATGTGGAATTTAGCGATAAGATTAAGGGATTGATATCCCATAATGAAAGTGAAATGCGAATATAAAGGTATTCCACTACTATGGAATCCTTAGCAATATGGCCATGATATCGCAGGATTGGTATCATCCAATGCCTGGACATAGTTTAACAGGATTGGCATAGCCCAATACCTGTATATAATTTCACAAGATTGGCATAGTCTAATACCTGGATACAAACTTCACATGATTGGGATAACCCAATACCTGGATATAATTTCACAGGATTGGCATAAACAAATACCTGGATATAATTTCACAGGATTGGCGTAGTCCAATTCCTGGATACAAACTTTATGGGATTGGAATAACCCAATACATGGATATAATCTCATAGGATTGGCAGAATCCAATACCTAGATGCAACACTTCACAAGATTCAGATAACCCAATGCCTAGATATAATCTCACAGGATTGGCATAATCCAATACCTGGATGTAACACTTCACAGGATTGGGATAACCCAATACCTGGATATAATTTCACAGGATTGGCATAGCCCAATATAATTTCACAGGATTGGGATAACCCAATACCTGGATATAATCTCATAGGATTGGCATAGTCCAATACCTGGATGCAACACTTCACAGGATTGGGATAACCCAATACCTGGATATAATCTCACATGATTGGCATAATCCAATACTTGGATGCAACACTTCACAAGATTGGGATAACCCAACACCTGGATATAATTTCACAAGATTGGCATAGACCAATACCTGGATATAATTTCACAAGATTGGTATAGACCAATACCTGGATATAATCTCACATGATTGGTATAAACCAATACCTGGACAACATGTAAGGATTTATATTTACATAATTAGTATGATCCAATACCTGGCTAGAAGATTGGCTGAAGCCAACATATAGAAATGAGAATGATTCATGAATGACATACCATGATAGTAGTATCACAGGATAAGATTGAGATGTTGGTATAGTATAATGAGTAAATGTTACACATGTTCTTCATATTCCTTATAAAGTGATTAGATGATTTACTGTCATATTATAGACAGTTACAATGCTTTCAAAGAAGAGAAATGTTTTAATCTACTTATCCACATTGATCATCCTTGCTTAGTAATATAGAAGAACCTCTACTCAGTTTAATACTATTTACCTATGATAAAAACATTGTTGGCGGAGAGTTATATATCTCACTAGGACAATTGTCTCACCCCGTGGGATCCACATTTTTTTAGGTGGACGTACACGAGGGGGTTGAGACCGTACTGCAGAGGGAGAATGACAGCAGCAAGGACATCAATAACAACTCAGGTTGAGTATACTGTCTATCGTGTCTTGTAGATAGAAGTCCTATGTGTCGTCTCTGTACTCTCAGGTCCTTGGATTTAGTACGTGATGGTTTATAAACAATCTGATATTTTGTCTTGTATGCCTTGAGGTTTTATGTTGCTTCAGTATATGTTTTGACAAAGCAACTGTTATATGTTAACCTCGAGATGATATGGTATAGTGTATGTACAATTTGAACCCTGAGGTATATAAAGTTTTGGTTCTTTCGATAAGAGTTTTCCAGGAAATGGATCTCTTTGCAAAAATGGTTTTAAATTTTAGTGATTTTTGTTAATCCAATGTTTATGGTTATTCCGCATTATTAGTGACGATTTAGCTATCGGTTTGGTGGCGGTTGTTCCAAGTTTGGAATCAGAGCTTAAGGTTTGCTGAGTCTACAGAGACATAGGACTAAGGTATTGAGTCTGTTCCAGTATACCCTAGAGTGACTTCTGATTATGCAGAAGAAGGGGTGAAGTTTAAAAATGACTGGAGAACATGAGGAACACGTTGCTAAGAACAATTTTGTTGCACCAGGAGAAGGTGCAAGGATTCAGGAAAGAGAAGAATGAGTGCCTGAGAATTCCCATATTGACCCAATCAGGATAGAGAATCCTGCTTTTTATGTTCTTGTTGGGTAGGTTAGGACAACAATGATGAATATTGAGGACTGGATACTAGCAATACAACATTGGTTACCAACCCTCAATGTAGAAACTTTGGGTTCTGAAAGGGTTCCTGAATGACATAGTAATGTTGGAACAGTGAAAAATGTGAGAAAGATTAACATATGGCCAGAAAATATACTCTGCCATAAGTATAGACAGATAGTACATCTGTGATGGCAATGCCCAAGAAGGGGTAATAATATGAGAATTAAGGAAATGTCTCTATAATTCTAGAAACATTTGCCTAATTGTTCTAAAAAGCCAACATTTTTGGTACCACCAGTGCAATAAATGCCTAGTGCACCAGGGTAGTAGTCACTAAGTAAATGCAAAAGTCCTAATTTTCCACCTGAAAGAACTCCTGACTTAGCTTCTATATCGGTAATAAGACCGATAAGACTATGGTTGTGGCATAAAACTCATAATTAGGATATTAACTAATGCGGAAGCGTATTATTAGCAGCGTAATTATTGAAAATCACTAAAAATTAAAACCATTTATCAAGAGATCCATTCATAGGAAAACTCTTTTATTTAGAACCAAACTAAAACATTACATCCTGGTTCATATGTACATTACATGCATCATTGCACCTCGAGGAATACATGCACAAAATCTTCGATCGAAGTATCAAAACACTAATTCCTAGGACCTGAGAGTACATAGACGACTATAGGACTATCTACACAAAACTAGACAGCCAATGTCTCCATCTGTTGGATCAATGTTGTCCCTGTGTCTACTGCTGCTGCTCTTCTCCTACAGAAGAGTTTCTGCCTTGATGTTTGCATCTACCTAAAAACATTGAATCCCATGGGGGTGACACAATTATAAAAATTGCCCCAGCGGGAGATATAACTCTCTGCCAAAACATTGTCATTACAGTTTAATAGAAATAAACTAAACAGTGGGATGATATGAATCAATAGCAGGTGAATCAACATCTATGCAGACTAGAGCAACATTCTTATGCAATATTACAACTATAATTTGATTAAACAGCATGTCTCATATTCAATATGAATTAAAGGAACATAAATACATTCTTGTATCAAGGGCATGCTAAGCAGTATATCATCAATCAGTATTTCTCGTATTTCAATCTTATGCAAATACGCTACACGGCTGATTATAATTTTCAAACAGATTTAAGCTCTGAGGAGATGAGGTATACCACTCATACTCCAACTGACCATTTCTAGAATCAAAATCGGTACCATAAATAGGTCAATGGAAGATCCGGATTCCCATGACCTCCCACATCCTGGTCAGCACAGGACTACAAGAAGGACTGTGTCGACTGCTCAAATAGCTTTCCAGGGTATACTGGAACTTCGCTATAGAGTTACAACATCAACTGCACTCTCATCGGTAATCGAGAGCATCAATGTTTTTCTCCATCGACCCAACATGAAATAACATTGGGAGATTAATGATACATCCATCCCAACCATCGGGAGATTTATGATACATCTATCCCGACACATGAAGGATTGAGAGGTTTAGTGTTTACCTTCCCTCAATCTCTTCACCCGGACGTAAGGATATTTTCGCCCATTTACCCCCACATATTCAAAATATGTGAATTCCAGGAATTCCATAGAAAACCTATTTCACCATCACCAACTGCTGACGATGATGGATCTATGGTCAGAGAACTACACGAATAGATTTCAATTGATTAATTAAGTACATTTTCATATTCTTTTAGCATCAGGCAGGTTCTCAAACAAAACTTAGTATGACAATGCTATAAGGAAACATGTACTATTTTCATCAATTGTTTAATAATCTTTAAAAGGCATTGGGGACTCAGTCCCTTATCTCAAAATTGGGAATTCTCATCCCTTCACAATTTCATCACCATGATCATATGGCCCTGGGTAATTAAACCCTTGATTCATCATTAACCATTGTTACTACTTTTCCAGGTAACCATCACCTTCAGGTCAATTGACCAAGGAAAACATGATACTTGATATTACAAGCATCACACATGGTACTTGAGGCCCATTAACTCTCTTGTTACCTCTTACCAGGCAGCAAGGTATATTATGGCACTCAAGGTACATTCACAATAGTGAATTTAACATCATAACTCATACCTGGCCATGATCATCATTTCAACATACCTGCATGGTTAGCACAGATGATAATAGTGATATCAATTGCATAACAGAACCATGCACAAAGAATATGAATTCACTATTCATGGGTAACTCCACTATTCCTTCATTAGGGTTAGGGTTTCCCATTTCATGTCACTTAAGGATAATCATCCCATTACCACATCAAAGATATGGTTTATCACCATATTGCCCAAGATTAGGGTTCATTAGGCAATACATAGAATTACCTTGGATTGAGCTCCACAGAACATCAAACATTAGGGTTTCTCACGAAACCATATTTAGTTAGGGTTTCACATAATTTCCACCCTAGAAAAGGATTTACATTCAATAATCCTCAATTAGGGTTTACTATTCATCCCAATTAGGGTTTCATATTACATTACCCATAATTAGGGTTTACTATTCATCCCAATTAGGGTTTCATATTCCATTACCCATAATTAGGGTTTACTATTCATCCCAATTAGGGTTTCATGTTCCATTACCCATAATTAGGGTTTGCTATTCATCCCAATTAGGGTTTTGGATCACATTACTCTTAATTAGGTCCATACACATCATCACCCTGAATTAGGACTACATCCATACCTTGGATTAGAGTTTCAATTATAAATTGACTTGGATTAGGGCTAAGGTTCATCCACCTTGTCAATTAGGGTTTTGGGTTCATGATTAGGGTTTCATGATCTCTTCACATAAGGATCATACCCTAAATCACCACATGAATCATACTCATGTATCAAATCCATATTATCATTCTCTCAACTCAATTAGGTCAAGTCAACCCTTTAGTCAAGTATATACAACTATGCTTAACATAGTGTACCAAGTCATTGATCTTATGACAACTAGGGTTCCATTCTTAATTGACACTAATCCCTAGATACTATTAGGGTTTGAACCTTTGTACCTTTATTGATTAACCATCATTGCATAATTGGAACTATCATTGCTTTCAATATCCAAGTGATTAAACCACTAACAACCTCCATGTCGTTTTGAAGTTTCAACACCAAACGGTTTTGAAACCGTTTGCAACCAAACGGTTTTGAAACCGTTTGACCCCAAACGGTTACAAGACCATTTGGTCTCAAATGGTCTCAAGACCATTTGGGCCAAATCAGTCCCAAAACCACAAGGGCTCACTAGGTCATTCCTCCATCAAATCGATTTCCAATTGCACCATTGAATCGATCATTGATTATTCAATTGAAGGGTTCATCAATCTAAACCATTAGATCATCATCCATGGGTCAAGGATCAACCTTTAATCCACCAAACGGTTTTGAAACCATTTGGTCCCAAATGGTCTCAAGACCGTTTGGGCTCAAACGGTCTCAAGACCATTTTCCCCAAAAAGTCTTGAAATTGTTGGGACCAATCAAGGATTTATCAATCAACTTGATTAGGGTTTCCAATTGAAAGATCGTGCACACATTAGATCAATCAATTGAGTCCATTGGATCATCATCCAACCTATGATTAAGTTTAGACTTCAAACGGTCAACTAAACCAAACGGTCAACTCAACCATGCGGTTCGGAGTCCAACTTCACCAAACGGTTTGCAAACCATTTGTTCTCAAACAGTTTGGTGAAACCGTTTGGACCAAAGGTCCAAGACCGTTTGCTATTGCTTTTTGATTAAGGTGTGTGCTTATGAACATGTTATCATCTTCAACCTTTAAACTCACAGAACTACTGCCATTTTCCATGGCAACTCCATCAATTAACCAAGGCTATTGCAATAATGACAATTAAGTCAATTGCAAGTAGAAATCGTATTCAATTACAAAGATTAAGGATTAAAGTTATATAACCCACCTTCAAATCTGATCCCAAGCTCCAAGATTCATGGTTCCAATGGTGATTGAAGCTCTATCAACCTCCCAAGGTCGTTTCTCAATCTTTTGTAGTGAAAGGATCGGCTAGGGTTGAAGATGGAGTGAAGAAATGAAGGAATCATGTATTGTTTTATGATTTTCACCATGAAATTAAGAAGAACGAAGGTCAAAGGCTTACCAACAGGTTGGGGACGTGCTCCCTTCTTTTCTTAGCTCTCTTGGTCGATTTTTCAAGCAAGGGGAAGAAAGGAATCGAAAAAGACCCTTAGGTGGGTTGGAAAAGGCTCTTTTATAAGAAAATTGATGAAAGAGAAAATGTTTTATTAAAAATCAATTAATTACAAATATGGTACCACCTCTTCCTCATTGGTTTGATTGCATACAAAGGAAACTCAAACCCACTGATCTCCCTTCCATTATCCATGGATTAAGGAAAAATAAATTAAGCACCTTAATCCATTATAATATTAATATATATTTTGAGTGGAAATTTTTTTCCTTATAATAAGGTGAGTGGAATTTCACCTCCTTAAGATATTTTCGGTCCTTGCAAAGCTCAAGGAAGTCCACTCATACATCTGAATTCCACCATTTTAATTTTAGTTGAAGGCCCTTCAATTATTTTATTTATTTTTGCAATAATATTTCCATTATGCTTAAATCTTGATTATTTTAATATCAAGATTCTCTCTCCTTCAACTTAATTCAAATGAGGTGCACCTCTCATTTTATTTGCTCCTAATGATTCCAAGAAACATTAGGGACCTTTTTGAAGTGGTAAATTACATATTACACCCTAGGTTTTGGGTAAATTGCACATTACACCAAAGCTAGGTTTTCGTGCACAAACATTACTTTATCAGCTCTTTCTTGGAATTCAGACTATCACAAGCCATACCTCTGCATCATCTTCACTCTCATGATGCTTTAACACATGAGGAACATATTATCATGCACAATTTTCAAATAAACCCCTCAACTTGGGTAATTTGCACTTTAGTCCAAAATAGGCAAAATATTGATTTCAACAATATTAAAAAAGGACTACAATTGTAATATAAATTCCTCTTGAGCCCTAAATACTTTTCAAAAACAAGAGCATGCATATAATTACTCTCATTATGCATAACACCTAGGGTTACTTCATAACCCAGGTCAGGGATGTTACAAGTTTATCCACCTCTTACAATGATTTCATCCCCGAAATCATCAACAAAACATTAAGAGAAAAGAGTAGGATATTTCCTCCTCATCTTATCCTCTAGTTCCCATGTAGTTTCTTCAACGCCACGGTGATTCCAGAGGACTTTTACAAGACTAATGTCTTTCTTTTTCAGCTTCTTGATTCTTCTGTCAAGAATCAACACAGGTCCTTCAACATAAGATATATCATCATTTAGCTCTACCTCCATAGGTTGTAGAACTAGCTCAGTGTCAGGATGACACTTCCTCAACATAGAGATATGAAACACTGGGTTCAATCTATGCAACTCAGGTGGTAACTCCATCTTATAGGCTACCTTTCCCATCCTCTCAATGATTGGATAAGGCCCCATAAATCTCGGAGCTAACTTCCCTTTCTTTCCAAATCTCAGGATACCTTTCCAAGGTGAAACCTTGAGGTACACCATGTCTCCGACTTGGAATTCTAAGGGTCTACAACGCTTGTCAGCATAGGATTTCTGTCTATCCTGGGCTGTTTTCAGCTGTTGTTGTATGATCTTTATCTTCTTAGTTGTTTGTTGAACCAGCTCAAGACCCAAAAGTTGATATTCACTAGTTTCATACCAACATAGGGGAGACCTACAACGTATACAATACAAAGCCTCATATGGTTCCATCTGAATACTATGCTGATAGCTGTTATTATTAGAAAACTCTATCAAGCTCAGATGTAGATCCCAACTCCCCACAAATCGAAGGGCACATGCCCTACGCAAGTCCTCCAAGGTTTGTATTGTCCTCTCAGACTATCCATCTGTCTAAGGATGAAAAGCCATACTAAAACTCAGTTGAGTTCACAAAGCTTTATGAACTCGTTCCCAAAAATGACTCATAAACTGAGGACCTCTATCAGAAACTATGGTAACTGGGACCCCGTGCAAACACACTATCTCATCTATGTAGATTTGTGCAAGCTTCTCAGCTGTATAGGTTGTATTGATAGGTAAGAAATGTGTTGTCTTTGTCAACCTATCAACTATCACCCAAATGGCATCATGACTTTTGGTTGTTCTAGGAAAACCAACCACAAAGTCCATAGTTACATGATCCCACTTCCACTGTGGTATAGGCAGGGGTTCCATTGTTCCTGCGGGCTTTTGATGTTCAGCTTTAACCTGCTGACACACCAGACACCGCATAACAAACTCAGCAACATCCTTCTTCAAACCAGGCCACCAATACATATCTTTTAAGTTATGATACATCTTGGTGCTCCCTGGATGCATAGCATACATTGAAGAATGAGCTTCCTCCAGGACTAACTTTCTTAAGCTATCAACGTCTGGTACTACCATCCTATTATGGTAACAGACTACCTGATCATCAGAATCATGGAAGCCATCCCGCTTCTCACTACCATATTCTGACCTGATCTGTTGAATCATAGAATCAGTCTGGTGTGCTTCTTTAATTTGTTGTCTCAGAATTGGTTTTATGTGCATCTCAGCCAACAACCCGACTAACAATGACACTTTAAGTTGTACATTGTCTTGCCTTAAGGAGATAAACATATCTCTCTTAGAGCAGACTAAGGAGTTTAGCTGTGCTTTATCTAGAGCCAGTGTTGCTAATTTTCTACTTAATGCATCAGCAACCACATTGGCTTTCCCTTGATGATAATCAATTGTACAATCGTAGTCCTTGATTAACTCCATCCAGCGGTGTTGCCTCATATTTAGATCATGCTGAGAAAAGATGTACTTTAGGTTCTTATGGTCTGTGAAAATCTAGAATGTTTCTCCATAGAGATAATGTCTCCAAATCTTCAAGGCATGGACCACAATAGCTAATTCTAGATCATGTGTCAGATAATTCTCCTCATGTTTCTTAAGCTGTCGAGAAGCAAAAGAAATCACTTTCTTATCCTGCATCAACACACATCCTAAGCCATTCTTAGATGCATCACAAAAGACTATATACCCCTTTCCTTGCTCAGGTAGCACCAACACAGGTGCACATGTTAACCTTTCCTTCAGCAACTGGAAAGATTGTTGACACTTGTCATTCCAGACAAAAGGAATCTCCTTCCTTGTCAGCTTAGTCAGGGGTAAGGCTATTGAGTTGAAGTTCTTAATGAACCTCCTGTAATAGCCAGCCGGTCCTAGGAAACTTCTTATCTTTGTCGGTGTCTTCGGCTATTCCCATTGCAGGATAGATTCTACCTTCTTAGGATCAACACGAATACCTAAGGCAGATAGTACGTGTCCAAGAAAGGAAACTTCTGGCAACCAGAACTCACATTTGCTAAACTTAGCATATAACTTATGCTCCCTTAGCAAAGTAAAATCTTGGAGAAGATGTTGCTCATGCTGCTGAGCATCTCTATTGTAGATCAGAATGTCATCTATAATGACAACAACATACTGATCCAGAAAAGGTCGAAAGATTCTATTCATGAGTTCCATAAATGCAGCTGGTGCATTAGTTAGTCCAAACGACATAACTGTGAACTCATAGTGACCATACCTTGTCCTAAAGGCAGACTTAGGTATGTCACCCTCCTTGATATGTAACTGATGGTATCCCGACCTCAGATCTATCTTAGAAAAGACAGTTGCACCACGCAACTGGTCATACAAGTCATCAATCCTTGGTAGAGGATACTTGTTCTTTATAGTTACCTTGTTTAACTGTCTGTAGTCAATGCATAACCGCATCAACCCATCCTTTTTCTTAACAAAAAGGACTGGAGCACCCCAGGGTGAAGTGCTCGGTCGAATAAAACCCTTCTCAAGCAACTCTTGCAGTTGTTTCTTGAGCTCTGCCATTTTAGAAGGTGCCATCCTATACGGCATTTGTGTTATTGGTTGCGTGATCGGGATTAGATTTATTTCAAAATCAATCTCTCGAGGTGGCGGAACACCTGGAAGTTCTTCAAGAAATATATCTTCAAATTCCCTGACTATAGGAACTTTAGAAGGATGAGGGCTTTCCATTGTGGTATCAACCACATGGGCTAAGAATGTAAGGCATCCTTGTCTCATCAGCCTCTCAACCACCATAGCTGACACAAGACATGTTGGAAGAATCTTTCTATCTCCTTGAAAGATCCATGTGTCACCACCATCTGTGAACACAGCTTGCTTGGAGCTACAATCCAAGACAACCTTATACTTCTCTAAGGTGTCCATCCCAAGGATTATATCAAAACCCTACATCTCAAGTGGTATAAGATCCACTTGAATGCGGTGATCATAAAAGAAAAGATTGCAAGGAGAACACACTTCCCACAATATTGCAGATCCCATTAAAGGTGTCTCTAACAGCAAGCTATCTATTCTATGACTAACAATTATATTGCAGTCATCAATCACTTCTTGAGAGATAAAAGAGTACGTAGCACCCGAATCTATTAACACAGATACGAAGCAGGATAAAGACATATCAGAATAAAGCAGTTCCATCTGACCTGTCACAACCCGAGGGTTGACTACTGCTTCAGGCTGGTTCATAGCATAGAACCTAGCTGTCACTTGTTGTTGACCCTGTGCTCGATTGTTAGATGTTGAAGAACTAGCTTGGGACGTTGGTCCACGTCCTCTAGCACCACTACAGGATGTTGCCTCTGAGAGCCCTGCTGACTCTGCCTCAGTTGTTGGGTCACACTCCTGACTTTCTCAGGATAGTCCCTCACCACATGGCCTTTTTATCCACATCTATAACAGGTTATATTCCCCCTTGGTGGTCTGGGTGATCCTTTTACTGATATAGAGGTTGAGATGTGAGATCCCTTTTGTGGTAAACTACGTTTTCTACCCGTACTTGACGTCCACTGCGTCTGGGTATTAAACCTTGGTGGTGGTGTAGGCACAGAATACCTTGGTTTATTGAAATTCCCAGCATTGTGCCCTTGAAATTGTGGGTATTCCTTCTTACCCTTGGTCTATCGTTTCTCGATCACAGACCTCTCTATACGTCTTACAGACTCCACAAAAGTGGAAAACCTCTCCCGATTCTCCAGAGCGGACACCAAAGTGGTTAATTCAGTGTTCATCCCCTTCTCGAACTGCCGAATTCTCTCCTCATCATTGGATGCCATGTGCGGACAGAACTGCAACAACTCCATGAACCTAGCCTCATACTCGCTAATGTTCATTGGTCCTTGTTTAATCCTCTCAAACTAAGAGATCTTCTCATCTAGATACGTCTTGGGAAAGTATCTAGCGACAAATTCACGTCTGAATTCATCCCATCCAATCACAACTCCAGGTCTTTTTCCCTCCTCAATGGTCCACCAGTGGGCCGCACTCCCTTTGAGGAGATATACAACATGTCTGACCCTCTCATAATCAGCAATCATGAGGATTCTGAAGGCTTTCTCCAACTCAGTCAACGATAGATCAGCATCCGTCGGATCAGCTGTACCAGCATACTCTAAGGCTCCTACCCACTTAAGCCTTTCAAAAGTTTTGCCGACACCATGTCTTTCATCATGGGGTGGTGACCTGGGTGCAGGTACTGGCATTCTATCCATCATGTGGGTCATAGCTGCCATAAACTGCCCGAACATAGCCTGGCAGGCTAGGTTCCCCATATCAGCCGGGTTGAACTGGAGTTGTTCAGGTATAGGTTCCTCCCAGTCTTGGTCTCTTGCACCATTTCCCGGTGTAGCAACACTGCTCTCAGCAGTGAGTTCTTCGTGTGATCCAGACATCCTTAGTTCTTCTTCTCCTATATGAGCAGAAGACACTATCAGATAAATTGGAAGACACTTAGAACAGACTCAACAACCTTAATCCTATGTCTCTATAGACTCAACGAACCTAAAGCTCTGATACCACTAATTTGTGGCATAAAACTCATAATTAGGAGATTAACTAATGTGGAAGTGTATTAGAAGTGAAATTACTGAAAATCACTAAAAGTTAAAACCATTTATCAAGATATCCATTCACATGAAAACTCTCTTATTTAGAACCAAAGTAAAACATTACATCCTGGTTCATATGTACATTACATGCATCATTGCACCTCGAGGCATACATGCACAAAATCTCAGATCGAAGTATCAAAACACTAATTCCTAGGACCTAAGTGTAAAGAGATGACTATAGTACTATCTACACAAAACTAGACAGCCAATGTCTCCACCTGTTGGATCACTACTGTCCCTGTGTCTGCTGCTGCTGCTCTTCTCCTACAGAAGAGTTTCTGCCTTGATGTCTGCGTCTCCCTGAAAACATTGAATCCCACGGGGGTGAGACAATTATAAAAATTGCCCCAGCGGGAGATATAACTCTCCACCAAAACATTGTCATTACAGTTTAATAGAAATAAACTGAACAGTGGGATGATATGAATCAATAGCAGGTGAATCAACACCTATGCAGACTAGAGCAACATTCTTATGCAATATTACAGCTATAACTTGATTAAACATCATGTCTCGTATTCAATATGAATTAAAGGAACATAAGTACATTCTTGTATCAAGGGCATGCTAAGAAGTATATCATCAATCATTATTTCTCGTATTTCAATCTTATGCAAATATGCTACACAGCTGATTATACTTTTCAAAGAGATTAAAGCTCTGAGGAGATGAGGTATACCGCTCATACTCCAACCGACCATTTCTAGAATCGAAATTGGTACCATAAATAGGTCAATGGAAGAGCCGGATTCCCATGACCTCCCACATCCTAGTCAACACAGGACTACAAGCAATAACGTTTCGACTGCTCAAATAGCTTTCCAGGGTATACTGGAACTTCGCTATAGAGTTACAGCATCAACTGCACTCTCATTGGTAATCGAGAGCATCAATGTTTATCTCCATCGACCCGACATGAAATAACATTGGGAGATTAATGATACATCCATCCCAACCATCGGGAGATTTATGATACATCTATCTCGACACATGAAGGATTGAGAGGTTTAGTGTTTACCTTCCCTCAATCTATTCACCCAGACGTAAGGATATTTTCGCCCATTTACCCCCACATATTCAAAATATGTGAATTCCAGGAATTCCATAGAAAACTTGTTTCACCATCACCAACTGTTGACGATGATGGATCTATGGTCAGAGAACTACATGGATAGATATTACTTTATTAATTAAGTACATTTTCATATTCTTTTAGCATCAGGCAGGTTCTCAGACAAAACTTAGTATGACAATGCTATAAGGAAACATGTACTATTTTCATCAATTGCTTAACAATTTTTAAAAGGCATAGGGGACTCAGTCCCTTATCTCAAAATTGGGAATTCTCATCCCTTCACAATTTCATCACCATGATAATATGGCCCTGGGTAATTAAACCCTTGATTCATCATTAAGCATTGTTACCACTTTTCCAGGTAACCATCACCTTCAGGTCAATTGACCAAGGCAAACATGATACTTGATATTACAAGCATCACACATGGTACTTGAGGCCCATTAACTCTCTTGTTACCTCTTACCAGGCAGCAAGGTATATTATGGCACTCAAGGTACATTCACAATAGTGAATTAAACATCATAGCTCATACCTGGCCATGATCATCATTTCAACATACTTGCATGGTTAGCACAGATGATAATAATGATATCAATTGCATAACAGAACCATGCACAAAGAATATGAATTCACTATTCATGGTTAACTCCACTATTCCTTCACCAGGGTTAGGGTTTCCCATTTCATGTCACTTAAGGATAATCATCCCATTACCACATCAAAGATATGGTTTATCACCATATTGCCCAAGATTAGGGTTCATTAGGCAATACATAGCATTACCCTGGATTGAGCTCCACAGAACATCAAACATTAGGGTTTCTCATGAAACCATCTTTAGTTAGGGTTTCACATAATCTCCACCCTAGAAAAGGATTTACATTCAATAATCCTCAATTAGGGTTTACTATTCATCCCAATTAGGGTTTCATATTCCAACACCCATAATTAGGGTTTACTATTCATCCCAATTAGGGTTTCATATTCCATTACCCATAATTAGGGTTTACTATTCATCCCAATTAGGGTTTCATATTCCATTACCCATAATTAGGGTTTACTATTCATCCCAATTAGGGTTTTGGATCACATTACTCTTAATTAGGTCCATACACATCATCACCCTGAATTAGGACTACATCCATACCTTGGATTAGGATTTCAATTATAAATTGCCCTGGATTAGGGTTAAGGTTCATCCACCTTGTCAATTAGGGTTTTGGGTTCATGATTAGGGTTTCATGATCTCTTCACTTAAGGATCATACCCTAAATCACCACATGTATCATACTCATGTATCAAATCCATATTATCATTCTCTCAACTCAATTAGGTCAAGTCAACCCTTTAGTCAAGTATATACAACTATGCTTAACATAGTGTACCAAGTCATTGATCTTATGACAACTAGGGTTCCATTCTTAATTGACACTAATCCCTAGATACTATTAGGGTTTCAACCTTTGTACCTTTATTGATTAACCATCATTGAATAATTGGAACTATCATTGCTTTCAATATCCAAGTGATTAAACCATTAACAACCTCCATGCCGTTTTGAAGTTTCAACACCAAACGGTTTTGAAACTGTTTGACCCCAAACGGTTTCAAGACCGTTTGGGCCAAATCAGTCCCAAAACCGCAAGGGATCACTAGGTCATTCCTTCATCAAATCGATTTCCAATTGCATCATTGAATCGATCATTGATTATTCAATTGAAGGGTTCATCAATCTAAACCATTAGATCATCATCCATGGGTCAAGGATCAACCTCTAATCCACCAAAAGGTTTTGAAACCATTTGGTCCCAAACGGTCTCAAAGACCGTTTGGGCTCAAATGGTCTCAAGACTGTTTGCCCCAAAAAGTCTTGAAATTGTTGGGACCAATCAAGGATTCATCAATCAACTTGATTAGGGTTTCCCATTGAAGGATCGTGCACACATTGGATCAATCAATTGAGTCCATTGGATCATCATCCAACCTATGATTAAGTTCAGACCTCAAATGGTCAACTAAACCAAACAGTCAACTCAACCATGCGGTTTGGAGTCCAACTTCACCAAACGGTTTGCAAACTGTTTGGTCTCAAACGGTTTGGTGAAACCGTTTGGACCAAAGGTCCAAGACCGTTTGCTATTGCTTTTTGATTAAGGTGTGTGCTTATGAATAGGTTATCATCTTCAACCTTTAAACTCACGGAACTACAGCTATTTTCCATGGCAACTCCATCAATTAAGTAAGTCTATTGCAATAATGACAATTAAATCAATTGCAAGTAGAAATCGAATTCAATGACAAACATTAAGGGTTAAAGTTATATAACCCGCCTTCAAATCTGATCCCAAGCTCCAAGCTTCATGTCTCAAATGGTGATTGAAGCTCTAGCAACCTCCCAAGGTCGTTTCTCAAACTTTTGGAGTGAAAGGATCGGCTAGGGTTGAATATGGAGTGAAGAAATGAAGGAATCATGTATTATTTTATGATTTTCATCATGAAATGAAGAAGAACGAAGGTCAAAGGCTTACCAACAGGTTGGGGACGTGCTCCCTGCTGTTCTTAGCTCTCTTGGTCGATTTTGCAAGCAAGGGGAAGAAAGGAATTGAAAAAGACCCTTAGGTGGGTTGGAAAAGGCTCTTTTGTAAGAAAATTGATGAAAGAGAAAATGTTTTATTAAAAATCAATTAATTCCAAAAATGGTACCACCTCTTCCTCCTTGGTTTGCTTGCATACAAAGGCAACTCAAACCCACCGAGCTCCCTTCTATTATCCATGGATTAAGGAAAAAGAAATTAAGCACCTTAATCTATTATAATATTAATATATATTTTGAGTGAAAATTCTTTTCCTTATAATAAGGTGAGTGGAATTTCACCTGCTTAAGATATTTTCGGTCCTTGAAAAGCTCAAGGACGTCCACTCATACATCTGAATTCCACCATTTTAATTTTGGTTGAAGGCCCTTCAATTATTTTATTTATTTTTGCAATAATGTTTCCATTATGCTTAAATCTTGATTATTTTAATATCAAGATTCTCTCTCCTTCAACTTAATTCAAATGAGGCGTCCCTCTCATTTTATTTGCTCCTCATGATGCCAGGAAACATTAGGTACCTTTTTGAAGTGGTAAATTACATATTACACCCTAGGTTTTGGGTAAATTGCACATTACACCAAATCTAGGTTTTCATGCACAAACATTACTTTATCAGCTCTTTCTTGGAATTCAGACTATCACAAGCCATACCTCTGCATCATCCTCACTCTCATGATGCTTTAACACATGAGGAACATATTTTCAGGCACACTTTGCAAATAAACCCCTCAACTTGGGTAATTTGCACTTTAGTCCAAACCAGGCAAAATATTGATTTCAACAATATTCAAAAAGGACTAAAATTGTAATATAAATTCCTCTTGAGCCCTAAATACTTTTCAAAAACAAAAGCATGCATATAATTACTCTCATTATGCAAAACACATAGGGTTACTTCATAACCTAGGTCAGGGATGTTACAATGGTACGAGGACAAAACATGTTATAGATCTAGACATTTTGAGCATAAGGAAGTAGGAGATGTGGCACGGATATTTCTACCACATCCTATGTGATATATGAAGGAAGCTGAGTTAATCATCGAACAACTTATAAACAAAAGAAGATGTTTAGTATAATGTATACCTTGGTCTGAGGGCCTAGAGGTAACAGTTACCTGAGGAGAGGTGACAATGTCCAGTGATAAACTAAGGGTTTGTATACCCAGATCTAGTAATCATGATGATGATAATGCTAAAGGATGATGACATGTAATCATCTTTATAATTCCTATGTTGATGGAAAGGAACCTAAGAGGAAACAAGATTGAATGACACATGAACAATTGAAAGTTCATGCAATACTCGAAGAAGGTGATAATCTCTTTTCTTTGATTAACAACCTTGAATGATGATGGGGTGATAAGAAGGATTATGTTTCCTTGTGATCTTTCCTTTCAGGGACATGAAAAAAAAGTAAGTCTTATGACACTTGATATGCATGGATTAGAAGTAATCTATAGATGGATACTTTGAAAAGTATCAGTTAGTCCTGGATTTTGGTTCCAAGAAAAAGTTATATGTGATAAGTAATGCCCCAGGATGAAAGAAAGGGCCTATTATATGTTTGGTTTTGGTAATAACAACAAAAAATGGAAATGATAAGGATGTGATGTGTTTTTGACACATGTAACTAATACTAAGGTAAGGAATTCTAGTTTCTAAGAAGTTTTAAAGGTATGAGATGATGAAGATATGACTCTTGATAAGATGAGTAATGTTTGGTTACCTAGAAGGGCCAACTTTGAGATTAGTCTAGTTACATACTATAGTATGGATACCATATGTTAGGGTTTTATGCTCCGCATAAACACAACATCATCAAGGATGTATGAGTTGAAGGAACAATTGTAGAATCATTTTGGGAAAAATCTTATCAAGCTAAAAATAATTCCTTAGAATATCCCTATCTAGATCTGTTGAGGCAGTTTATGTTGGTATGTATGCCCTGAGAGCCAATCATGGGATGATTGGGGGGATACATTGAGATTTATTTGATAAAAATCAAAGGCAAGCTTCCAATTCATTCTGGTTCAGTCAGTTATGAGATAATGACAGAACAGATTGAATGTCTAAAGAGTTGTTTTACTCAATGACGTATGCTTTTAGGTTAAGGACCTAAACAATGAGATCATACAGATGTTAAGAGTATGCATTCTTGTTATGTCCCTAGTCGGATGTCATTGTGGAAGGTTGATAGACAACAATGACACACAAGACTAGATTGTGTATTGGTTGATGACAGAATCACATTAGTCATGACATAGTGATATCAAACCAAGCACATAGGTACTTGTCAGAGAACAAGTGTATCAGACATACGCACTGTGAGAGTGACACATGGAACCATGACTTGGTAGTCACAATCATCTCTCATAGTGATGGTGGTGAGTGTGATTCTTTGACCTAAAATCACTACACTCAACACATGTCGTTCGGTACACTTTGACATCATCAAACGTAGTCTTGAAATATAGATTGTTATAAAGGTGATGATTGGGTGACTTTGACACATGGGGCTTTTGAGGGGTGAGTGATAGATATGGGATATGTCACTCCTGAGGGAGTTTGATGTCCATGGCCACTTGATGAGTAGGATTGAGAAAGGCATGCACAAGCATGTGTGAATCAATATGTGATATTGATGTCACACATATCTCATCCAGTCTGCTCTGAGATCAAGGAAGTGAATGAACATTGAAAGGATGAAATTCCATGCCTTGAGTTCATTCGGGATATCAGTGACAAAGGAATTATACATTCACTGTAACACCAGTCACGGATTGTAGGATTGAAAGTTGTTCTCCAACTTTTCTTTTCACTTGGGTAGCACTGATGTGCAACTAGGCACTGCTCTTTGCTTGTGAAGTCATAAGTGTTATGGACTTTCACTACCAACGTGAAATGGGCTTACAGGGTCACACACATAGGATTTAACCTGGAAGAGGAGTTTATCCACGAATGATGTTTAGATTGTTTACTAAATGTGTTTATTAGTTCAATTAAACATTCAATCAATTGACTTGACTCAAAATCACTAAGTTCAAGTGTTGGACTAACTGATTTGGGTGTCAGATTGATTGAGAACTGCATTGACCGATTTCTTTACAACCTGCACTACATCAAATATACACATTAGTGGCATTTGACAAATGCCACTAATAAAATAGAAATGCCACTAAAAGTGTTTAGTGGCATTTGTTGACATTTAAAAAAATGCCTCTAGTACCAATGCCACTAGAGAGATAGTGGCATAAGATGTAAAGTCCATTAAACGTTTAGTTTTAATGGCTTTCAATAAATGCCAAATAAATGCCACTAAAACATCATTTGGCTTTTATAAAAATGCCACTATAACATAATTTGACTTTTATACAAATGCCACTATTGTGTATTTGAATGTTGTATGAAACTATTCCTATTCAGTCTAATGGCGTATAAAAATTTCACTAATGACATAGTAGTTGTGCATGCTGCCATTTTTATGGTTTTTAATCATTCAATTTTCAATTAATTACTAAGATTTCTAACTGAATGCTAATTGCAATTTGAACTCACATTTTCAAAAGTGTGGATCTTTTTTATTTATAATCAAATGAAAATTACATGAGGATGACATTTTTCCTTGCCCCTTTTATTAAATAAAACCCGTGAGACACTCTTTCATACAAGATTTTTCTATGTAGTACAATGGCTTCTACATCCTTTGATTTGTCTCTTCTTTAATATAACTATCCACTTTTATGCAGGTTGACTTCAGAGATCCTTCAAATGTTGAAGAGCAATCTTATCAACATTGAACCACCTTCAAAGTAGAAAGCATAATATTGGCAAGAGGACTAGAAAATCCAACATGGCATTGTTTGTGTGGAGTATATACTAGACCATCCTATGTTTTCAATATGAAAGTATGGTAGGTAGTGACACCTACATTCATGTAAAAATGGACAGCTTGATTCATGTCTTGCATATTGCACCATCTAAGAACATTCAAATTTATGGAAGCACAAAAGAATATATCTATATTCATTGATAATCACAAACTATTATCTCTCTAGTAAGAGGCATGGCTATATCTTGATATGGGGTCAAAGTCCTATATATGTTAAAAATCAAATAAGTTAGATCTCTAGTAATCAAAACACTGATTATAAAACTAACAGATATGTATTGAATCAAGTTATACACCTTCTTTAAGTTAGATCTATGCTCCAAGTACCAATTTGAGGATTACACAATACTTTCTTTGGTCTTCAAAGATTCCCCTTTCACTGGTGCTCAATGAACATTTCTGATCCAAGAAAAGGGTACAATATAAGGATTAGCTTACCAAGAGCTAACAATATGACAGCAAGTAGAACAACATTGATTGTGCACTTATGTGTTGAAGCCACATATAAAACCAAAGCTAGCAGATACATCAATCTAAAGTAAAATTACAGAAAGAAAGTAGCATAAGAGGAAAAGATGCAGTCTATCTTCATAAGAACCACTACATTGTCAAAAGGCACTACAGTGTCATTTATGTCACTTGCAAACATATATTTCTTATTGTAACAAGAGCCATACAAAATTAGAGACTATTAAGGCAGGAATGTTGAATACTTGAGCTAAAGAAACAAGCATCAAAGCCATCAAGAAGTTCCTATAGGGTTATTATAAGTAGTTTTGTTAAGCTTTAACTAAGAGGAGGATTTTGGAATCAGGAAATGCAATGGAAGAAGGTTTCTCTGGAACTGAGGTAGAGAGATTAATTCAAGATTTGGTGAATCAATCTAGGAACCATCTCATCAGTGAGAAGGCTCTAACTCTCCTATAATCATATGCAGTACAAGTCACCCTTGCCTAAAACCACCCACTTGTTTCATGAATGTAAGATTTTGTATGTGAAGCTCTATTAACCCTTTTTCTCTATTCCTATGACCTCACTTTTCAAATTAGATATTCTTCTACATCTAACTAGATTTGTGACACGAGTTTGTATGCCACATTTATTCATGTTATAGTAAGATGGTCATCTCATTATTTTAAGCATTCAACCTACTTTTTAGCTAATCCCTCTAAATTAGAGTGAGAAATGACACTCCAACATATCGTATTCTATAAGTTATGATTTCCCATAAGGTATATCACATATATATTTCTCATTATAAGTCAAACACTATTTTCAATTAAATATGATATCAAAAATTGCATAGATCGGCATATAGAGTAGGATGTGATGAAACTTCCCTTTGGTTTGATATAAAGGAAGATTATTGTGACAAATATTAAGATTTAATAGAAGAAACATTGCCTATAAAATATGACAAATATCTCCCTGAAGGCAAGATACATTCCACAAAAAATATTTTACCATAAACTGACTTCTAAGATGCAAAACCAAGACCCACTGAATTGGTGATAAAGGGACATAACAAGGGGGAAATCCTAGCCCCCTACCCACCCATACTCCTCACCAAAGATCAAAAAGCCCTACTACTTGGAAGCTTATGCATTGCAAAAGTACCCAACTATGATGACTTGACAACTATGTAAAAACATTATTTTTAAGGTGTTTTCATGTTTGTCAATAGAAACAAATATTAATTCTTTGTGAATACAATATGCTATTACAAAGGCATCACTTCAATAGTTTGTAAGTTAAAACTAGATAACCTAGTGTGAAAGAAAATGAGATGAGAATGACTTGAGGTAAAATGCCAGTTTGGAAAAAGGTTAGAAGCTCAGTGCGATTATCTTTTAAGACATGGGGAAGAAAGATAAGGGGGATTTCAAAATACTCATAAAGGGATACTTCAAACATAACTACCCATATTTGTGCATCCAAATTGAACCCTATATTATTTCTAGGTAGTGGAAATATGAAACAACAAGTATCACAGAGATACATGGATCCAGATGAACACCCACATGGCTAGTTAAAAGAATGCCCCTACTAGTGGAAAAACACTCACTGCCTAGACTTGTAGATCATAATAAATTTCATATTTGAAATGGTTGATTGACGGTTAATGAATAGTTTAAAGAGGATAAGGCACCTACCTAAAATTTTAATTTCCAGGACTTCATCTAAGACCATATATTGCCATTTTACATGACATAGGTATTTCTCATTAGAGATCAACTATTGATAGATGGTGATGAGTATGTGAAAATCAGCACCTTATAAAGGCCTAAGCAGCAAATTCATTCTGCATAAAATGATTGTACAAGTTTGATTGTGATAAAAGAAAGTTAAGCCAGAAAAAGAATAGTCAGATAACATACAATCTGTATTCTACAAAGCAAGAAAAGAATTGGTATCAAGTCAGTGAATAATCAAAAGCATGTCAAAGTAAGTTAAAAAAACATTTCATATATAGGAATAAAGTTCAAGAAGATATTTCCTTGTTAATTAATAATCCTTTTTATTCTCAATTTCTAGTCATTTATATTGGATCATTAATGCAACAACATGAATGAAACGCCATATCAAACTTCTAAGTGAGACCAACTTCATAGAAGAGGTTGGTCGATTTGTGTTTATGGTAGATTAAATTATGTTAAGTAATTAAATTAGACTATGTATATATCCTAAGTCGATCATTTTGAAACCCACATATCATTCCAAAAATGAAAGCTTATTTCAAGGAGGTCTGAATGGGAAATGATCAACATCATTGTGAAAGTTGGCTTCAAAATAATTATTTAGCATTATAGTTTTGACTATAAGGAAGATTATCCACCATGTGCACTTGGTGTAAGACAAGAAAGTGTAGCTGACATATTCTAGCCTTGTCGTATAGAGAAATCGTCCTTTTGTATCTATTAGTGATCCAAAACTTCCATCCCATCAACCAAACAAGGAATTATAGATGAAGTCTAATATGTACATAGTAAACTAAAAAGTAATCGTTCCAAATCAAGATCCTATGACTTGTAAAGTAGGATGAGAAACAAATAATTCTTGAAACCTTTAAAGGATTAAGGTTTTTTGAATTAATTACAAGTTGATGAATTACTATAAAGGAGTATTATGATTCAAATGAATCAAGATAACAACTGTTTCAAAATTTCATGATTATATATCAAATAGTGAGATTCCATTGTAAGTCTTAGTAGTCTATATCTTACAACTTGCAAAGTAGGTGAATTAGCAATTACAATGATGAAAACCATTACGCGTTGAAGATTTATTTATTCATGACAAGTAGATTAATTGGCTATAAATGAATCTTATGGCCCATCATTATCTTGTACCTTGAATTCGACTAGTAAGGAATGTAACATAACACCTAACTCAAAAATTCATGATCGCTCATGTTGGGAGATGCAACAAGAAATGTTGTTTCCCTAAAAACTCTTACAGAAAAGATTGGTTAATCTTTCTATGCTATCTATATCTGACATTCTTGATAGGTTGAGTGGACTCTTAGTATCACATCCTTAAGATGGTGCCCCAAGGAGGGTGTCTTGAAAGAGTTATAGTATGATTCTCTTTGGGTAAGGCTTTTTGGCAAGTGTGAAGGAATATGAAAATGTGTTGTAGCATTGTTTCTCTGAATGAGGCGATGAAGGTCTTCGCACTACTTCTATGAAACTTTATGCTCAAATGATGGGGTTGGAGGAATATTGTAAACAAGTGTTAGGTTTATGTTGTAATTCTCATTTTGTCATATTTCTTTTTTTTGTGTTAATTAACTAACTTTATGCCTCTTTAGAAATGATAAGTACAATATCCTGACAACGCATCAGGATAGCGTTTGTTACCCAATACTAATACTTACAAGGAATGAATTTCCCAAAAAGGACCCAAATCATAACTATATTCTATTGGATTTTCCTTTCTCACTGTTATTTTTAAACATAGAATTCATTTGAATACTAGTACATTTGAAATAATCAATTATGTTTAGATTATCTCGACCTTGTTCTAAACATAATTATGGAACTGCCACTTCTAATGGTGCATACTACATTCCATAAGGGAATGAAGAGTATAAATAGTGCTCTACTTTGTAGACCATTAGGTAGGAAGTTTTCCAAGGAAAAGGTGATGGCAAATTAATATCACACACAAATTGCAAATCTCATGCAATCCGTGTGTGAAAATCATAAGCAATTTTTTTTATTATGTTAACACAACATGTAGTAAACCAACTCAAACACCACACGTGATAGTAAGATCGATAATATATTATGCCATCTTATCACAAAGATAAGTATCGTCCTAGTATCCTCAAGCAGAAAAAGATAACTCCTACTATCCTCTTTTAATTTATTGATAGAGAGACATGGTTCGTCTTAGTCCAATGAATGCAAAGACAAGAACGGCATGGCCGGATTACATTCTTTTCCCTTCAGCTATTCGGGTTAGCTAAGGTGTGAGTGTAAACGTTGACTAGATAGTCAAATATATTGCTCATTGGGTATATCTATTAAAAGAATGGCTTTTCTAACAGCTTAGACTAGAAAAGACAAAATCCCACCACTAGGGGGGTATCTATAAGTAAAACAAATGAGACATGTCTGGGTAAATGGCTAGGGAAGATGTTCTTCCTCACTTTCAATTGGTGATCCTGATGAGGTCTATACTGGAGGGCCACCAACTATCGACTTCATTGAGTTGTTCTGGTATGATGCTCCGTCATACACACTTTATACATGAAATGATTATCTGAGACCATATATATCATTTTAGGACAATAATATTGTAATTTTTTGTTGTCTAGCAAATGCCAAAAGCGTGTTGATTATATATACTTAGTAATATAGGACCGAATAGTAGAAAAAATTTACTTTAACACTAGAACTTGCAAGCATGCCATAGACACGCATGACATACCATTTCTTCAATGGATTGTGGCCCAAGACATGCTCCCACTACTACAGAAACAGCATTCAGTGTCGCTTTTATGGGCGTCGGTTCTTTAGGAAAACCGACGCCTACAGTATTAGACGTCAGTTATTTAGGCAAACCGACGTCTATATTCGAAGACCAGCCAGACACGGGTACCGCTTTGAATACAACGTCGATTGTTAATAACAAACCGACGCCTAAAGTCGCCCACGAAATCCAATTTTCACACAAAAAAAAGTGTCACTTTCAGCGTCGATTATGTAGATAGAAACTGACGCCTATGTGCGATTAAAATTTGCGCAAAAAGTGTGACTTTCAGCGTCGGTTATCCTTTGATAACCGACGCTGAAAGTGGTTCCCGCCAAACAATTTCATGTAAATATTGTCCAATGGGACGTCGGTTGTTTCAAACAACCGACTCTAAAGATGTTTAGGCGTTGGTTGTTTCAAACAACCGACGCTATTTGGGAACTTAATATCCCGCGATCGCCCGACTCTTCCCCTTTCTTCTGTTTCATCGCGAGCCGATTTCCCTTTTCTTCTCTGCTGTCGCCCGACCAAGCCACCGATTTCTCCTCCACGAAAGCTCCTTCTTCCTCCATGACAGCACCGCCGCGCCACCGCCGCGCCCCCTTCTCCGCCGCCACTGTTGCTGCCTTCTTCCCCTTCTCCGCGCCCCCTTCTCTGCCGCACCCCCTTCTCCGTCGCCACTGCTGCTCCAGTGCCTGAGATTAGTGCTCCAGCGCCGCCACGCCTGAGATTAGGTGCTCCTCCACCGCCGTCGCGCCGCCGCAACCATCTTTTCCAGCCTCGCTGCTAGCTGCTCCTCCACCGACGTCGCTGCTAGCTACTCCTCCAGCCAGAGCCACCGGAGCCTCTGCCTTCTTCCCTTTGACAAGGTTGGTCCTTCTCTACTTTTTTTCATCGATTATATTCTTGTGATAAAAATGCATTATATGTATTTGATTAGAGTTGGAATTATGTATAAATTCTAATATGTTTTTGTCCCAAATCTAATTATATTATAATGATTGTATGAACATGCATATATGTAACTATGTATTTTATTGAAATTTAAAATTATTTGTAAATAATGACAACATACATGTATTTGTTGGCCTAGAAACCCGTCTAAGATTTACTCATTAGGAGTAAATCTTGGATGGTCCCCGGTTTGGGACTGTTCTTGAACACCTAATCTCACTTAGGATGTAAGTGTGTAATGTGTATTGGGTTTTCGAGAAAATTTCGGTAGCATTTCCCCGTTTGTTCTCTAAGTACATATGTACTTAGAGAACAACGGGGAAATGCTTCCGAAATTTTCTTGAAACCCCAATACACATTATACACTTACTAGTGAGATTAGGTGTTCAAGGATGGGATAGGTGGTACACATTTATTATATATAAGAATGACATCAAATGTGTTTGTTGGCCTAGAAACCCATCCAAGATTGACTCATTAGGAGTAAATCTTGGATAGTCCCCGGTTTGGGACTGTTCTTGAATACCTAATCTCACTTAGGATGTAAGTGTATAATGTGTATTGGGTTTTCGAGAAAATTTCAGTAGCATTTCCCTGTTTGTTCTCTAAGTACATATGTACTTAGAGAACAGCGGGGAAATGGTGCCGAAATTTTCTTGAAAACCCAATACACATTATACACTTACTAGTGAGATTAGGTGTTCAAGGATGGGATAGGTGGTACACATTTATTATATATAAGAATGACATCAAATGTGTTTGTTGGCCTAGAAACCCGTCCAAGATTGACTCATTAGGAGTAAATCTTGGATAGTCCCCAATTTGGGACTGTTCTTGAACACCTAATCTCACTTAGGATGTAAGTGTATAATGTGTATTGGGTTTTTGAGAAAATTTCGGTAGCATTTACCCATTTGTTCTCTAAGTACATATGTACTTAGAGAACATCGGGGAAATGCTGCCGAAATTTTCTTGAAAACCCAATACACATTATACACTTACTAGTGAGATTAGGTGTTCAAGGATGGGATAGGTGGTACACATTTATTATGACATCAAATGTTTTTGTTGGCCTAGAAACACGTCCAAGATTGACTCATTAGGAGTAAATCTTGGATAGTCCCCGGTTTGGGACTGTTCTTGAACCCTAATCTTTTCCTAATATATACTTGTTTCCTAATATATACTTGTTTTCTCTTTGATCATAGAATGGATAGATCATGGATGTCCATTCGTAATCGTTGCACCCCAGAGTTTATATCTGGTCTTGATCAGTTTATTAGATTTGATGAGGAACATAGGAAAAAACCTACAGATAGGTTCTACTATCCATGTAGGTATTGCGGTAACAACTTGAAAGTCAACACTGGTGAGGAAATCAAAAGTTGTGTCATGTGCAATGGGATTATACAAGGCTATACAGAATGGCACTGACATGGAGAGATTTCAAAATCGAAACCAGAAGATGTCGATAGCAGTGCTTGGGTGGAAGAAGAAATTGCCTCCAATGACGTAAATGTGAACGAACCAGTTCCAGCAGACATCGTTGATGCGATGCTGGATAGTTGTAGGGTAGAGCACACCGATCCACCTCCTATCTTTAGAAACATTGTGCATGATGCTGAGATACCGTTATACACAGGCTGTGCTAAGTTTACGAAGCTTAGCGTTGTGTTGAGATTGTATAAGTTGTAAGCTAACAATAGATGGAGCGACAAAAGCTTCACTTCATTGTTGACTTTGTTGAAAGAAATGCTTCCTGAAGGAAACAAGCTGCCAATCTCAACATACCAGGTAAAGAAAATGTTGTGCCCAATGGGAATGGAGGCCAAGAAGATACACGCATGCCCGAATGATTGTGTATTATTTCAAAAGGACTATGTAGATTTGAAAGATTGTCCAAAATGTGGTGCGTCACGGTATAAATTTACGACTTCGGGGGAGTCCAAAACTGGTTCTCCTGCCAAGGTGTTGTGGTATCTACCTATAATATCACGGTTTCAACGCTTGTTTGCAAATCCGAAAGATGCGAAGAATTTGAGGTGGCATGCAGATGTTAAGAAAAATAATGATGGGATCCTATGACATGCATTTGATTCCCCACAGTGGAAGAAGATTGATCTATTGTACCCCAAATTTGGTGAAGAAGATAGGAATCTAAGACTTGGGCTTTGTACAGATGGGATGAATCTGTACGGGACATTGAGCAGCCAATATAGCACTTGGCCAGTCATGCTTGTTATATACAATCTTCCTCCCTGGATGTGTATGAAAAATAAGTACGTTATGTTGTCGTTGTTGATATCGGGCCCTAAACAACCCGGAAATGATATCGATGTTTATCTTGAACCTTTGATTGATGACTTAAAGAAACTTTGGGCTGAAGGTGTGATGACCTATGATGCTTCAGCAAGAGAGACATTTCGTTTGCACGCTATGTTGTTTTGCACTATTAATGACTTTCCAGCATATGGGAATTTGTCTGGATATAGTGTCAAAGGAGCTAAAGTGTGTCCTATATGTGAAGAAAACACTGATTCAATAAGACTAAAACATGGCGGCAAGACTGTATATCTTGGTCATCGAAGGTTTCTTTCAAAATTCCATCCGTATCGTAGGAAGCGCAAAGCATTCAATGGATGGAACGATGAACGGAGTGCACCTAAACCTATACCAGGGGATGTTGTTTATGAAAGAGTAAAAGACATTGTCAATGAATTTGGTAAGAAATCACAATGTAGTATGGCCACATGGAGTGACAATTCTTCATTCAAGAAGAAGTCAATATTTTGGGATCTTCTTTATTGGAGTTCTTTGATAGTCAGGCATTGTATCGATGTAATGCACGTTGAGAAAAATGTCTGTGATAGCATCATTGGTACTCTGTTAAATATACCAGGTAAGACTAAAGATGGGATAAAATCCAGACTGGATCTACGTGAAATGGGAATAAGGTCAGAATTAATAGAATTATGTGAAATGGGTAATAAAAGAACATACTTACCTCCCGCTTGTTACACGTTGTCTAGAAAGGAGAAGAAAACTTTTTGTGAATGATTGGTAAATGTTAAGGTGCCACATGGTTACTCATCCAACATCCATAGATTGGTATCAATGAAAGATCTGAAGTTGATAGGTCTTAAATCTCATGATTGTCACACTCTAATGCAACACATATTGCCCGTGGCAATTCGATCTATATTGCCGAAGCATGTAAGGTTTGCAATTACCAGACTTTGTTTCTTTTTCAACAGTCTATGCAGCAAAGTTATTGACCCTGATACTCTCGATAATTTGCAAAGAGAAGTGGTTGTTACCCTATGTTAGCTTGAGATGTATTTCCCTCCTTCGTTCTTTGATATCATGGTACATCTTGTTGTCCACTTGACTAGGGAAGTGAAAATGTTGGGACCAGTTTTCTTGCATTGGATGTATCCCTTTGAACGATACATGAGCGTTTTTAAAGGTGATGTTCGAAACCGTTATCGGCCTGAAGGGAGTATTATTGAAGGTTATGTGACGAGAGAGGTTATGGATTTTTGCAATGACTTTCTCAGTGGTAATGACACTCCTGATAATGACAAGAATATTGAGGAGGGCAAAGGAATTTTGGGATCACGGGTGAAAGTAATCAGCCATGAGCAGTTGGAACAAGCTCACTTGTATATTTTACACAATATGGACGAAGTGAGTGTTTATATCGAGGAACATACCAATTTCATAAAGCGACAACATCCTCGAGCAAGTTCAATGTGGCTTCCTAGAGAGCATAATAAGACTTTTACTAAGTGGTTTGAAGATAAAGTCTTACATCAACTATCTCAAACACCAAATGATATTACAGAAACTATCAAATGCCTCGCCTTTAAACCAAAACCGAATGTTATGTCTTATGAAGGGTTTGACATTAATGGATTCACATATTACACAAAGTGCCAAGATGATAAGAGTGTCGTCCAAAATAGTGGGGTCACTCTTCAAGCGTCGACTATGTACTTTGCAAGTGCAAAGGATAAGAGTCCACGTGAAGCTAAAATGTCATATTACGGTGTCATTAAAGACATTTGGGAGTTTGACTACATAGATTTCAAAATTCCGCTCTTTAAATGTAATTGGGTTGATAACACCAAAGGAGTTATAGTGGATGAATTGGGTTTCACTTTGGTGAACTTTGAAAAGATTGGTGAGAAGGGTGAACCATTCATATTGGCATCACAGGCGAAACAAATATTCTATATCAATGATCCTGCAAATGATAAATGGTCGGTTGTTCTTCATGGTAAAAGACAGTTCATTGAAGATCCTATAGATGAAGAAGAGTACTATGATATGTATGATGACTCCAGTCCATTCTCAGTTGGGTTGCCAACTCCACAAAATATTGAAGCTAATGATGACTTATATGTGCACGAAGATCACAATGAAGGATTGTTAATTGATAAAAGATCACAATTTTAGAGACATGTATGTTTATACAAATGCTAAATGTTTGCCTTTTTCTAGTTAATACAAATGCTAAATGTTTGCCTTTTTCTAGTTAATACAAATGCTAAATGTTTGCCTTTTTAATGACATTTTCATATGGCTGACCATGATGAGCATGATGTCCATGTTGAGCATGAAGACCATGATGAGGATGCTGTCCATGACGAGCATGGCGAGGATACCAATGTAAGTTCTAAAAACATATCCTGTATTTCTATAAAATTCATTATCTTCTAGTTATGTCATATATCCTATATTTCTATATTGGGCTAATTCAGTGTGTTTATATTTGTCAAATTTTAGGTTGATGATGCACATGTACCCACTGAAGCACTGGAGCAACTTGATGCGCAGCACCAAACACTTAACAAGAAAAGGGGCATCACTCTGTTGAAGAAGTTAATAGCGCTAAGTGGCAGTGGATCCAAATTGGTTGTGGAGTTTGATAATGGAGGAAATGCAACTGCAGTGAACCACAATAATTTTGTAAACTATCTTGGGTGTACCACTCGGAGCCATTGTGGTGTTAAGTATGATAATTGGCATAAAATTCCTCCGGGGAAAAAAGACTTGATATGGAAGGATTTATGTGTGAGTTATTATTATTTGCAATTCTATTTTGTAGATTACAAATTCTATTATTTGCAATTCTATTTTGGATACTAGTTAATAACATTTCTATTTTACAGAATCTGTTTGCATTGGATGAGAAGTTGCATCGTAAAAGTGTGATGCAACGTGCTGGAAAGATGCTTAGGAATTATAGGACAAATCTGAACAGAGAATACATAAAAGAGGGTGATAAGAAGAAGAAGAAGTCATCACTTGAACAATGGAACTTCTTGGACAAAGAAGATTGGGACAATTTTGTTGCTTCAAGAAAATCTGAAGAATTCAAGGTATTAGGCGTCACTCCCAATTTAATTAATATACATTGTATTCACCTATTCAAGATTAACATTTAGTGCTACTAACCAAATCATTAATGTGCATACTAACTAGGCCCGCAGTGACGCACAAAAAGCAAGGCGTGCACTGAATGTGCATGACCACACTATGGGTCCAAAAGGCTATGCAAGCATTCGCCAAAGACTACAGGCGGAGTCTGCGGCTACTCAGGAGTCTGCCACACACATGCCTCGCCATGATATCTGGATAGCTGGGAGGCAAAACAAGAAGGGTGAAATAAAGAAGCTCGTAACTGCTGAGGGGCCTGCGAAAATGGTAAAATACAACTCTTAGAGCAATCGTTTGAATATTGATTATTTGTGGTGTTAACTTACCAATTTCTTTTGATGGTGATTAGCGGGAGCTGCATGAGCAGAGGAAACAAGGCACGTTCATCCCTCAGGGCACAAGGGATGAATTGACAGTTGCTCTGGGTAACCCAGAGCATCCTGGACGTGTTAGGGGTGCAGGCGCTGGTGTGGGCATCAAAGCATTCTTTGGGCCATCCCAGCGCAAACCCAGAGCGGGACTTTCTCAAGAAGAGGTAACCTATTCTTTTTTTAGAATGTTACTGCAAAAGGAAATTCAATAATAAGAAGCTAATGTTTCTTTTATCCATGTATAGGAGAATAAGAGAGTCTAGGATATAGTTTCTAAGAAGGTCAACGATGTAGTTGCTGAGAAGGTCAAGGAAGAATTGATGCGGTGGCAAGCATCTCAGGCTTCCAATCAGCCTATGGCGACCCACTCTTCTCCTGATGCACAGACTGCGAGTAATCCTAGAGACCCATCGCCTAACACGTCTGCTGTAAGTATTGTTTATGACATTGTAGCTAGTCTTTTCAAGATGATATGTTTTCAAGATGATATGTATATATGTATAACATTCTTTACGTAAATTTGTAGGCAGTGAAGCCATGCCGCTTAAGAATGCAAAACTATGTTGTTGCAGAGGCGCAGGCTTACTAGTCCCTTCATGGGGTAACGTTTCATGGGACTCCAATGTCGTAGGGCTACATTCGTGTGAGCCTGATATGTGTATTACCAGATTGGAGGGAAGTTGTGTTTCCATATGCCCACCCAGATATTGATACACTTGGTGAGGCAGAAGGCGGGATCATATTGTGGCCCAAAGTAGATGTCGTCTACACTACTGAAATTGTAAGATAAATTTACATTGATTTAGACTGTTAATGTGTATATATGAGGTCAACTGATCTGAAATTATATATACATGTTAAAAAGAAGACACCAGGAGCACCTAGGCCTCCACCTCCACTTCCCGCATTACCAAGTTGGGTTCCAACTGACCTAACATACCCGTTAGGTCCTGCTTGTAGGGGAATGGCATGTTGGCTACGGGCACATAATATACATTGCCCTATAATTGTTTCTTTAGATGCAGATTATGCAGGTCAATCATACGATAGCTCTTTATTTATACAAGATATTATTGAGCTGTTTATGTATGCTTGGCTGAATACATCAATGATAGAGACATGGATAAGGTGAGATCTTTTTTATACATCCATATACCTTGTGTAAGATCCGGTGATCTGGTTTCTTATATATTAATGCATACATAATACATGTTTTGCAGCTACTTAGTCGAAGATCAATGCAAAAAATTTACATTTGATCATGTGGGATTTTTGATTCCATCATTGATTAGTATGGTAGCTAAAGACCCTGATAGTGTTCAACAATACTGTATAGATGCTTTTACAATTTTTGGTCAGCAAAAGAAGACGATAATAATAGCTCCATTCAATGTCAAGTAAGTTTACTTTATTTATAATTTGGACTTAAGAAAATTCCATTTTTATTGTGCATTTTGAGTTATTAATTGTTAACTTTTTACCTCTAGCGGTAGACATTGGGAGTTACTAGTTATTGTCCCCGGGACGTTCACTATTTATTATCTAGATCTCGCGGGAAGTACATTAAATACTAAAATTGGACATGTAATGAGAATGCCATTATACTGGTGAGAAATATTTCATTTTTGTATTTGTTAACATCTATTATTACATTACTATTTACTTATGCAATTTACTGTGTTATATTAACATGTAGGGGTTTAGATGCATTCAAAAAGGCTGGAGGAACGGTCCCAAGGAAAAAGAACCAGCCAATAAATTGGCAGAACGTACAAGTAAGTTCCCGACTCCAATGTATATATTATTGATGTGAATTGTGCTTAGTTGTATTATTTTGTATGTTTCAATTTATAGTGTGCTACACAAGACAATGGTTGGGCATGCGCATACTATGTGATATGATTTATGCAGATGATTATCAAACATGCCGCATTGGACATCGATACCATACATGAGGTATTATATATAGTGTCATTAGTTAGTATGAAATATATCAATTTTATTTTTATAATATTACTTATATATATACATCATTCTCTTTGCAGGTGTTTAAAACTGACCACACTATAGGTAAACGCTTAAAAAATATACATGCTCCATATACTATGGAAGCATTAAATGAAATAAGAGAAGAATGGGCAAAAGCCATACAAGCAGTGGCAATTGTAAGATATAATTGGGATGTTGATAGCGATACTGAATGATACTTTGTAAATGAATATTTCTGAATGTTAATACATGTATTTGAATGTTTCTATATGTGTGAATGTGAGAATTGAATTGATGTCTGAATGTATCTACTTGTGTGAAATTTTTTTTTGTTAATTTTGTAGGTTTGTGGCATGTTTGTAGGCCGATATCAATGGATGTCGTAAACTTGTAGTTCAGTAAACTGAACTGCAGGTTCTCATCCTGCTGACCAGCCACAGCAGGCCTGCAAACTGATATGAAAAAAAAATAGATATAGGCGCCGGTTATTTACAGAAAACCGTCAGCAAAGACCTAAAGCGTCGATTTTTTGAACAAAACCGACGCCTAATGTGGCCACGGCCGTACTGGAAATGGCATCGGCTGTTAGTGTAACACCGACGCCTATAATACATATAGCGTCGGTTGTTTAGTTGATCACTGACGCCAAATGTGTCGCACCACAGAAAATAGCGTCATCTAGGACACTTTCTGCGTCGGTTACCAATTAAACACCGACGCTATATTCTATATAGGCGTCGGTCTTTTAGTAGATAACCGACGCAGAATGTGTCCTAGATGACGCCGTTTTCTGTGGTGCGAACCCTTTCTGCGTCGGTTACCAATTAAACACCGACGCTATATGTATTATAGGCGTCGGTCTTTTAGTAGGTAACCGACGCAGAATGTGTCCTAGATGACGCCGTTTTCTGTGGCGCGAACCCTTTCTGTGTCGGTTACCAATTAAACACCGACACTATATTCTATATAGGCGTCGGTCTTTTAGTAGGTAACCGACGCAGAATGTGTCCTAGATGACGCTGTTTTCTATGGTGCGAACCCTTTTGGCGTCGGTTTTCTATAAACAACTGACGCTTGTACGTTAAGTGTTCGACCTTTAGCGGTGCCCACATAGGCGTCGCTCAGAAACTGACGCCAAAGGGGGTTAAACAACCGACACTAAAACGCATTTCTGTAGTAGTGTCCACCTCATAATCTCCAGAGAAGTTAGATCGCTGGAAATTTGCAGATTAAGTGTAAATATTCACGGAAAATAATATAGATGATGTAATGCTATTGAATAAGATGACATTTTCTATTAGAATAAATAGACTGTATCCAATAAAAGAAATAAGCAAAAGAAAAATCTTGCATCCTACTAACACCAACCTCTAGGTAAAAGTTGATTGAGAACTTGTGTGGCATGCAACCTCCTTGAGCTTTTTTGCCTTTAAAATTGAGAGCAACTGTCACGATGAAATCTCAATATATAGGAGTAAAAGGTGCTGAAATTAAATCTCATTATATTATATGTTTGAAATTCCTAATCCCTCATGCTCACATTAACTGCTAGCTAGCTAACTACAACTTTTTAATAAAAAAAGAATTTGAGCAGGAGGTTCTATGATCAGACATATTGTATTACTTTCTGTATGTCAGATTCAGACGATGGCAAAATTGGTTAACACTATTTCATCCCCTATTTTCTAGATAACTTATCGATCCCATCGTGTGCCTTCTAGTTTTTAAATATTATGTCTTTTACCATGCTACCACACAACACAACTCATATAGTGTCACAGGGAATGGTTGGAAAAGGACTCTGAAACTACTTAGGATAGGAAACAAACGAAACCCCTCCTTTTATAGGCTTCTTAATCTTCTCCCGAACGTGCCTCTAGCTTTTTACTTGAAAAGAAGAGGAGCTTTAAAGATCACACCATACTAACTTTTCACCATCAGATTAGCTGACTCTTCTCCAGCAATTTAGCTACATACTAAACCCACTATGGCTCCACGAATCGATCGCATCATCAACATCTATGAGCTACATTGTTATGTTCCTTTTATAATCACTGAACGTGTAATCGTGGTCATTCACTTGAAAAAGAAAAGAAAATTTTTATGCCTTTTACCAGTCATCATCGTCTGATGGCTGAAGTTGACTTCTCAATTGCTTCAACTGTGTTATCATGCATTTTTATTGTGCATTCCTGCTTCAAACAAAGCACACTCAACGTCAATGAGTTTCTGTAATAAGAAAATACACCCTGTGCATTCATCCCTTTGTCGTGCATTTCTAGGAAGGATGCTCTGACTAGTTTGGTTCAAGGAAACTAAAATTAAGTTGATAAAGTGTCAGATCACGAAGAAAGAAAAACTCAGACTAAATGCTATGCGGTTTCTTAACCATTATAGTGGAAAAATTAGGAGAACGCCCTAGTAGGGGTTTCCTTACCATCCTCTGATCACCATTCTGGTTGTTGGGCATCAGACTTCGATATAAAATACCGGTGTCTCTACCTGATTTATGTGTCGAAGAAACCCCTGTCCTTTATGTCGAGGAAGAGGAATGAGACATCCTAATTCTAGTTAATGCTCGCTTCGGCCTTCTTAAGCTTTACGATATCTGTGGTGGGAGGTGATAGCCTAATTGATGCTGGTGCTTTGTCAGGAGAAGCAACTCAATAGGGATGAGAATTCTGATGATGGGTAGGCAGCCCATAGACACCTCGATTACTGCAACCAGGCCTGCATCCCGCCGGTGAGTCTAGAATCTTTGGATAGTCATCCAAACTAGGAGATATCTGATGGAGTGATGGGAAATTGGGATGGTGAGGAGAGAAAAGATAAAGTCGGACGATTAGAAATTGGAAGGAGTCTAGATGTGAAAAGCAATCTGGTTAGGGCCGGCAACTAGGATAATATTCCAGAGGCCTAATGCGGGTGATGAAATTTGGGAGACAAAATGGCGGGAGTGGAAAAACTCTAAAACAAATGACATGTAAGTAAATGACACCTTAATTGGAAGTTTTACACAAGGACAATGAACAAAACAATCCATGCTAGAATTATATATTAAGATAATGAATAAAAACGGTGAATAGGTTGATGCGACACATATATTTTAGGGGGTCTTCTTGGGTTCATGCAATAAATAAAATATTCCAAGTAAAACAAGTAGATTTGGCACCCATAAAATGCCACTATTACATCTATAAATGCCGAAATTATTGGGCTCATCGTGTAACATTTATAGTATGGTATTTAGTGGCTTTAAATAAGAAATTCCAGATGTATAACGGCATTTTAAAGAAAATGCCACCATATAAAATGCCACTAATGACTACTTTTGTTGTAGTGATGGACTGCCAACCGAACGGTTCAAACTGTTGAACCGATCGGCTTAGATTCAAGTGAGACGACCGATTCAAGTGTTGAATTAATCGGTTCAGCTGGACCAAATGAGCAAGTTTTGGAAAGTTAGGTTGGTGAGAAAATATTTTCGTTTCACTTGTACAATTTGATTGGGACAAGTATTGATCTTTGGATTAATTGGAAACAGAAAGAGGAAAGTCAATTGGGAACTACCCTGGGAAGTGAAACGACCAGTTCATAAATGAATCGATTGGTTCAGCTCCCCAAATGATTGGTTCATGAGATGAACCGATCGGTTCAGTCCGCAAATGATCGGTTTGTTTGTGAAATGACTGGTTCACCTGCCGTAGTGTATCAAATTCGTGGAAATTTCGGACCCTTCTACTCCCACTTTAGTCTCGCATTGCCTGGGGCTGAGAACCTTGACCCTGACCCCTCCTATATATAGAGGGGTATTGGGGGCTTCTCATATAGAATAGCTCAGACAACACTAGTTGCTCTGCAAAGTTGTCCTCTCCGGTTGTGAACCAGGAGAGACCGAGTAGGTGCTACCCAACTAGGGAGGCACAATGAGGGAAAACAACTGCAGGATGACAACTGGTGGTAGGAGAGAACATCAGTGACTAGTACTCCGATAGAAGGGGATGACTCCTTCCAGTGTTTTGTAGGACAAGACGACTGGAGTTCCCAGTGGTCAGTGTGGACTACTACAGAGACGGGAGATTTCTTCCGCTCGGAGGACAACCATCAATCTGTCAGTCCGGGTGCGACTAGGAGTTGCACAGATGTCGTCCAAGATCGAAGGTGAAGACCACACTAGTTGTGAGGTAACGTCACCGAGCAAGCCTCAGGACAAGGTACACCTCTACAAACCATCCTTCCTACCATATAGATGTTGACGAGATCTCTTTGGGTTGTGGGTTTGGGGAGAATTTTTTTTATTTCTGCTGCTATCTCTGCCTCCCCTAAAACCCAACAGTGGTATTAGAGCCACATCAACATTCTATACTTTAAGATAATCGATATGATCAGTTTTTAGTTTGTCGCCTTTTATTTATTGCATACGATGTGAATAATTAATTGGCTTTATGCATGTCCAATATAAATCCACAAAATCCCTACATATACATATATGATATGGTATATTTCCTGAATGTAACTCAGGGTTTCCCAATGCAAATGTAAATAGGATTAGTTTATATTTCATGTTATGTCAAAGAACGACAGACGCCTAGAGGATACAATCATCTCGGGTGTGAGATGATCGACTGGTGGACCAAGGCAGCTGGTTCTTGGAGTGAGATGAGTGGGTGGCGACCTGAGGAGATGCACGACGACCAGTGAACCAATCAGCTAGAGGCACCAGTCGATCGGCTGGTGGCACCCAACCGACCAGCCTGATGGCGAGCTGATCAATCATGGAGATGAGTTGATCAAACCCAGAATGGCAAAGCACAGAGTTCATCTTGTACAGGTTGCATGTGATGTGGACCTAGATGACCGTGATTCCTCTTGGCTCAAGGAATCACATTAGGATGGCCATAATCATCACTTTTTATCATTTCACATGTATTATGTGGGATATAGCATGTATATGATACATACTATGTATTGTGGTGATTGGATATGTATATGTACCTATAAAACAGAATCCCACAATAAATATTAAGTTTTAGATGCTTCCAAATGTGACACAAATGAAAATCTTGATCGACTAAGTGTGGGCACACCCTAGCATGGTGCACCATCTATCTTGTGGAAGCATGAAGGATGGATATGTGGGTCTGCCCTAGTAGGATGCATATTCATCGTGTTGGCTTTGGGGACTTAACAAGGTGACCTATATAGGATCTAGCACCTTGAGGCATGGAGGTGATCATGGCAAGGAGTTGCGCATGACATCTTTTAAGAGTTGCATATGATGCAATTGGAAAGAGTTGCCTACCTGGAAGATCTAAGTTGTGGGTGACAACCCTAGCTGGTCCATGACTGAGAGGATTTTGGGATCTTGACCCACTAGAAGGTTGTACACTACAATCTTCCAAATTGATGATGAGGGCTATCAATTTGAACAAAAATAGTGGGAGCAATAATTAATTAAAGTCCTAATTATATCGTAAAACTTTTTCAAATCAATCAAATAAGTCAAAATTGAGTTTTTGGACTAAATTACATATATTTCCTTTTGTAGTATAGATGGCCACCAACAATAATCACTTTATTTGTGATCGGTCCTTGAGATGGACAAATAAAATGGGAATAATTCCATGACTGGTTAGGACATTGAGAAGTGTTCTCAATCAAAGAGTGAAATCTCTAAGTCCTAGTTATACCAAAACCAGATGAACTCGCTCCCACCACACCAAAGGCTGAAAGGGATGCTTACTGGAAGCATTCTGAGGATGCCATTGATGTGTAGTGCTTGAATGTTGTATTCTTTGAACTATGAGTTGCAGAGGCAACATTAGACATATGATGTCTGCAAGGCACTGTCCTAGTATGTCATGACAGAAGGAGATTCAGTTTGTTCTCACACACCCAATGTGATTGGGTATGTGGAAAACCTAACTAGATTGGGATTCCCTCTGAGTCAAGAGTTGGCTACTAGTATGATACTACAAATGTTGTGAGAATCATACAGTTCATGATGAACTACAACATGAACAACCTTGAAAAGCCATTGACAGAGTTGTTGGACATGTTGAGGATAATAGAGGCAAAGATGAAGAAAGACAAACCCTAATCTTTGATGTGATCAATGAAGGGTAAGTCTTAAAGGCAAGGTCAAGGGAAAAGCAAAGAAATGTTCTGATGCTAGCCAACAACCCAAGCCATCTTCAGCCTCAAGGCATATGGGAAGGGTGAACGAGGGAGGAGAATAAAAGAAGATGAAAGGAGGGGATAAAGATCTCCACCATAGGTATCATGAAATAAGCACTTCTTTATCTGAGGTATATGATACTAAGATGAAGATCTGACATATATGATATGCAAGATCTAAAAGGAAGTGATGACCTTTGTGAAAGGACCAAGAAAGGAGTACTCATCATTGGAGCAAGTGTTGCTGCCATAGATAGGAGTACCTTTCAGTTTATTTCAGTCTAAAGGGAACGGAATAGAGTTGAAAACCGCTATTTCAATTTGCCAATAGAAACACTTTATTATTGCATCTTATAGTGACAAGATGGCTATCAATATAGTTGATGTTTCAATTTCAAAGATATGATCTTTGTGGCAATGCTTTTCTTTATCTTGTGGTACTTGGTATGCATAAGATAAAATGATACCTAAAAATTATTGATAACTCAAACAATGAATTAGCATTATCATGAGAATTCATCTCTAGTTTCCATGTTGATGGATATGCTATACTCTTTTAGTTGTGAACCATTAAGAGACATGAATATCTTGAACATGATGACAAATCAATCTTCACTAGATGTAGTTGGAGAATGACTATCCTATTAGGTATAATACATATGATGTATTTACATATCTATTTGAATAAATGCTAATACTTCAAATGGTGTTTAGAGAAATACCAATATGAATATCTTGAAGTGTTCAAGAAGATCATGAATGAAGTACAAATTTGGTAAAAGTAATAATTCTTGATGTGATCAATGAATGAGATACTTAAACCAAATGTTTGAGAACCTTATGAGTGATTATGATAGTGTATCATAAAGAACTCATGATTACGGCATAGTGATGTCTAAATCAAAATGGGAGTCGTACTCTAAGGAGTTAGAGGATGATTATCAAATAACTAAATTCTTCTTAAATAGAGAATACCTTACACTAATAAAGGATATTAAGAATCACAAATTGTTGTGAGTTCTCAAATTCCTTAACGGATACACCTCAAATATCTATATGATGAGTTGTTCATATGATGAGTTAAAAATGTAGATGATGTTGAGGAACCGGATTTTGAGTTATGGTTTATGACCATAAGATCCTAAATAACTTCCATGTGAACCATAAGGTATGATCTTAGTGGTAGCACCCATTGGGATAAAATCCATAAGTACAAATGAGTCTTAAGTGTTAAGACACACAGATGACATTTCGAGAAGGATCTTGCTTGTTTATTGCAACTTAATGATTAAGACATTTGGCATATGGATACTAAAACCGCATTCCTATTAGAAATAAGACAAGGATGTGTACGTGATACAACCTATAAGGTTTATGAATCCATACATGAAAATGAAGTCTATGAGTTACAATGGACTAATCAATGTGATTGATTGAGTACAAGCAACTTAGAGCTGGGATCTTTACTTTGATAATATAGTCAAAGGGTTTGACTGATATGACAAAGATAAAGAAGGGATCTATGATTTCGTGGGAGCGTATTTGCATTCCACATGTTGATGAGGAATGAGATGTTATAGAATGGAATCCTTTGTGGAAATTATCTTTAGGGAAGATAGAGACACTTCCTATGTGATAGGAATAGAGACCTATAGAGATAGTTCTCTGAAACCTCTAGACCTGGAAAAGAGAAAGCATACATTGGCAATCTGTACTGAAGGGTTCAGTGTGCATAGATTATGTGGGAGAAAACGTGTCCATGTTACATGGTATTAGTATCCCAGAGCCAAGTGTCCCAATTCTTATGAACAATGGGAACACAAAGAATAAATATGGATCTATCATGAATGTAATAATCCCATTATCTTGCATGTATGGACATAGCAAGAATAAAATGCATTTATCATCTTGTATGTAGGACATGACAATATGATATGCTCATCCTGATAACTTGTATATGGGACATGACGAGTGGATGTCTGTCTAGTTCCAGTAAGGGTTACTGGAATACCATGAGAACTTATAAGTACTTGAGAAGTACTAGTTCTATGGAAATAAGGAAGGATCACTGTAAAGAGTTACACTGATGCAAACTTCTGAAAAAGACAGAAATTTGATCGCAAAATATATAAGATATATAAAAGTGAATATGAGTTGAAAAATGGAAATGTTCCAATTTAAAATCCATTTAAAAGGTAAAGGCTGAGTATCTGTGTGTTAGTGAACAACAATGGATACTATATGGATCTATGAGTTCATAGAGATGAACTAACAAATATTCCAGTCATTGATGACAAGTAGGTGTACTGGGTCATGTAATGAAGCTAAGAGTTAGCAAAAGGAATATTAGATCGCATATTACGGCAACTCCATCTCATACATAAGATGTACAATGAAGAGATGTGAGACATGAAATAATACCGACTTAGGCAAAGTGTTGCCATAACTCATTGCGTTAACACTAGAGCACAGTAACATGTCGGACATGTTTGGAGATCACTAAGAATATGATTCAAGGGTGATTGGCTCGTAGTGCAAGTGAGAGTCTGTTGGTATGTATGCCCTGAGAGCCAATCATGGAATGATTGGTGGGATACATTAAGATTTATTTGATAAACATTTAAGGCAAGCTTCCAATTCATTCTAGTTCAGTCAGTTATGAGATAATTACATAATAGATTGAATGTCTAAAGAATTGTTTTACTCAATGACGTATGCTTTTAGGTTAAGGACCTAAACGATGAGATCGTACAGATGTTAAGAGTATACATTATTTTTATGTCCCTAGTTAGATGTCATTGTGGAAGGTTGATAGACAACAATGCCACACAAGACTAGATTGTGTATTGGTTGATGATAGAATCTCATTACTCATGATACAGTGATATCAAACCAAGCAGATAGGTACTTGTTAGAGAACAAGTGCATCAAACAGATCCACCGTGAGACTGACACATGGAACCATGGATTCGTAGTCACAGTCAGCTCTTACAGTGATGGTGGTGAGTGTGATTCTTTGACCTGAAATCACTACTCAACACATGTCGTTGGGTACACTTTGACATCATCAAACACAATCCTAAAATATAGATTGTTATAAAGGTTATGATTGGGTGACTTTGACACATGGGGCTTTTGAGGGGTGAGTGATAGATATAGGATTTGTCCCTCTTGTGGGAGTTTGATTTCCATGGCCACTTGATGAGTAGGACTGAAAAAGGCATGCACATGCATATGTGAATCAATATGTGATATTGATGTCACACATATCTCTTCCAATTTGCTCTGAGATCAACGAAGTGAATGAACGTTGAAAGGATGACTATTCCTTGCCTTGAGTTCATTCGGGATATTAGTGATAAAGGAATTATACATTCACTGTAACACCAGTCACGGATTGTAGGATTGAATGTTGTTCTCCAACTTTCCTTTTCACTTGTGTAGCACTGATGTGTGACTAGGCACCGCTCTTTGCTTGTGAAGTCATAAGTGTTATGGACTTTCACTGCCAATGTGAATTGGGCCTATAGGGTCACACACATAAGATTTAACCTGGAAGAGGAGTTTATCCACGAATGATGTTTAGATTGTTTACTAAATGTGTTTAGTAGTTCAATTAAACATTCAATCAATTGACTTGACTTAGAATCACCAAGTTCAAGTGTTGGACTAACTGATTTGGGTGTCAGATTGATTGAGAACTGCATTGACCAATTTCTACACAACTTGGACTGCCAACCGACCGGTTCAAACTGTTGAACCAATCGACTCAGGGTCAAGTGAGATGACCAGTTCAAGTGTTGAACCGATCGGTTCAGCTGGACCAAATGAGCTAGTTTTGGAAAGTTAGGTTGGTGAGAAAATATTTTCATTTCACTTGTACAATTCGATTGGGACAAGTATTGATCTTTGGATTAATTGGAAACGGAAAGAGGAAAGTCAATTGGAACTGCCCTGGGAAGTGAAACGACTGGTTCATGAATGAACCGATCAGTTTATCTCCCCAAATGACTGGTTCATGAGATGAACCGATCGATTCATTTGTGAAACGATCGGTTCACCTGCCATAGTGTATCAAATTTGTGGAAATTCTGGACCCTTCTACTCCCACTTTAGTCCCACATTGCCTGGGGCTGAGAACCTTGACCATCCCCTCCTATATATAGAGGGGTACTGGGGGCTTCTTAGATAGAACAACTCAAACAACACCAGTTGCTCTACAAAGTTGTCCTCTCTGGTTGTGAACCGGGAGAGACTGAGCAGGTGCTACCCGACTAATGAGGCACAGCGAAGGAAAGAGAACTGTAGGATGACAACTGGTGGTGGGAGAGCATGTCAGTGACTAGTATGCTGACAGAAGGGGACGACTCCTTCTAGTGTCCTATAGGACATGATGACTAGAGTTCTCAGTGGTTTGTGTGGACTAATATAAAGGCGGGATATTTCTGCCACTCAGAGGATAGTCGTCAATCCATCAGTCTGGGTGCAACTAGGAGCTGCACAGACATCATCTAAGACTGGAGGTGAAGACTGCACTAGCCACGAGGTAACGTCACCGAGAAAGCCTCGGTACAAGGTACGCCTCTACAAACCATCCTTCCTACCGTATAGATGTTGACGAGATCTCTTTGGGTTCTGGGTTTGGGGAGAATTTTTTTTGTTTCTGTTGCTATCTCTGCCTCCCCTAAAACCCAACAGTTTATACATAACATCTAGAGATACCTCTGAGATAAGTTCTTCTTTGACAAGTAGCCTCTCCTTATGATAAGAAAATAAATAGATAAAGGGATAGTTGATACAAGCCATAAGAAAGTTTAGTGTTGTGTCAGCAGATTAGAGTGGCACAACGGATGTATGATAAGACTTGTAGTTCCAAGTGGGTGACAGAATGTGACTATGGTCTTTCCTTGAAGGTGAAATGCTAAACTAAGTGAGGAGTGTGGAAGACTCCCAAGGTTAAGAATCTTATCACATAATTTGTAAGTTGAGAAGGTGACAAATAAGTAAGGTTTGACACCTGAGTTAAATAAGGTATGTATAATTCTTATTTGACTAAGAAAAGTGTTACCTGACATAAAATTGACACTACAATCATTAATGAAAAGGACAGTGGAACATGTGTCATGTATGATAGATTCTATGATAACCTTGTATGGAGGAACTTTATGCTGGTCAAAGTTCTATGGCATCTCCATGACATTAAGATGTTATGAGGAGACTAGATGATATGATGCATGAATAACAATTGTCTTCCTTCATATGGGATTTCAAGGATGAAATACTTGTTAGGGGTTTATAACTTGTAACATCCCTAACCTAGGTTAAGGCTAACCCTATTTTTTTAGCCTAAATAAGTTGCTTAGAACTTTAATTTAATCCTCTAAAGTGTTTTGAAATCAAGTGACAAACTTATGTTTCAATTTTGGTCCTATTTGAATAATGTCTGAGCAATGTTCTCTTGTTTTGGACCAGAATGCAATTTACCCAAAATAAGGGGTCATATTGAAATATGTCATATTTTGAACATACCACATGTGTTTTATCATCATAATATAAAGAGTGATTCAAGGTGGTGCTTGTGGAAAGCCTAAATTCCAAGTTTGAACTTGTTTGAATAATGCTAGTGCCTTGTGTATCAATTTTGGTACAAGTTGTAATTTACCCAAAATGTAGGGTTTTTATGTAAATTACCACCTCTAGAGTGTCTCTACTCCCTCCTATTATCATTTAGAGGAGATAGAAATAAGGATACACCATGTTTGAACCATGTATAAGTGATAGTATTCTTGGTGATAGAAAGACCAAGAAAGGGGTTGAATGTGAAACCCTAACTTGAGTTGTATCGGGTTGTAGAGTCCATATGGGAGTGCCTATAGGCCAAGGAGCCATAGAGGGGATCCCATATCAGTTTTTGGACTCTTGGACTTGTTCCTGATGGGAAAAGCACCTCAAGGAGGTGATCCATGACGAGTTAGATGCTCCTTGCAAAAGTTGTATTGGTTTGCATAATTTGTGAGATAAAGATGAGATATCTTATCAAACAAGATAACTAATGGCCAAAATATCATCTCTAGATTATCCTCAAGTGTTTTTCATGTCAATATAAATATAAGTGCATGCAAGGACATCTGTCAACCATGCATGTACATGTGGCACCTAGTAGCTTAAAAAGATGACACCTCATATACACACTTTTTCATGAACCTCAAGTATATATACCCTTCCTTTCACCTATGAGTAAATTTTTAGAAATATGTCACCCTGTTGCTCTTATATATCATGCATAGAGTCTTGGTATCGTGCATAGGTGAAGGAATATCGTGCATAGGGCCTTGGTATCAGCCATAGCAAAGTGATATCACCCATAGCAAGGTTCACAACTGGTGAGGTATCATGCATAGGGCTGAGAAGCACAAGTCTTGGACCTTTGAGAAGCTCATCTTCAACCTTGAGAACATGAATATTTGGATCTTGGATCTTGGAGCTTTGAAGTTGCTCTAGAGGTGGTTATATAACTTGAACTCAATTGTGTTATTATTTACCATCAATCTTGCCTTAGTTAAATGATTTACTTTTAAATAGAATTTTCTTGCATAATTGATGAGCCCATGAGCTCTAGTAGTAACCTAAGGTTGTTGTCTATGAATTAGAACATTAATAACAAGAGTCTAGAGGTTGATGATGATGACATCATCATGGTTCAACCCGATATTGGGTTGAAGCACCTCTATCCTGATATGGTGTTGAAGGATACACCTTATACCTGATATGATGTTGAGAACCCAAGATAGTGATGGTTATACACCTATAGAATGATATGGTGATGAGAATAAATCTTATGCACGATATGGTGACACACACATACACCTCAAGGTCGATATGGTGACCATACATACACTTCTAACCCAATATGGTGTTGAAACCCTAGATGGTGATATGGAATATGATATATATTGGAACCCCACACCCCTATCATTTTGTGTAAATGGGTTAATTGTGAAGGGTTCAACCAGTTTTCTAGCCTATCACTCAATACGTGATAGGATTGATTCCATGAAGGTGTGAAAGGATATGAGCATAAGGGTTTAACCTGACATGCTAACCTGATATGGCAACCCGATATGGTAACTTGGTATGGTAACCCGATATGAGGATATGAACAAAGCCACTAGCATGGTATAGTGATGAATTTATATCTCATGGATGATATGAGTGACACATACACACACCTTAAGCATGATATGGGATTAAGCACACACCTTATACCTGATATGGTTTTCAGTATATACCCTAACCCAATATGATGTTAAAACTCAGCATGGTGTTGTGAAACTCGATATGCAAACCCCTAAGGTTGAGTGATCCAATATGGATCCCTGATATGGTGATGAGGATACACCTCTATACCCGATATGGAAGCATACCTACAGCTCTATACCCAATATTAAGGAAGCACCTCAATCCAATACACTTGATTAAGTGATACGTGTAGTATGTCATGTCAAATGATACTTTAAGACATGAAGGGTTTAATGCATTTTGATAAATATGGGCCAATGTACCTTGAGAGAAGGATTGAACCAACCTAATGGAGTATGATGCAATCAATATCGTAGTAAGGATGAAAGAGAAACTTATACTTATTTAATACTCATGTAATGAGTATACATTGATACTCATATTATGTGTGGAGTCTGAATTAGGGTTGTGATTCTTGATGAATGTACTTGAAAACCCTAGTCGGCTTAAAAAGGGAAACCTTAACCCTAATGAAGGGTAATGATTTGATTTGAAACTACGATTGGTTAATAAAGGGAAACCTTAATCATATTGAAACCATGCTGGTGGCATGAGCTAATAAGCATAGCTAAGTATGAGCTATGATGTTTCATATAATATCAATTATATAGGTATTATGACCTAGAGATAGTTGTTGCCTAGTGAGAGGTGACAAGATGTTTAATGGGCCTTGTGAGCCATGTGAATAGTGGTTGACTAGTGAGAGGTGACAAGATGTTTAATGGGCCTTGTGAGCTATGTGAATAGTTGTTGCCTAGTGAGAGGTGACAAAATGTTTAATGGGCCTTGTGAGCCATGTGAATAAGTTGTTGCCTAGTGAAAGGTGACGAGATGTTCAAATGGAAACCCCATAATATAATAATAATAATAATAATAAATGGTTATAAAGATGATAATGAAATCTTGGTCATACATGCCTTGTGATTATAGTCAAATAAAAGCTATAAGTGTTCTGAATATGTTTAAATGAGATATGAGGAATTCTTGTATCACATAAAGGATGTGAATGGGTATAATGCCTAGTGAAGGTGATGTCAAATTCAGTGATAAAATTAAGGGATTGATATCCCATAATGAAAGTGAAATGGGAATATAAAGGTATTCCACTACTGTGGAATCCTTAGCAATATGGCCATGATATCACATGAGTGGTACCATCCAATGCCCGAACATAGTTTCACAGGATTGGCATAGCCCAATACCTGATTATAATTTCACAAGATTGGCATAGTCCAATACCTGGATACAAATTTCACAGGATTGGGATAACCCAATACCTGGATATAATTTCACAGGATTGGCATAGCCCAATACCTGGATATAGTTTCATAGGATTGGCATAGTCCAATACCTGGATACAAACTTCACAGGATTGGGATAAACCAATACCTAGATATAATCTCACAAGATTGGCATAATCCAATGCCTGGATGCAACACTTCACAGGACTGGGATAACCCAATACTTGGATATAATCTCACAGGATTGACATAATCCAATACCTAGATGCAACACTTCACAGGATTGGGATAACCCAATACCTAGATATAATTTCATAGGACTGGCATAGCGCAATATCTGGATATAATTTCATAGGATTGGGATAACCCAATACCTGGATATAATCTCACATGATTGGCATAATCTAATACTTGGATGAAACACTTCACATGATTGGGATAACCCAATACCTGGATATAATCTCACATGATTGGCATAATCTAATACATGGATGCAACACTTCATAGGATTGGGATAACCCAATATATGGATATAATTTCACAAGATTGGCATAGCCCACTACATGGATATAATCTTATAGGATTGGTATAAACCAATACCTGGACAGAATGTAAGGATGTATATTTACATGATTAGTATGATCCAATACCTGGCTAGTAGATTGGCTGAGGCCAACAGATAGAAATGAGAATGATTCATGAATGTCATACCATGATAATAGTATCACAAGATAAGCTTGAGATGTTGGTATAGTATAAAGAGTAAATGTTACACATGTTCTTCATATTCCTTATAAAGTGAATGGATGATTTACTGCCCTATTATAGACAGTTACAATGCTTTCAAAGAAGAGAAATGTTTTAATTTGCTTATCCACAATGATTAACCTTGCTTAGTAATATAGAAGAGCCTCTGCTCAGTTTAATACTATTTGCCTATGATAATAACATTGTTGACAGAGAGTTATATCTCTCACTGGGACAATTGTCTCACCCTGTGGGATCTGTATTTTTTTAGGTGGACGTGCACAAGGGGGTTGAGACCGTACTATAGAGGGAGAACGACAACTGCAGGGATAGCAGTAACAGCTCTGGTTGAGTGTACTGTCTGTCATGTCTCTAAACTCTCAGGTCCTTAGATTTAGTACGTTATGGTTTATAAATAATATGATATTTTGGCTTGTAAGCCTCGAGGTTTTATGTTAATTCAGTATATGTTTTGACAAAACAACTGTTATATGTTAACCTTGAGATGAGATGGTACAATGTATGTACAATTTGAACCCTGATGTATATAAAGTTTTGGTTCTTTCATTTAGAGTTTTCTAGGAAATGGATCTTTGTGCAAAAATGGTTTTAAATTTTAATGATTTTTGTTAATCTTCTATTTATGGTTATTCCACATTATTAGTGATGATTTAGTTGTCGGTTTGGTGGCGATCATTACATTCATCCTACTTCATATCTATTTTGATTGATCTGTATGCTACTCAAGAAGTGATTCATGACTGTAATATGAATGTAAGTCGTAGAGCATATAATATGTTATTAGAAACTCCGTTAGTCGGATCTGTAGTATTGTGAGAGGTATTATCTCCCTGTGTTCTTTCCTTTTCAGATCACAACATTCAGGTGGATCTTATACCACTTGAGATCCACGAGTTTGATGTAATTCTTGGGATGGATACCCTAGAAAATTATAAGGTTGTCTTGGATTGTGGTTCCAAGCATGCTATGTTCGCAGACAAGGATGAGACATGGGTCTTTCTGGGGGATAGAAAGATTCTTTCAACCTGTCTAGTGTCAGCAATGGTAGCTGAGAGATTGTTGTGACAAGGATGTGAAGCATTCTTAGCACATGTGGTAGACACCATAGTAGAGAGTCCTAGTCTTTTTGAAGTTCATGTTGTTAGGGAATTCAAGGATGTGTTTCCTGAAGAATTTCTAGATATTCCTCCACCTCGAGAGATTGATTTTGAGATTAATCTAATTCTGGGTACAAAACCCATAGCCCAAACACCTTATAGGGTGGCCCCTGCTGAGATGGCAGAACTCAAGAAATAGTTACATGAGTTTCTTGAGAAAGGTTTCTTCGACTGAGTACTTCGCCATGGGGTGCTCCAGTTCTTTTTGTTAAAAAGAAGGATGGGTCTATGAGATTATGCATAGATTATAGATAGATTAACAAGGTGACTATAAAGAATTAATATCATCTGCCAAGGATAGATGATATGTTTGACCAGTTTCATGGTGCAACAATGTTCTCTAAGATAGATCTAAGGTCAAGATATCATCAATTACATATCAAGGAGGATGACATACCTAAGTCAGCCTTTAGGAAAAAGTATGGTCATTATGAGTTTGTAGTTATGTCATTTGGACTAACTAATGCATCAGTTGCATTCATGGAGCTGATGAATAGAATCTTTCGACCATTCCTTGATTAGTTCATAGTGGTCTTCATAGACGACATCCTAATATACAGCAGAGATGGTCAACAACATGAACAACACCTTCGTCTAGCCTTGACTTTGCTAAGACAACACAAGCTATATGCTAAGTTTAGAAAGTGCAAATTCTGGTTGTCAAAAGTGTCTTTCCTAGGTCACGTTATATCTGCTTCAGGTATTTGTGTTGATCCTAAGAAAGTGGAGTCTGTTGTAGAGTGGGAACAACCCAAGACACCAACTGAGATTCACAGTTTCTTAGGTCTTGCAGGTTACTACAGAAGATTTATTAAAGACTTCAGTTCTATAGCATTACCCCTAACTAGGTTGACCAGGAAGGAGGTTCCTTTTGTCTGGAATGACAAGTGTCAACATTCTTTCCAGTTGTTGAAAGAAAGGTTGACTAGTGCACCTGTGTTGGTTTTATCTGAGCAGGGAAAGGGATACATTGTTTTCTGTGATGCCTCTAAGAATGGTCTAGGATGTGTACTAATGCAGAGTGATCATGTAGTTTCTTTTGCTTCCTAATAGCTTAAGAAACACGAGGAGAATTATCTGATGCATGATCTAGAATTAGCAGCAGTGGTCCACACGTTGAATATTTGGAGGCATTATCTTTATGGAGAAACATGTTAGATTTTCACAGACCATAAAAACTTAAAGTACATCTTCTCACAGTACGAGTTGAACATGAGGCAACGATGTTGGATGGAATTAATCAAGGACTATGATTGTACAATTGATTATCATCTAGGAAAAGCTAATGAAGTGGAAGATGCACTAAGTAGAAAATCTTCATCTCCACCCATAGATAAAGCACAGTTGAATTCTTTAATGTGCTTTAAACGAGACATGTTTGTCTCTTTGAGATGAATAAATCTACAATTAAAAGTATCTTTGTTAGTTGGATTACTGGACGAGATGCATGTGAAACCTACTCTGAGACAACGGATTAAAGAGGCACAACAGACTGGTACTTTGATATAGCAGATCAGGTCAAAGTATGGTAGTAAGAAACGGGATGGTCTCCATGAGTCAGAGGATGAGCTAGTCTATTACCATGATTAGATGGTAGTACCTGATTCTAATGACTTAAGAAAGATAGTTATGGAGGATAAATAAGTTGCTTAGAACCTTAATATAATCCTAAAAAGTGTTTTGTTATCAGGTAACAAACTTATGTTTCAAATTTGGTCCTGTTTGAATAATGTTTGAGCAATGTTCTCATATTTTGGACCAAAATGCATTTTACCCAAGATGAGGGGTTATATTTCAATTTTTCACATGTCGAATGTGCCCTAAGTGTTTTATCATCATAATAAATAGAATGATGCTAGGTGGTGGCTTGTGGAAAGCCTAAATTCCAAGTTTGAACTTGTTTGAATAATGCTAGTGACTTGTGTACCAATTTTGGTGCAAGTTGTAATTTACTCAAAATGTAGGGTTGATATGCAAATTACCACCTATAGAGTGTCCCTACTCCCTCGTAGTATCATTTAGAGGAGATATAAATAATTAGGCACCATGTTTGAATCATATTTGAGTATGATACCCTTGGTGATGAAAAGACCAAGGAAGTGTTTTATGTGAAACCCTAATTTGAGCTTGTATCGGATTGTAGAGTCCATATGGGAGTGCCAATCGGTCAAGGAGCCATAGAGGGGATCTCATATCAGTTTTTTAAGTCTTGGATTTGTCCATGATGAGCTAAGCACTGCAAGGAGGTGATCCATGATGAGTTAGATGCTCCTTGCAAAAGTTGTATCAGTTTGCATAATTTATGAGATAAAGATGAGATATCTTATCAAACAAGATAACTAATGGCCGAAATATCATCTCTAGATTATCCTCAAGTGTTTTGCATGTCAAGATAAATATTATTGCATGGAAGGACAAGTGTTAACAATGCATGGACATGTGGCACCTAGTAGCTTTAAAATGGTGACACCTCATATACACACTTTTTCATGAACCTCAAGTATATATACCCTTCCTTTCACCTATTAGTGGAATTTTTCAAAATCTATCACCCCCTTGCTCTTATATATCGTTCATAGAGTCTTGGTATCGTGCAAGGGTGAAGGAGTATCGTGCATAGGCCCTTGGTATCAGCCATAGCAAAGTGGTATCACCCATTGCAAAATGATATCAACCAAGTGAGAGATATTGACCATAAGTGAGGGATATCGGCCACAAGTGGAGAGGTATCATGCATAGGGATGAGGAGCTCAAGTATTGGACCTTTGAGAAGCTAATCTTCAACCTTCAGAATGTGAAGCTTTTGAGCTTGGATCTTTGAAGTTGCTCTTGAGGCGGGTTATATAACTTGAACTCAATCATGTTATTATTTACCATCAATCTTGCCTTAGTTAAATGATTTACTTTCAAATAGAATTTTATCACATAATTGACGAATCATGAGCTCTAGTAGTAACCTAGGACTGTTGTACATGAACTATAACAGTAAGAAAAAGAGTCTAGAGGTTGATGATGATGACATCATCATGGTGCAACCCGATATTTAGTTGAAGCACCTCTAACCCGATATGGTGTTGAAGGATACAACTCTTACTTGATATGATGGTGAAACCCTAGATAATGATGGTTATACACCTCTAGAATGATATGGTGATGAGCATAAACCTTATGCACGATATGTGACACATACATCCACCTCAAGGTCGATATGGTGAGCACACATACACCTTATACCCGATATAGCAACCCGACATGGTAACTTGATATGGTAATTTGATATGGTGACATGAACACAACCACTAGAATGTTATGGTGATGATTTAATACCTCTTAGATGAAATAAGTAACACATACACACACCTTGTGCATGATATGGGGTTAATAACACACCTTAAAACCGATATGGTGTTGAGTATATATACTCTAACCCGATATGATGTTAAAACTCAACATGGTGTTGTGAAACCCAATATGCAAACCCCTAAAGTTGAGTGATCCAATATGGATACATCATATGGTGATGAGGATACACCTCTATACCCGATATGGAAGCATACCTACACCTCTATACCCAATATGGAGGAAGCACCTCAATCTAATACACTTGATTAAGTGATACATGTAGCATGTCATGTCGAATGATATTTTAAGACATGAAGGGTTTAATGTATTTTGATAAATATGGGCCAATGAACCTCGAGAGAAGGATTGAGCCAACCTAATTGAGTAGGATGTTATCAATATCCCATTAAGGTGGAAAGAGAAATGTATACTTGTTTAATACTCATGAAATGAGTATACATTGATACTCCTAATAAGTGTGGAGTATAAATTAGGGTTGTGATTCTTGATGAATGTACTTAAAACCCCTAGTCGTCTTAAGAAGGGAAACCTTAACCCTAGTGAAGGGTAATCATATGATTTGAAACTACCATTGTTTAATAAAGGGAAACCCTAACCATATTGAAACCATGCTGATAGCATAAGATAATGAGCATAGCTAAACATGATCTATGATGTTTCATATAATATCAATTATCTAGGTCTTATGACCTAGAGATATTTGTCGCCTAGTGAGAGGTAACAAGATGTTAATGGGCCTTGTGAGCCATGTGAATATTTGTTTCCTAGTGAGAGGTAACAAGATGTTAATGGGTCTTGTGAGCCATCTGAATAGTTGTTGCCTAGTGAGAGGTGACAAGATGTTAATGGGCCTTGTGAGCCGTGTGAATATTTGTTGCCTAGTGAGAGGTGTCAAGATGTTAATAGGCCTTGTGAGACATGTGAATAGTGTTACCTAGTGAGAGGTGACAAGATGTTTAAATGGAAACCTATAACATAATAATAATAATAAATGGTTATAAAAATGACAATGAAATCTTGGTCATACATGCCTTATGATTATAGCCAAATAAGGGCTATAGTGTTTTGAATATGTTTAAATGGGATATGAGGAATACTTGTATTACATAAAGGATACGAATAAGTATGATAGCTTGGCTAAGGTATAATACCTGGAATAATTTCATAGGATTGGGATAACCCAATACCTGGAATAATTTCACAGGATTGGCATAGTTCAATACATGGTATAATTTCATAGGATTGGGATAACCCAATACCTGGAATAATTTCACAGGATTGACATAGTTCAATACTTGGAATAATTTCACAGGATTGGGATAACCCAATACCTGGAATAGTTTCACAGGATTGGCATAATCCAATACCTGCAATAATTTCACAGGATTGGCATAGTCCAATACCTGGAATAATTTCACAGGATTGGGATAACCCAATACCTAGAATAGTTTCATAGGATTCACATAATCCAATACCTGGAATAGTTTCACAGGATTGGCATAATCCAATACCTGGAATAATTTCACAGGATTGGGATAACCCAATACCTAGAATAGTTTCACAGGATTGGCATAATCCAATACCTGGAATAATTTCAAAGGATTGGAATAACCCAATACCTAGAATAGTTTCACAGGATTGGCATAATCCAATACCTGGAATAATTTCACAGGATTGGGATAACCCAATACCTATAATAGTTTCACAAGATTGGCATAATCTAATACCTAGAATAATTTCACAAGATTGGGATAACCCAATACCTGGAATGGTTTCACAGGATTGGCATAATCCAATACTTGGAATAATTTCACAGGATTGGGATAACCCAATACCTGGAATAGTTTCACAGGATTGGCATAATCCAATACCTGGAATAATTTCATAGGCTTGGGATAACCCAATACCTAGAATAGTTTCACAGGATTGGCATAATCCAATACCTGTAATAATTTCATGGGATTGGCATAGTCCAATACCTAGAATAATTTCATAGGATTGGCATAGTCCAATACCTAGATACAAACCTCACATGATTGGCATAGTCCAATACCTAGAATAATTTCACAGGATTGACATAGTCCAATACCTGGATACAAACCTCACATGATTGGCATAGTCCAATACCTGGATACAAACCTCACAGGATTGGCAAAGCCCAATACCTAGACAGATTATAATGGTGTATGTTCACATGACTGGTGCAACTCAATACCTGGCTAGCAGATTGGTTGAGGCCAAAAGATGGAAATGAGAATGATTCATGAATGTAATACCATGATAATAGGTATCAAAGGATAAGCTTGAGATGTTGATATAGTATGATAGGTAAATGTTACACATGTTCTTTATATTCCTTATAAAGTACATAGATGATGTACTACCCTATCATAGATAGTTACAATTCTTTAAGTGAAGAGAAATGTTTTGATCTACTTATCCATAGTGATTAACCTTGTTTATTATTATAAAAGAACCTCTACTCAGTTTAATACTATTTACTTGTAATAATAACATTGTTGGCAGAGAGTTATAACTCTCGCTGGGACAATTGTCTCACCCCGTGGGATCCACAATTTTTAGGTGGACGTGTATGAGGAGGTAGAGACCATTCTGCAGAGGAAGGATAAAAACAGCATGGATAGCAGTAATAGCTCAGGTTGAGTGTACTGTCTATCATGTCTTGTAGATATAAGTCCTATGTGTCGTCTCTGTACCCTCAGGTCCTCGGATTTAGTATGTGACGGTTTTATGAACAATATGAGATTTTGGCTTGTATGCCTCGCGGTTTGATGTTGCTTTAGTATATGTTTTGACAAAGCAACTGTTACATGTTAACCTCGAGATGAGATGGTACAGTGTATGTACAATGTGAACCCCGATGTATATAAAGTTTCAAAATGGATCTCTTTGCAAAATGGTTTTAATTTTTGGAGATTTTTGTTAATCCACTACTTATAATTATTCTGCAATAATTTGTAACGATTTGGCTGTCAGTTTGGGGCGGTCGTTACAAAGTTTTGTATCAAAGCTTAAGGTTCATTGAGTCTACAGAGACATAGGACTAAGGTATTGAGTCTATTCTAGTGTTCTCCAGAATATCTTCTAGTGACTTCTTCTTATGCAGAAGGAGGGATATAGATTAAAGATGTTTGGAGAACATGAGGATCATGCCGGTGAAAGCAATGTTGCTGCACGAGTAGGAGGTGCAAGGGATTAGATAAGAGAGGAATCAGTGCCTGCAAATCCCCATTTTGATGAATCTATGATAGGAAACCCAACCTTTCATGTTCTTTTTAGGCAAGTCATGACCACAATGAGGCATATGGCAGACTAGATGCCAGCACCAGCACCTAGGGAACCAACTCCCAATGAGGGACATGGGTCTGGTAAGACTTTTGAACGACTACGTCGTATAGGAGCTATAGAATATGCTGGGACAACTGACCCAACAGATGCTGATCTATGGCTCACTGAGTTAGAAAAGGCTTTTAAGATCCTTAGTATCCCAAATGTTGACAAAGTTAAACATGTTGTATACCTTTTGAAGGGTAGTTCTGGCCATTGGTGAGCCATAGAAGAAGTAAAAAGGAATGATGAAGAGGTTGGTTGGGAGGAATTTCGTCAAGAATTCATCAATAAGTATTTTCCAAGAACATACTTAGATGAAAAGATATCATAGTTTGAGAAGGTTCGGTAGGGAACCATGTCAATAAATGAATATGAGGCTAGGTTTGTGGAACTTTTGCAGTTTTCTCCTCAAATGGCTACTACTGAGCAGGAGAAGATTCGACGTTTTGAGAAAGGACTGAATGCTAAGATGTCTATCTCGGTAGCTGTGTTACAAATTAGAGAGATATTCGCCACATATGTGGAATCAATTCAGAGGATAGAAAGGTCTGTGACAAAGAAACATGAGGCAAACCTCAAAAGGAGGTCTACACAGTCACAGGAACAGCAGATTGGTGGTACTAAGAAACCAAAGTTTTTGGTGACACTGGTTCAACCACAATATAGTACACCAATGTAGTGGTCATCAAGTGAGGGTCGAGCTTGCCATAAATGTAGACAAATAGGACATTTTAGGTAGCAGTGTCTAAGAAGAAATAATGAGGTGACCCAACAGTCAAGGAATAATCTGCAAAACCCACAACGACCCCAATTTAGTGGAGCAGAAGGCTGAGGATGAAGACAAGTGTCACAGTTTGGTCCATCTACTTCTGGTAGTAGATGACAAAGACAATAACAAATGACAACTGACTCCATGTATTGAGTCAGATAAGATAGTAGATAACTCGTAAGAGGTAACATGTCAAGATAGAATTTTTCATTCTGAATTATATTTATTTTTCTACTCTCTGTCTACTAATAAGAAAGGTAGTTGTTGTTGATCTTCCTTTAATTAGTCCTATGAGGACATGAGGAAGAGAGAAGAAGGATGAGAATCTATAATCAGTTTAATATTCTCTTATATGTTTTTGAAATTTCTCTCTTCATGAGGAAAGGGAAGAGATGTAAAAGAAACACCCAGTGAAAATCTAAGATACTAAGTAGTAAAACTTAAAGAGATGAAACATAATATAAAAAAAATGCATACTACCTAATTTCAGTTCTTGAATACCCTGGCCCGGTATTCATCTATTGAAAGCAAGGTAAGTATGGAACTCTTAGATTGCTATCTTTCTTACTACTCTGATCAAGTAGTCATTTTGAGACAATCTAAAGATCATAATGAAGTAAAAGATGTGGCATGGATATTTCTACCACATCCTAATTGATATACAGAGGAATATGAGTTAATCATAGATCAACTTATAAACAAAAGAAGATATTTAGTATAATGTATACCTTAGTCTGAGGACCTAGAGGTAACAGTTACCCGATGAGAGGTAACAATGTTCTGTGATGAACTAAGGGTTTTAATACCCACATCTATGAATCATGATGATGATAATGCTAAAGGATGATGACATGTAATCATATCTATAATTGCTATGCCGATGGCAAGGAACCTAAGAGGAAACAAGATTGAATTACACATGAACAATTGAAAGTTCATGCAATACTCAAAGAAGGCAAAAATTTCTTTTCTTTAATAAACAACCCTAGATGATGATGGGGCGATACAAAGGAATATGTTTCCTTATGTTCTTTCCTTTTGGGGACATGACAATCAAGTAAGTCTTATGACACTTGATGCACATGGATTAGAACGTAATCTTTTAGATGGATACTTTGAAAAAGTATCAACTAGTCTTGGATTTTAGTTCCAAGTCAAAGTATATGTGTTAATTAATGTCCCGAGATGAGATAAAGGTCCTATTATATGTTTGGTTTTGGTAATAACAACATAGGATGGAAATGATGAGGATGTGATGTGTTTTAACACATGTAACTAATACCAAGGTAAGGAATTCTAGTGCTCAAGAAGTTTTAGAGGTAAAAAATAGTGAGGACATGACTCTTGATAAGATGCATAATGTTTGGTTATCTAGAAAGGGTAACTTTGAGATTAATTTGGTTACATAAGATGATATGGACACCATATGTTAGGGGTTTATGCTCTGCATAAACATGCCATCAGCAAGGATGTATGAGTTGAAAGAACAATTGTAGAATCATCTTGGGGAAAAGCTTATCAAGCTAAAGATAACTTCTTATAATATCCTTATCTAAATCTATTAAGGCAGCTTATGCAAATAACATCCAGAAATACCTTTGAGATAATTCTTCTTTGGATGATAGAATGTAATTCTACCCTTTCCTTAGAGGAGAAATGCCAAAATAAATGAAGGGCAAGGAAAACTCCCATTGTTACAACCTCAATTTTGCATATGTTTTCATAATTGAATTGTAAAGATTTTGTGAATATGGACTTAATTGAAAAGGTTGTATGTTTTGCTTCAAAAGATGGATTTCTTTGCAAATCTCCCTTTTGGTAGGGATTTCATAATTTCTATTATTAGATTAATCCAATAATGGATATAAAAGAGAAGAAAAGAAGAAAAATCCAAATTAAAGGAAAAGATATAAGATAATGGATATTAAGCAAAGAAATTATGAGAAATACATAGAAATTTCTAGAAAGTGGAATTTATGGCCACAATTGATTAAATTTTGTTTACAATAACCTTGTTGGTTGCTTTGTGGGCCTTACTGGCTATTGGGCCCAATAATAGTAAAGGATAAAGGAAAATACAAAAGATAAATAAATAACAAAGAAAAGAGGAATAAAGAGAGAGATGTAAAAACCTCTAGAAGGCAAAGGAATATTCTCTAAGGGGGGATTTCGTGCCTTTTGGGTTCCTTGGGTTCCAAGGAGTCCAAGTTGCAAAGATAATGCAAAAAGAAAGAGAAAGGATCAATTAAATATTGTGTTATTTAGAAGGAAATATGAGATAATAATGATATTACAAGAAATATGTGGATATATGGATAATGGATCCATCTTGGAAAAGATTTCATGTTCACATAGTTTCTAATGGTAAAATGAATCAAAAATAAAGAAAATAAAAGATTAAGAGAGAGAAAATATCCATAAATATGCCTTATTAATAGATAACTTGCACATGAAGATAATTCCCTTTTTCTTTGCAATTTGGGACTCAAATTTGGTATGTGAGTAGATAAAGCCAAAAGGAAGTTTTCGTTAAAATTTGGTTGCAAAAGGATGAACAAATTTCGAGATATGGAATTTTGAAGTAATCCTAAAGTGTAAAGGATAATTGAATTTTGATATACATGTCACGATTTGGGAAATCAGGGACTTAGTTCCCTCTGATTTTGCTCGCATTCCTGGCCATAAGATTGGGATCTGAGGATTCTCGTCCATCTCCTAGCTTGGGAAGGACTGGGACAGACCGTGAAGGGAACTATCTAGTTCCCTATTTCCCTCTGACTTTCTCTCTCCTTGAATGAGGATGACTCTTGGGAATTAGCCCACCAAGTTCGGATTCGGAAGTCGAGCTCAACGAGCCTGGGTTTGTCTATCTTCAGTAAGTTGTGGGAGAATCCCTCAACCTCCAGGACTCCCTTCAACCACCCTCTGCGGCCATCCCTATATATATGGGGTAGAATCTTTCTCCGAGATCTCCCTCATGTTCTAAAGACCCCGCACGACTTCATCACCCTTTCCCCACCTTCGAGGTGCTACCTTTCCTTCGAATTTCACTTCTTATTCGCTAGAACTACCGCCAGAGATGGTTCTCCAGGACCCAGGAAAATAGCACATGATTGGAGCAATTGCAGGTGGAGGCGAGTCCGACGGGACCTGTCGATAGTGGGCGGCGCGTGGTTTCGTGGTTGGAGGAGCAAGAGCTCGAGGTCAACATCGTTGTTGACCATGACATCAACCCTGTACGCTAGGACCAGCGAAAGGAAGAAGAAGGAGAAAGTGAACTCCCCAAACCCCCGGCAACCGTGAAAAGGATCGAGGGTAAACATGTAATCAACCAATCCACATGGACTCGAGATCAATAGGTAAGCGCTGATGTGGCATCGCTTGATTGGTTATCTTGCAAAACATTTGTAGGAAAAGATTGGTAACTTGTATATCAAAGTGTTATGTATGAAAATTGATCAGGTAAACACAGGGAATGCATTAAAAATAGATTTAGACCCTGAATCTGATCCTAGTTCAAAAAGTAGTCAAAGTTGCTAACTTTAATGCTTTATAATTGTGAAAACCCTAACTTGATGATTCTATTATTTGGGAAGGGTTATATGGATGATTAAAGTTGATATTAACCTATTGTATATAAACAGATGCATTAGATCTAAAAGGATGAAGTTTATGCGTAATTTGATTAATTTAGGGTTCCATGTACATACAAAAGCTTTAATGGGCCTTGAAACCCTAATGTTAGTCATTATGACTCTTAATGGCTTTGATTGTTCAAATTCATGAACAAGCTGAGATATGATGGTTCTAAGCTATTTCGAGTATAAGAGTTCATAATTGTGGATAAATACCCTTAATATGGTAATTAGGATTTTCTAATGGATAAAGGTGGAATTAATGATAAATAGAGTTCATATGTGAATTATATCATAATGAACTATGAGTTGTTAATTCAGAAGGAACCAAAGATGATAATTAGGCCTAATGATCTTGTCATGAATTAAAAGGATAAAAATGGTAGTTTTAATGTAAAAGAGCATAATGGACTTAATTGATGGTTAATTGTGCCTTTAATCCAAAATTAAGGTTATATGTTGTTAAAAGGTAACCTTAATATCTTTTGTGAAGAATAGATGAAACAATTAGGGTTTGTGAGTAATTGTATAAAATTAGGGTTTAAAAGTGTAAAGAGGAACCCTAATTGCAATAGAAACCCTAAAAGTGGACTAGAAATCCTAGGAAGCGAGCTAGGTTTAATAGATCTTGATGGCATGATCAATGATAGGAAATGGTATGCATATTTTAGGATCTCTTTGTGTGCTTGCTTGCCTATTGGATTTCTTGCATTGATTGGATTAATTCTATGTCAAATCAGCCTGACATGTATGTGGTTAATTATGGTTAATCGCATTAGTTTCTCGAAGAGTTTCCTGCATGATTCATCGCATTGAATGCAACTTATCAGTTTGTATGTTCATACTTGCAAATCATAAAGTCACTATGATTATTACAACAATAATAGAAGTGTGTATTCTCGCACCTACATGCCACCCTTATGGATGATGCCAAAAGGTCAAGCCCAGGAGGGAAGACCCATGGGTACCATGAGTGGTGACCCCAGACACCAAGCTTGGGATTGAGAAGGTGGCCTTTATAAAATGACTAATGGGCACTATGAGAGGTGACCCCAGGAACCAAGCTTGGGATTGAGAAGGTGGCCTTCAGTCATTGGCAAAAGAGAAACCCTAAGGTGGGTATGTCGGGGTTAGGGAAAAAGCGGTGGAGAATGCCAAACTGAAAGCGTAATTTGGCTTGTTAATTAACTCGATTGTGATATCTTGATTGTTAGCCATAATTGTGAAATCTTGGTTGTCCCCACATACCGACATATTCATTTATGCTGACTGACGTTTTTTTTGTAGGCATTTTAGGTACAATATTGAAAAGGACAAACAGTACAAGTGGCGTATGTGGAATTAAATAAGAATTAAAGTACAAAGGAGGATTAGTTCAAATAGACTCTCGATGTGGATAGAAGTAGATATCCAAGTTTTTGGAAAAGGTATGCAAAGTTTTATTTTATACCAGATTTCAGTTTAGTTTGGTAGTTTTTCATAATTATTATTGATTAATTGTTGAACCTTTTATCCTTTTAATTGGGATAACGGCTCTGACCTTTTGGTCTCCCTTAATCGGGGGTTATCGGGAGGCGGGTTCATTACATTTGGTATCAGAGCATCGGTTCCTCATTTAATCTTTAATAATTATTAAATTTTACAAACTCTGTAGAACCCAAGGGAGTTATTAGAGGATTTTATGAAAGATAGAGGTGTCTAGAAAAGGATCACGTCTGGGGGCTGGCAATGTTTTCCTCCGCACTGCTAGTCAGAATACGAGGACTCTCAGATTTGTGTGACTGCCTGGCCAATGTCTCAGGATTTGACTCGAAATAAGATACCTTTAGGAATCTCTCATCTTGTTCATCCCTTCTCAACTCAAATGATGTTAAGGATTATAAGGATTAGGGTTTTGTTTCTTTCCTCACCCTCTCGAGATATGGGTAAAGTTGATAAGGTCTAAGGAATCCTCCACCAAATTAATGAAAAGCATGTAAATAAGATGTCATGGACATAAGCTTAATAGTTTAAGAGTAACCTAAAGAATAGATACATGCTTAGGTCATATGACATAGGTTGTCATGCACTCAGGAGAGACCTGAGGCTAGACCTTCTTGTCAGGAGGATGAGTAGAGAGAGTTAGTCTTGGAGGTAGAGATCTCCATTGTGAGTAGAGACCTGGTGCATCCTCTGAGGATGATGCTAAGCCTAACCCTAAGCAAAGGTTAGAGAGAGAGAGATGACACGATGAGCTAGATGTCATGGTAGACCATGTGGACATGTTTTTAGTTTAGATACCCATGATGATATGAGCTATGTGAGGTTGAATGACCTAGATCCTTTGGCGACCCAAATATGGAAAGGGTCGTGCATGTTAGAGTGAAGGATTGCTCTTTCAATGATGAGGTTAGTGAAGAACCTATAGAAACCCTATGGGCTTATAGGAGCATGGCTTAGTATGCACCCAGAATACGTTAGTAGTGCGGGAAGTAGGTTGAAACCCTGGCCAGGAGAGTATGTTGGATAGCTTATGAGATAAGCATAAAGGGCTATGGATAATCTTGAGCAGACATAAGTTTGAACATAGGCTTCACCCATGTAGGGGTACGCTTGTGAGCTTGATCCTTCATGGAGAGAGGACCTCTAGTAGTAAGACTATTTGTAGGGTTAGCTCTAGAGAGAGAGAGAAGGACCCAAGCAAAAGCTTAGACTCTGAGATATGAGGAACAGTGGGGAGTTGAGGATGATGCGACCTAAGGGGATGATAGCAGTTGCCTCATGGTTGATCCCTGGAGGTTGATGATATCTTAGTTGCCTTTAGAGGAACCAAACCCTAGAGAGAGGATGAGGCTTCTAGTACCTATGTGCCTATGGTATAGGTGTTTACCTTCTAAGATGGGTAAAGAGTTCCTTAGACCCTGAAGAGGTTTAGTAACAAGTTGTGAGGCCTTACACTTAGTTGGTTGTCCTTGAGGAGGACTCCACTTTGAAGTGTTGTTCAAATAGAAGGATCATGGGAAGTGGATGTCATACCTTGTACATGTTTGGTTCGTGGTTAAGAGGTTGAGCATGCAGTTGGACACCTAAAAAGTGAACCTAGGGTTCCTAGGCCTAAGAAGGGAAGTGGTGTACCTGATGATCATGATGAGATTTGAGTTTTTATAGATTCGAGCATGGTACTCCTCATGTTTAGAGGAAAGGGAAACCCCATTAAGTCAAAGGTATGTTTGATGAACCCCTCATAGCTGAGTTGGTGACATGGGAAGGTATGTTCTTGATCCAATGTTGAGGAATGAGAACAAGTATGACCTAGCATGGTTTAGTAGGTGGCCTTCTTGTGCCTTAGTAGCTTGCTAGGGTTAAGCATGATGTAAACCCTAGACATAAGGACGTTTGTGACCTTTGTTGCTATCAAGAGATAGTTTCCTCCCATCCTGGGAGAGGGACCCTTTTGTAGGGTGTATACCAGTTTCTATTGGTTTTGAAGTAACCTAAGGAGGTCTCATAGGATCTTGTGAAGCTAAGTGAAAAGTACATAGTAAGAGAATGAACCTATAGACCCATAGATAACCATCTCTAATTGCATGTGGGTGTGTTACCATGGAGGTAACTGGTATGGATCCTGACCAAGGTAAGCAGGTCGCCATGACCCCTATGAAAGGATGAATGTCAGCCCAGGAATGCAGAGAGAGATGATGGAGACTTGGATAAGGTTCTAAGTTGTACATGTACTATGTTAGAATCCTAAGTCTATCCTAGGGTCAGGTAGGGATATGACCGATGGAAGTAGGAGTTGCCTAATTACCTAGTTGCACAAGACCGTAGGGTCGAGAGGTAACAACTATCATTGTCTGAGGGCCATGGGTTAAGAGATTGATCACCTTCATGAACTCATGGGACCCAAAGGGCAGATGAGGAGGGCACTCTCTGGATGCATAAGGGAAGAGGGATGACCCGAAAAGTGATGGCACCCTACAGACCTAGACGAGATGACCAAGGAATGTGTGGTGACCCAAGTAGGTTCGAGACCAGTTTTCCATGGAAGTAACTTTGATATCGAGATGATTGTGATGTAGAGACATAAGTTTCACGTTTCAACTTAGTTTTGAAGGTTTACTGGCAATGTGGGATGTACCATCTCTACTCTTGGAAAAGGAGGAACTTTGTGTTTGGACGGCTACCAAATGCTTATTTCATCTTGTTATGGGAGTGAGAGATAGGACAGTACGCATGCCATACACCAAGGATAAAGATGATGTGAGTTGGAATGTTGCCATGAGGTATGAGGACAAAGATGATAACATACCCTTGTGGAGTGAACGATATGTGGATGGTTTAAAACATCAAGAGAACTAAGGTGGTCATCTTGTGAGGATGTCTTTGTCATGAGCTATGTGGAATTTGTGAGTCATACAAGGTTGAGTTTGATAACCAAGAAGATGAGCTTTAAGTTTTCTTGTTCAAGATAGACCTAAAGCCCGAGATGAGATGATAAGTGAAATAGATGTAGGCGTATGTCTCCAACATTTCCTTAAACATAAGGATGTGAAGTGGTTGAGATGCAGCTACCTAGTTAGCTAGAGGCTAGAAGAGGTTGTTACGTTAACCCTAAGTTTGAAAAAAGGAGATATGTTTGGGCTAACACTCAGATGTAACAAGATCTATTGAACAAGTTAATAGTTGTTTGGTTAGCCAGCCTAGGCCTTGATGCTATAAAAGGATGGTTGTAGAACCTCAGATGCACTTCTCTAGAAAAGAAGGTGATGAAACATCGGCTAGAGTGATTTAGGGTTTCTGAGGAATCAATCTTGAGGAATCATGACATACAGGAGATCATGATTTCAAGTCACCATACACCATGGTACTACTAAGATGGTAAGTTTTAGTAGTACTTTGGATCCCTAAGATGATCTTACATGTGGCTTGTCGCCATGCATGTCAGGAGGTGAAGGACAAACACCAGTAACCCAGTAAGTTGATACAAAGGATAAAAAGTCCCTGAGAGGGAATGGGAGTTCATCACTATGGATGTCGTTGTAAGTCTCCCCTGGACCAAGGAAGGTCAAGATGCAATATGGGTTATGGTCGATCTTCTTACCTAGATGACATGAGAAAGAAAGAATGATGTCATGGGATGGATCCGGTTGAAATACATATGAGAAAGAGATGGTTCAACTACACCATGATGCGGGTTCAAAAGTTCTTGAGTATAACCTAAAGATTCACTTCCATGCGGTGGAAGTAGGTACATGAAGAACTCGATGTGAGTACAGCTTATCACCCCTAACTAATGGTTAGTATGATCCAGACAAGAGGGTCTGATGAGAGCATGTGTTCTCATTCAGGGTGATACGTGGGGGCAGTTCTTGCCCTATGAGAGATGTGATGATAACCACCATAGCCACTATTGAGATGTAATGAAGCTCTGTAAGGAAGGTTGTGTCGGTCACCACTTCATTAAGATAATGTTGGTGAAGGGACCACACGAAGGTCAAAAAAGGACCACAGTGTGTGCAGATGAAGTCACTTTGATCATGTGATGGTTGAGGAAGCCCAGGAGTGACATGAGTCATGAGCTGATGCAAAGCAGACTGACATGAAGTTCACTGTGGGGGAATATGCAATGTGAAAATCTGACCCCTCTAAGCTATAGCTGAGAAAGTTGAGTCCCCGGTATATGGGTCCTTTTGGAGATGGATTGGTGGAGATGGTTATGTTTAGTCTAACCCCTCAGGATAACATGATGTGTTCCATGAGTCCGATCTAGAGCACTATGTGAGGTACCCAAGCCATGTGTTGAGCCATGAACCCAGTTAGCTTTGAAAGAAGCTAAAATGTCCTGAGTCACCTATGAGGGTACAAGGTACCAAGATGAGAAAGAACTCAGATGCAAGAATATGAGATGATGAATGTTCTTGGGAGGCACCATGGAGAGGGTAAAACCACATGGGAGCTATTATGGACATGAGGAAGTCTTATCCTATTTGTTTGTATGTTTGAGCGAATTTTAAGGGAAAAATTCCTATAAGAGGGGAAGGATGTTACAACCTCAATTTTGCATATGTTTTCATAATTGAATTGTAAAGATTTTGTGAATACGGACTTAATTGAAAAGGTTGTATGTTTTGCTTCAAAAGATGGATTTCTTTGCAAATCTCCCTTTTGATAGGGATTTCATAATTTCTATTATTAGATTAATCCATTAATTGGATATAAAAGAGAAGAAAAGAAGAAAAGTCCAAATAAAAGGAAAAGATACAAGATAATGGTTATTAAGCAAAGTAATTATGAGAAATACATAGAAATTTCTAGAAAGTGGAATTGATGGCCACAATTGATTAAATTTCGTTTACAATAACCTTGTTGGTTGCTTTGTGGGCCTTACTGGCTATTGGGCTCAATAATAGTAAATGATAAAGAAAAATACAAAAGATAAATAAATAACAAAGAAAAGGGGAATAAAGAGAAAGATGTAGAAACCTCTAGAAGGCAAAGGAATATTCTCCAAAGGGGGATTTTGTGCCTTTTGGGTTCCTTGGGTTCCAAGGAGTCCAAGTTGCAAAGATAATGCAACAAGAAAGAGAAAGGATCAATTAAATATTGCTTTATTTAGAAGGAAATATGAGATAATAATGATATTATAAGAAATGTGTGGATATATGGATAATGGATCCATCTTGGAAAATATTTCGTGTTCACATAGTTTCTAATGGTAAAAGGAATCAAAATAAAGAAAATAAAAGATTAAGAGAGAGAAAATATGCATAAAATATGCCTTATTAATATATAACTTGCACATGAAGATAATTCCCTTTTTCTTTGGAATTTGGGACTCAAATTTGGTATGCGAGTAGATAAAGCCAAAAGGAAGTTTTCGTTAAAATTTGGTTGCAAAAGGATGCACGGATTTCAAGATATGGAATTTTGACGTAATTCTAAAGTGTGAAGGATAATTGGTTTTTGATATACATGTCACAATTTGGGAAATCAGGGACTCAGTTTCCTCTTATTTCGCTTACATTCCTGGCCATAGGATTGGGATCTGAGGATTCCCGTCCATCTCCTAGCTTGGGACGGACTGGGACAGACCATGAAGGGAACAGTCCAGTTCCCTATTTCCCTCTGAGTTTCTCTCCCCCTGAATGATGAGGAATCTTGCAAATTAGCTCACTAGGTTTGGATTGGGAAGCCGAGCTCAATGAGCCTGGGTTTGGCTATCTTCAGGAAGTTGTGGGAGAATCCCCCAACCTCCAGGACTCCCGCCGACCACCCTCCATGGACATCCCTATATATATGGGGTAGAATCTCACTCTGAGATCTCCCTCATGATCTAAAGACCTCTCACGACTTCCTCACCCTTTCCCCGCCTTTGAGGTGCTACCTTTCCTTCGAATTTCACCTCTTATTCGCTAGAACTATCGTCGGAGATGGTTCTCCAGGACCCAGGAAAACGACGCATGATCAGAGGAATTGTAGGTGGAGGTGAGTCTGATGGGACCTGTCGATGGTGGGCGGCGCATGGTTTCGTGGTTGGAGGAGCAAGAGATCGAGGTCAACACCGTTGTTGACCGTGGCATCAACCCTGTATGCAGGGACCGACGCAAGGAAGAAGAAGGAGAAAGTGAGAAAAGACTCCCCTAACCCCCGAAGACCGTGAAAAGGATCGAGGGTAAAAGCGTAATCAACCAATCCGTGTGGACTCGAGATCAATAGGTAAGCGCTGACGTGGCATCGCTTGATTGGTTAATAATTGGTTATCTTGCAAAAAAATCATAGGAAATGATTGGTAACTCGTATATCAAAGTGTTATAGATGAAAAATAATTAGGAGAACACAAGGAATCCATTAAAAATAGATTTAGACCCTGAATCTGATCCTAGTTTGAAAAGTAGTCAAAGTTGCTAACTTTAATGCTTTATAATGGGGAAAACCCTAACTTGATGATTCTATGATTTGGGAAGGGTTATATGGATGATTAAAGTTGATATTAACATGTTGTATATAAAAAGACGCATTAGATCTAAAAGGATGAACTTTATGCGTAATTTGATTAATTTAGGGTTCCAAGTACATAACTAAGCTTTAATGGGCCTTTAAACCCTAATGTTAGTCATTATAACTCTTAATGGCTTTATTTGTTCAAATTCATGAATAAGATGAGATATGATGGTTCTAAGCTATTTCGAGTATAAGAGTTCCTAATTGTGGATAAATACCATTAATATGGTAATTAGGGTTTTCTAATGGATAAAGGTGCAATTAATGATAAATAGAGTTCATATGTGAATTAGATCATAATGAACTATGAGTTGTTAATTTGGAAGGAACAAAAGATGATAATTAGTCCTAATGATCTTGTCATGAATTAAAAGGATAAAAATAGTAGTTTTAATGTAAAAGAGCATAATGGACTTAATTGATGGTTAATTTTGCCTTTAATCCAAAATTAAGGTTATATGTTGTTAAAAGGTAACCTTAATATCTTTCGTGAAGAATAGATGAGATAATTAGGGTTTGTGAGTAATTGTATAAAATTAGGGTTTAAAAGAGTAAAGTGGAATCCTAATTGCAATAGAAACCCTAAAAGTGGACTAGAAACCCTAGGAAGCGAGCTAGGTTTAATAGATCTTGATGGCATGATCAATGATAGGAAATGGTATGCATATTTTAGGATCTCTTTGTGTGCTTGCTTGCCTATTGGATTTCTTGTATTGATTGGATTAATTCTATGTCAAATCAGCCTGACAGGTATGTGGTTAATTATGGTTAATCGCATTAGTTTCCCGAAGAGTTTCCCAGATGATTCATTGCATTGAATGCAACTTATCAGTTTGGATATTCATATTTGCAAATCATAAAGTCACTATGATTATCACAACAATAATAGAAGTGTGTATTCTCGCACCTACATGCCACCCTGATGGATGATGCCAAAAGGTCAAGCCCAGGAGGGAAGACCCATGGGCACCATGAGTGGTGACCCCAGACACCAAGCTTGGGATTGAGAAGGTGGCCTTTATAGAATGATTAATGGGCACTATGAGAGGTGACCCCAGGCACCAAGCTCGGGATTGAGAAGGTGGCTTTTGGTCATTGGCAAAAGAGAAACCCTATGGTGGGTATTCCAGGGTTAGGGCAAAAGCGGTGGAGAATGTCACACTGAAAGTGTAATTTGGCTTGTTAATTAACTCAATTGTGATATCTAGATTGTTAGCCATAATTGCAAAATTTTGGTTGTCCCCACATTCGGCATATTCATTTATGCTGACCGACATTTTGTTTGTCGACATTTTAGGTACAAGATTGAAAAGGACAAACAGTAAAGTGGCATATGTGGAATTAAATAAGAATTAAAGTACAAAGGAGGATTAGTAAGAATAGACTCCCTATGTGGATAGAAGTAGATATCCTAGTTTTTGAAAAGGTATGCAAAGTTTTATTTATACCAGATTTCAGTTTAGTTTGGTAGAATTTCATAATTATTATTGATTAAGTGTTGAACCTTTGATCATGTTAATTGGGATAACGGCTCTAACCTTTTGGTCTCCCTTAATTGGGGGTTACCGGGAGGCGGGGTCGTTACACCCATGATCAAGGATCTTATTAAATATAGATGTTATGAAATTTGATGATATGATGCACGAATGACAATTGTCTTCCTTCATCTGGGATTTTGGGGATGAAATCCTTGTTAGAGGTTTATAACTTGTAACATCCCGAACCTTATTTAGGGATAACCTTGTTTGTTTATTCTAAATAAGTTTCTTATAACTTTAATATAATCCTCTAAAGTGTTTTTTTATCAGATAACAAACTTATGTTTCAAATTTGGTCCTATTTGAATAATGTTTGAGCAATGTTCTCATATTTTGGACTAAAATGCAATTTACTCAAGATGAGGGGTTATATTGCAATTTTTCAGATTTTTAATGTGCCCTAAGTGTTTTAGAATCATAAGAAAGATAATTATGCTAGTTGGTGGCTTGTGGAAAGCCTAAACTCCATGTTTGAACTTGTTTGAATAATGCAAGTGACTTGTGTACCAATTTTGGTGCAAGTTGTAATTTACTCAAAATGTATGGTTGATATGCAAATTACCACCTCTAGAGTGTCCCTACTCCCTCTTAGTATCATTCATAGGAGAGATAAATAATGATTCACCATGTTTTAATCATATTTGAGTATGATACCCTTGGTGATGAAAAGACCAAGGAAGTGTTGTATGTGAAACCCTAATTTGAGCTTGTATCGGGTTGTAGAGTCCATATGGGAGTGCCTATCAGCCAAGGAGCCATAGATGGGATCCCATATTGGTTTTGGAACTCTTGGATTTTTCCTTGAAGATAAAATCACCTCAAGGAGGTGATCCATGATGAGTTAGATGCTCCTTGCAAAAGTTGTATCGGTTTGCATAATTTATGTGATAAAGATGAGATATCTTATCAAACAAGATAACTAATGGCCGAAATATCATCTCTAGATTATCCTCAAGTGTTTTGCATGTCAAGATAAATATTATTTCATGAAAGGACAGGTTTCAACCATGCATGGACACGTGGCACCTAGTAGCTTTAAAATGGTGACACCTCATATACACACTTTTTCCTGAACCCCAAGTATATATACCCTTCCTTTCAGCTATCAGTGGATTTTTCGAAATATATCACCCCCTTGCTCTTATATATCATGCATAGAGTCTTGGTATCGTAGAATAGTGAAGGATTATTGTGCATAGATCCTTGGTATCGGCCATAGCAAAGTGATATCACCCATTGCAAAGTGATATCGGCCAAGTGAGGGATATCACCCATAAGTGAGGGATATCTGCCACAAGTGGAGAGGTATCATGCATAGGGTTGAGGAGCTCAAGTCTTGGACATTTGAAAAGCTCTTCTTCAACCTTAGGAATGTGAAGATTTGGAGCTTGTAGCTTTGAAGTTGCTCTTGAGGTGGGTTATATAACTTGAACTCAATCATGTTATTATTTACCATCAATCTTGCCATAGTTAAATGATTTACTTTCAAATAGAATTTTATTGCATAGTTGATGAGTCATGAGATCTAGTAGTAACATAGGATTGTTGTCCATGAACTATAACAGTAAGAATAAGAGTCTAGAGGTTGATGATGAAGGCATCATCAAGGTGTAACCTGATATTGGGTTGAAGCACCTCTAACCCGATATGGTGTTGCAGGATACACCTCTTCCATGATATGATGTTGAAACCCTAGATAATGACGGTTATACATATATAGAACAATATGGTGATGAGCATAAACCTTACGCACGATATGGCGACACACACATACACCTCAAGGTCGATATGGTGAGCACGCATACACCTTATACCCGATATAGCAACCCGACATGGTAACTTGATATGGTAATTCAATATGGTGACATGAACACAACCACTAGAACGTTATGATGATGATTTTATACCTCATGGAGGAAATAAGTAATACATACACACACCTTGTGCATGATATGGGGTTAAGAACACACCTTAAAACTGATTTGGTGTTGAGTATATATACTCTAACCCGATATGATGTTAAAACTCAACATGGTCTTGTGAAACCCAATATGCAAACCCCTAAGGTTGAGTGATCCAATATGGATGCATGATATGGTGATGAGTATAGACCTCTATACCTGATATGGAAGCATACCTACACCTCTATACCCGATAAGAAGGAAGAACCTCAATCTAATACACTTGATTAAGTTATACATGTAGTATGTCATGTCAAATGATATTTTAAGACATGAAGGGTTTAATGCATTTTGTTAAATATGGGCCAATGCACCTTGAGAGAAGGATTGAGCCAACCTAATGTAGTAGGATGTAATCAATATCCCAATAAGGAGGAAAGAGAAACGTATACTTGTTTAATACTCATGAAATGAATATACATTGATACTCCTAGTCTGGAGTCTGAATTAGGGTTGTGATTCTTGATGAATGTACTTGAAAATCCTAGTCGGCTTAAGAAGGGAAACCTTAACCCTAGTGAAGGGTAATGATATGATTTGAAACTACCATTAGTTAATAAAGGGAAACCCAAACCATATTGAAACTATGCTGATAGCATGAGATAATGAGCATAGATAAGCATGAGATATGATGTTTCATATAATACCAATTATCTAGGTCTTATGACCTAGAGATATTTGTTGCCTAGTGAGAGGTAACAAGATGTTAATGGGCCTTGTGAGCCATGTGAGTATTTTTTTCCTGGTGAGATGTGACAAGATGTTAATGGGCCTTGTGAGCCAAGTGAATAGTTGTTGCCTAGTGAGAGGTGACAAGATGTTAATGAGCCTTGTGAGACATGTGAATAGTTGTTGCTTAGTGAGAGGTGACAATATGTTAATAGGCCTTGTGATACATGTGAATAGTGTTTCCTAGTGAGAGGTGACAAGATGTTCAAATGGAAACCCTGTAACATAATAATGATAATAATAATAAATGGTTATAAAAATGATAATGAAATCTTGGTCATACATGCCTTATGATTATAGCCAAATACGTGCTATAGTGTTTTGAATATGTTTAAATGAGATATGATGAATACTTGTATTACATAAAGGATGTGAATAAGTATGATGGCTTGGCCAAGGTATAATACTTGGAATAATTTCATAGGATTGGGATAACCCAATACCTGGAATAATTTCACAGGATTGGCATAGTCCAATACCTAGAATAATTTCATAGGATTGGGATAACCCAATATCTGGAATGATTTCATAGGATTTACATAGTCCAATACCTAGAATAATTTCACAAGATTGGGATAACCCAATACCTGGAATAGTTTTACAGGATTGACATAATCCAATACCTGGAATAAATTCACAGGATGGCCATAGTCCAATACCTGGAATAATTGCATAGGGTTGGGATAACCCAATACCTAGAATAGTTTCATAGGATTGGCATAATCCAATACCTGGAATAGTTTCACAGGATTGGCATAATCCAGTACCTGGAATAATTTCACAGGATTGGGATAATCCAATACCTGGAATAGTTTTACAGGATTGGCATAATCCAATACCTGGAATAAATTCACAGGATTGCCATAGTCCAATACCTAGAATAATTGCACAGGGTTGGGATAACCCAATACCTAGAATAGTTTCATAGGATTGGCATAATCCAATACCTGGAATAGTTTCACAGGATCGGCATAATCTAATACGTGGAATAATTTCACAGGATTGGGATAACCCAATACCTGGAATAGTTTCACAGTATTGGCATAATCCAATACCTGGAATAATTTCACAGGATTGGGATAACCCAATACCTAGAATAGTTTCACAAGATTGGTATAATCCAATACTTGGAATAATTTCACCGGATTGGGATAACCCAATACCTGGAATAGTTTCACAGGGTTGTCATTACCCAATTCCTGGAATAATTTCACATGATTGGCATAGTCCAATACCTGGAATAATTTCATAGGATTGGCATAGTCCAATACATGGAATAATTTCACAGGATTGGCATAGTCCAATACCTGGATACAAACCTCATAGGATTGGCATAATCCAATACGTGGATATAAACCTCATAGGATTGGCAAAGCCCAATACATACACAGATTATAATGATGTATGTTCACATGACTGGTGCAACCCAATACCTGGCTAGCAGATTGGCTAAGGCCAATAGATAGAAATGAGAATGATTCATGAATATCATACTATGATAATAAGTATCACATGATAAGCTTAATATGTTGATATAGTATGATAGGTAAATGTTACACATGTTATTTATATTCCTTATAAAGTGAATTGATGATTTATTTCCCTATCATAGATAGTTACAATGATTTAAGTGAAGAGACATGTTTTAATTTGCTTATCCATACTGATTCACCGTGCTTATTATTATAAAAGAACCTCTGCTCAGTTTAATACTATTTACTTGTGATAATAACATTGTTGATGGAGAGTTATATCTCTTACTGGGACAATTGTCTCACCCTGTGGGATCCACAATTTTTAGGTGGACATGCACGAGGAAGTAGAGACCAGTCTATAGAGGAAGGATAACAATATCAGGGACAAGCGTAACAACTCAGGTTGAGTGTACTATCTATCATGTCTTGTAGATAGAAGTCCTATGTGTCGTCTCTGTACCCTCATGTCCTCGGATTTTGTACGTGATGGTTTTATGAACAATATGAGATTTTGGCTTGTATGCCTCGAGGTTTGATGTTCCTTTAGTATATGTTTTAACAAAGCAACTATTATATGTTAACCTCAAGATGAGATGGTACAGTGTATGTACAATGTGATCCCTGATGTATATAAAGTTTTGAAATGGATCTCTTTGCAAAAATGATTTTAATTTTGGAGATTTTTTTTAATCCACTACTTATGATTATTCCTCAATAATTAGTAACAATTTGGCTGTCGGTTTGGTGGCAGTCGTGACAATGACAATGGACTTTGTGGTTGGTCTACCCTAAACAACCAAAAGTTATGACTCCATTTGGGTGATAGTTGATAGGTTGACTAAGTCAACACATTTTCTTCCTGTTAAAATAACCTATACTGCTGAAAAACTTGCACACATCTACATAGATGAGATAGTGCGGTTACACAGAGTTCCAGCTACAATTGTGTCTGATAGAGGTCCCCAGTTTATAAGTCATTTTTGGGAACGACTACAAAAAGCCTTGGGTATGCTAGTTAAAGTTTAACACAACTTTTCACCCTCAAACAAAATGGACAATCTGAAAGGACTACACAGACTTTGGAGGACTTCCTTAGGGAATGTGTTCTTTAGTTTGTAGGAAGTTGGGACTTACACTTGAGCTTAATAGAGTTTGCCTAAAACAATAGTTATCAGACTAGTATTGATATGGCACCATATGAAGCATTATATGGAAGACGTTGTAGATATCCATTATGCTGGTATGAGACAGAAGAATACCAACTTCTAGGTCTTGAATTAGTACAACAAACAACTAAAAAGATTAAAGTAATACAACAACAATTGAAGGTTGTAACATCCCTGACCTGGTTTATGGCCTAACCCTAGAAGTTTTGCTTAATTAAGCTATTTAAAAACTTGTTTTAATCTTTTGAAAAGTAATTCAGACTCTTTGTGAGTTGAACTTTCAAGTTTGAGCTTGTTTACAAACTGTTTGTGCATTATATGATAGTTTGGGTGTAAAGTGCAATTTACCCAAGATGAGGGGTTATATTGAAAATTTCACATGTTGAATGTATCTTAAGTGTTTTAGCATCATAAGAGATAGAATTATGCTAGGTGGTGGCTTGTGGAAAACCTAAATTCTAAGTTAGAACTTGTTTGAATAATGCTAAGTGCTTTGTGCACCAATTTTGGTACAAAATGTAACTTACCTAAAATGTAGGATTGGTGTGCAAATTACCACTTCTAGAGTGTCCCTAATCCCTCCTAGTATAATATAGAATAGATATAAAGAAGGATACACCATGTTTGAATTATATTTGATTGATCGTACTCTTGGTGATAAAAAGACCAAGAAAGGGTTGAATGTGAAGCCCTTATATGAGTTGTATCGAGTTGTAGACTTGTTATGAGAGTGCCTATCGGCCAAGAATCCATAGTGGGAGTATCATATCGGTTTTTGAACCCTTAGTTTTGTCCATTATGGGCTAAGCACCTCAAGGAAGTAATGTGTATCAGTTTGCAACTTTCCTTAGAAAAGTGTATCAGTTTGTAAAATAAAGAGTTGTTCAGATGAAATACCTTGCTCAACAAGATAAATAAGGGTCAGAATTTCATCCCTAGATTATCCCCATGTGTTTTTCATGTCAAGATAAATATAATTACATGCATGTACACGTGTCAACCATGAATGGACACATGGTACCTAGTAGCTTAAAGTGATGACACCTCATATACACTCTTTTTTTTATGAACCACAACTATATATACCATTCCTTTCACCTATTAGTGAAAATTTTCAAATCCTACCACCTCCTTTCTCTTAGATATCATGCATACAATCTTGGTATCATGCATAGGTGAAGGAGTATCATGCATAGAGCCTTTATATCGGCCATAGCAAGGTGATATCGACCATGGAGAAGAGATATCGGCCTAGCAAGGTGATATTGGCCACAAGTGGGGGATATCGGCCACAATTGGTGAGGTATCATGCATAGTGTTGAGGAATTCAAGTCTTAGTCCTTTGATAAGATGATCTTCAACCTTGGGAACATGAAGCTTTGGATATTGGAGCTTGTAAGTTGTTCTTGAGGTGGGTTATATAACTTGAACCCAATTATGTTATTATTCACCTTCAATTCTGTTGAACTTGTTGATCTACTTTCAATTTTGAATTCTCTTGATTAATTGATGATCCTATGAGTTCCAAAAGTTTTTAGGACCATTGACCATGAACTAGAACAATAAGAACAAGAGTCTAGAGGTTGATCATGATGACATCATCATGGTCCAACCCAATATCGAGTTTAAGCATCTCTAAACCCGAGATGATGAGAAACCCTAGATTGTGAGCAACCCGATATAGGTGATCCAAGTACCCATCTCAACCATGATATGGTGATGAGTTATACCTCATGGATGATATGAGTGACACATGCACTCACCTTGTGCACGATATGGGGTCAAGCACTCACCTTATACTGTGTTTATTTAGTACTGTTAAGATTTTTTGGTACAATTTGTTTAACAATATTGTTGATACCCCATTTTTTTCTCACTCAGTCAAAAATCATGATAACCTTTTTCTCTGACTAATGATAGAGATCATTCCATTTATTCAACATCCCCTTCAATCCATCATTTCATCCATAGCATGCATTAAGGGTCTAGTAAAAGGAAAATCAACTTTGAGGACTTAGCACAATTTTTTGTTATTGAGTTTTTATAAGATTTTCTCAATGATTGGCTGATTGAATTCCTTTGCATATAATTTTAAAATTTTAAATACACACATCTTAAATATAATATTAATTGAAACTCTTGATATTGGAGGGTTATTTTTTTTTTTGATCTTTTGGTGCTTGATATATATGATGAGGGGTAGTTTTCTAAGGGGTGGACCCACATTTATAAGTGGTGGAGATCCTGGTTGATTGAGGTGGCCTACATGATGAGGGTGGGATGAATAGAATACCACTTTACTTTCACCCCCAAAATTCAATTACTTTTCATTTTTCCATTATCTTAATAAAAAGGATAATCTTTAATTCATATATATCTGTGAAAGAAAGGAAAAAGAAAAGACTAGACCATCAAGTTTCCATCTCTTTGATTAATTTTTAAAATCTGAGTTTTATTCATATGACTCAATCTCACAAACCTCAATCCTAAATATCATGATAACATTCCAAAACATATTAAATTTTGGATATGAAATGCCAAACTTTTCTGGTCAAGGAACCCCCGATAAAATCAAGCATTCTGTCAACGGTACCACATGGAATTGTTTCACTATAAATATAAATAAGAGAATATGATAACAACATTAAAAATTATCTATTGTTCCGCCTTGGAAATCTATGACGAATTTCTTCAAATCCACCATAGAGTGTTCTCCAAGTAATCAAAGTCAATGTTTCTTTGATTTTTGTCCTTTTACTTGATGTTAGGGGACATAATATTGAATCTCCCATCTGGAACCCTGATCCTGGACCCTTGAGTATAAAAAAATTGCCATACCCACCATCCATAAACAAACATTCTACTCTCCTGAAGATAGAGAGAAAATTACCTCCCCTTTTACTTTCATTCATTCAAGTGAGTAGAGGATCCTTCCTCTAGAATAAATATTTTCTAAATTCCATTAGGTCACATAACAGTAATAATAATTGAGTTGATCTTCTTATCTAGTAAGACTTTTAAATGGATATCTGATATCTGCGTATTCGATCCAGATTTGAGTAAAAAAATCTGAAAAGAAAAATTAATATCCACAAAATTTAGATCAGAGTTTGAATATCAAATTTTAGATCCAAAAATTTTGGATCGGATATTGGATATTGCTCTATGCGCTCTAAAAAATCTGACTTTGAAAAAATACATATATCATGAAATATATATCTTTATATATTCAAATATGAAAATATGGATATGTTATCATTTATATTTAATGTAATAACACTATTTTTTATAAATGATATTTATTAATATTAATTTTATGATTTTTTGGTTCGGATCAGTTATTTATCCAAAAATACGCACATTAACACGATACCAAAATACACAAATCAGTACAGTACCACCAAATACTTCACTGATCTATATTCTCCACTTCCATCCTCTATTTTTTGTACAATACCAATTAATATTTCCCTCTATTTACTCACTTCTTTCCTACATTTTCTTACTTCCCTCTTCTTTTTCTTTACTCTTTTTTATATTTTTCTACTTCATTCTTCTTTTTTTACTTCTTTCATCTCTTTTCTTACTTTTGTGTCTTATTTTTTCTCCTCTTTTTCTTACTCTCTCCATATTTTCTCATGTATTTTTGGTTTAACTTCTACATGATGGAGATAATGTTTTGAATGGTGGCAGAGAACTAGGGTGACTTTGTATTGTTGCATGGGCTTGTGCGGGCACAACGTGCAATGAATTTTTTTGATATTCAACCACATATGCATTTTATTCATTCTAGATAAATATGCATATTTCCACATGTATATGACTTATATAATATATCATACCCCTTCATTATAAGGGATTCCTAATAATAATGACCTTATTAAATCAAATTAATGGCAAAATTGCAAAAGAGAATTTTAATTCACTAGTTTTACTCTTTCAAATCTTGAATCTAAGGTTTTGTGAAGTTATACCACAATTTAATTCAAAATGCCTAAAATATGCGTCAGAAAAGCAAGGTTTGCATAAAAATATAAGGTTGGAAAATAACAACAACATGCAAAAAGTCCAAATATGATACATTCTCAGGGGCAAGCAGACTTTCCACACATATAAAAATTATGATAATTATACAGACAACAACTTAGACAACCTCTCGAGGAGAATGCATCAGTATAAGAAAACAAACTATAATGATTATTGCATTTAAAATAGATTCTCTCCTCTGAACCACTTTAATGAAGACATCTTAAGGTGGGAACTAGGTGTGATCAAATCTTTGTTTACATTACAGGCATGTACACTAACTCCCAATAGCACTAGGTTAATATACTCTACATACCCCTCACAGAAGTTTTTTAGAAGGAAAGAGTTATGTTAAACAACATTAATGATTAGGGGATGGCTAATATATATGAAATGGAAATATGTCATTTGGAGAACCATACATTCCATAGCATCCAACAGACAAATAGGTTAGATCCAACTCAAATTTCTCCAAAGACTTATAATATATAGCCACAAGAGATTATCTCACATACAAGAATCAATAATTGTCAGTCAACCTCATCAACAAATATAGGAGAGGGTGCACCATACTTCAGCTCATCTATCTCTGTGCCTTCGCGTACCTTCTCAAATCTTGAATCTCTCTTATCTATCACCAACTCACGAATAAGCATGACCATCTCAAATAACATGTCCCCTTGGAGTGGGTTGAAGATATCGACATTGATATTACGGTATCCTATATGTGTTTTCCACGAGTCTTGTGTTCACAAATCCCATTGATCATCTTGACCAACTAACCAATATATTAGGACATGTACTGCTATGATATCCATTACTAGATCAAGATTCACTCAGAAACTAACTTTTATATATAATACTCTTCTTGAGAATATCACCATTGAACATCTAATCAACTCTCACCTTAATTGTGGTTTGGTTAAGTAGGTTATAGGGTAGAAGGTATACAAAAATGTGGTTTAGAAAGGGGAACCATAATGGAGAATGATGGAGGCAAATGATGGATGGGGATAACTGGTCGACTTCCTCACCTTTAGGAATTTGATGTATTCAAAACAATTACTCTGGATTTAGGTGCTAAGATCCATTATGTGCACCCTAATATCCTTCAACCAACCAATTTTTTCAAGGCTTTATATCAAATATCAATGACAAGGTATACCGCCATGACAAATATTATACATCTTAGATTATGACAACACCTTTACACCATTTGGATAGTTGTTGAAGAACCCTCAACATCATTCATGACCTTTAATAATGTTTATGATCACCCAAATGATTGAATAGAACCAAAAGATTACCACCCCCTCACCGAAAGCCAAACAAAAAACCATAAGATATGAACCCTAATAGAAACTAGTCAAAAGGTCATGTCTAGATTTTCAAGGTATCAAAATTCCTTTTGTGACCAAAGGGTAAGATTTAACAACTGGCATAGCCCCAGAAATCACTCATGCCAAAAAACAGTTCTTGCCACGAGACAATTTGGAAAAAAAGGTCACATAGCAAAACGTGTAGGCTCCTTTTTTCCCCACTCATGATAGTCCCTTGAGTCCTAAGGACAATGCTATAAACCAAGTTATTAAAACAACAACCAGTGTAATTTGGGTGACCCTTGATACTAAAAACAAAATACACAAATATTGTTACAACCCATACTTCGAATCCTTGGTAATTAGAGTATTAAAGATGACCTTAGATATAAATATGTTTTAAATATGCTTTGAATTTTTTGGATGCTTTGTGCTTAAATAAATTTTATATTTGATTCTTGAACAAGTAATGATGAGATAACATATGTGTGGAGAGAAAGTTTTAAAGATAATTAAAGAAGATATTAATGAGAAATTACTAACAAGAAATCTTGTTATGTTTTCATTTAAAAATATATAGAATTAAACTATAAATCTATAGGGCATGAATCAAATTTTAGTTGAAATGGATAAGTTACAGTCTTTTTACTTCTCCTACAGAGTTCCCATTGGTTGACAACCGATGGATTTAGATCGAATGGTTTACATGTCCTTAGATAAAAGGTAGCACAATTGGAAGATGTGTGTAGTGATGGTATTGAATCTAAGGATTTTGCAAGTCATCAAACAAGGGTTTTATTGGTAGGCAAACATATGTTTTCATTGAGGCTTTACCACTGAGGGTTCTATTTGAAAGACGCCTATGATGGTTCAACATGTCTTCTGGTAGTTTGATTGCTGAACGTCAACTGAGGATAGAGAAACCAATGATTATAGAAACTGATGGTTGTGGTGAAAGTCATCAAATGAAGTCTCAAAGGTCCAAGGTAACAACTGATGGTTGTCCAGACTAAAGGCTTTCCATTAGATGGTTTGTTTGCAATGTTTCCTAGTTTGTCAAAACACAAAGATCTTAGACTCATGTATACTAGATGAAAATCAATGGAACGAGACTCATTAGCTTCATTTTGGTCCCTCTTCTCTCCTGAAAACCTTCAAGTGGTTATTAGGGGGAGATCGCGGAGAAGATCTTGGATGACGACGTATGAAGAAACAAAAACTGATAGCTTCAACTTGGATTCATCTTAGTAAGTAGTTTAATAGTAAATATCTTCTTATTTTCATGTTCTATTGTGCAAAAATCATATTTTTCATAAATTTAAGGCCTTACTTGACTTTCATTCTTCATCTTCTACCTCCAACAGACTTCTTTTTAGGTTTGTCTACCTCCTGAAAAGATGTTCAAAGTTGGTTTTTGAGGTTTGAAGCTCAAATCAGATTTGTGCAAGTTAAAAATTCGAGATTAGCAAGCTATAATATATAAAAGTGAGTGGAAAATCACCTTTCAATCTTGATTTTATAGCAATCAAGGTTAAATAATCATTTGTATGTACTAATTTGTTTGTTGAAGAATTATTTGGAACTAGTAAAGTCTTGATATGTGATTTTATTTGAGCTATTAAACAATTCAGTATACTAGTGTTGCAACCACATGATTTGATTGATAACTTTGCTATTCGATGCATATGAAGTTCAATGAACAATTTTAAATTATGGTTATTATCATGCTCAATTATGAGTTCAAATGGATTCTTTATTTAAGCCAATGAATTATTCTCTATTAGAATTCAACAAGTGAATAGGGAAACCTTAAGTACTTAGAAAAGGAAGAAATAACATGATAAGTATATTACTTATGGAAACTAAAGAATCACTAGACATTAGATGTCCTGAATATCATAGAATCGACCACAGAGGTCTGCACCATGAAGGAGAAAAGTGCTTGCTAATTGGAAAAGACTATGATGAAGTAGTTCGAGCATACCAGAGGGTTATAGGGGACTAATCCCAGAGAGGACAGTCTCCTTAAGTACTAAGGTTCCCAACATTAATTGGAGATTCCAATGGTACCTCCTAAAGTTCAGTTAGTTTAGTTATAGCTTTGTAGGACAGCCCTTGTGGAACCACTGATGTAGGTATTAAAGCCAAGTACTTTGACTCTCCACATTAGCATCTAGGTTTAAAAGAGTCTAGATATCTGACCACTTCCATTGGCCACCGAGGCCAGACATGGTGAGGCCTGCTACAAATTGGGGTTAGTAGAATTAGAGTCCCATGTCTAATATAAGTCTTGTATGGTGAGATTGTAGCTTGTTGAGATACTTCACATGTTTTGGTACACTTCATGTGGGACTGGGACATATAATAAATGGACTAAAAGATTAGTGAATGGATTTAGCTTATTTATTTCATGTAGTCATTATCAGACCAACTACCATGCTTGTATTTACCAGTGTTTGGGTCTACATATTGAAATATCATTGTTTCCTGTTAATTTTCTACGCACTGAGCCAGTAGCTGATCACTTATTGAGACATTTTTTGGAAAAAGCTCCATCTATGTAGGAGGAGTCAGAGGCTATATATCATCAGTAGTAGATCAACGGAGGTCTCTATAAGAATAGTTAGCTTTGCTAGATGGTCTCTTATCCTTCCTATGACACATGGGAATGAGAGAATGAGAAAAGAGATAAGTTTTTAATGAGTGGTACTTGATGAATATTAAGTGATAACTCTTACTTTTATGTAAAAGTCAAACTCTTTTGTAACCTTTTATGGTTTTCAATAAATAAAATGTTAAATTTTAAGTTAATACGATGTTTCGTTAGTTCTATATAATTAAAAAAGAAAAATTTAAGATGGATTTTAAATTTAGTAATTAAAAGTGAAGTGTAGTCCCTCTTTGGCAGACCTAATCCATGGTTATTGGGTTTTGATTGCGTCAACTCTTGGTATCAGAGCATAGGTTGAACCTAAATTGAGTTTTGAATTGGTATAGGGGAGATAAGAGACCAACACGATTATGATGTTTTCCTCTTTGAACTACAACTTTCTAACCGATATGTTTGTTTATAGATATGCAGATGGCAGATCGAGGATGTATACAAGGTTAGGAACATATTGAGATCCACTATGGCCATGACCCTCATGCAATGGTTCAAGGTGGAGAAGATAAGGATGAGGCAGTAAGAATGTATTGTATCTTCCTAGAAACAAAAGAAAAATATAAGATGAACATGAGGTCTTCATCTTCCAGTAAGGATCTGATGAGATCCTATAAGTTGGTAAAGAAGCTTGCTATAATTGAGTTTTTTTTTGGAACAACAGAGCCAACTGTGGTAGATGTGTGGTTGTGACAGCTGGAAAAACATTCACGGATTAATGGAGTTACTAGAGGACAAGCATATCAATCATGTTTGCTATCTACTCAAAGGAGATGTTGAGTTGTGGTGGAGAGGAGTGGAAGATAAGAGGATGAATACAAGAGGGATTTTGTAGATTAGTTTCACCTTAAGTATTTTCCTCCTACCTTCTTAAGAAACAAAATAGTTGGAGAATATTAGATAGGCCAACATGTCAATTGGTGAATACTAGGCATATTTCACAAGTTTGGCTAAGTTTTTTCCTCAACTTGTACCAGATGATGTAGAGAAATGTAGGAGATTCCAAGGAGGCTTAAGATCCGAGATTAGACATACCATATCAGAAACTTTGGGGAGTTTGTGGAGGCATCGATACGTATTGAGGAGTCAGTTAATGTTGATTAACAATATGAGAGAAAGAAAAGATCTGGAGATTTTGGTAGAGGAGGACAAAGTAGTGGTGGATACATAGGAAGTGGTGGTTTCTTCTCCAAATTAGGATGAGGTCTTGGTTGTTTTGGTAGACATGGATCTGATTCAAGTGATTTTGTATCTTCTTATAGTAGCGGAAGATCTATCCATGTGATATGAAATACACCACCTTGGTGGGCATCTCCATCAAGGCCTTCATGATCATCAATATTAGTAACATGACCACAAAGACATGATACGAATGTATGTGACACTTGTGGCAGGGCACACTCTGGTCAATGTTGGGGAACTAAATTTCAAAGATGTCACTAATGTGAACAAATGGGACATTTTAAGAGAGATTTTCCTAAGCTTCATATTACATCAACACAAATTTCAAAGTTATAGTTTCAAACTTCACAGAGGCAGATCCCAAATAGAGGAGCAAGTTCTTCAATGACTTCAGGCTCCAGAGGGGGAGCACCCAATAGTAGCAGTGGACAATGAGGACCACATGGCAAAGGGAGAGATATTGGACATTTCTTTTCTATGACTCTATCTGAAGAAGTAGTCTCACTTAGAGTTGTTACAAGTGAGATGCTTCTCTTTAACAATTTTTGGTTAGAGTTTTAATAGATCTTGGTGCAACACATTCTCTTATATAGAGATCTTTAGTAACTGGATTAAATCTTTTAACTCAGGATTCATCTTATGAACTGGTATTAATATTACCATTAGATTAGCCAATATTTTTGATAGAAGTATGTCCTAGACATCTTTTGAGTTTTAATGTGTATGCCATAGAGATTAATCTCAAACCCATAGACATTAACTCTTCTCCAATAACTTCAGGTATAGATTGCCTTGAGACATAGCATGTCCAATTAGATTGTTGGGAAAAAGAGACTATCTTTTAGCAAGGTGAATTTTCATTTTTCATCATTGTATATAGGAAAGTCTTACCCACGTGCATAGTATTAGCTTCTTTAGGTGATAAGATGATGAGAAAAGGATGTGAGGCCATTTTAGCACATGTGGTAGATGCAAAAGCAGAAAAAATAATAGTTAATATAGAGGATGTTCTAATAGTATGCAAGTACTTATATGTCTTTCCTTATGAGTTATCGAGTTTAACTCCAGAGAGAGATGTTGATATTGAAATACAAATCCTACCTAGTAGTTACCCAATAACATTACCAACCTATAGAATGGCACCTGCAAAGTTAAAGGAATTTCAAACTCAATTACAAGAGTTGTTGGACAAGGGTTTCATTCAACCTCGTACATCGCCTTGGCAAGCTCATATGCTTTTTGTGAAAAAGAAGGATGGAACTATGCGGTTTCACATAGATTATTGGAATTGATATAAGATAACCATTAAGAATAAATATCATCCGCCTAGGATTGATGATCTATTTGATCAGTTGTGTGGAGCAACAATATTTTCAAAAACAGATCTCAGGTCAAGTTTTCATTAGTTGAGGATAAAGGCATCAGATGTACCTTAGTCAACTTTCAGGACAATATATGGACATTATGAGTTTGTAGTTATTTCTTTTAGATTGAAAAGTGCCCCTACACTTATTATGGACATGATGAATATGGTTTTTGGACCATATCTAAATTAGTTCATAGTAGTGTTTATAGATGAAATCCTTATATATTCTAGAGATGCAACACAACATGAGCAACATCTAAGGATATATTTGCAGTTGTTGAGACAACATCAGTTGTATGTAACATTCAGCAAATGTGAGTTCTGGTTGTCTGAAGTTTCCTTTCTTGAACGTACCATATCAAGAGAAGGACTCAATGTATATCCTAAAAAACTAGAATATGTTCTTCAGTGTGAGAAACCCACAACCCCTACTGAGACCAGAAGCTTTCTAGGGATAGATGGGTATTATTGGAGATCTATATGAAACTTCAATGTTTGAGCAACACGTCTTACAAGTTTGACAAGGAAGGACATGCCTTTCATTTAGTCTGAAACTTGTTAGAAGAGTTTTCAAACACTAAAAAACAAGTTAATTACAACACTAGTTTTGATTTTATTGGAGGTAGATAAAGGATATGTGGTGATCACAGATGCATCTAGAAGAGGATTAGGATGTGTTCTTATGTAAAAGGAAAACTAGTAGCTTATGCTTATTGACAACTTAAGAAGAATGAAGACAACTATCCTACACATGATCTTGAGTTGGTAGCAGTAGTACATGCCTTAAAGACATGGTGCCATTACCTCTATGGTGAGTCATTTCAGGTTTTCAGTGACTATAAGACTTTAACATACATTTTAACACAAATGGATCTCAATCTAAGACAACACAGATGGTTAGATATTACAAAAGATTATGTTACCCTTTATTACCACACTGTAAAGGCTAATGTTGTGGCTATTGCTCTGAGTAGGAAGTCGACATCACCTCAAAAATTGTTTTCTATGGCGTGTGTAAAAAGAAACTTACTGGTGAAGATGAGAGAGATGAACTTAGACTTGAGTGTGTCAGAACAAGGTGGGCTGATTGCACAAATGTAGGATAGACCTAAATTCTATGAGCAAATCAAAGAGCTTCTATAGAATTGATAGTGAATTGAAACAAATCATGCATGACATGACAAAAGGAAAGCATATAGAGTTCAGATATTTAGATGATGGAGTGTTGTATTCGCTAGGTGCATTGTGTATGCCAGATGTCACTAAGCTAAAGAAGTATATTCTTGTGGAAGCTCACTCTTCTATGTATTCAATGCATCCAGGGAGTTCCAAGAAGTATAATAACCTCAAGGAACTGTATTGGTGTACATGTATGAAGAGCGATGTGGCTACGTATGTAGCCAAGTGTGGTGTTTGCCAACAAGTCAAGGTTGAACACTAGAAACTAGTATGCACCTTACTACCACATCCTATTCCAATGTGAAAGTGTGAACATATTATCATGGACTTTGTGGTAGGGTTACCTGTGAAAGTGTGAACATATTATCATGGACTTTGTGGTAGGGTTACCTAGAACTTCACATGGTTTTGACTCAATATGGATGATTGTGGATAGACTAACTAATTGTTCCCATTTATCCCTATTAATTCACTTGGTATGTACCAAAAGTATCAAAATTCTACACAAATGAGATAGTTATACTACATGGAATACTAGTCACTATTATAACTGACAAAGACCCCAAGTTCACATCTAGTTTCTGGAATCTGATACATCGTGCCTTGGAAACATGTTTGAAGTTTAGGCCAACATTTCATCCTCAGATGGATGGACAGTCAAAACAGACACTTCAAACCCTAGAGGACATGCTAAGAGCATGTGTTACGGTTTAGTGGTAGTTGGTATGATCACCTTAGTCTTATGGTGTTTTCATATAACAACAGTTATCATTCTAGTTTAGGTATGACCCCATATGAAGCTTTGTATGGGAGAAACTATAGATCTCCCATTTGTTGGTATGAAGTTGGAGAAAGACAGATTCTAGGTCCAGAGTTGGTGGAAGATACATTAGAAAATATGTATGTGATTAGAATACAGTTGAAACTTGCACATGATAGACAAAAAAGTATGCAGAGAAACGTTGTAAATCTTTTTAGTTTTAGGTTGGGGATGAGGTTTACTTGAAAGTTTCACTATGGAAAGGTATGTTGAGGTTTGGGTAGTGATGGAAACTAACACCAAGATATATGGGACCATATCCAATCATTCAGAGGATTTTCCTAGTGGCATACAAATTTGAGTTGCCTCCTAAGATAGATAATTTACATGATATGTTTCATGTATATATGTTGAACAAATGTAATCCAAATACTGAGAACATCATAGACCCAGAACCATTACAATTAAGAGAATATGTTTCCTATGTGGAAGGTCCTAAATGAATTCTAGAAGGGATCATTTGAAGGGCTTATAAAGAGGGATGTACCCTTAGTAAAAATCCTTTGGAAAAATCATGGGGTAGGAGAAGCTACATGAGAGTTAGAGTTAGATAAGTATAACAAGTATCCCTTCCTCTTCTAGGAATTTTGAGAAGGAATTTTTATTAGAGAGGGAGATTGTTAAAATCCACACTCTGAGTCCTTGGTAAACAGAGGATTTAAAACAAAATATGTATTTTAAGATGCTTCAAATTGATTGGATGTTTTGTGCTTAATCCAATTTAGGTTTGATTCTTGAATAAGTAATGATGAGATATCATATGTGTAGGGAAAGTCTTAAAGATAATTGAATAAGATATTAAAGAGGAATTCTTAACTTTTTTTATGTTTTTACTGTAGAAGCATAGATAATCCATCTGCGAGTCTATATATACAAGAACGAATCAAATTGGAGTTGAATTGGAGAAGTTACAACCTTTTCAGTTCTCCTATGTAGTTTATATTAGTTGACAATCAGTAGATTCAAATCAGATGGTTTACATGTCATTAGATGAAAGGTATCACAATCGAAGGATGTACATACCGATGGTTTTGAATTGAAGGTTTTTGCAAGTCATCAATCAAAGGTTTTATTGGTAGGCAAACCGATAGTTTTATTAAGGTTTTACTACTGATGGTTTTGTTTTATAAACACCTATTGATGGTTTGATAGGGTATGTATTATAATGGTTTGATGGATGAATGTCAACCAAAGATAGATCAGGCCAACAGTTCCAAAGATAGGTGGTTGTGTTGATAGTCATCAACCAAAGGCTCAACGACCAAAGGTGACAATTGATGGTTCTAGATTGAAGGCTCTCCTTCTGATGGTTCATCTATGATGTCACCCTATCCCTCAAATATCAGAGATCTTAGATTCCTATAAATACTAAATTAATATCGAAGGAATGAGACTCATTATCTTCATTTTGGTCCTCTTCTCTCCTAAAAACCTTAGAGCAATCACTAGGGGGTGATCGTGAAGGCAATCTTAGATGACGATGTAGGTAGAAAGAGAGTAGCGACAGAAACCTATAGACTTAGATTTCTCTTGGTAAGTAGTTTTAATAGTAGACCTCTTCTTGTTTTTGTGTTCTCTTCTGCAAAAAATCTCATTTTTCAGCAACCAAAGGCTTTACTTGACTTTCTTTCTTCGTCTTCTACCTCCAGTGTACTTTTTTTATGTTCCTCTACCTTTTAACATGATGTTTAGAGTTAGTTTTTGAGGTCACAAGCTCAAATAATATTTGCATAAGTTAGAATCTGAGATCAGTAAGCTATAATATATACAAGTGAGTGGAAAATAACCTTTAAACCTTGATTTCACAATAACCAAGTCTAAATAATCATTTATTTGTATTTATTTATATTTTGATGAATGATTTGGAACTCGTAAAGTCTTGATATGCAATTTCAATTGAACAGTTAAATAGTTTTGTATACCAGTGTTTCATTCACATGTCTTGATTGTTACATATGAACTTCAATGAACAGTTTCAAATTATGGTTATTATCATTCTCATTTATCAGTTAAAGTGGATTCTTTGTTTCATCCAATGAATTATTCTCTATCAGAATCCAACAAGTAAAAGGGAAATCCTAAATATAGAGAAAAGGAAGAAATAGCAAGATGAGTATATTATTCAAGAAAACTAAGGGAAATAACTAGCCATTAAATCCCTTAATTACCATAAAATACATCATAAAGGTCTACGCCATGAAGGAGGAAAAGTTCTTAATGACCGTAAGAGTCCAGAATGAAATAGCCAGAGTCTACCATAGGGGCAGTAGGGACTAAGCCCAGAGAGGATGGTCTCCTTAAATAGTGATGTATCCAACATTAACCGGAGACCTTGGTGGTACCTGGTACAATTTAGTTAGTTTAGTTACTTTTCATAAGGTCAACCCTTGTGGAACCACTGATGTAGGTAATAAATCCAAGTTCTTTGACTCTTTGCTTGAGTACCCAAGCTTGGAGGAGGAGTCCAAATATCCATCCGCTCCCATTAAATGTTGAGGCCAAATGTAGTGATGCCCATTGTAGATTGAGTAGCTAGTTTGTAGTCTTAGAGTCCTGAGTCTACTCTAAATATTGTACGGTGAGATCGTAGCTTGTTGTAATACTTACACATGATGTGGTACAATTAATGTGGGTCTAGAGTATATAATAAATGGACTAAAAGATTAGTGAATGGATTTAACTTATCTATTTCTAGCATTCATTATCAGATCAATTGCCTTGTTGAATGATACATTCTTAACCTACCAAGCTTGTATTTACCAATTTTGGTTCTATTGATAGTACACCTCAAAAATATCATGGTTTCTTATTATTTTTCTATGCATTGAGCCAGTAGCTCATCTACGTACTGAAACATTTTTTAGACAAAGCTTAATCTCTATAGGAGGAGTCAAAGGCTAGCTATCATGAGGAGTAGATCAACAAAGGTCTCGATAAGAACAATTATCTTAGTTATATGGTCTCTTATCCTTCCTCTAGATCCTAGGAATGAGAGAGTGAGAAAAGAGAGTCATTTGTAATGAGTGGTACTTGATGTATTTTAAGTGAGAACTCTTACTCATGTATGAGTTTAACTTTGTTGTAACCTTTTATGGTTTGCAATAAATTAGATGTTATACTTTAAGTTAATATGATGTTATGTTAGATGTATATATTTAAGAAAGAAATTTAATAGTGATTTTTAGTAAAGTAATTAAAAGTGAATGGTTAGTCTAATCCCTCTCTGGGAGACCTAAAACATGGTTAGTGGGTTTGGTTTGTATAAAATACGATGTTCGTGCAACAACATGAATGAAAAATACATGACAATGGAGGTGAAGTGGGAAAAACTAATGCTATCACAAATAGAGAACAATGAATGACCATATACAATAAGAAATTCTTGTCCTTCTTGTAAGATTGATTAATAAAACATTTGCCATTATATCATGTTGAAAGAAAACCATCTTGGGCAAACAATTTATCTTTCTTTAAATTTGTGGATAGTACCAGGTTAACTATATATGACACCAACACTTCCTACCTAACACTTAATCATATTGAAAAGGACATAAGGTGGGCTAATAAAAGTCATGAATCCCTTACAATGGAGCATACCTTCAAGTACTTTAGTGGCTCCTATAGTATAACACTTGGTTTTTACAAATATCTCTATGGTGCCCCACCACCACAAGATTAATGTTACACAATTGAAATCCTTAATTAAAAACCAATCAACCATTGTTACCAAAACAATTACTCATAAATGACATGAAATAAAAAATTTGATTCAACAATAGAATAAAAATCAATAAGTTCCTTCATAAACCCATATTCCACAAGTTTTGCACAACATATGGATTAATGACTGCAGTTAACCTATATACAAAAACATGTACAACCAATACATCATTACAAGATATACATGACAAAATCACAAGCCCTAATACAACCAATAAAACCTCCTACCTAGACCTGATAGTACTCTTGGACCAACTGATTCTAACACATAAACATCACCTACTTCCAGGTGACCACACAAACATGACCTACCTCCAGGTGACAAGCATTTTACAAAAGATAGATCTTCTTTACCACATTCTAGATTTGTCTTTTGGTCACCTAAAAGATGTAGAAAACTATGGGGTAAAACATGCAATCCCAACAATATGATATAATAGTTGATAACATATATTACTTACAAGAAATTCTTATAACAAACCATTAAGCATCTAGATATTATTCATGTTTATATATATGGTTGTTTATAATACTCACACGAGTAGCTATCCGCTCCAAGAAATAATTACTTTTGGGGATTTTTTTTATAATACACATTAACAAGGTTGCATTACCTTCCAAATAGTTACATTACTTGGAGAGGAGTTACAGTTATTACAAATGTACAGTTAGATCTTTTCTTTACTGATTCATTGAGTTTTTACTGTAAAATCTATCTGTTTTTACCTTTTCAACAGAATAGTTAAATTTTTGACAAAATCAATATTGTTTTGTCCAAATGCTTACTTTTCTCACCAAATAATATTTTATGGGATGAAAGTGTAACTTAACCTTAATTATCCACACAAATATCATAAAAATCCCCTATATATAAAAATGTGATTAAGAGAGGCATTCTCTCCCCACCTCCCATTCCCGTGGTAGAGGACGAATGCCCGGGAGGTTGATAAATCAATGACACATTTGGGATTTGAACTCGGGTCTCTTTGTTAGGGGACACCCTGCTTCATCACTTGATCCACTCCTTGTCACCCTATATGTGTTTATGTGTGTGTATATATATGTATGTATATGTATATATACGTAAATATATATATACACATATATATACATATATATACATATATACATATATATACATATATATCCATATATATATACATATATATATACATGAGCCATAGGCATATTGATACATAGTATGAATCACATATAGAATTTACATAGTGGACATGAAGGGAAAACTATCCAGCCTTTCAATCCCTACTAAAAAATAGAAGATGTGTTGGTGTCTACTTTAACTCCACTTCTTCTCAACGTCGATCTTCTCACATGGTTCTTCAAGTGTCGAAACACTCAATGCCCACAAGTTCCTTGCCTTGTTGATTTCATACTCTTCCGGTAGAGCCAGAAACCATTAAGTGAATTGTCTTATATTACTGCCTTTCAAGACGTTCACTGAATCCTTCATGATGTTTTGGTGGTAGGTACTAGTCCATTGAAACCTTAGAGAGCCACCAGACTCTAGACAAAAAGGCCATTACAAAAGGACATCATCCCAGGTCAGATGACCCCAAAGGATAAGACAAGCAGTGAAGTTGGCAAGTTATGGATATAGAATGGATTTATCCAAGGCAAGGTGTGTTAACTTCCTTATATATTCAGTCACATGTTGAAAGTTGATGTGAAAGGATTTTGGGATTGGAGCTCAACTTCTTCGTCCAGCCAGTGAACCGTAGTCACTGATTATGCTTTGAGAACCAATACTTGATGACATGTTTCAAGAAGAACCTGGTTGCTTCTTTTACAGACCAATTCATTGGGGACGGGATAAGGACCCCATATGTCTGTGAACTACTACCATTTTGTAGATGGTCCTTTGGATTTTAGTAATGCTGAGATCCAATCCATGGAAAGACTTTCCCATAGTCTCTCAAGAATTGGAAGTGGTTCTAGTAGTCCTTTGGGCCACTGTTGCTTCACCTTTTCTTGTTGGCACACAAGACAAGCCCTCATAAAGGTGGTATGCAACCCCAGATGTCCAACTTACTTTGAGTTGTGACACTCCTCTTGGGCTCTCTTCTTAGATTTCCCCCCTCAGACGCATCGATGACCCCTATTTGTTTGATCTAGTAAGTAGAAGGAGCTGATATGAGAAATAGAATAGAATGATGCACACCCGATCATATCAAATCAAGATGAAGCAAAGTTTAGGGATGAAGCCACTCCTTCCATTGTGCATTTATGACCTATTTCCATGTCACCTTATTACGGGCTTTGTTGGATGTGAGCTAGTGCAAGCTTTCTTGACACTCTATTCAAATCTAGTCAAGTAGGAAAACTAGACTCCATTCCATACACAGATTTTGAAGGGTCCCCCTAAAGGCAATCCTTCTCCCATGATCTTTTTCTAATCAGAGAAGGTAGGCTTGGGACATATGAGTGGAGAAGTCCAGGGAGCCTTCCCCTGACTTTGTTACTTAGTTGGAAGATGAAGATGGATATAGATCAGAAAACATCTTGAAATGGGTTCTCATCCTCAGTTCAATAGCCAGGGGAATACATAATCTTGATCTTGAAACCACTATTTCCTACATTTGTAGGAGAATATCCTTCCTCCATGCTCTAAGAGAATCCCCCTCCAAATTCAAAAAGGTCATGAAATTGATCTTTATCCCTCAGAAGGTCCTCATGCAGTTCATAGAGTCAAGGAGAATGATCCTATGGCGGAACATGGATTCTCGAGGGACCAATGCCCCCCATCACATCCAATCCTCCTTAGGGTCAAGGACAACCATCTATATGATGATATCTTACTTGACCTTGAAGAGATCATGAGCGTCCCATAATGCCCTCTATATCTGAAAGTCATCCGGCTCGTGAAATTGGCACAAAAGTCGCCTATGGATCACTTCCTCATAATTCCCCTCTCTCACTGAATCTGGTTGATATGAGGAGGGGCCTATAGAGGGGGTCTGAAACCTATGGACCTGCTTTGTTCCCCAAGGGAGGGGCAGGCAACACAATTATAGAATTAGGCTCATTTATGATTGTTTCCATGGAAGTCTCACATAAGATGGCCACGCCCTAAGGATCTACCTCCGAAGATGCAGAGCTTGGTGACCTTGAAGGGGCTGGGCTGGAAGAGGAAGTGTCGCCCCTGGAAAACCGTACAAATCAATATTAAACTCCAACCGAGGCCCAATTGAGAAAATTAGTGGATTTGGAACAAGTCAAGAGTTACATAGATAAAAAGGAAAATGGATAGGAAGAAGAGGAGCCAAAGTGAATTCTTTTTTATACGAAGAAAGTTCCAAACCAGATTCTAAAAATCATGAGATTTTGGCCCGATCTCTCTTCTTTCTAGAGAATGAACCATATAGATTGTCATGCCAGAAAGATTGTCGTGAGACATTAAGTATCGTGAAGGAGGAAGTCTCAGATTCTTCGTGTCGACCATTTCTATAGTCAAACGTTGAAAGTGTCATTGCCCCCTCCCTTCTCCCATATAGTCAAGTTACTTCATCCCTCTCGCTTTCCTCGAGCTCAATTCCCTCTCTTTTAAAGACTAGTACTAATCTCATCATAGGGTCAGCTTTCATAACAAAAGGATAGAGTGAGTTGATTCCTAAAACTATAGTAGTCAAGATTCTTTCCATAGGGGAAGTCAGCATCAACATGTCCTCCATACTACCCTTTCCTTAGAAATCTCTCTTCATTACCATTGGGAATATGTATGGGATTGGCTTTCTCATCATATAATTTCATACAAGAAATCTTCATAGCAAGTGAGGCCATCATCATGAGTTCCTCAAGATCCACCTGGTATTGATGAAAATACAGATCTCCTTCAACATCACACCTCCCGACAGTCTGATATCTTGTTTCATATAGTCCAATAATTGATTGCTTTGACTCTCTAGATCAGAAACTTTGATCTATGCATGAGCGACTATTTCCCTCTTGAGGGCACCTTAGCCAATGAGTTTTTGTTCAATGAGTCTCGATAATGAAAGAAGAATTGTCTTCCATGATAGATCTTTAGCACATACAATATATCATTTCAAATTAGTGGCACAGGCTTTGACTTCTTTTTCAAACCACAATAGGTGGCATAGTATTTCAGCAGTCACATGCCATCAAATTGTGAGAAGTTGTGAAAATATATAGTTTTAAGCCCTTGACTCTTATGAAGACCCACCACATGTATGGAGTTCAACATAAATATTTCCCACATTCTCACACTTATGTCTTGCAATTTGGTTTGGTATAAAGGCTATGTGATCTTCATCGAAACTAATATAAAATTCATAATCAAGCTCCAAACCAATATCATCACCAGGATGAACCACTAAGAAACTAGCAGCATCAGGTATATGAATCTCATCATTAGACATGGCTATCTCCAGATCCGTTACTATATCAATGAAAGGGCGTATTCTTGGTTTGGTTGGAGGAGTGGTGGTTGTGATATAGTTAAAGGCATGACATTTTCTCTTTTTCATGTCCTTGCAAGGTGGCAGTTCTGTAAGATCAGATGTGTGCATGAGTAATGCTAACTGGTGTAGCACATCCTCAATGGAGAGAGGAGGAAAATTAAGAATTTGTGGGGAGGGACTCACCAAGATTCGAGTGATGGGTAGTAATGGATGACGTCTCTGGTGAAACTGCCCAGATACTTATCTTAGCCCTGATAGTAGAGTCAACTCCCATCAGGGACTCCAGGCATGGAAGTCGAGAGCCTCCCCAATCAACTAAAGGAAAAGCCTTTCCAATGGTATAGTGCACTGAACCTCCATCTTTGAGTATCATATGAAAGCCAATGGTGAACTTGCCATAGTCTACATCCATACAGAAAGTGCACTGCAACAACATCTCCATGATCATCATGATGATGAACTCACAATTACCTTCTAATGAAATTTTGAGGAACATAGCACTAAACAATTAGCAAGCCAGTGTAAGGCTCTTTCACTTTCATCTCAGGCTTGGAAAAGTTCTTGTGTAGAGTATCATAATAACCGTCAAGAAAAAGATTATTATATTGGTCTCTGGAGGCTATGATCTTCTCATCAATTACTATAGAATGATAATACCTTCTTAAGCTAATATCTAATCTACCACTAAAAGAACAATGAAATTCCTACGCTCAACCCTTTTAAGGATGGGAGAACCTTGATTGATAATAAAAGAAAGAGTCATTGCTTTTGTTGTGAATGCCATGTGATTTTGTTCCATTTTTCTCAGTTGTTTGACTAGTAAACCTCCCCACTGCCCCTCTCTAAGGTTTTGACCACTTTTGATAGGTTGTGGGAAATTTGATCCCTCTATTGATGTGGACCTCCCACCAGCTCCATCCTTCACCCACCACCTCTTGATCTAGAGTGTTCAACCCTGGCTTGGTCTCGCTAGTAAACCATCTCATTCTCTTAGCCAAATATGGTAGATTGATAAACCTTTTCTGCACTTATGTGAAGGATTGACAATTAATCCATTCTTTTTGTTGATCACTCGTTGGGTTATATATATATATATATATATATATATATATATATATATATATATATATATATATATATATATATATATATATATATATATATATATATATATATATATATAAGTCTTTACATCTAGTAAAGCACATCAAAGTGTGCCCATGTCATTTTTCAATTAAATCTCAACATATACACTACACAACCGAGTTACACATTTTATTATGTCATGGATAGTTTGAGGTGTACTACTCAAACTACTAACTAGTCCTTGTGAAGCCTCTCTAGAAATTTTTGTAAGATCTAAGTTAATATGGATTTTGTTAGATCTCTCCACACACCTCGAGTGAAAATGAGGGTAACAAATGGTAGAACGCCCTTAGGAAAAATCTTCCCTGGAATCATTCAAATGAAAATCCATGTATCACAAATCCATGTAGGGTATACAGGCCATGACACCAAACACAGGGTATAAAACCCAACAAATAACTGAGACACGATTACTACCTCTCTCCATGCCATATTTATGGACCATGAGTCAAAACTAATTCCCAAAAAGATTTAAAGACATTGTGGTGTCCTCAATCATACTCACATATTCACTAATAAATGACTATGAGCTTCCTTTCACAATTCTCATATTTCTACAAGATTAACTTATTTCATTATTTCCATCAATGACTAGGGGAAAGATCTAGGGACAGATGGAACTACATGATTAGGGTTGTACTTGATTAATTAGATCAATTACTTGTTTTACGATTGCATCAATCAAGTTACATCAATCAATAATAAAATATCTACATATTAATCAAGCTTTTATAATTTCAAAAAATATAAAATACTTTACCATAAAATTCCAACTACCCAAATCATGGTGTATGTAATGCCTTTGACCATACCAAGACCAACGAAAGAATCCATGGCACCACCATGCATAATTATTTATGAAGACCAACCATACATGGTTCATGTATCATTATAGGCCATAATAAGGCAAAAACCACAAATGTAAAGAGCACCATAAAGTTTGATTACCATATAAATCCATAACAAGGTTAGGTTCACATAGGAAACTCATATATATGAATTTTACACAAATAATAACCAATAAGTAACAATACAATGACAAATTTTGGAATAAAACTCCTAGTTATACAAGAGTTATGTTGATTTAAATATTAGTACGCAGGGATATCAAAAGTAAGCATAGATGAAATACTTTCACAAAGTAATGGTTTAAGGAGAAGTCTTAATATTTATTAGGGAGGTCTTTCCAAATAGTAGGGATATCATGTAGCTTGTATTTCACATTATGGGCTATAAAAATACCATAAAGGTAACACCTTGTAGATTTTTCATCAACATAGTTCAAATCTAAGGACATGCATGCCTAACTAAACATGTTTATATCATTAATGAATACATATGAGATATTAAGATGAACATGTAAATTTGTGTTTCATCGTTACCTACTGAAATCAACATAAAGGTTCCATGTTTTTGCATATCATAGGGATTTAGAAGTAAGAATAATGTTTGCATGTATGATGTAAGTAATAAATACATCATATGTTGCATCAATTGCCTTGCTAACATGGGAGAAGGTTCCATTTCTTGATTAATATGAAAAGATTCAAGATTTACTCCTTCAAAGCTTTGAACAAGATCCAATCTAACATGCAAGATAAAATCTCTTTAGGAGATCCAAGTTTTACTTCTAAAAATATCTAGAAGCCTTCTTGCATGATACTAGAGAAACTACAGAAAGAGGGAAGAATAAAAACAAGGTTTAACACTTGGTTGAATCGTAAGAGGATACCGCCATGCACATATATCAAGTAGGAGATGATGGAAGACTAATGCAACCTTAATTTAGGGCTTCATTTCATGCTATTTTAATCTTTAAATAAATATAGACATGTTATAATGCATGTTATTCCCCCAATAGATAGTTTCAAAGTCAAATGCACTTATAGATTTTCTCTACATTTTTGTTAATCACCTCGACCACACTTTATTTGGGAGGGATAGAAGGACGAGGATCCTAGACTTTCTTCACCCTTGAAAGATCCCAAAGCGAGCCCAAGAAGTAGCCCTACCTACCCCAAGTGAATAAAGATCAAACTATACAAGGACGTAAAAAAGAATCAAATTAAAGATCAAAGTGCAAGGTAAAACAATCAACACGGTTGTGGTATAACAAATTGTCAAGCCACCAATTGTGAGTTTACAATGGAAATTTAGCAAGGAAGCAACTTCAAGAAGCCAAGTAGCACACTCATGCTGGCTAGCACGCCTGTGCTAAGAAGAACCTAATAGGACCTTCTAGATAAAACGGTCATGCTCCCAAGCACCCAAGAGGCATGTGCTTCTGCTACCCAACATGGCCATTATGCCAAGCCTCCACCATGGTTGTGCTGACAAGAAAGACCATGCTACCATGACTCCAAAACCCAAAATCTCCATTGACATGTTTCCATTTCCACCAAAACCTTTCCTCCTCATAACAAACATTCCAATATCCACCCACCAAGGACGTTCTACCCAAAATGGGTGTGTTTCCACCCAAACCCTACTGCTTCCATGCTGACATTTTACCAAAATGTCGTCACTTAACCATATGCTTCTCAAGACACTATATAAGCATTAGTGGTTCTTAGGATAAAAATATTAACACTTGACATCACTACTAGAGCATTCATTGAGATTTACTTAGTCCCACCTACCTCCACCTTATTTTCACCTTCTTCCACCTCAAAACCCTAGTTTTATAGAATTTTGACCATACACATCCACCATTCCATGATTTTCACCCATCAAAGAGGGAGGAGCTTGTCCATCTACAATTGTAGGTGAGGATGGAAGAGTCTTCATTGAGATCCATGACATCTTACTCTTCTACTCCTTCTTTCTCCCTTTCTTGTACTATGAGTAGCTAAGCCCCTTATGTGGGCTATTTTTGGTGTATAATGTTCCTTTGACAAAATTGATTTAGGAAAACAACTTTTAAACACTATGATTTCCTTTTCTAATGATTATAGTCTACTTCAATCTTGTTTCCCAAGGATTAATATGTGATTTGTGCTTGAAAATATATATGTACTAGGAGAAATGGGTGATATGTAGCTATTTTGGGATTTTGTTTCCTAGGTTCAACTAGTGTATCCCTGGATAGCTACCTATATTTCTACATATCTAATTATTCTCCTACACCTAAGTAATATATATAAGTATATATTTTGAAAGCACTTAGTGCAAATGCATTGGATCTACTTAAAGGCTAGATGGTAGGTGACATGAGGCGTGAAACCCTCATTTCCACCATCCATGACGACCTTTGGCCCCCAGTTTCCCTAAGAGATCTCATTCTATAAAGCTAGAATTATTAGGTCATAGTTTAATTCCACCTAAACCCTAGTCAAATGAGTCTTTCAAGGTTGGATTGGAGGCGATAGGGATGAGTTCCCATATACATAGTCCATTCCATCCATGGCCAACTAGTAGTTTAAGATAATTCTATATCACTTAACTTGCTTATTTGGTTTGATAAAATCTATGAATGATTGATGCTTACATGATATAAATCCCAAACTAGTTGACTTTCACATTGCCCCAAACACCTCACACTTCCTATAAATTCTTTGAAACCCTAATTACTTACTTTCTTAGCTAGTGCTAGTTTAGTTAGCTTCTATACTTGCTCATGTTAGCTAGTGCTAGTTTAGCTAGCTTCTTTACTTGTTCAACTAGTCACTTACCTTTTTTATGCTAGTTCAACCTTGCTAGGTTAGTTAGTGCTAGTCCTTAGTCATTCACTCTAGTTTGTGGTAGTTATTTTCTAGTGTAGTCCTATAGTTACCTTTCTTGCCAAAATTGCTAGTATAGTATTTCTTATTATATTTATTACTTGGTTCCTCTCTCTCTTGCTAATTAGGATTCCTTTACTAGTGTAGTGTCTAATGTTTCCTTTTCCCTTACTTGCCTTAGTGTAGTTACTCTTTTCATTTTCTTACTCATTTATCCTTAATCACTACAGTTACTTAGGTTTGTTTCCTTTCATCCTTGGAAAATTTCTTACTTACTCAGTGTAATCCAAAAGCTAACATCAAAGCCTTCAACCCTATCCTCTACATTAGGAACCCAACATAAGAAAACTCAACACTAGTACCCCCTGTCTCCCTTAGGTTTGATCCGTAACTTGCCATCCACTATGCTATAATATGAACTCGTGCACTTGAAGTGAAGTGTTTAGTGTATGTGACATGTCGATTTGTATTATAAATTTGTTAGCCCAAGTGTGTGCACCTCGCACGCACAATCTTACTTTCTAGCACCATTTTTTTGGAAGAGTGTGCTCAGCCTAGAGAGTTTGTTTCTCTTGGACTTTTCCTATTGACCTCACCCTTTATATATATTATTATTTGAATTACATATTACATTCTAGTTTTCTGACTTTTCTTCTATTGTTTGGTTGTGCCTTGTGCAGGTGGCATTGGTGCATGTTCGGACATTGATCTCTCTATATTGATTCCTTTGAGGGTCTAGATATAGGGAGACAAAGGTGGAGGAACTGGCACAATAAACAGTTAGAAGTTGAGATAGGAGATCAAGATGCACACCATGAGGAGGCACCCAAACCAATACCACCTCCACTACTAGTGTACAAGCCACCTTATGATTACTTCATGTCTGGGAATTGTAATTCACAAATTCCAACTAGTGTGGACCAAATGCCAGATCAATACTTCTCTATTCCACCCTTCTTCTTGGGATTCTCCCTACTTTCTATGGGATTGAAAATGAGAATGTATACAAGCACGTAGATGCCTTTGTGGAGATATGCTCTACGTTCAAAACTCCTTATCTATTCCACCCGTCTTCATGGGCTTCTTCCTACTTTCGATGGGGTTGAAAATAAGAATGTATACAAGCACATAGATGCCTTCCTAGAGATATGATCTACCTTCAAAACTCCTACAGCCACTAATGATTCCATCCAACTTACCATGTTCCTCTTCTCTCTCAAAGATAAGATAAAAGAATGGTATTAATCAAATATTGAGATTGTCACATGGGAATAAATGAAAAATGAATTCTTGAAGAAGTTCAATGCTATTTCAATGCTTACCCATATGAGAAGGTAAATCACTTCTTTCACTTGTAAGGAAAATGAGAAGTGCCATGAGACTCAAGAGAGGTTTCAAAAGTTGCTAAGGGATTGCCCCCGCCACGAGGTACCTATTTGGACATTGGTCCAACCTTTCTATATTGGGTTGTTTGATATGGGTCAAATTGTTTTGGACTCATCATGTAGAGATACTTTCATGGACAAGCCCCCTGAATAATCATGGTCTTTGTTTGGAACCTAGCTAAAAGTGTTAGGCACTGATCCTCAAGCGTAGATAACCACCATGATCAAAATGGGAGTTGCACCTTCTTGTACCAAAGATGATGCCCACCCTCAAATGATGAAGATATTGGTGAACATGATGAACCTAATGAAGACACATGTGGGAGACTCTTCTATCCAATCAGTCCATTTTGTTCAGTCTACTACTTAAGAATTGTAAGCACTCCAATACCATGACAACTATAACAATCAAGGTTCCATGTCTCAATCTTACACTTTGGAGTGGAGAAATCATCCTAACTTTTATGAAAGAAACAAGGAGAAGAGGGACAAAGAGAGTTAAGGCAAGAACAAGGATACAAGTATAGATGCAAGTTTGAGGACAAAGTTCATGAAAGATTGAGAAGCCTATATGAAGTAAAGAAAGATGTGTCCTCACAAGGACACAATATTAGTAGCCTGGAATAAAATAAAGGATTAGTCAAATCTTGTTGTCACTTGCATGTCATGAGGAGGGAGACTTCATTCCAAAACCTTGATTAACCATAAAATTCTAGTCTATCAACCGGTGTCCCTCAAGGTACCTATATTACACCATAAGGGCAAGTGACACAATGGAAGTAGTACCAAGGTCCTCCCAACCATTATGCTTCCTCTCCACCACAATCCCCAAACAATTTTGAATTTCCCAACAACCATCACCACCATATAAATAATATACAAAACAACCTCTACAAAACCCACCACGACCACATCAATACATCCTCCAAAATATCATCCCACCACACAAAAGGCCACCTCAAGGCCCAAAATAGCCACCAGAAGCTCCCTATTTTTGTCACGAGTAAGTGAAGTCTGTGACAATTTTGAGGAGCAGAAAGTCTCTTGAGAAGATGAAGAACCATGTAGTTGATGATTTTTTGAATGATGTTAGAGATGAAACTATAATATATGGAAATGATACTATGATGGAAAACCAAGGAGATACAATGATATTGGATGATTATACTATGAGTCATGTGATACTAATTTAGGATTCCATTTGAGTTTGATAAGATGAGTGTGTTAACTACCTCCTTTTCTTGATGTATTAGAATAGTCTTCCTCTTCTAATTGGAAGCAAAATCACACCTATGACATCATGGAGACATTCAAACAAGTGTAGAACAACATTGCATTGTTGGATTATATCAAGTAGATTCCATCTTATGCAAAATTTCTCAAATACATGTGCACTTTTCAGAGGAAGTCAACAAGGAAAATTACAAAACAAGTCTAGCTCATGGGCAGGCATTCTCCTTTCTGTAACACACCTCTCCTAAAAGGAGTAAAGACCCCAATGCCCCATATTTCCTTGTTACATAGGCACACACTGCATAGACCAAGATCTTCTTGACTTGGGTTCTACTGTAAATTTGATGACTTATTTTATGTACGCCAAGATAAATTGGGAACACTTATAGCCAGATGATTGCACCTTCTAATTGGTCGAATCTTCTATAAAGACGCCTCAAGGGAGGATTGATGTTGTGTTGGTAAGACTTGTGACAAAACATCCATTTTCATTCCAGTTGATTTCATTCTACTTGACATGGAAAAAGACATGAGAAAAGTGCACCTTATCTGAAGACATATCATTCTTAGTGACAACTGATGTAGTGACATATGTGATGATTGACATCATGTTTCTAACTTTCATGCACATGAATAACCTGTTGAACATATTCAAAGCATCCTCCAAAGCCAAAGTGATAGGTTCCATGGAAGAAGACTACTATCTTGTTGACTGCCTTGATGAAATTGTAGAGGAATGCCTACCCATGTGGATTGAAATTATCACAAGGGTAGAGGTCTTGATCCAATTTTTGAGTTTCTAGATGAGGATACTGAAGAAAAGAATGTTCTTGTTCTACTAGCTGCAAGTGAGACTTACCTTCCATTTATACAAAGCCATTAAAAAGTTCTATTGAAGACTCTCCTATTCTTGAGTTGGCCACTTTGTGAAGGTTTTAAATATGCATTTCTTGATCCATTGGCACCCTCCTAGTGATCATTTCCTCTATTCTTTCCCCAAATCAAGAATATGCTCTTATTTCTAGGCTAAAGAAGAACATTGAGGCCATTGGGTGGTCTATTGTTCATTTTAGAGGTGTTGACGCCTCTATTTGTGTTCATAGAATTTATCATAAGGATGATGCAAAGACACGTATATATATGCAAAGAAGGTTGAATCCTAAGTTGAAATAAGTTGTAACTCAAGAACTTATGAAGTTACTTGATGTCGAGATCATATATCCCATTTCTGATGTCGATGGGTGAGTTTTATCCAAGTTGTACCCAACAAGGGTGGGATCACTATTGCACCCAATGAAGATGGAGAATTGATGCATGTGAGAGATAAATTTGAATGGCTCATGTGAGTGGATTATAGGAAACTCAATGCTAAGAGAGATAGGACCACTTCCCTCTACCATTCATTGACCAAATTCTAAAGAGATTGGCAGGACAAAGTTTCTATTGCTTTCTTGATGGCTACACTAGATATTTCCATGTGGTAGTACACCCGTCCTATTAAGAGAATACTACATTCACATGTTTAGCATGGATGTTTTCTTATAGAAGAATGCATTTTGGTCTTTTCAAATCTCCATGGACATTTCAAAGATGTGTCACATCCATATTTGCTGACATGCTTGATTCATCTCTAGAAGTATTAATGGATGATTTTTTAGTTTTTGGGAAATCTTTTAATGATTGTTTATCTCACCTCACTATCATTTATAAAGATGTGTTAGGGCCTACTTAGTTCTCTCTCAAAATAAAAGTCACTTCCTGGTTCCCAAGGAAATCGTTCTTGGACACCATGTATCAAAAATTGGGATTGAAGTTTATAAGACCAAAGTGGGCCTCATCTCTACTTTGACTATTTCTTCTACTATAATACATATCTACTCTTTCTTGGGGAATGCATGTTTCTATGGTTGATTTATAAATAACTTTAGCAAGACTTCCAAGCCACTATACCACCTTCTTGAGAAAGATGTAGAGTTCCAACTATATTATAAGTGTGTTCAAGCATTCAATGAGTTGAAGCAAAGGTTGATTTCTAATCCTAATAAGTAGCCCTAGACTTCTCTTTGCCATTTGAGATTACATTAGAAGATTCTGACACAATGGTGCGGGTTGTTTAGGGCCAAATATTTTTTTAGGATTCAACATGTGATATACTATGCAAGCGAGGCCTTAGATGAAGCTCAAAGAAATTACACCAAATATAATGAAGGAATCGCTTACTATAGTATTTTTACTCAACTTGTTCTAGTCTTATATGCTCCAAAGTGATTATCTATATATACCATGCTACATTTAAGTACTTGGTGTCAAAGAAAGTTTTAAAGTTAAGGTTGATTTGGTGGATCCTTCTTCTTCAAGTGCATGATATTGAGAGTGTGGATAAGAAAGGAGTTGAAAATTCTACAACCAACCATCTATCCTGCATCAAAACACATTGTGATGAATTAAACAAGATCAAGGAGAGAATGCCCATAAGCAGCTTCTTTTGCTTGATTCTACTTAAATCCATAGTACAAGCACATATCCAATTTCTTGATTGGTTGGATAGTACCAAGCACATGGACAAAGGAAGAAAGAAGAAGATTGTTTACTTTAGTGAAGAAGATTTTGTGGGATGACCCACATCTTTTCAAATATTACTTTGAACAACTTATTACAAGACGTATTCCAAAAAATGAGCACCAAGACATAATCTCCATGTGCCACTACAACATATGTGGAGGACACTTTCGAGGAAAAAGGACGGATGCAAAAATTATATATTGTGGTATCTATTGGCCAACCATTTTCAAATATTCACATGACTGTTGCAAAGCTTGTTTGAAGTTCCATGGACACAATATCAAAGAGGGACTGATGCCTCTATCCACTATTGTTGTGACGAATGTGTTTTATGTGTGGGTATTGATTTCATGGGCCCATTTCTTCCATCTTTTGGTTGTGTGTAAGCCTTAGTGGTTGTGGATTATGTTCCAAAATGGGTTGAAACCATTTCTACAAGTACCAACATCTACAAGTTGGTATGTGAATTTGTGAAATCTAATATTTGCAAATGATTTGGTGTGCCAAGAGCAATGATTAGTGATGGAAGAAGGCACAACATTCATAAGATCTTTACAAGTTTATTGAAACGATATGGGGTGAACCATCATGTATCAACCCCTTATAATCCTCAAACAAGTGGATAAGTTGAGAGAGCCACCTAGGAGGTAAAGCTCATTCTTGATAAGATAATGAGATCAGACTACAAGGATTGGTCACTCTACCTCAATGATTCTTTATAGGCTTATAGAACTAAATTTAAAGCCCCAAATAGCACCACTCAGTTCAAACTTATTCATGAAAAAATCTACCATTTTCTAGTGGAATTGCAACACAACAAACTATGAGCACTGAAGGCCATGGACATGGATTTAGAGAGGCAACCATTAGATGAAATTTCCAGATCAATGAACCTGTATAAATGAGGCATGAAGCCTGTGAGTTTTGAAAAAGTCTAAAAGGAGAGCATAAAGTCCTTGCATGATAAATTGCTTAGAAAGAAGTCTTTTGATTTAGGTCAATAGGTGTTTCTGTATGACTCATGTCTGAAATTCTTCCCTAAAATATAAGGTCAAGATGGGAAGGTCCCTATAAAGTAAAATCATGTGTATCCATTTAGAGCTAATGTAATCCATGAAATGAAAGGCACCTAGGAATTCACTGTTAATGGACAAATGTTGGAACTCATTCTTGAGGTTAGGACCGATAAGGCATACCGCAATTTTGATATCTTTATGCCAGTTGAGGAAGTCCCATTTGATGAGGAGGTGTGCTTCAATCTACATTATAAGGAAATTTACTATGGAAATGATGTGGATCTACCTACTTTCTCCCACCTACTCCCACTTCACTTCCATCATCTTCCACCTCAAAACCCTAGATTTCTAGGGTTTTGGCCACATCCATTGACCATCCTATGCTTTCCATCCATAAAGGAGGAAGGAGTATGTACTTATACAACTAGAGGTGAAGAACGAGGGGTCTTCACCAAGAATTCATGGCTATATACTCCTCTTTTACTTTTGCTTTGTCCATTTTTGTGTTATGAGTATCTAAGCCTCCTGCGTGGCTGTTTGGAATTGAAAATGTGACTTTGATACCCTATTGGGGGAACGTGATATGTGAACTATCAATTTTTTTTTGAATGATTGTCTTCTACTTCTATCTCATTTCTAATTAACTTCTTTGTGGTTTATGCTTGAAACCACCTAGATTCAAGGGGAAATGGCTTAAACGTGGTTATTTCGAGATTTGCTCCTATATCCAACTACTGGATCCCTAGAAAGATACCCCTATTCCTATACATCTATCCACTCCCCTACTCCTAAGTGTGATATCTAAGTAGCTAGCTCAGAGAAACTTGGTGCCATTGGCTTGGAGCTACATAAAGGCTAGATGGGAGGTGTCCTTACCATCCATTATAACCCTTGCACCCCAATATCCCTAAGGGATTTCATTCTAGAACCCTCAACTTGTTGGATCTTAGGCTAATTCCACCTAAACCCTAATCAAATGAGCCTCATAAGGTTGGATGGGGGATAGGGACTAGTTCCCCTATATAGACTATATTCCATCCATGGCCAATTAGTAGTTAGGGAAATTCTCTAACATTTGACTAAATTGTTTGGTCAGATAGTCTAAGAGAATGAGAAATGTTTACATGTTATGACCCCAATAAAGTGATAGTTATATTACCTCAAAGAGTCCACATCTCCATTAATCACTAGAAACCCTAATTTATCTCTTGCTTAAATAATGCTTACTTAGTTAGATTTCTTACTTGTTTAATTATTCGCTTGCCTTGTTCATGGTAGATAAAACCTTGTCAATGTAGTTAGTGTTCTTTTTTTATTGCTTATTCTTACTCTAGTTAGTCATTTGCCAGTTTACTCCTTACTTGCCTCTTTTGCTTCAATTGCTAATCTAATGCTCTTTCTTGCATAGGTAAGTAGTTTCCATTTCTAGTTTTATATTTAGCATTGCTTAGTTAGTTTGGTATTTAGTGATAGCTCTTTATTTCTTGCCCTAGCATAATTTCTATGTTATTTCTTGGTTTCCTTACTTTGTTAATAAACCTAAATTGTTGAAGGTTAAAGTAGGTTTTACTTCTTTCTCATTCTTAATTGCCAAGAATAAACCCTTGAACCCTAGACTCTACATTAAGAACCTAACCATATAAAACTTATATTTAGTGCCCCTCTCCCTCTTAGGTTCGGACCTGAATTTCCATTCTTTGTACTACTCCCAAGCCAATGTGCTTGTGGATCTGATTAAGAGTGTGTCCAAACTGTGTTTTATACATATTAAAAGACTCAGGTATGTACCCTAGGTTGCATCCAGCATTCTGGTACCTATGTTGGGGAAAGCGATGCTAGGCCCAGCTAGTCTATTTGGCTTTGACGTTTCTTATTGCCCTCACTGTTGCTCTTTATTATTCTTTGAATTACTTTTTGTATATTGGTTTGCTAACTTGTCTCCTATTGTTTGGTTGTGGCTTGTGCATATGACACTTGGTGCTTGATTGGACATCAATTCCTCTCTCTTTACTCCTTCTCTGAGGATCCAAAGATTGGGAGACAAAGGTGAAGGAACCAACACAACCAACATTTGGAGGTAGAAATGGAAAAGAAGGATGCACACAACCATGAAGAGGCACATGATCCACCACCACCACCTCCACCTCTCCACAAGCCACTTCATGACTACTTCATTCCTGAAAACTATAATCACATATCACTACTATGGTTGATCAAATTCTAGGGCAACAATTTTTCATTCCACCGACTCTTCTAGAACTTCTTCCTACCTTCTACAAAGTTGAAAATGAAAAAATATATAAGAATATAGATGCCTTTTTGGATACTTAATCTACCTTTAGAATTCTTTTAGATATTGATGGTTCTATTTTGATCACCTTGTTCTTATTATCTCTCAAGGACAAGGCAAAGGAGTGTCGTTCATCAAGGACAAAGATTGTTACTTGGGAAACTATGAAGAATGAATTCCAAAAAAAGTTTTATCATATTGCTATACTTACACAGATTAGGATGTACATCACTTAAAGTGGTCATAAGGAGAATGGGTAGTTCCATGAGATATGGGAGAGATTTTAGAAGTTTCTTAAATACTATCCCCATCATGAGGTACCTATACAGAATTAGGTTCCATCCTTCCACATTGAACTTTTTGAGATGGGTCAAATAATGGTAGGCATCATGTGGTGGTGCATTCATGGCAAAACCTCTTAAAGAATCTTGTCTTCTCTTTGAGAAGTTGGTTGAAAACTCAAGGCACCATGATTCCAGAGAGAACAATCATTGTGGTAGAAACATGGGCATGTGAGCTACACCTTCTCTCCCCAAGGATGAAAGAAACCCTAAAATTATGAAAATAGTGGTTGGCATGATGGATCTGATGAAGACACATGTATGAGGATTTTGTAGCCAATGTGCCCATGTATTGAACACCCTTAGTGAAGAAGTGAAAGCTCTTCAATTTTATGGAAATCAAAATAACCAAGGCCCTATGTCAAATTCTTACAGTTCATACTGGATAAATAATCCCAAATTTTGTTGGAAGCAAGGAGAAGAAGGACAAGGGAATCTAAGAAAACAGTATCACTCTAAGTTTGAAGAAGAAGTTCATTAAAGATTGAGAAACATGGATGAATTCAAGAAATATGTTCCTCCCATAGATAAAACATTAGTCAGCTTGAGAAAAGGTTGGATCAAATATCTTTATCACTTGCATGTGGTGATGAGGGGAGACTTCCTTCCCAAACAATCACTAACCCAGACAATGATAGTGGGTCAATGGGTGTTCCTCAAGGCACCTACATCCTACCACAAGGACAAATGCCAACTTTGCAACAATACCAAGGTATTCTTAACCCCTATTCTCCTCCACCACCAAAATCTTGACACAAATTCTAATACTCTCCACAACCACCACCATAGTATCTGTCACCACTACAATATCAACCACCTCCACAACAACCACCACAACTACAATATGTCATCCAAATCCCAATACCAAGGTCTTCCTAACCCCGACTCTCCACCACCACCAAAACATGTATACAAATTATAATACTCTCCTCAACCACCATCATAATATTTTTCGCCACTGCAATATCAACCACCTCCACAACAACCACCACAACTACAATACGTCATCCAAAATCCCAATCCACCATACCAAAGTCCACCAACTTAAGGGCCACAACGTCCACCAAAATATCCCTCTTATTTTTATGAGCAAGTAAAAGTTGTGACAGTGCTAAGGAGTGGAACGATTCTTGAGAAGTCAAAGAAAAAAGTAGTTGATGCTTTTGTAAGTGAAGCAAGGGATGACACCGTGATTCATGGTAGAGATATTGTGATAGGTGACCAAGGTGATACTATGATAGTGAATGATGATATATTGATTCTTGAGATACCACATGATGATTTTGTTAATGCTGACAAGGCATGTCCACAACTACCTCCATTCTTTGATGCCCTTGAAAAATCCTCCACTTCCACAAGAAAGAAAGTGCACACTAAAGACATCATGGAGACCTTCAAGAAAGTGCGGATCAATATTCCCTTGTCAGATTCTATCAAGAAAATCCCATGTTATGCTAAGTCCCTCAAGGATAGGTGCACTTTTAGGAGGAAGTCAACTGGTATAATGCCAAAGCAAGTCAAGCTCACCAAGGAGCTCCATTATACAACACATTTCTCCTAAGAAAAGGAAGTCATGGTTTCCCCATTATTCCTTGTTACATAGGAACACATCGCATAGGCCAAGCTCTTGTTGACTTGGTTTCTATTGTAAATTTGATGCCTTATTTTGTATATGCTAAGCTGAATTTGGGACACTTAGAGCCGAGTAGCTGTACCTTGAAATTGGTCAACCATTTTGTAAATATGCCTCAAGGGTGAATTGATGATGTGTTGGTAAGACTTGATGATGACACATATGCCTTCTTTCCTACTGATTTCATTGGTTTTGATATGTAAAAAGACATGAGGAAAGTGCCTATCTTCTTGAGAAGACCCTTCCTAGCCACAATTGATGTAGTGAGTGAGGGTCGACACCATGCATTTGATGTTCTACACATGAAAATCCAGTTCAACATCTTCAAACCATCAACCAATGTCGAGGTAATAGGTGCTCTAAAGAGGATTTTTATCTTGTTGCTTGCTTAGAGGAGATTGTGGAAGAATGCTTACCTACATGGATTGAAACTGCAACTAAAGGTAGGGTAACTGATCCCATTTTTGAGCTGCCAGATGATGACATATAAGAAAAGTATGATCTTGTGCTAGTGTCTGCAAGTGAAGATTTACCTTCTGTTTCTACCAAGTTGTTAAAAGTTCTATTATAGAAACTCATATACCCAAGCTTAGGTCACTTCCCAAAGGCATAAAGTATCCATTTCTTGGTCCCAATGACACCCTCTAGGTGATCATTTGTTCTATTCAATATGAAGACCAAAAAGACCACCCTCATTTCTATCCTAAAGAAGAACATTCAAGCCATCAGGTGGCCTATTGCTCATTTGAGAGTCGTTGATCCCTCCATTTGTGTGCATAGAATCTATCTTGAGGATGATGCAAGGACAAGATGTGAAATGTAAAGAAGTCTGAATCCTAAGATGAAGTAGGTTATGAGTCAATAAATTGTGAATTTACTTTATAACGAGATCATTTATCCCATTTCTGACAGTCCATGGGTGAGTCCCATCCAAGTTGTTCCCAAGAAGGGTGGGATCACTATAGCACCTAATGAGGATGGAGAGATAATTCCTATGAGAGAATAATCTAAGAGGAGGATGTGTATGTATAATAGGAAGCTTAATGTCAATATAAAGAAAGATCACTTCCCTCTTCCATTCATTGACCAAATTCTAGAGGAGATTGGCAGGATAAAGCTTCTATTGATTTATTGATGGCTATTCTAGATATTTGCAAGTGGAACTCCATCTAAATGGTTAAGAGAACACTACATTTTACTTCTATGGTAGTGATGTTTGCTTATGGAGAATGTCGTTTGGGCTCTACAATGCCCCTCCACCTTTCAAAGATGCATGACGTCGATTTTTACTGACATGCTTGATTTGTCTATGGAAGTGTTCATGGATGCCTTCTTAGAATTTGGGAATTTTTTTGTGATTGTTTATCTCACCTCACAGTCATGTTAGAAAGATGTGTGAAATCTTTTTTCATTATATCTTGGGATAAAAGCCACTATAAGGTTCTTGAGGAAATTGTTCTTGGACATCGAGTATCAAAGGTTGGGATTGAAGTTGATAGGTACAAAGTTGGCCTCATTTCTACCTTGATTATTCCTTCTACCATAAGACATGCCCATTCTTTCTTGGGACAAGCAGGTTTCTATCACCATTTCTATAATGCCCTCCCTAAGAACACACATGCACATAGCAGAAGCAACACTGAGTTATCCATAACTCATGCACTCAAGGGGCATTACATAAAATTGGCATACATAACAACAATATAATCAATCACACAAATTGAAGTATCAAAACATTCTAATGATTGTTCTTACAAAAGGAATATAAATACTATTACATGGAAAATTCATTTGATATCTTGAGTCTCTACTCTAAAGTTCTAAACATTTAAGAACATATAGCTGAGTCTATAAACCTGATGATCATCTTATAGTTGGCGCCCCACCAGATTGAGTCATGTTCTATCCTTGTGCTTGATTCTATGGAATATACTTTGCTCTTACTCTCACCTACAGACATCTCGTCCCCAGCTATGCATTGGAAAAATGATTATTAGCGTAAGTGGCATTTGTATTCTTATGCATACATTACTTGATGAAACAAGATACTGCAAAATATTCTTAGACATTATATACGGAGCACTAACATTAAAAACTTTACAAAATCTAAAACATAAATATCTCTTCTTACTTTTGCTTAGTTCTTATCTTTTTACTTATCTTTCTCTAGAGACATGTAATCTAGCACCTGGGTCTCACGACCTGCACTAAGGTGCCTGGGTCACATAACCTGCACACTGGGCCTACATTATGTCTCTAAATTGGCCTACACTCTGGTGCCTGGGCCACATGACTTACACAAAGGGCCTAAGTCATGTCTCTCTTATCTTAATCTCTTTCGTTATACTTATAAATGATATTGTGTGCATGCTTTGAACTAAGGTATCTTTCATTTATGACTTTTATCTGATTTATGGCCACCATTTATGATAAGTCCTCCTCTGTGACACCAAAGTTTCCTCTATGGTGCAAAGCACCCGATGTGGACACTGAAGTGTCCTCTATGGTGCAAAGCACCCTCTGTTGGCACCATATTCCCTCTATTGACACTGAAGTGTCCCCTATGGTGCAACACACCCTCTGTTGGCACAACATGCCCTTTGAAAGGTAGTAAACACTCCTCTGAATTGGCAATAAATGCCTTGAATTGTCCCAGGACTCCCTGCATGAGGACTTATCATATAATGTATTATGTGAAGGTTATGAATTTATTATCTTCAGTCTAAGCTTACTAAATTCCAAATCTAAACTTATTTGAATTTTTATACCAAGTATTGAACATGTACTGAACTCTAAATCTAAATCTTTGTTCAAAAATTCTAAACTGAATCTACATATGAATAATCTCAATTAAAAAATTGAGATTGGGTTTAAAACCCTTATCATGTATCTTTATTCAATGCCAGGCTACTCACATCATGAGTAATCTACATATGAGTCTAAATATGAAGTTCTCAATATTTGGATAAATCCAAATCTGAAATTCTTATTTAATAGATGACTTTATTCTGGATATTGGATTTATGATATCTGAGTTTAAAGGCTTAAGAAAATATATGGAACTATATATAAATACCACTAGAAGGTGGCTCAAGCATCAAATATCTAAAATATGGATTTGACAAAATAAATCAATCTCTATAACATCTCACTAAGTCCGATCTTAACATATTCATATGATCTTAAATCTTAAAATAGGAATCTTATAAATCTCATCTTCCAACTTAATCATAACTTAATGCATCATAATATTAAATATCATCATAAGCCAATTTACAATACATTCTAATCCTAACAATACCTTTATCTTGAAAATTGGATTATGTCTTATTATGTTCAAAACTTATAATCTTACATTGTATTTAACTTTTAGATATTTATAATTCTATGAAAATTAAATAATTTCTTAGTTTCTCAAATACCAATCTATATGAGGAATCTTGATGGTATATCTATACTTGAATTATTAAACACAAAGTTATCCCAAATTATCAACTAAGTTATGACCATGGTATTAAATGTCCTCGACATGGGGCGAAATTTCACCAATAATGTCAATGTCGACGGTTGGCGACGTCGAATCCACGTAAACATCCTGATTCCACAATATCCTTGACATTTCGTTGAAGTTGTCAACATTTCCCCATGTGTCGACGAAGTTAACCCAATTCCATTCAAAAATTCCACAATGTCCTCAACATCTGTCGAAGTCGTCGAAGTTGGTGACATTCTTCTGGTTTTTTGTGGAGTTTGATGTGTGAGGGGGAAAAAGTGTTGGAGCTTGAGGTAAGATGATTTTGATGTTATTTTTTACTATTCTAAGCTAATAGTAATAGACTGACCCCTTCTCTGCTAAATCTACCATAGATTTACACCATTTTTATGTAGTTTGTTTAGTGTCACAAACTTTATATATGGAAGAACTCTGTAGTTCAGAGACGACTGTATGTAAACGTGTATTTATCTACATATGTAAACCTATATGGATGGCTATATGTAAACATAAATTGTATTTTTTAGTTAGATTTGATGAAATATGTCAATTTTCATCACAAAATGATTATTTTTAGATTAATTTTTGTTGAAGTTGTGTCGAAGTTTGATTGTGAAAATCCTTGACATTTCCTCAACATTTCCACAAACTTCCATGTCCACACTTATCAAATTCAGCTCGAAGTTGAAGTCTGTTCCATGGTTATGATTATATATCTTACCTTGCAGTCTCATTCATTAATATGAATAATTAATAAGAAATCTTATAGAAACATGATCCTTTAAATTTCTCATGGACATGCCCCATGAATCCTAATTATTTTGAGCAACATATCTCTACTTGAGATATTGAGTATAAGAAATTTTATAATCATAGAAGTATGGAAAATCTTGCTTGCATATCTTAACTTTAAAATCTTAAAATATTGAGTCACATAATCATGAAAGTCTCATTTAAGAAACATGTAAATATTTTGAGTTTAAAATATGAACACTCATGGGGATGGACCACTTACATGTCATGTGCCAGATCTTATCAAGAAAATGTTGCTTCAAGTCATTCTAACCTTCTCCTGAAAAACCAAAGGGTCCATCAGTTTTCGCATCTCTTCTTAAAGTGCAGTCTTCTGGGGTCATTAGGGTTCTTTATTAGGGTCTCTTAGTGCATGTATTTGACTCTTGAGTGAAGTCTAGGATCATACACATGATCTAATGATTAATCATTGAGTTTTAGGGTTAGGGTTTAGGTGACTTTCATTATTTTATGTCTGACCTTATGTACCCTTTTAAATTTGTATTAGGGTTTACTTATGCCAACTCTTGTATGTAACCATAGAGATATTAGGATTCATGTTTGAGTTCTTAAGGGAACTAGAAGTTTTCTTATATATCTTTGGTCCAAATATTGTTGATATACAAATATACACATTATTTCTATGTTCTAGTTACATAATTTCTACATATTTAGGATTATTCATAAGATAATATCTAAACATTACTATTACTAATTACTTATCATCGATCTAGGTGATTAGGGTCCTTGGTTTATATCTTATCTTAGATCATTAGTTTCTAACCCTAATGTGTGACTAAGTGATATTAGTTCCATTGTCTAAGTTCATTAGGCAAAGTACATGTATTAGCATGATTATACATAGATTAGCATTATAATAGGTTACTCTTATTTTTAGTAGTTAACTACCTAAGATTAAGATGGTGAAGGTGGTCAAGATTATAAACATGAGTAATGGGATCAGATTTTCTTAATTATGATTCTAATGTATACCTAAGGTGTATATGCCATCAGTCATGTTCATGGCTTAGACATTAGGATACATTGAGGTATCAGAGGGGTCTTGTTATAACCTCATTTTCTAATAAATGTAATGAGATTTGTAAATCTCTATTAAAGGCATAAATAAGAACTATGTTTGATTTCATGATGAATTTCGTGAATGAAAGCCTTGCATGTTGTTTGATGGGCCTTGTTGGCCATTAAGCCCATTTGAAAGAATAATAAAAAGAAAATGAAGAAGGAATTCCATTTAATAAAGAATTACCATGGGAAAATGGAATATACAAGAAAAGAGGAAAGAATGATTAAAAGGCTAAAAGATAATTTCCAAAAATATAATTTCGAGTTATGAGGATTCCTTGGGGTTCAAGGAACTCAGGATAATTAGATAAAGGCAAAAGAAATAAGGAATATGTGGAAAATACAATTAAATAAGGGATAACTTGAAACTGAAGTAAAGGTCTCGTTTCCTTTAGATAATGACTCCAATTTTTGCATAAGGAAAGATAAAAGTATAAACGAGTTTTCCTCAAAATTTGAGATAAAACGGAGTTAAGGATTGAGAGTTATTGAATTTTCAATTTATCATCAAAATAGCATTTTCCTTGCATTTTATAGGAATTAATTTTCCTTTTGGTTTAAGCGCAGACGACGCTGACCGTTGGATCTTAATCCAGCAGATCGCAGTCATCGTCCAGAGTCCCAGAGGGACTCGGACTGTAGCGCCAACAGGGGTTTTTCCCCTCGCCTTCCCGATCAATTCAGTGTATGTGCACTTGAGATAGATGTCCCATTGAGTCCGGAAGGTCCGGGCGAAGGATCTAGACCTAGGATTTGATGGGTTTTGTGGGGTATTCTAGAAACGCCCAATCTGGCTGAGGACTGGGATGGCGGCAGGGTTGGGAAACCCTAGAGAAGCCCTCACACCCTATAAATAGGGGTCCTTCTAGTCGAGTGCACCTTCACGAACACGAGCGGCCACTTTTGAGAGTTCGTAACCTTCAGTATCCCTCGATTGCACCTGCTCCGGCGAGCGTCTGCATTAGGAAAAGAGAGGGAAGGAGAAAATCAGTTGTCATCCGATCACGGACCACCAAGGTTCTGTGCGAGATCCAACGGCTCGAGAGCGGCGGGCCGATCTACTGGAGTGAGTGGAGCGGATCAGCGTGAGGCGTCAGATCGAAGGTCCATCGTGGACTCCGGGTGATCCAACGGACTGAGACGGAAGGCGTGCGAGCAAGGGAGCTGACTGACGAGGAGTGTCGGATCATAAGGAGGTCCAGCGGTGCACCGATCCAACGGACGTAGTTTTTCCGGTAATTTCGCCTCTCTGATAGAAAATCAAGAAAAATGATTTATCTTGCAAAATTAATAGAATTTGCTAGGAAACTCGTATGAGAACACTTAATATATGAAAATTGTATAGAAAAATACGAGAAATATAATAAAAAATAAAATTAAGAACCTGGTTCTATCTGCTTTGCAAAAGTACCTTAATTTGTTAATAAAGTGTATTAAGAATTGGTGAGAAACCCTAATTGCATGATTAAAGAGTATTTTGGTAAATCAATAGATCAAACTGATAAGTTTAACTTTGCTAATGATAAAGGTGATATGATTATCAGTTTGAATGAAAAAGTATGAGATTTAGAGTTATAATGCTTAAAAAGGAAGTTAATTTGCATGGAAACCCTAATTTGGGATAAAAGGAGATAAAAACATGTTTTTGAGGAATAAGATAATTAGATGCTAATAGAAGGAAATTTACTGAGAAATTAAGGGTTTTATGTAGTTTAATAAATTATGGATGATAATAAGGAAAGAAGAAGTGAAAACCCTAATTTCTAGAGGAACCTTAAAATAGGGACTGAAACCCTAAGTAATATGATGGAAAATTAGATGAACATTAATAAAAGGAAAATTGTCCTTTTATTTCAGGTTTTGCTTGTTGATTGGGTTTCTCTTTCTATCTTGAAATCTGCATTTAAAGGTATGTGGTTACTTATGGTTAACCGCTTATGTTTCCCGATGTTTCCCGAACGTTTTATCACTTTGAATGCAACTAAACTGCTTGGATGTTCATATTGCAAATATAATGTGACTATGACTATTACTTAATGTGTATACCTATAAACTCAGATCCTGGTTCTCTCTGTGGCATAATAGCTAACCTAGTACATGGCTGCCTATGGGTAGGTCATCAGGTTAGAGAAAGACCTAGTACATGGCTACCTATTGGGTAGGTCCATCAGGTCTATGGATGACCTAGTACATGGCTACCCATTGGGTAGGTCCATCAGGTCAATGGTTGACTTAGTACATGGCTACCACGGAGGTAGGACCATCAAGTCATAATGAGTTAGATATTGGTCTATCCTCGGATAGTGCCATGCGACTCTATTACCTAAAAGAGAGGTGATATCCATGTCCACTGCAGGGACAGCCCAGAGTTTGAGAATATGTATGGATTGAGTTATATGGTTTAAAACGTAATCTTGTTTGTTAAATAATTAATTTAATGATTATGTTGTTAACCTAGTTGAACAATAACTGTCTCCCCCACATACCAGCTTCGGCTGATCATTGTTTTGTTTGTCGGCGTTTTAGGTAAAATCCTTAAAAGTACAAACAGTAAAGCGACATATTGTGAATTCAAGAATTAAAGAACAAGGAGGAATTAGATAGATTAGTTAACTTGTGGTTAGAAGATAGTTCCCAACTTTTCAAGGTATGTAAAGAAAATTTTTATTACCATTTTTCAGAATAGTCTGTTAGAATTTAATAATTGTTTATGGTTATGTGTCGAACCTTTGGTCCGGAATTAATGGGTGCGGCTTTATCCTCTTGGTCTCCCTTAATTGGGGGTTACTGAAAGGTGAGGTCGTAACATTTGGTATCAGAGCCTGGGTTCTTCATGTAACCATTAGTAATTATTAAATTTTACAAACTCCATAGAACCCAAGGGAGTTATTAGAGGAGTATCCGAAAGACGGAGGTGTCTAGAAAGGGATCACGATCGGGGGCTGGCAAGATTTTCCTCCGCACCGCTAGTCAAAATACGAGGACTCCCAGACCCATGTGACCGCCTGGCCAAAGTCTTAGGGTATGAATCGAAATAAGATACCTTTAGGACTCTCTCATCTTATTCATCCCCTCTCATCACATATTCTACTAAGGCTTTAAGAGTAGGATTCTCTCTCTCCTCCACACTCATGTGGTATGGGCAAATAAGTTAAGGGTTTAAGAATCCTCCAGCAAATTAATAAAAGATATGTAATGAGATATCATTGAACATAAGTATAACTAGTTTAAATGATAAACTAAAGGTTTGCTTGTTATGCTTATGTAGATGGCAAGAACCAAGACTGTGGCTATTCCCGAGGGCTCCGAAAAACCGGCTAGGAGTGTTTGGCGTCCCCATAAAGTAAAGGAGTCTTCTGAAAAGAGGAATAGGAACCATGAGGGTGGATCCTCCAAGAAGAGGAAGAGACCTGAAGAAGTCACTCAAGAAGTCCCTAACCCTGACCCGGTACCATTTAGTAACCTGAACCAAGAAGAAGATCAAGGATATGAAGAGCAGCATGTGTATGAGGAAGAAGCCCTGATGGACGAGGACCCAGTCGATGATTCAGAACCCACCATGATGATCCATACCCTTGATACCTTGTGGTTAGAGCAACATAGGAAGTTGACAGAAGCTATTAGTGCTTTGGCCCTTTGAGACATAGCTAGAGCTGAGAATGGTGAATCGCACCCTGTTCGTCCACGTGTGGGAGCCACCATCCTAGACTTTGTCAAGCTGAACATAGAAAAGTTCTGGGGAGAAGATAAGACTGAGCTGGTTGATAAAGCAGAGACATGGATACTTGCAATAGAGAATGGTTTCCGCATGCTTGAAGTGCAGCCGAGTAAGAAGGTCCTCTTTGTTGCTCACCTCCTGGAAGGAGCAGCTAAGATATGGTGGGAGACACACATCACAGGCCGAGATTTGACTGAGGAACCAATGGCATGGGATGATTTCAAGACCATCTTCACTTCCAGATTCGTCCCCATTGCAGCTAAGAAAGAAAAAGAGAGGGAATTCACTAACATGACTCAAAGAAATTCCTTTGTGGCAGACTTTGGGCACAAGTTTCGGATCTTGGAACGTTTTGGGTACAAGATGGATGAGGAAAGGATGGTGGATCACTTCATAGAGCGTCTTCACCCTACCATTCGGCCCCATGTGATGGAAAGCAAGCCAAAAACTTTCGTAGAAGCTTACAACACTGCCTTAGACATGGAAAGAACTGTGATGCCTGCACAGCCTCCACCCAAGGGGTATTTGGGTTTCACTGAAGGAACCCGAGGTCAGAAGAATCATCATAAGAAGGGTCCAGGACGTCATCAAGCCAAGGGAAGACATGAAGGAAGAGGAAGACCCCATCCGGAACACAACCGACCGTGATGCCGCTCTTGTGGAAAATGGCATCCTGGTGAGTGTCGCCACAAGAAGAAGGTCTGCTTTCGTTGTCAGCAAGAGGGGCATATCCTATCTGCTTGTCCCCTGCCAGCACCAAAGGGACCAGGTCTAGTGGCAGCCCCACCAGTAGCAGCTCCACCAATAGAAGCTCAAGCAAATGCAAATCAGTTGATTGAGGGTAATAATCTGTAGAGTTTTCTTTATGTTTTGGAAGTTAAGAATGTGATAGTCTAATGTATGGTGAACAATGATGTAGGCATGCTTGAAGTCATGGGACATAATGTAAAAGCATTAGTTGATTCTGGTTCTACTAATACTTTCATTTCGAGGAATCTTGCGACTATGCTTTGTTTGGATATCAAGGATTTAGGATATGTCTTAGATGTTACAACCCCACGTGGTCGAATCTTTACCTCTCTTTTGAAAACTCCGGTGATACATGTGAAACATCGAGATCATGAGTTTCCTACAGACTTTATTCTTCTTGACATGAATGATTTTGATGTGATCATTGGAATGGATTGGCTTTATACTTATAGGTCCCAAATCGACTGTAGGGAAAAGAAAGTGATCATTAGGGAACCGGGCCACCCACCCTTTGTCATTAGAGGTAGGAAAGACGCCACCACCAGTTTGTACGTGTCATCCCTGAAGGTAGAAAGAATGATGAGTAAAGGTTGTCAAGCTTTCCTAGCAGTTGTTACCGAGCCTGAACTCAAGGTGCAACCCTTAGAGGAAATAGAGGTAGTAAAGAGCTATGCTGATGTTTTTCAGGACGATCTCCCTGGGATTCCTCCCGAAAGAGAGGTGGATTTTTCCATAGAGCTAGCTCCAGGAACAAGCCCTATTTCACGTGCACCCTATAGAATGGCCCCTGCAGAGTTGCTTGAGTTGAAGAAACAATTGCAGGAATTGCTAGACAAGGGTTTTATCTGGCCTAGCACATCACCATGGGGAGCTCCAGTCCTATTTGTAAAGAAAAAGGATGGCTCGCTCCGTATGTGCATAGACTACCGGATGATTAACCAAGCTACCATCAAGAATAAATACCCTTTACCCTGAATAGATGACTTGTTTGACCAGTTGAAGTCTGCTCGAGTCTTTTCTAAGATTGACTTAAGATCGGGTTACCACCAGTTGAGATTCAAGAGTGAGGACATTCCAAAAATAGATTTTCCAACACGGTATGGCCATTATGAGTTTGTGGTTATGCCTTTTGGGTTGTCCAATGCACCCAGTGTGTTCATGAACCTTATGAATAGTGTGTTCCAACCCTTCCTTGACTCGTTTGTCATAGTGTTCATAGATGACATATTGGTATACTCCAATGACTTAGAGAAACACCATAACCACCTAAGTAAAATCCTTGATATCCTGAGAAAGCAGAAGTTCTATGGGAAATTCTCAAAATGCGAGTTTTGGATAGACCGAGTCATGTTCCTTGGACATATCATCTCAGGAGGAATGATTGTCGTGGATCCAGCCAAGGTGTCAGCAGTTCGAGACTGGCCTACACCAAAGAACCCCTCTGAGATCCGAAGCTTCTTGGGGTTAGCAGGATATTATCGGCGTTTCATTTCAAAATTCTCAAAGACTGCCTTGCCCTTGACCATGTTGACTTGGAAGGAGGTGAAGTTTGTGTGGTCTGATGTTTGTGAGACTCATTTCCAGGAACTGAAGGAAAAGTTGACCACTGCACCAGTTTTGACTCTACCATCAGGCAATGAGGGTTTCATGATCTTCACTGATGCATCCAAAATGGGTCTTGGCTGTGTTTTGGAGCAGAATCGACATGTGGTTGCATATGCTTCTCGACAACTCAAGCCTAATGAGGTGAATTACCCGACACATGACCTAGAATTGGCTGCTATCTTTCATGCCTTGAAAATTTGGTGGCATTACCTATATGGTGCTACTTTTGAGATCTTCACTGACCATAAGAGCTTGAAGTACCTTCTGACACAGAAAGACTTAAACCTACGACAACGAAGATGGATGGAATACATGAAGGATTACGACTTCACCATTGCCTATCATCCCGGGAAGGAAAATGTTGTGGCAGATGCGTTGAGTCAGAAACAGCTTCGGTGTGTAGCTGTTCTGACTAGTCAGTGGAAGAGCCTAGAAGAGCTGGTGAAATGGTCTCCTCAACCATTAGGTGATCGAGTTCGATTGGCCAACATTTAGATACAGTCTGATTTGTTGAGTGAAATTGTGGCAGCACAGATGGTCAGTAGTGAACTTGACAAGATGAGAGGTTTAATGGAGAAGCCGTAGACCCGCCTTTCTTTGGGAGTAGATGGAGGAATCAGATTCGAGAATCGTACATGGATTCCTGAAGACTCACCACTGAAGGAACGTATCTTAAAAGAAGCTCATGGTTCTAAGTACACAGTGCACCCAGGGACTACTAAGATGTTTAAGGACATGCAGAGGTTTTTCTGGTGGTCAGGAATGAAGAGAGACATTGCAGTTTATGTGGCCAGTTGTCTTACGTTCCAGATGGTGAAGGCTGAACATCAACGACCCGGTGGGATTTTACAGTCTATGGAGATTCCGGAATGGAAATGGGATCAGATCACCATGGATTTTGTGGTGGGTTTACCCCAGACCAAGAGAGGTCATGATGCAATATGGGTTGTGGTGGATCACCTTACCAAGTCAGCACATTTCCTTGCACTGAAAACCACTGCTAAAGTGACCGATTTAGCTGAGTTGTACATTCGAGAGATAGTGTGTTTGCATGGCGTACCCAGTTCCATCATATCTGATAGAGATCCCAAGTTTACTTCCAAACTGTGGAAGCCGGTTCAAGAGGAACTTGGTACAATCCTAAAGTTCAGTACCGCCTATCACCCCCAGATAGATGGTCAGTCAGAAAGGACAATTCAGACCTTAGAGGATCTTTTGAGAGCTTGCGTGCTCGATTGGGGTGGATCATGGGAGCAGTACTTACCTCTAGCAGAGTTTGCATACAACAATAGTTACCAAGCCAGTATCGGGATGCCTCCATATGAAGCTCTATACGGGAGACTGTGTCGGTCACCACTTCACTGGGATGATTTTGGTGAGAGGACCTTGTTGAGGTCGGATGAACTCCAAGTGTATGCTGATAAAGTCGCTTTGATTAGGCAAAGGCTAAAGAGAGCCCAGGATCGACAGAAGTCGTATGCTGATGCGAAGAGGACTGATGTGCATTTCACTGTGGGAGAGCATGTTTTTCTAAAAATCCGACCACTCCGAGCTATAGCTAAAAGTAGAGGAAAGTTGAGTCCCCGATATATAGGTCCGTTTGAGGTTTTAGAACGGATTGGTGAGGTGGCTTATCATTTGGCGTTACCCCCTCAATATAATATGATGCATGATGTGTTTCATGTGTCCAATCTAAAGCGATATGTGCAAGACCCGAGCCATGTGTTGAGCATTGAACCTATTGAGCTCCAAGGAAATCTGTCTTATCCTGAGTTGCCTTTGCGTATTGGGGTTCAAGGAACTCAGGATAATTAGATAAAGGCAAAAGAAATAAGGAATATGTGGAAAATACAATTAAATAAGGGATAACTTGAAACTGAAGTAAAGGTCTCGTTTCCTTTAGATAATGACTCCAATTTTTGCAGAAGGAAAGATAAAAGTATAAACGAGTTTTCCTCAAAATTTGAGATAAAACGGAGTTAAGGATTGAGAGTTATTGAATTTTCAATTTATCATTAAAATAGCATTTTCCTTGCATTTTTTAGGAATTAATTTTCCTTTTGGTTTAAGCGCAGACGACGCTGACCGTTGGATCTTAATCCAGCAGATCACGGTCATCGTCCAGAGTCCCAGAGGGACTCGAACTGTAGCGCCAACAGGGGTTTTTCCCCTCGCCTTCCCGATCAATTCAGTGCATGTGCACTTGAGATAGATGTCCCATTGAGTCCGGAAGGTCCGGGCGAAGGATCTAGACCTAGGATTTGATGGGTTTCGTGGGGTATTCTAGAAACGCCCAATTTGGCTGAGGACTGGGATGGCGGCAGGGTTGGGAAACCCCAGAGAAGCCCTCACACCCTATAAATAGGGGTCCTTCTAGTCGAGTGCACCTTCACGAACACGAGTGGCCACTTTTGAGAGTTCGTAACCTTCAGTATCCCTCGATTGCACCTGCTCTGGCGAGCCTCAGCCACGGCGCCGCCGAGCGTTTGTGTTAGGAAAAGAGAGGGAAGGAGACAAGAAGTTGTCGTCCGATCACGGACCACCGAGGTCTTGTGCGTGATCCAACGGCTCGAGAGTGGCGGGCCGATCTGCTGGAGTGAGTGGAGCGGATCAGCGTGAGGCGTCGGATCGAAGGTCCATCGTGAACTCCGGGTGATCCAACGGACTGAGACGGAAGGCGCGTGAGCAAGGGAGCCGACTGACGAGGAGTGTCGGATCAGAAGGAGGTCCAGCGGCGCGCCGATCCACCGGACGTAGTTTTTCCAGTAATTTCGCCTCTCTGATAGAAAATCAAGAAAAATGATTTATCTTGCGAAATTAATAGAATTTTCTAGGAAACTCATATGAGAACACTTAATATATGAAAATTGTATAGAAAAATACAAGGAATCTAATAAAAATAAATTAAGAACCTGGTTCTGTCTGATTTGCAAAAGTACCTTAATTTGTTAATAAAGTGTATTAAGAATTGGTGAGAAACCCTAATTGCATGATTAAAGTGTATTTTGGTAAATCAATAGATCAAACTGATAAGTTTAACTTTGCTAATGATAAAGGTGATATGATTATCAGTTTGAATGCAAAAGTATGAGATTTAGAGTTATAATGCTTAAAAAGGAAGTTAATTTGCATGGAAACCCTAATTTGGGATAAAAGGAGATAAAAAGCATGTTTTTGAGGAATAAGATAATTAGATGCTAATAGAAGGAAATTTATTGAGAAATTAAGGGTTTTATGTAGTTTAATAAATTATGGATGATAATAAGGAAAGAAGAAGTGAAAACCCTAATTTCTAGAGGAACCTTAAAATAGGGACTGAAACCCTAAGTAATATGATGGAAAATTAGATGAACATTAATAAAAGGAAAATTGTCCTTTTATTTTAGGTTTTGCTTGTTGATTGGGTTTCTCTTTCTATCTTGAAATCTGCATTTAAAGGTATGTGGTTACTTATGGTTAACCGCTTATGTTTCCTGATGTTTCCCGAATGTTTTATCGCTTTGAATGCAACTAAACTGCTTGGATGTTCATATTGCAAATATATTGTGACTATGACTATCACTTAATGTGTATACCTATAAACTCAGATCCTGGTTCTCTCTGTGGCATAATAGCTAACCTAGTACATGGCTGCCTATGGGTAGGTCATCAGGTTAGAGAAAGACCTAGTACATGGCTACCTATTTGGTAGGTCCATCAGGTCTATGGATGACCTAGTACATGGCTACCCATTGGGTAGGTCCATCAGGTCAATGGTTGACTTAGTACATGGCTACCACGGAGGTAGGACCATCAAGTCATAATGAGTTAGATATTGGGCTATCCTCGGATAGTGCCATGCAACTCTATTACTTAAAAGAGAGGTGATATCCATGTCCACTGCAGGGACAGCCCAGAGTTTGAGAATATGTATGGATTGAGTTATATGGTTTAAAACGTAATCTTGTTTGTTAAATAATAATTGAATGATTATGTTGTTAACCTAGTTGAACAATAACTGTCTCCCCCACATACCATCTTCGGCTGATCGTTGTTTTGTTTGTCGGCATTTTAGGTAAAATCCTCAAAAGTACAAATAGTAAAGCGACATATTGTGAATTCAAGAATTAAAGAACAAGGAGGAATTAGATAGATTAGTTAACTTGTGGTTAGAAGATAGTTCCGAACTTTTCAAGGTATGTAAAGAAAATTTTTATTACCATTTTTCAGAATAGTCTGTTAGAATTTAATAATTGTTTATGGTTATGTGTCGAACCTTTGATCCAGAATTAATGGGTGCGGCTTTATCCTCTTGGTCTCCCTTAATTGGGGGTTACTGAAAGGTGAGGTCATAACAGGTCTATAATAGGTAACGGTGACTAGATTCTATTTCTATTATGTAGCTCAAACAAAATTGCAATAATTTCATAAGGCAGTAATAACTAAATAGAAAAGACTTGAAAATCATAGACTGAAAACAATATAGACTTATAGTTTCAGACCCTGAATGAAAGTAAGAGATCTCAAGGATTGATCCCAAGCATAGGGGAGTTTAAGATGTGTAGATCCATGGTTTGGCCTCATGGGGTCAGGCCTAACCCTACGATCCTTATCCAGGATAGGGAAAAACACAAACAAGGGGAGGTATGAAGGAGGACACAAGGGTGAGGAAAGGAGGGAACTCGAGTCTTGAAGCAAAGCAAAACCTAGCACTAGTTCATCCCAGCATTGTCATGGAGGTCGCACGGGTGAACAAGAAGGTGAGGTGGTAGAGATGTCAAGCTCTGGTGGAAATAGAGTGCAAACAGGGGAGCAACTGGGGCAAGAGCATAGGTGAAAATACCTTTTGTGGCACCTTGGACAAGGTCATGCAAGCTGCAGAAGGCTGTGCGGCACTCCCTCGTCACTCTTTGGAAGGTCGATGTAACATATTGAATTCTAGAATTTTGTCTTTTGACCCTATTTCCTATATTTTCCTTTCATTTCTATCCTTATTGGCTTTTCTATTTAATTAGTGGAATTTATTGTGGTTTAGTGAACATTTATTCACTAATTGTACCAATATAAGGGTTTATGCATAAATACCTTAGTGAAAGCTTAATTACCATAATTAAGTGCTCTAAACCTTAATTTAACTTTTTATATGATTTTAAAACGTAAACTAATCCTAAGTTTCAAATTTGGTTCGATTTGGATGTTGTTTGTGCAAGTTATGCAATTTTAGGTACATTCTGGACTTTTATGCAATTTACCCAATTGGGAGGTTTTCTTTGCAAATTATCAACTGAATTTTAATCCTTAGATATTCCCTTACCATTAACGAGATTTTGAACCATTGGATCACCTATTTTCACCTTGGTTTTATGGTATTTCTTTCCAAGGGCATTATAGGGATTACCCTCTTTATAAAGATGCTTATCCTTAAAAGCTATCAACCAATGAGGTTATTTCTTTCTTGAAAAACGGTGGGGATGGCCTAGAAGGATCTATGGGATCTTAGGACCGACTTTTGATATGCATGATGCCTCTATGAGTTGTCCTCTTGCATGGACATCAATCCCTAGGCTAAAGACACATGGAAAGTCCCTTAAGACACCTCATGCTTCACCTCTTTCTATATATAGCCATGTATACCCCTTCCCAACTCACAATCCAAAACCTCTTGCTCTCCTTTTATTTCCTCTAGCTTAGATAATAGTTCCTTCTGTATCTGGCCACGAAGTTGTTGTCCCAAGGTAATAGAGGGAGTCTACCTTGGTGAAGAAGGCTCCTAGGGCTTCCAAATTGCTCTATTAGGGTTTCTAAAGCTCCTCCTTGGTCATTTCGACCAAAACTAGTAAGTTTCCTCCCTTACTTCCCTATTTTCATACTATTACTCTTCCTTACACCCTATTACAGGTCATAACCATGGACTTCCATGGTGAAACCCCACCTAGAACCCTAAAACACCTCATCTCTATGCTTTTTTGTAGGGTTTATCACCTCTAAGTTGAGAAGGTGATCTTTGTCCAAGAAAGGAGCTAGGCTTGGAGCAACCATACCTTTTAAGCTCGGATCCTTGCTGTTTGGACCTTCTTATATTCCCTAGAGGAGAGTTTCATAACCCACTTCTCATATATTGCTTTCTACATGCTTAAAATTCATGCATCTATGTTTAAAATCGATGATTTCCATCTCTATTTACCATGTTCATCTTGGGTTTTGGTTTCTTACCGGTTTACCTTATCTAGAAGATCTAATTTGGATAACTATTAATATAAAACCATGATATTAGGTCGAATGGTGTTTTCCCTCCCTCTCTCTCTTTGCTTATCTCGTTTGGTTTGATGATGTGTTAGTTTCTGATTGGCCGAATTTCAATAATTCATAACTTTTGATTCCTTTGTCCAAAAACTAAAGTAAAATACGTCCTAAACCCATAAAAACATTTTATTTTCAATAATAATATTTTCAAGTATTCGTTTTGAGTTTTGTCGATGGTGGTTTTCTAGAAAATGATTTAATAACTTAAAAATCACCAAAAATACACTTTAATCATCGTAACTCCAAAATATGCAAAATTATATGTTTTCTTAATCAGAAGAACCTAACTAAGTCTATGGTGATGTTTTCACAGGCTAAATCAAGGTTTTGCTATAAAAAGTAAAAATATGGGTTTTCTCTACCTTAATTCATATATATCATTCCAATACATGTATACGAATTGAAAATAGGAAAAATTGATCATGGACTCAATCAAGTGATGAAAGTGGGTAATATGAATCATAATGAAAGGTATGTGCTATGTATGTGCAATCCCTATTTATGTATGTGCATTTACACCTTAAGTTGGGAATAATTGTGCCTTAACCTATTTTTCTATAAAGGGGCTTTATTAACCCTGTCTCATATACTCTGGAATCTTTTGCTATACTTGCCTCATAAATTAGTTTCAGAACATTATTCTTGGGCCTTGGAACCCCACCACCAAGTTGTAATTATATGATGATTTATCTTGCCACTTTACTATTTCTTGATCATGATGGTTTATTTGTCTATTTAACTATAGTAGTGGTACTTATGTACAACCACCCACAAAGGGTATGTAATTAATTGCCCTGGGGAACATCTTATTCTCCCCCTGGGGAATGTGTTATTCCTCCCCTATAAAATTTTATAGGTGACTGGGAATGTATGAATTATCCCCTCACCCATAGGTTGAGGTTCGGTAGGTGCCTCAACCCTACTTAGTTAATGTAGTCCAATTAATATCATGCATGCTACTTCTTATATGTTTTATAATGGTAAGAATCTATTTTGTTATGTGCCTCATTCTCTTAGCCCTCTCATCTTATGATGATTCAATATATTTATGTTTCATATGATTTCCTTTTCTCTTGTACTTATTCATTATTTGACACATACCTTGTTTTCCTCTCCATTTTGTTGGGTGCTTTCCCAACCACCCAGGTGATGAGCAAGTGATGAACAAGACAAGCAGTATATAGCTTTTGGCTTGGACTCAGTTGATAGAGATGTTGCTTGGAGACAAGATTGTAGTAGTCTAGACTTCCCTCTATCTATATCATGATTGTGTGTCTTGATGTAAACCCTAATGGGAGAATTTGATGTATTTTGTAAACCTTTTATGAAATTGAATACAGTCAGTTATTTTTTTTATTCTGCTGCTTTCTAATGGTCTTTTGTATACCAATGTTTAATAAGTTTGGAAAATTTATGCCCATTCTATCATACCTCTGAGAGTGTTTGGAATGGATGTCAATTCTTCAAATTTTTAGTAAAGGGGTGATTTCACTCTTTTACAGTCACACTGGCCTGGAGCTTCTTGACAGCAAGGCTCCAAGATGTTGTTGTCATGCACTCTTGAGGATAGACCACCACAGACAATCTTGGCTCTACAGGAGGATGGGGATCAGTTCATGGGGTCTGAGGGATGGTGAGGATGTGAGAAATTTGTTGGAGGTGGCATGGGGGAGGTGAACAACATCAAACTCTGGCGAGGGGATAATGGAGTAGGTCAGTGAGTTAGGAAGGTATTTGGGTTAAATTGCAGGGTCAGGATGGAAGCTAAGACCTCCACGAAGCTTTTCCAGTGCCTACAAAGAAAAGGAATCCGTTCCATGGCCATCGGCGAGATGATGCTCAGAGAGAGGCTGGGGGAATATTTGGGCATATCACGTATAGTTCAAGCTAGGGTTCCTATGAGGGCTTAAAAGGAGTGGATTTCTCTCTTGATTCTGAGGGTGAAAATAGTTTCATATATGGTGGGAGATGATGAACTGGCAGATGGGATAGCCTAGTTCCTCCCACACCTAGATCCGACGACCGACAAAAATTCGATTTATAGGAAATTTCTTGAAAATTTAAGAAAAATAGGAATAAGACACTTTCTTGCCATTATCTTGTGCAAATTATTTGCCTAATCAAACAAAATCCACTTACATCAAATTTTAAACACATGGCTATTTCAATGTGTAGAATATTCTCATGAGGTCAGTTACGTCATTAGGTGGCTAGAATAATTAATATGATTAAAACAAGAAAATCTTAAATATCTTAATAATGAAATATCCAAATATAACTAAATTTTGATATTTTGAGTATTGTCTCTTATACACATTATATCTTCATAGTATAATTTTTAGTGCATGATAATAATTCAAATAATCCTTTTTATTTTCATGAAATGTTCATTAGTTATATGTACTTTAGAAATTATATAAAAGTGTTAAAAAAAGGATGTTACAATTTCATCAATTACCTTACCCAGATATCTAGACCATTATGCCACTTACTTGAGAAATTTGTTGAGTTTAACTTTGATGAAAAATGCATTAAATCCTTTAATGACTTGAAGCATAAGTTAGTTGTTGCTCCTATCATGCAGCCCCCAACTTTCATATGTTGTTTGAAATCATGATTGATGCATTCGATATGGAACTAGGTTTATGGTGGGCCAAAGGATTGTCCAGATACATCATGATATCTATTGTGCAAGAAATACCCTAGATGAAGCATAAATAAACTACACAAAAACATAGAGGGAGTTGCTTGCTATAGTTACAGCACTTGACAATTCCAATCTTATGTGCTCTAAAATAAAGTTATTATCTATATGGACCATGCTTCTCTTACATGTCTAATGTCAAAGAAGGACTTGAATCCAATATTGATTCGATGGATTCTTCTTATCCAAGAGTTTGATGTAGAAATTTTTGATAAGAAAGTGGTCAAAAATTTATCAATTAATCATCTCTTTCGCATTGAAGCACCTTATGATGAAGTAAATAAAATCAAAGAAATAATGCATCATGAGAAAATTCTCTTACTTGACTCTACCCAAAGGTCATGGTACTAGCACATAGCCAATTTCTTAGCTAGTGGGAGAGTACCAAGCACATGGGCCAAGAGAAAAAGAAGGAGATTGTTTGCTCTAGTGAAGAACTACTCTTAGGATGATGCACATCTTTTCAAGTATGGATCTGGACAACTTCTAAGGATATGCATTCCATAGAATGAGAAGCAAGACATACCTCCATGTGACATTCTGGAAAAATATGGAGGCCATTTTGGGGGAAAGAAGCTAGTTGAAAAAGTTCTATGATGTGGCTTTTTTGGCCAACATTGTTCAAGGATTCACACAATTATTGCAAAGCTTTGTTGGAGTGCCAAAAAGGTGGGCACATTCTCAAAAAAGGACATGATGTCTCTATCCCCTGTTCTTGCGGTCTTTGATGAGTGGGGCATTGATTTTAGGTTCATTTCCTCCTTCTTTTGGCTTCGTGTACATCTTAGTGGTTGTATATTATGTTTCTAAATGGGTGTAACCCATTTCTACTAGAACCAATGACCACAATGCAGTGTGTGATTTTGTGAAGTCCAATATCTTTATCTGCTTTGGAGTTTCAAGAGAAATGATAAGTGATGGTGGAAGACACTTTATTAATTGAAGCTTTGAGAGTTTTTTGAAGAGACGTGTTGTGAACCATTGTGTAGCTACTCCCTACCATCCTCAAATGAGTGGACAAGTTGGGTTATCCAACTTGAAGATAAAGCTCAATCTTGAGAAGATGGTGAGATCAGACTGTAAGGATTGGTCACTCCACCTCAATAAAGTTTTACGGACATATAGCACTACATTTAAAGCCCTGATTCACACTACTCCTTTTTAGATATATATGAGAAAAGTTACCACTTGCTGGTAGATCTACAACACAAGTCACTAAGGGCCTTGATATAAATGGATATGGACATGAAATTTGTCAAGATAAGAAGAAAGATATAGCTCAATGAATTAGAAGAAATGAGGCATGAAGCGTATGAGCTATAAATAGCTACAAGGATAGTCTAAAGTTTTTACAATACAAGTTGTTCAAGGAAAAGACATTTGAGCCCGGTCAATGTTGTACAACTCAAGAATAAAGTTCTTCCCCAGGAAGTTAAGATGAATATGGAAAGATCCTTATCAAGTCAAGCATGTTTTTGTATTTGGAGATATTGTGATTCATGAAAAAAGAAGGTGCAAATGAGCTCATAGTAAATGGTCAAAGATTGAAGGAAGTTCTTCAAGTTGCAGCCGATAAGACCAATCCAAGTTTTGATTTGTGATGTTGGTTGAGGAAGCTCTCATTGATGAAGAAATGTGCTTTATTGCACATGAGAAAGCAACTAACGACGGGGATGTTGTTTTGAGGTTTTCAAGAGGATGATTAACTCAAGAAATAAGAATCTCAATTGAAGGCATAAAACATAGTGCTAGTGTAACATACATGGTACTTGATGTTGGATCAGATGATGGGCTTGACATGGCCTTTATTGCACGAACAAATCCACCTAGGGCTGAAATCCCTAAGTTTTTACCAAAATCTTGTGCAATAGTACCACCCACAAGCAGACAGGTCTTATCGCAGTATAGTTAAGGATTGAATCCCAAGGGACAATGTTTTTAAGAATCTTGCTAGTTGAATCTGGATCAACTAAGACTAATATTTAGAACAAGAGTTGATTTGGGTTTAGTTAAACTAATTGCAAGGAAAGTAAAAGAGAGGGATAAAAATTGAGTTTAGATTTATGATGGGAATCACTGGGGTGGAATCGGGTTTCACCACCACTACACATGCAAACACATCCAAAACACATTCAGGCAAGATACAAGTATCCAAATGGAGTAGCAAACCATTCGTTAGGAAATAGAGTTTGCATAAGCATCTCCATAGGCTCGATGTCTTATTACCCACAGATCACACACTTACTACTCCGGAGATATCCCTTCGGAAGTTCTCATCCAGGCATCAACCATGTTAATCAATATTCAAATCCTAAGTATTGAAGTTCTTGCAACAAAGGAATATAATAGATCATGCAAGGTAGGTGATCAATCCACAAAGCATGCATTAAATGATTAACAATGAAATGGAAAGTTATATACAAGCCATGGAATGTTATAAGATGAACATGTAAGCATGGGCAGGGGGCTAGTCCCCGCATCCTAGCAAAATGGACTACTCGATCCTCATGATAGAAACAAAAAGAACAAGAGAGAGGGAAGATTCCTCCATAGTCATGGTGAAGGAGATGATCATGACTCTGTGGAGAAATGGTCTTCTACACGATGGTGGGGAAGATATGGAAAAGGAGGGAAAGAACACAAATATGGATGAGGATGAGCTTCTCTCTCCTTCTTCCTTATCTTCTTGTGCTCTTGCTCATTGGAGATGGAGCAGTGGATGGATGATGGTAGAGGATGCTACAAATCTGAACCCCCATCACTCTCGTGGCTAGAAGATAGATCTGGATGGAGTGGAGATGGTGGAGTAGAAAGGACACCACAGAGGTAGTCTTTGGCAGAGGAGATCATCTTCCTTGACTAGACACGGAGCAGAAACTTGTCGGCGTGGAGCCTCAAATGAATAAGTGGGTCAACTATTTATTGTTGCATATCTGGAGTGCATCGACTTACCTACCGTACTCGCAGCCTTTAGTAGCTGTCACGGTACTCCTCGGCACGATTGTGTTGGGTGTGCGCCCAACCTTGTTGGGGTCGCGGTCGAGGTGTTTTCCGTGGTTGAGATGGTTGTGACGTGGTTGCAGTGTTTTCCACAATCGAGATGGTTGTGCCACAGTCACGGTCACATTCCATGATCGCACTGGGGTGTCGGTTGTGACACCTTGTCCTCGGTCTGATCGTGCCGAGATGGGCCCGACCATGTTGAGTGTTGGTCAAGATGACATCTTAGCCGTGATCGTGGCATCCTTTTTGGTTATGGTTGTGGCATCATGGAACAAGTCCACCCCCGGGGGGCTATTGCTATGGGTCGATGGGCTTGCGTCAATGAATCCTCTGACTGGTGAGGATGCTTTATGATGAACGAACTGGCCATCAAAAATAGGGTCCAAATTATTGAAAGTTTCTTAGGCCTACTAGTCGGTTAGCGGGACCACTATCTCCTATATTGGTGTACATAGTGTGATACTTAATCTTATAATGGAAATGAATGGATTTGATCAAAACTCTAAATAATCATCTGAAATTGAGGAACATTGTATATGAGAATATTATGGGGGTATATGAGAGCTTTCAATGCAAAACTGGGCCAAAATGGCGACTTAAACTAAGATGAATATGCATTCATCAAAACACCCCAAACTTAAATGTTTCTCATCCTCGAGTAACACAAAATCTGGAATAGTCACCAATTGAATACTTTCAACTCTTGTGATTGCTTCATCTTCACATCACGTTTGTTTCTTTTCTGCTTTGTATGGTTGAGCATCTCAACATCCTGAGATCACTAAACACATCCTACAATATCTTCGTTCTCGAGTTTGTTTCCCAAAAGAACTTCCTCCCCACTTTCTCCAACACCAAGTATGTCTAAGAGCTTCGTAAGAGTCCAAAGATACCCACAGAACAACAAGTGTGCATCGGATCTGACACTGGTGTTTTATAAAAGAGTGGCAAAAATGAGGCATTCATTGTGCCTATAGGTGGAAAAGGGAATGGAAGGGGGTATGGAAGGAAGTAGTAAATATCTCCTCTATTCAAATCGAGATTTTTATTATATGGTTGCAATTACATTGATTGCAACTCTTTTTTTATATGTGAATATATCCTCTATTCGACTCGAGATTGCATTTTTTTTTCTTGTGTGTACATTGGCATCTTTTTTTCATTTTGGTGATACGCCCTTATTACATAGAGAGGGGTATGGAAGAAGCGGATAAAGAGAGGGGTTGTGTTCCACACCGAACTTAGGGTTTGGAACTATTTTCATGGCTTTTTGTTTCTTTTTGATGGATGAAGGGGTATGAAGTGGTAGAAGAAGTTTAGAAGAGAGTTTAGATCATAATACAACTTGATTTACAATTCAATACACTAAGTTGTTCTCCTTATCATACTATACTCAAATAATGACTTGATGGGGATCTGATGGAGATTCCATGCTATTGTTCCACTAGTCAGTTAGGAAGTACAATGTGTTTGATCCCTCCAAGTTTGATAGATACTTTCCATCTTTACTTGAAGGATCATGATGTTAGGATTCATAAGCTTCACAAGGTGATTTCTAACCATTGGCTAGTTTTGAAAATTGTCTTCCTTGAGGCTTTGCTTCGAATAAGGAGGGTATACTGATTCAAAATTTCATGGAAGTAAAACTATCCGGCTAGGTAAAGGCTTTGATTGGAATAAAAACATCAAAACTTCATCAAGTTTCTATACAAAACTACTTTGAAAACTTGAAAATTTTGATCAAAATTGCAATGATGGAATCGTAAGTCTGAAATAGATAGGTGTGGGTGGAAAGTAAAGTATGTACCACCCACTCTCCACCCCAAACTTAGAAATTTTCTCATCCCAAGCAAACTCTAAATCTGAGATGGAGGGTAAAAAATGTGATGGTTTGTCCACCGATGTGGTTGCGTTCCTTTTAGCAACATGTCCTCCATCTGAAATCTCAAAAATGAAAACTATCAGAACTTAGGATTGCATCTTGTGATGCCTTATCTACTGGGTGCAAAATTGTCTAATTCAAAACTGAAAGTAAAATCTAAGGTAAGGATCGGGTTGCCACCTGACAAGCTCCTTTGTTTTATGTCATTGGCTCGACATGCTTCTTTTAGTTTTCTGGGTGATATACTACTTTGGAAAGATTCAATGATGCTACAATGCTCATGTCAGCTGTGGTGAAATATCTCTTCAAGCATTGGCCATATGCCACAAACTCTCCTAACTTTTCACTCCATAAAGCGAAGGCATCATGTGGGTAGATGCTCTTGATAGTGTATGGTCCAAACCATCAGGAACGGAGTTTCCCTAGGAAAAATCTCAATCTTGAGTTAAATAGTAGAACTTGGTCTCCCACTTGTATGTCTTTTCTTTTTAGATGACCATCGTGCCATAATTTTGTGTGTTCTTTATATATTTGTGTATTCTTGTAAGCTGTCATTCAGAGTTCCTCTAGCTCATGAAGTTGTAGTAACCTGGTTTGGCTAGCTTTCTTCATGTCAAAATTCAGTTGTTTGATTTCCCACCAAGATTTATGTTCAGGTTCTACAAGCAAGTGACACGATTTTCCATAGATTAATCTAAAGAGTGTCATTCCAAGAGGAGTTTTAAAAGTAGTTCTATAGGCCCATAGGGCGTCATTCATTTTTACTGACCAATTCTTTAGGTTTTGGCCTACTGTCTTTTCCAGGATAGCTTTGAGTTGACCGTTTGACACCTCTACCTATCCACTCATTTTTGGGTGGTAGGGGGAAGCTACTTTGTGAGTTACACCGTATTTTCTCAATAGAGCCTTGAAACTTCTTTCTAGAAAATGAGAACCTCCATCAGATATCACAGTGTGTGGAACTCTGAAATGGGTAAAATAGTATCTCTAAACATTGGTTTTGAATCTCTAGTTACGGTTGGTATGTCCTCTACCCATTTATAGACATAATCCACCGTGACTAGAATGTAGCAAAATCTAGACGAGGATGGGAATGGGCCCATGTAGTCCACTCCCCAAACGTCAAAAACCTTGACCTCTTGCCAGAGCCTAAGGGGCTTCTCATCTCTTTTTGTTATGTTACACGCCCTCTGGCATTTGTCACAAGACAAGACAAATTTGTAGGTATCCTTGGATATGGTTGTCAAAAGAAGCCACATTGTAGAACTCATATGGCCTCCAGTGGGGCCCAAGTGGCATTGATTTAGAACAAGGTGAGCTTCTTCCTTAGTGATACCTCGTATGTAAAGACCATCAGCACAGAGCTTAAAGAGGTACGGCTCATCCCAATGATATTGCTTCACATCGTGCATGAATTTCTTCAGTGCAATGTTGGTACATTCAGGGTGGATGACACCGGCCGCAAGGTAGTTCACGTAGTCTGCGTACCAAGGGGTAACTTCCAAAGCTTTCATGAGTGTGTCGTCTGGAAGAGAGTCATTAATTGGGACCTTTTCAATGTCTAAGGTGTGGATACGACTCAAGTGGTCTACCACGACATTCTTCGTGCCTTTTTTATCTCTTATCTCAAGACCAAATTCTTGCAAGAGGAGAATCCATCTGATTAACCTCAGTTTTGCATCTTTTTTTGCTAGGAGGTAACGAATTGTAGCATGATCTGTGTAGAAAATCACCTTGAAACCGATAAGGTAGGATCTGAACTTGTCAAAGGCATACATAACTACTAAAGGTTCCTTCTCGATAGTTGCATAGTTCCTTTGAGCTTCGTCAAGGGTCTTAGATGCATAGTAGATGACATAATGTTTCTTTTCTATATATTATCCCAAAATAGCACCGACTATGTAATCATTGGCATCGTACATTATTTCAAATGGGTGCTCCCAATCTGGAGCTCTGACGATAGGGGTTGATGTAAGGGCATGCTTAAGATTGTTGAAATTCTTGATGCATTCTTCATCAAAGTGGAAATCAGTGTCCTTTAGTAATAAGTTCATCCTAGGCTTGGTTATCTTGAAGAAATCCTTTATAAACCTTCTATAAAGCCTGCATGACCAAGAAATGTGTGGACCTCTCTTACATTAGTTGGGAGACTGAGTTTAGAAATCACTTCAATCTTTGCCTTATCTACTTTGATCCCTCGATTGTTGACCCTATGGCCAAGGACAATGTCTTCTTTTACCATGATATGAAATTTCTCCCAATTTAGCACTAGATGTGCTTCTTCACATCATTTGAGGACCAAGGAGAGGTGCTTTAGGCATGAGTCATATGAATCCCCATATATAGAGAAATCGTCCATGAAAACTTCCATAATAGTTTTAGTCAGTCCAATGAATATGGCTGCCATGCAACGTTGGAAAGTGACAGGTGCATTGCAAAGCCCAAAAGGTTTCCTTCTAAAGGTATATGTTCCAAAGGGACAAGTGAATGTTGTCTTCTCTTGGTTGTATGGATGTATGGGAGTTTGATAGAATCCAGAGTAACCATCAAGATAGTAAAAATATTCATGGTGAGCCAATCTCTCTAAGACTTGGTCTAGGAAAGGCATACGGAAATGATCCTTACGTGTGGCCTTATTTACTATCCTATAATCGATACACATCCTCCATCCAGTGATCATTCAAGAGGGGATGAGTTCATTATTTTCATTCTGTATCATGGTAGTTCCACCTTTCTTTGAGACAACATGTATCGAACTTACCCATGGCAAGTTGGATATAGGATAGATGATTCCCGTAGTGAGCAATTTAATGACTTCAAGGCAGATTACTTCTTTCATATTTGGATTCAGCTTCTGCTGATGTTTGATAGTCGGCTTGTGGTCTTCCACTATCGGGATTCTGTGCATGCAAAGTGCTTGACTGACCCCGGTGAGGTCGCTCATTTTGTAGCTGAGGGCCTTTCTTCTTCCCCTTAATTCAACCAGGACTTTACCTTCTTGTTCGGTCATTAGGTTAGAATTTATGATAACTGGGCAGACCTTGAGATCATCCAAAAACACATACTTCAGTCCCTCAGGTAGGGGCTTCATTTCAGGGGCCTCTATATTTTTTCATAGGTCTTTAGTTACGTTCACAACCTTGAGTTCCTCAAATTTAGCTCCAAGATCTTCTTCTACAGCATTGAGGTGGAGAGCACAATTCTTTACTTATTCGTCGATGGAGTCATCAGCAGATGGGTTTGTTAGAGCCACTTCTAAAGGATCATCTGATTCATGATTCTCTTTCATGAGGAATAACATTTTCTCTATGCAATCAATCAAATAGACTTCTTCTTTCATGCTTGGTCTTCACATACTTCTAAAAACTCTAAACTCGAGTATTTCTTTTTGCAATCTTAAGAGCAAGTTTCCTTCTTCAACATCAATCAAATCTCTCACAGTGGTGAGGAATGGACGGCCAAAGATAAGAGAGTATATGGATTCCTCTTTTATGTCCATAATTACAAAGTGACATGGGACATAAGAGTCCTTACCTACCTTGACTGGAACATCCTCAATAAACCCACCCCCCAAGGGGGTTATTTCTATGGGTCGATGGGCCTGCATCAATGAATCCTCTGACTGATGAGGATGCTTTCTGATGAAGGAACTAGCCATAGAAAATAGGGTCCAAATTATCAAAAGTTTCTTGGGCCCACTAGTCGGTTAGTGGGACCACCATATCCTACATTGGTGCATATAGTGCGATACTTAATCCTGCGAAGGAGACAAATGGATTTTATCAACTCTAAATAATCACCTAAAATTGAGGAAAATTGTATATGACTGGATTCATGGGATATATGAGATCTTTTAGTGCAAAATTGGGCCAAAAGTGGCAAATAAAACTAAGATGAATATGCATTCATCAGGGATCAAGAGGGGGTGAATAGAGCTAAAAGCACTTACAAAAATTCAGTATACCCTCAAGAAATTTCTAAGATAATATGGCAAATAAGAACTTTGAATGTAATTAAACATACATAGCAAGGGGGAGAGAGATTGAACAAACACAAGAATGCAATATATATATAGTGGTTCCAAACTCCAAACAAGAAGAGTGTACATCCACCATCTAGAGAGGTCAATCTCTAGAATCTTCAACCATGTCTCACTCCTTATATTCCATTATAAGAGTTACAACGTTGACCTTCCTTTTCTGGGACAAGGATACCCAACCTTCCCTTTAAGAACAAGGGATCCAATAACCTTACAAAGAACTTATCTATCAATGACCAAGAGTCTTATACCTCACGAACGACTTCCCTAATATTGCAACGAGTCTTCCTCCTTCACCAAGGAGTTATCCACTGTTGAAACAAGTCTTCCTCCTTGAGGAATTACCCACTCTTGACTTGGATCTTACGCCTTCGACTTCATCTTTGCCAAGGAATAAGCTTTGACCAAGGGACTCCTTCTCTTCTTATTCTTCACCTCTCTCAGACAAGAGAGAGAACCTTCATCTTCATGGTAGAAAGAGATATTAATAGGTGGAGGAAGTGAGAGTGTCACAAGATATACATGTAGGACTATCTCTCTTACAAATATGTTACTCACTCTAATAAATGTAGCAAGTTATTAAGCTTGAGAGTGGAAGGAGGATCTTGTAGGCACACAACTATAATATAGGGACCTTCATAGAGCTTGGCTAATTATGGGATGAAGCCTAAGAAATTCTATTTATAGTTAAGGTTGCCTACTAGCTAGTAGAAACACTTAAGGACAAATTCTAGCCATCTGGGTTGTTGCAATGGATATATTTTCGAATTTTGCAACACTCCAATGGTTAGAAACACCTTTGTTGGACATTCCATACAGTGTGAATAGTCGAATTTACTTTTGGGAAACTCCAACAATATCACTATGCAACAAAAATTAAATTTGAGTTGTCGGTCGAGTTTATCCTAGATGATACTCAACCAACGACTTAAATGTGGATTTCATGTGTAGGGTGTCAATTGAGTTTATCCTGGGGTAAACTCGACCAACCCTGGCAGTTCACAAGATCCACCAAGGGTGTCAGTTGAGTTTATCCTAGATGAAACTCAATTGATAAAAGTCCATGTAATGAATTTTGTAAAGTGCCATAAAAGTGTGTAATTATTTTATTTAAGTGCTCATGATTTTTCTAAGCTTAATTACACACCATACCATCATTACAAGTGAAATACAACATGATTCTAATGGATTTGAGTCCTTCTCAACAAAACTGCACTTGCATTGATTTTGACTTATTTTTCTCCAAGTTAGGATGTGTAATTTTAGGTATTTGGAGTGTGTTTATACCTAGTCTAGAATCACTCAAGTAGAAGCATTATACACAAATGAGTGGAATGGTTAGTCACCATCAAAAGAAGGGTTTAGTCAACTAAACTTTGAGTCAACATTCTCCCCTTTTATGAAGATGACAAACCACTCCATAAATGTATTGAATGCATTTAATTAAAATCATACCTTTGGAGAAACCTAGGGGTTTCAATAGAATTGAGTTTATATGCTCCCCCTAAATTTATGCTAATGGAGTTCTCATGCTCCCCCCTCAACTAATTCTATTTCTCATGAATAGTTAGCTTTCATAACATTTATAGAGACTATGTCTTCTACTCATATATGTTTTACATATCTGTTTTCTCCCCTTTTCTTCTCTCCTTTACATATGACATGTCTTATCCCCCTTTGTCATTTAAAAAAGTGAGGGGGTTGAAAAACACAACTTGTTAATAAAAGGAGAAACCAAACGATAGATTGGAGTGTAGAATTGCAAAAACTAGGGGCTTGTCCAAGCAGAGTATATAAAGCAAATCAAGACATGCATTTGAACAACCCTACATGTAATTATAGAAAATATCAAGGTAAGGCTTACGTAAACAAGTAACTCAAGATATTATATATGCAAGTCAAGGAACATGTTTGAGTGTGTATGAGACAAGATACAAGTATAGCATATAGTTGGATACCAAAAGATGAACAAGGATAGAACTACATGTAGATGGACTACTTGTAGATGATATCATAAATTAGGACTACTAGTAGGATCTTGATCATAGCAAATGATGGACAATTTAAAGAACAAGCTATGAGTAGATGTAGAGAAATATCCAAAGAAAGAGATATGTAGTTTTAGAAGTGTGAAAGGATATAACTCATTAGAAAATATGCATCATTACCAAAAGATGATTACCACAAAGAAACTCGAAGTTGCATCAACAGATATATAACTAGATAAATGTAGCAAGTTAGATCAAAATAGAAGCAATTTAAGACACAACCAATAGATCCAAAGAGATTATCATCAAAACATGCATAACATATCAAGAGAAGTAACTGCAAGATGTAGCAATACAAATTTAGAGAATTAGAGAGATAGAGTTTTAAGGAAGATAGGCAATTCAAATATGGCAATATGCACATATAAAGGTACCCAAGAGGTGTGCCATAAAATAAGGCTATTGGTTGAGAATTTCTAGTTGAAAGGGAAATTTTCACCCAAAAATCCATTTGTATATTCTGTGCACAGTGTTGTCGGTCGAGTTTCTGGGTTGAACTTCTCGGCCGACAACAACTGTTGGAAACACCCATTGGTGCTTGTTGGTCAAGTTTTTGGGTTGAACTTCTCGATCAAAAACAACTATTGGCAACACCCATTGGTGCTTGTCAGTCGAGTTTCCTCAGGACAAACTTGGCCTACAACAGATGTTGTCGAAAAGCACATATATTTCAGAAAAAACATATCTAGAGGCATGATAAAGATATAGACAATATCCAAACATGTATAAGTAAGTTAGTAATGCACTAAGAAGGCATCAGAAATAGTTTTTGAGCAAGAAAGTGATGAGAATCACAATATACCACTTTTGACTCAAGACTATATGTCTAGTGCATACTAACTTGGCAAAAGCACCCTATGACTGGATATGAGCAACAATAACATTACCATTTCTTTTCCACTTGTTGCCACCCCATACCCAACTCGCCTTTCTTCTTTTATGTGGATTGAGACACCAATGTCTATATCAATAGGTCATGTCAATCCCATTTAAAATGACCTACACAAAGAAAGATAAAATGTTCCTCAATCATATTTTTGGGCCCGGAGGGGTTATCTTAGCAGCCCAAGTCCTATTGCACTTGGGTGATTTCCTAAAATACCAATATGTGGAATAATGACCAATTTCATTGCAATGATTGCATGTTCTCTTAGCCTTGGAACTAGAGGGTTCTTCTTTGAAAATTTAAGGTCCTTTATCTATGTTGTTCCTTTGGCTACTATTAAGTCCAAAACCATCTCTACCCATTTTTTTAGTAGTATGATCTAGGATTTGATTAAGATTCTTTTTATCATCTAAGAATCTTTGCACAGAGGATCCTAGACTATGATTATCATGCATAAGAGAAGTAATAGTAGAACATAATTGATTGATATTATCTCTATCATGTAAAATATCAGTTTCTAAGAAAAGAGAATTGGTCATATAAGATTTTTTTTTCAATATGAAGAGCATCAACATTATTCTCTCTACTAGTACAACTAGAACAAGATTCAAGGACATTGATTTTAGCAATAGGAAGCATTTTCTTTTTCAAGCAAAGAAATCTTATAAAGATAGACACTATTTTCATATTAGATTCCTTGCAAAACAAAATCTTATCCTCATTTTTAGTTTTAAAAACATTAATATCAAGCAAGAGAGAATTCATAATTTTACCGTGCTCTTCATTGGAACTATGCATAAAAGGTTGAGCTTCTAGAAATCTAATCTTATCAAGTAATCTAATATTTTCAACTCTAAGAACATCTACTTGAATAAGATAAGCATTATTTTCAATATCAACACTATTGAATTTTAATTCAAGTTCTAAAAAAGACATTTGTATATCATTAATATCATCTTGTAGGAAAATGTTATCATGTTCAAGATCATCCTTTTCTGCATACAAATTATCAACAATCTTAGCAAGTTTTTTCTATTTATGTTTAGTAGACTTAAGAGAGGCACGGAAGCATGAATAATTGCAATTAAATATTCTTTATCTAATGAGTTTAGAGTTACCTCATTTGTATCTTCATTTGCATTTTCCATGAAAGAAAAATGGCATTCTACATCTTCACTATAGATTGAGCTAGATCCTTCATTAGATTCTTCACTTGAGCTTGAGTTGGAGGAGTCACTAGAGATTTTGTGCCTCTCTCCTTCTTCTTGTGCTTCTCTTGTGATGATTGGTCTATTTGCCTTGTGGGAAATCTTCCTTGAAGTGACCCTTCTTTCCACATTTGAAGCACTGGGTGAAGGAGGATGACTTTCCTTTATAGAATCTACCCTTAGAGTACATAACATCTTCTTCAACTTGAGAGGATGGATAATCTTGACTAACAAAAGCTTCAACTTGGGATTTGATTTTAGCCTTCATATTTCTCTTGCGCTCTTTCTCTTCTTCTCTTTCTTCTTTCTCTTGCTTGTCAAGTGTAACTTCATGGGCTTGTAGATTTCCTATGAGCTCTTCAATGGGAATTTCACCAAGGCTCTTACTTTCTTCAATGGAATTTACCTTGGATTGCCACCTCTTAGGGAGAATTCTAAGGATGTTTGAGTTTATCTATCCTTTAGTTGTATGATGACCTAGTATGACAAGACCATTTACAGTGGTGTTGGGCCTTGAGTACATATTCGCCACCCTTTCCTCCTTTCACATATTGAAGTTTTCAAAAAGCCCTTTGAGCATATAAACTCTACTTTCCTTCACTTTCTTTGTCCCTCATAAGTGACGAATAGATTTCTTCATATCTCGTAGGTCATTTCACATGAAGAAATCTGATTGAACTCGGAAGGGGAAATGGAGGCATAGAGAATGTTGATAGCTCTAGAAGTCAAGGTTGCTTTCTTCTAAGTAGCTTCATCCCATTCTTCTACCATTATCTCATGTAGCTTGTATGGAAGGTCCACAATTCTCCATAGCTCAAGACTTGATCCTTGCATGTAGAATTTTAGCCTTCTCTTCCAATACAAGAAGTTGCTCCCATAGAAGATTGGCAGGTTGATGAGGTATCTCCCACCTTGATAATCACTCATCTTCTCATACTTGTGGAAGAATGCTTGGAGAATACCCACTCTGATATCACTTGTTGGATCGGATGATGGGCTCTAGAGGGGGTCCATAGAGCTAAGAGCACTTAAACAAAATTCATTATACCTTCAAGATATTTCTAAGATAATATGGAAAATATAAGCTTTAAGTGTAAGTAAACATACACAGAAAGGGAGAGAGAGATTGAACAAGCACAAGAACATAAGCTATGTATAGTGGTTTCAAACTCCAAACTAGGAGAGTGTACATTCACTACATATAGAGGTCAACCTCTAGGATTTTTCAACCATATCTCACTCCTTATATTCCATTATAAGTGTTGCAACATTGACCTTCATTTTTTGAGACACAGATACCCAACCTTCTCTTTGAGGACAAGGGAGCCAATAACCTTACAAAGGACTTACATATCCATGACCAAGAGGCTGACAAGGAGTAGCTCAAATGGTCAAGCATTGTGTCTCCTACCAAAGGAGTGAGAACCTATCACACGAAACAAGGTTACTCAAAATATAAAACATGATCGATCACTAATTAATCACATAGAAGAAAAAGGGGCTAATCAAAACTAATTTCAACATCACCAACATGCTTAGAACATTTGTGTTTAAGCCAAACATTTTGTTTGTATTCATACTATGCCAAGAAACTTATACAATTTGTTCTATAGCCTTATCCACAACATATATACACAGGAGAACATTATTCATGTATGCCACATAAAAAGGCATTAACATGCTAACAAAAGCCTGATTCATTTGAAACACCATATAAAAACTTTTCCTACAAGGACCTGAGAGTACATGGACGACTCTAGGACACATTAGACAACTAAACATCCTCCTCTAAGGTCCAGCACAACTATATACACAAGCATGATTATAAATATAGGCATCTCTAATAATAGAGTCATAGCTACCAATATAAGTGTAGCTGACAACATGTGATAACTAATGTCATAATCATATCCAACAATAGTAGTATCTCTATGAACTTAAACATGGCTACCATGTGTACACATCTATAATATGAGCATATCCAACACATAAGCATATATACCATCTTTTAATGAACTAAACATCATCTCTATGTAAAGAGAATAAACAAGGGTTATCATTCAATGTGAAGTGTTGTGTATAACCCAAAACATATATGTTATACGACTATATTACATCTTTTATTAATGCCCTGGGGATTTGAGTCATACCAACCAAATCCAACTGACCACTGTTAAGTTGAAATCTGTTCCATACAAGATCTATGGAAGAGTCGGACTCCATGATCTCACCCACAACTCTCGGTCAGAACGAGAGACAACATAGTGACATATAGTCAAACTGCAAAATAGTGACATAAAGTCCTATAACTAGCCCACCTTGATACAGGTCATGATACTAGAGAATAGCTCATGCATGGTCGTTATATAAGAGGCATCCTAAAATTATACTATTGCCTATCACATATCACAATATTTGAGGCATGACCACAACCATCCTCTACAACGTGTAATTGTGGATGCAAGGAGGTACTCGACTTCTGCCCCCTCATATTCAACAATATGCGCTCTAATTTTTGTGAAAGAATTGCTCGTTTCACCATCTAGAAAATTTTGATATTGGAATGGATCTATGGCATAAGACAACTACATGATTAGAGTCTCACTTGATTAGTTATTTCCAATTGGGTAAATTAAGGTTGCATCAAACAAGTGGACATACAAACCCTAATTCACTTCAAGAAAGCATTGCTATGTAACAACTTCAGAATATATAAAATGTGTGAGACATAATTTCTCATCTGAAAATCACAAGGTACTACTCACTTTCTGTTCACAAGACCATATTCATCATTACATTATCACCACAGAATATAAATATGTATCACATTATCCCAGGGTATCAACCCTTGTCAATCATAAGATGATTATACCTCATTCAGGGCTCAACCATGCTCAAAGGTTATTAAGACCATCACATCATTCCCTGCAAGTTCGTTATTATCTTTCCATGCCTCATAACAAGCCTTTAGTAAACATCACCATACATGTGATACACATGCTCAACATGATATTGCATTAAAGAGCTAATAGATGTTCATAGGATAACATTGTAGGGTTATCTTAGCATTTAAGAGCATTCCTTTGTTATATAAACATATAAGGAAGCTAGGTATGAGTGACAATCATCACACTTATAGTGTAAAAGTTCAAAATAAGAAAGCATAAATCATAAAACTATGATGATCACCAGTGAACACATTAGAGTTACAATCAATCATCAGCAAGGACTTTCCATCATTATATTAATCACTCAAGGAAGGGTAGCAGGACTAACCACCATCATCTATCTGCATTAGGATTAGATTCAACAAGGTAAGTTACTTTGAAGCTACAAATCAACACATACAAAAACCCTAGCTCATGGCATCCCCATCAGATCATGGATGCATAAGGTGGAGCATCACCATCACATTCCATACCATCCTTAAGTATGGATCCACCCATAACTCAAGGTGTAACCATCAAGTTATAGCATGCTAGGGTTTCAACAACAATAAAACAGAGCTCCATGATTCTTTAATCATTCAAAGGGTTGTTCATAATCAATTACCATTACTTGGTTACATTAGGGTTAGGCGTAATAAGCTATACTTCATTAGGGTTACCCATTAACTCATTATGGCAATTATCAATTATATTCATACGAGGGAAAAGGTAAGATTATATAAATAAAGGCGAACCTCCATTGGTTTCAACATCATTCAAACCATACTATCTTACCTCAAGAATCAACCCAGAACTATTAGATTGTTGAGAAGATAAATCATTGGTTATTTACATAAGTAAACACCTAGAACAACCCACCTATAAAGCCATCAAGTTGTGACTTGGAAACAAACACCATCTAACTCTATACATCCCTTGTTTATTAACATAAAGGGTACCATTATCTATGGGATAAAACCCACCATCAGTTATATATTTAAAGGAGACCATCAATTGTCAACAAACAAGCTCCTAGGGTTGATCACATGTAAGAAACCATCAAATTCACATTATTAGAACCAAAACATTATACTATAGACTTCATTCTAAACTATTGGATGTTTAAGCATCCATTCACAACCATTAGAATAGGTTTAACATTTCAAAACCATCGGTTGATGTGTAGGTTTAACCCTTGGATCATATAACCAAAGAAACCATCAGTTTAGGGCTTAATTAAAGAAACTCATGATACCTAGTTACACCATCGTGTGGTAACTGGAACTACCATCGGTTGTGACACATTATGTCATCATCGACTGATGGGATCAATACTACCATCATTGAACACCATCGGATGTTGAACTAAAAATTGCTATTGGTTCATGCCATCTTTAAGGAACTAAACCATTGATCATTGAGCTTCCAAAAGAATCTAGAACTGACCTAAGGTGTGACCATTTGTTTTACACCATTTGTCATCACCATAAGTTTCCATAAAAGCATCTCCATTGGTTCTAATACAAGGTCATCCATATGTTCATGTCTAAAACTGAAAATCAACATAAAAACACTAAGTATAAGCCATCGTTTGATAGGTACTTAGCACCATAGGATGATATATAAGAAAGAACCAAGTATTCCTCTACCTCAGGAAGGTTGTGAACATAATTTCATGTTCATATAGAACTAGAAACTAATCAAGGAGCACCATAAAAATCAAAATCCTAGGCAAGAATAGCTTTTATATGCATAGATCTTCATTTTAGAGTTAGAGCATGAGTTATAAAGCTTGTAGTAAGAAGTATAAGTGAACATGGTTATAAAACTCGCCCAAAGGAAGAAGATCAGAGTCCAAGCATCAAGAAAACTTGAGCAAAGTAGGTGAAGAACCCTATTGTTAGGTTTGAATTCGGCCAAGTAAGCTTCTCTTCCAAGAAAGGGAGTAAACCCTAGGTGAAGGGAGCAAGAAAAATAAGTTCTTGAGCTTTATAGCAAACTTTAACATGGAACAACATGGTTCCGTCTAGTAAGAATGTAGGAGGAAGAGGAACAAAAAAAGAAATGAAGGAGAGAAGAATATACTTACTACTTTAGGTTAGATGTAGCATGGGTAGCTCCACAAACCCTTGAAGAGAGAAAAATGAAAACCCTAGATGCTTAACCAAGAAGGTCAGCCATCGTTTCCTCCTTGGGCACTCTTGTTCACCAACCAGAAGGGAAAGAAGAATTTATAAAAAAGAGGAAAGAGATAAGAGTCTAAAGGTTTTGTTTTTGAGCTAAAGGATAGGTATATAAGGCTTATGGATAAGGAAAGAGAAAAGCTTGAGGTATCCTAGTAGCTCTCCACGTGTCCATAGCCTAGAGCTTCCACGGACATGCAAGAAGTTGTTCCACCATTCATGGAGACCTTATTAGACATCAATTGTTGGCTCTCTAGGCCCCCCATCAGCCTCCAATCAAAGAAACCACCCCATTGGTTGATAGCTCCTAAAGATAGTTCATCCACAAAGGGATAAACCCTAAAATACCCTTGAAGAGAAACACCTCCAAACCAAGGTACAACTAGTCTCCCCCATGGCCCAAAAAGCTCAAGAATGATAAGGAAACATATAAGGATCATAATGCATGTGACAAATTGCAAGTAAAACCTCACAAATGGGTACATTGTAGAAAAGTCCAAAATGTGCATAAAATTGCATAACTTGCACGGATATTGTCCAAATTGAACCAAATTTGAAACTTAATCTTTACACATGATAAAAAAAATCATATAAAAAGGTTAGATTAATATTTAAAACACTCAATTATGGTAATTAAGCATGTTCGACACTTTAAGCAAGGTCAGGGGTCTCACAACCATAAACTGTTAACATGGATTTCGCTCCCGAAATCCAAGGCAAACAAAGATGGGTATCTCATATGCACCCCATCCACAAACATACACATGTTTATTTCCGTCTCATGGTGATGTCAATTTACTATCATAGATGTCATGTTTTTCTCCCTAAACTCCTGCATGTCTCAACTTGGGTCAACATAGAAACCTCCACATAAGAAACATCCTCATGAAACTCCACCTCCCCTTTTGTATCACTTGCCCTGTACTAGGGTGACACTTCCTCAAAATGAAATATGGAAACTTGTTATGCAACCTATACAACTCTGGTAGTATCTTTCAACTTGGAACTCTAGTTTTTATCCTGAATTAATCTATATATTGCATCAACACATTAATCAAAATCCATACTTGTTGGCTTTTACCAAACATGGAATATCATGTATATCTTATCTCTATTCTCCTTTGTTGGTTGTTGTGGTTAGAAACTCAATCAATCAGCTGGGAATCCCCTAACTGTCAAGAAATATAAGGCATATATTCTTATAAGATTCTCCAATCATCTCAATGGTGGGCTGGACATCTGTTTGGTTGAAGAATCATATATTGTCTACAACTGTCAAAAAATATGACTTCCTAGTTGACCTTGTAAGGGGTAAAGCAACGACACTATCTTCATCTTATTAGGATTCACACAACACATACAATAGATGTATCATACTCCAATAGGATACTTTAATCAACCCCCAACTCACTCTTGCTTGACTTGCCACACAATTTTTGTTGTTTCAACAATTCTAAGGCTTAAAAAGATGATGATTGTACTATTGACCATATCTAAATGACATTGAGATGTTACCATTCAAAATTTGTCACAACTTATAAGGATACAGTCTGAGCACTCTATTTCTTCCCAACAACACTTGGATGATCTCAACGTCAACTCTCTCTCTCTATATAAGAGAGGAATGCTAGAAAGCTCATATAATACACGCCTTCAATTTATGTACCACAGGTACACCCTGGATACTAGGATTCATCACCTTGGTATCCACTACATGTGCTATAAGGAACTCACATCCTTATCTCATCCATTTCTCTGCCAACATAACCAACTCAAAATGTATAAGAGGAGTCTTTGGAAGGCTCAAAAAGCATACTTGTTACAATCATCAAAATCATGGAACCATAGTCCAAGCAACCACAAGCTAAAATAGGCTATACATCCCAAGGATTAGGGCGAATCCATGCATACCAAGCGCATAAAATCCGCTTGAAAGTTGTGCCCCAAAAGGAAGAACACAAAGGGAAACACACTTCCCACCACACAACAACATTGTCCAAGATTCACTAGCAAGGGCTTATCGATTCTTCCTTCATCCTACAAGTTACAACTTTTTTGTATCATTTTACCTTTTCCAGCTTGGGTTCATTGCCATCAGCTTAGTAATTATGAAGATTAATGTATCTCGTTAATCTTTTCTTGTTAACTTATTCATCATTCTTATGTATGTCCTCTTTGTGTTATCATGTTTTTTAACCACTTATCAAGAGGTAGATAATTATATTTCACATTTTCTTCATTAAACAGGGGTCATCTCCCTTAATTTCTTTCACATGTCATAAATATTTTACACTAACACTTTCATACACACCTATGTTGGTCTGCGTTTAACTCAGCTTCCACTTTATTCATTTATCATTGTTCTTATTCATCTTCTCATATCATACTTCTCACAGGATTTCTCTCCATCTTACATGAATTTCATACCTTAATTCACTTCATTACCACAGACTTATCTGTCTTTTACTTGATTATCTTCTTGAATTACAACTTAAAGAACTCCTCTTTTTCTTATTTATATTCAAATTCAAGTGAGATGATGTCTTATCTTTCTCTTATAGTTACCAATCATTGAAGTTTTGGTAGGTTACGATGTAATTCTCATCTTCCTTAAAGTAAGGTTGAGGTATTAATACCATGGTTTCTGATTTTTATGTTCTTTAGATGGTTTCAAAATGACTAGTTGATCAAAGTAATAAGAAAGATAACAATCTAAGAGTTCCATACGTACCTTTTCTTCAATAATTGAATACATGGCCAGGGCATCCAAGTACTGAGATTAGGCAGCATGTGTCATGTTTTTATGTCATGTTCCTAACTTAGACATTTATCCTAGTTCCTAAGTCCTAGTGTCCCTGTAGACTCCGTGAACCTAGAACAGTGATACCAACTTGTGAGAACCTGTCACACTAAATGAGGTTACTCAAAATATAAAACACGATCGATCACTAATTAATCACATAGTAGAAAAAAGGGCAAAACTGATTTTAACATCACCTAAATGCTCAGAACATGTGCATTGAGTCCCAATATTTTGTTTGTATTTTTACTATGCCAAGAAACTTATACAATTTGTTCTATGGCCTTAGCCACAACATATATGCGCAGGAGAACATTATTTATATATGCCACAAAACAAGCATTAAAATGCTAACAAAAGCTTGATTCATTTGAAACACCACATACAAACCTTTCCCACAAGGACCTGAGAGTACATGGACAACTCTAGGACACACCAGACAACTAAACAACCTTCTCTAAGGTCCATCACCATATTTATTCCTCTCTGCCATAGTTCTGTTGTTATTATTGTCGATCACCTAAAAAGATGTGGTGACACACGGGGTGAGACCCATGTCCCAGCGAGAGATATAACTCTCAGCACCGCTTATTGATTATAGTAGGATGATCAATTAAACAGTTTAAGTATATTGAACATGTATAACATATAGGCTTAGTAGCAGTGATGATTAACAAGATTCATAAAGGAGTAGATAACAATTATCATCATTAGCCTAACTATCATCATAAGCACTTCTAACAATACAAGCAGTTCAGTAACATGAGCATGTCTAACATCTTAAGAAAGTCTAGTAGCCTAGCATATATATCATCATGAATAAGTATAGAAACATAAGCATAGCTAACAACATTAACATGTCTAACAGGTTGAGAAGATCTACATCATAAGTAGAGCTAACATCATAAGCACAATTATCTGCACAAGCACAATTAGTAGTATATGCATCTCAAATTACATAGGCATAGCTAGCAATATAAGCATAGCTAACATCATATTATAACTAATGTCATATTCATAGCCAACAATAGTAGTATCTCTAGCAACTTAAACATGGCTATTGTATGTACACATCTATAGCATGAGCATATCCATAACATAAGCATGTCTACTATCTTTTTATGCACTAAACATCATCTCAATGTAAAGAGAACAAACAAGGGTTATTATCCAATGTGAAGTGTTGTGTATAACCCTAAACAAATATGTTATACCATTGTATATCAACTTTTATTAATGCCATGAGGATTGGAGTTATACCACCCAAATACAACTGACCACTACTAAGTTGAAATCAGTGCCATACTTGATCTATGGAAGAGTCAAACTCCATTATCTCACCCACTACTCCAAGTCAGTACGACAGACAACACAGTGACATATAGTCAAACTGCAAAATAATGACATATAGTCATGTACGTAGCCCACCTTGGTACAAGTCACGACACTAGAGAACATCTCACGCATGGCCGTTCTATAAGAGACATCCTGCAATTATACTGCTGCCTATCACATATCACAATATCAGAGGCATGACCGCAGCCATCCTCCACAATATACAATTGTGGATGCAAGGAGGTACTTGACTTGCTCCCCTGCATATTCAACAACATGCGCTCTGAGCTCTTGCAGGAATTGCTTGTTTCACCATCTAGCAAATTCTATTACGAGAATGGATCTATGGCATAGGGAAAATACATGAATAGAGTTTTACTTGATTAGTTATCACCAATTGGACAAATTAAGGCTGCATCAAACAAGTTCACATACAGACCCTAATTCACTTCTAGCAAGCATTGCTACATAACAACTTCAGAAGATATAAAATGTGTGAGACATAATTTCTCATCTCAACATCACAAGAAATTATTCACTTGCCATTCACGAGAACATACTAATAATTACATTATCACTGCATGATATAAATCCTTATCACATTATCCTATGGTATCAAACATTGTCAATCATAAGAGGATTATAGCTCATTCAAGGCTCAACTATACTGAAAGGTTATTCACATCATCACATCATTCCCTGCAAGTTCATCATTATCTTTCCATGCCTTATAACAAGGCTTCAACAAACATCTCCATACATGTGATACATGGGTTCAGCATGATATTGCAGTACAGAGATAAAAGATATTCACAGGATACATTGTAAGGTTCTCTTAGCATTCAAGAGCATTCCTTTTATTATATCAACATATAAGGAAGCTAGGTATGAGTGGACATGATCACACTTATAATGTACAAGTTCATAATAAGAAAGCATAAATTATAAAACTATGATGACCACCAGTCAACACATTAGAGTTACAATAAATCATTAGGATGGATATTCCATCATTATATTAATCACTCAAGGAAGGATAGAATGACAAAACACCATCATCTATTTGCATTAGTATTAGGATCAATAAGATAAGTTACTTTGAAGTTACAAAATCAACAATCATACCAAAACCCTAACTCATGACATCCCCATCGGATCAGGGATGCATAAGGTGAAGCACCACTATCGCATTCCACACTATCCTTAAGTATGGATCCACCCATAACTAAAGGTGTAGCCATCAGGTTATGGTAATCTAGGGTTTCAACAACAATAAAAGAGCACTCCCTAATTTTGTTAATCATTCAAGGGGTTGTTGACAATCAGCTACCAACACTCAGTTACATTAGGGTTAGGCATAACAAGCTATACTTCATTAGGATTACCCATTAACTCATTATGGCTATTATCAATTATATTCATGTCAGGGAAAAGGTAAAACTATATAAATAAAGTCAAACCTCCATCAATTTCAACATCATTCAAAGCATGCTTACCACAAGCATCAACCCAGAACCATTAGGTTGTTGAAAAGGTAAACCATTGGTTGTTTACATTAGTAAACACCTAGAACAAACCACCTATAAAGACATCGAGTTGTGACCTAGAAATAAACACCATCTAACTCTAGACATCCCTTGTTTATTAACATAAAGGGTACCATCAGTTGTGGGAATAAAATCCACCATCGGTTATATATTTAAAGCAGAACAACAATTGTCAACAAACAAGCTCCTTGGGTTGATCACATGTAAGAAACCATCAAATTCACATTATTAGAACCAAAACATCATACTATAGACTTCATTCTAGACTATTGTATGTTAAAGCATTCATTCACAACCATTGGATTAGGTTTAACATTTCAAAACCATCAGTTGATATGTAGGTTTAACCCTTGGATTATTTAACCAAAGAAATCACCGGTTTAGGGCTTAATTGAAGCAACTCATGATACCTTGTTTCACCATGATGTGACAACCTGAACCACCATCAGTTGTGGAACATTATGTCACCATCGGCTGATGGGGTCAATACTACCATCATTGAACACCATCATATGTTGAACTAAAAATTACTATTGGTTCATGCCATCTTTAGGGCACTAAACCATTGATCATTGAGCTTACAAAAGAGTCTAGAACTGATGTAAGGTGTGGCCATTCATTTCACACCATTTTTCATCTCCATTAATTGCCATAAAGGCATCTCCGTCAGTTCTAATATATGGTCATCCATCGGGTTCATGTATAAAATTGAAAATCAACCTAAAAACACTAAGTATAAGCCATCATTTAATAAGTACTTAGCACCATTGGATGGTATATAAGAAAGAACCAAGTCTTCCTCTACCTCAGGAAGGTTAATTTCAGGTTCATACATAACTGTAAACTATTCAAGGAACACCATAAAAATGAAAATCCTAGGCAAGAATAGCTTTTATAAGCATAGATCTTCATTTTAGAGTTAGAACATGAGTTATCAAGCTTGTAGTAAGCAATATAAGTGAAGAGGGTTATAAAACTCACCTCTAGGAATAATATTAGAGTTTGAGTAGCAAGAAAACTTGAGCAAAGGAGGTGAACAACCCTAGCTTTAGGTCTGAGTTCGGTCAAGTAAGCTTCTCTTCCAAGAAAAGGAGTAAACCCTATGTGAAGGGAGCAAGAAAAATAAGTTCTTGGGCTTTAGATAAAACTTTACAATGGAACAGCATGGTTCCATCTAGTAATAAGGTAGTAGTGAGAGGAATAGCAAAATAAATGATGAAGAGAAGGAGATACTTATTAGTTTAGGTCAGATATAGAAAGAGTAGCTCCACAAACCCTACAAGAGAGCAAAATGAAACCCTAGAAGCTTAACCAAGAAGGTCAGCCATCTTTTCTTCATTGGGCACTCTTGTTAACCACCCAGTAGGGAAATACAAAGCTCTAGAAAGGAGGGAAGAGATCAGAGTTTAAAGGTTTCATTTTGAGCTAAAGGATAGGTATATAAGGCTTATGGATAAGGAAAGAGAAACGCTTGAGGTGTCCTAGTAGCTCTCCACGTGTCCATAGCCTATAGCCTCCATGGACATAAAAGCATATGTTCCACCATTGATGGAGACCTTCTTAGCCATCATTTGTTTTCTCTATAGGCCCACCATCATCCTCTAATCAAAGAAACCACCCCATTGGTTGATAGCTCCTAAAGGTAGTTCATCCATAAAAGGATAAACCCCAAAATACCCTTGAAGAAAAACACCTCCAAACCAGGGTACAACTAGGCTCCCCATGGCCCAAAAAGCTCAAGCATGATAAGGAAACATCTAAGGATCATAATGTATGTGACAAATTATAAGTAAAACCTCAGATTTGTGTAAATTGTAGAAAAGTCCAAAATGTGCATTAAAATGCATGACTTGCACAAACATTGTCCAAATTGGTCCAAATTGAAACCTAAGCTTGTCACATGATACCAAAACATATCACAAGGTTATATTAAAGTTTAAATCATCCATTTATGTTAATTAAGCATTTTCAATGCTTTAAGCAAGGTTAGGGGTCTCACAAAAGGGACCCTGATTCGAATCGCAATTGTCGCCTTAGTTTACCACCCTCTAGAATGTTTGGCCTCTGTTACGGGCATGGGAGAGGGGGAGAGAATGCCTATCTTAATCCCATATCCATGACCAAGAGTCTTATACCTCACCAAGACTTACCTACTCTTGCAACGACTCTTCCGCCTTCTCCAAGGACTTACCCACTCTTGCAACAAGTCTTTTGCCTTAAGGAATTACCCACTCTTGACTTGGATCTTCCTCCTTTGACTTCACCTTTGCCAAGGAGAAGATATTGCCAAGGGACTCCTTCCATTCTTCTTATTCACCTCTCTTATCCAAGAGAGATAACCTTCATCTTCATGGTGTAAAGAGAGATTGGGAGGTGGAGGAAGTGAGAGCCTCACAAGATATACAATTAGCACTAGCTCTCTTACAAATATCCTACTCACTCCAATGAATGTAGCAAGTGATTAAGCTTTAGAGTGGAAGGTGGCTCTTGGAGGAACTCGACTATAATATCGGGACCTTCATAGTGCTTGGCTAACCATGGGATGAAGCCCAAGGGATCCTATTTATAGTTGAGGTTGCCTACTAGCCAATACAAACGCTTAAGGATGAATTCTAGCTATTTGGGGTGTTGCAACGTATACATTTTTTAGTTTTGCAACATTCCAAAGATTAGAAACACTTTTTCTGCACATTTTGAGTATGGTCGGTCGAGTTTACTTTTGAAAAACTCGACCGATAGCACTATGTGAAAAATCAAATTTGAATTATCAGTCAAGTTTATCCTGGATGAAACTCAGTCGATGGCTTAAATTTGGCTTTCTTGTGCAATGTGTCGGTCGAGCTTATCCTGAAGTAAGCTCAGCCAACCCTTGAAGTTCCCAAGATCCATCAAGGTTGTCAGTCGAGTTTATCTTATATGAAACTCAACCAACAAAAGTCCCTGTGAAGAATTTTGGAAAGTTCCATAAAAGTGCTTAAATATTCGATTTAAGTTCTCTTTGTTTTTTCTAAGCTTAATTACAAATCATACAACCATTACAAGTGATTTACAACATGATTCTAATAGATTTGAGGCGTTCTCCACAAAAGTGCACTTGCATTGATTTTAACTTGTTTTTCTCCAAGTTGGGATGCACAAGTTTAGGGGTTTGGGTTGTGTCTATACCTAATATAAAATCACTCAAGTAGAAGCATTAGAAACAAATGAGTGGAATGGTTAGTCATCATCAAAACAAGGGTTTAGTCAATTAGACTTTGAGAATCAATTAGACTTTAAGTCAACATTTAAATCATCACTAACCCCTTCCTTCACTTAGGCTCCATTTTTAATATGATAATCTTAATACCCTTTTATAAATTAGATCATATTAAGAGTATCCATGGTTACATAATGTGTTCTTTCATATGGGGTTTTAGGTTAAATTAAGTAATTAAGTTTATGGTGAAGTTAATTAAATTTGGCATCAAATAAGCTTTGACCCCAGTCTAACTGACTAGAACCTCCCAAGGAGTTACAGAAATTGAGGAAAAACTAAATATTGTACCATAATTACTTAAGAAAAGAAATAAATTCATTGAGAGAGTACTTAAAATATATGTAATAAAATTAAATACCAAACATTTTCAAAAGATAAAATCAAAGGTAAAGTTAGATTCCTCACCTATTAATTAACTTGGCTATCAATTTTCATACTAGTCGGTCATTAATAGCCCTCCTATTTTATTAAGGAAAAGAACATACATTACTTGACTGAAATTCTATCTAATTTAGTTTGACATTAATTTGTTAAGTTCCATTTATTTTCCATTGTAACACACACTTACTCTTTCACAGAATCAGCTTTTCTATGTGATCATGATGATTGCATCTTCTCTTGCCTCCAACAATCGCATCTCATGTAATCATCACCTCCTCCCTTCTTCTTCTCTTCCCTCATATATTCTACTCTTCATCCTTACCTCCTTCCTCACACTAAATTTCTTGGAATACAAGCCCTATCTGCCACCTCTACACTTGGTGGCTGACATTGGTGTTATAGGTCCTTTCTCTGCTAGGGTTTGAAGTTGCCTCCACCATTGAACCCCTACCTTGTTTTCATGAAATCATGGGTGAGGGTGTATCTCTCCATTGCCCTGATAGTTCATTCCCTCCATGAGTTTCTTCAAGGCATCATCCTCCCTAACTATATGAGCCTTTCCACCTGGAGACCAATGGGCAGTGTTGGGTTATAGTCAAGAAGCTTGCCTTTGTTCATTCTTCTCAAGTAGGTAATGGTTGAAGACACAGTGGGAGGCCATTTTAAGGTGCATACACTTCCTTTCTAACATCATGATGTCATATACAAGCCCTTTGTGAGTGCACATTGATGATATGGTACACCCTACTTCATGAGCGGCGCCTGACTTGAGGTCTTATGGGAACATCGACAGTGCTTGTGGAGTCACACACACTCATTGGGTTGACTCAGTGGTTGATGCTGGAGATTCTCCCTCCATTGATTCATCTCTAGAGGTGGTAGATCCCTAAATCTTGATTTGTTTCCATTGTAGCTTATGAATGCATCATATTCATGAGTTTTAACATCCCAGTCCTATTGTGCTTGGTTCTTGTATGTTTTCTCCATGCATTGGTTTGACTCATTACCCTAGACCCTATTTTCTTTTGACATTATCCATGTTTCTTTAGAAGAAGGAACCAATGTTGGTTTTCTTTGACATGGAATCATGGTGATATTCTAGTTGGTTTCACCGTTCACTCCAAGACTCAAGTAAGGAGTCTTTAAGTTATATAAGTCACAAGGAGATTGATTCCCATGATGCCCTTCTGATTTTTTATCGTTACACTTTCTGACTTTTCATTGTGACTTCTAGGTCTATGTTTCTGATGATCATGGGATTTATAAGACGTGTTGAGGGATGGAATCCAAAAAATACCCTTGAATTGGCTCCTAGTTAGTCATAATTGGCAAGGATACATCCATGATTTCCTGATTTTGTTTATCTAGTTGTCGCTCTACTTTATCCTCAGTCTTTTATTAGAGTTCCCTATGACACATCAACAAATGATATGTTGTGCAAGGTAGTTTTTCATTTTTCTGGTGATATCTTATACATTATAGAATATATATATATATATATATATATATATATATTATAAAATACATAACAAAGTATTTGATTATCTAAAAAAGTTTCATAAAATATGTTTTGGAACTCTTTATTAGTTACCTAATGGTTATAATGTAATAACCTAATTCGTAGTAACAAAACAATCTTTTTGGGACTTGAATTCTTAGTGAAAAAGTGACTCCACTATATAATTTAACAGGTGATGTGTGACCCTAGTTTGGACCTAAGGTGTGACCTTAGACACTTCAGGACAAATTTTAGGTATGTGCTCTCCTTCTCGGTTTTAATTCGGCATTTAATGAGTATATCCTAAGTTGTTAATATTGAGGCATATTTCTATTGGTGCTCTTCTTTTATACTATGATTTAACTCCCTATTTGAATATTTATATCATCCAATGATTTTTTTGTTTTTTTACTATTGGAGCCATATTTTCCTTTATATGAGTCATTTGACTTTATTCCTTATATCTTGAATATTGTCATCCCTATATGGATGTCAACTTGATTACACTATGATATTGTCTACTCTATTTGTATGTTAGATTTGGACTAGTCATAAAAACGAGTATTTTAACTATGTTTTATGTGGTGCATTTTATTACCCTACCATGTACTAGGTTTTATTCTTCTGCAATGATATATATAGGCACCTAGTTTTATTCTCATACCGTGCACTGGGTTTTGTTCTGCTACAATAACATAAGTATAGGCGATCGGTTTTATTCCCTTGCCATGGTTTATATAGGGCACTGAGGTTCTAGTCTCCTACCATGGCTAGTGGTTTGTGGTTCCCTATCCCTACTTTAGTTTATTCTAATTTTTTTTAAATACATGCACATCTATATGTTGTTCAATATGATAAAGACAAGAAATTATGTGTCATGAGATTGTTCCTCTAAGTTGGTAATGCCTGATTCTTTTTCTCATTTACTAGTTATTCATTATCTTCATAATTCTCTTGGACTTACATACATTTTATAGCCCATCCTTGTATGGGAATACCCTTCTTTTGCTTATGGTCTTTCAAATTCTGTAATTGCTATATAAATGTGCATACTCAGTGTTGACTGAGGTGTATCCTTTATCTCCTCTTTTTTGGGTGTTGTTCCCAAAACCACCCAGGTGTAGGTACATTAGAGGGATATGACTCGGGAAGAGATTGTACATGATTGTTTGTCTTGAGGATTGTCGGGACCCGTTACACTAAACGAGATTACTCAAAACATAAAACTAAAACACAATCAATCACTAAATAATCACATACCCAAAAATATGGGTAAATTAAAACCGATTTCAACGTCAACACCAACTCAAAAACATTTGCATGAGATACCAACATCTCTTATATCCATACTATACCAAGAATTTGATACAAATTGTTCTATTGCCTTAGCCACAACACATATACACAGAAGAACAATATTTGTATATATCACACAAACAAGCATTAACATGCTAACAAAATCTTGATTCATTTGAAACACCATATACAAACTTTTCCTACCCGGACCGGAGAGTACATGGATGACTCTAGGACACACTAGACATCTAATAAACTTTCTCAAAGATTCATTATTGTATTTCCTCTTTAATTCCATGGTTCTGTTGTCATCACTGTCGATTACCTAAAAAATGTGGTGAACCACAAGGGTGAGACCCATGTCCCAGCAAGAGATATAACCTCCAACAATGTTTATCGATTACAACATTTTAATTAGTTAAATAGTTAAACAATTTAATCAGATATAACAAATAATATCAACAGTACCGATGATTAACAAAATACATAAAGGAGCAGATAATAACTATCATCATTAGCCAGACTATCATCCTTTATCTTGTTGACAATATAAGCAATTCAGTAGCATATGCAGTTCTGGCATCATGAGCAAGTCTAGTAACATAGCATGGCTAACAACATGAGCATGTCTAATTGGTTGAATATATCAATATCATAAGAAGAGATAACAACATAAGAAAAACTACCTGGATAAGCATGATTAGCAGTATATGCATCTCTAGATACAAAGGCATAGCTAGCATGCTAAACATAACTAACAACATGAGATATCTAGCATCATGACCATAATCAGCAGTAGTAGTATAGTTATCAACATAATCATGGCTACTGTATGTATGCATCTACAATCTTAAGCATATCAACAACATAAGTATATCTACTATCTATTAATTTCACTAAGCATCATCTTTATGTAAAGACAACAAACAAGGGTTATCATCCAATGTGAAACGTTGTGTTTAACCCTAAACAAATATGCTACATGGTTGTATTACATCTTTTATTATGCCCTAGGGAATTTGAATTGTACCATTCAAAGTCCAACCGACCCCTACGAAGGGATATTCGGTTTCGTACAAGATCTAGGAGTGTCAGTATCCTAAGATCTCTTCCCCTCGGTCAGTATGAGTAAAAAGGAAGTGACATATCAGTCAAAGCTGCCAACACAGTGACATATAGTCAAGCTAAAAACCACTAGTCCGACCTTGGTACAGGTCACGACACTAGAAACTAGGATATTCAAACCCAATCACTGAGGTACAACCGCAGTTGTCCTCTAATCACATCATGTTATAATCACCGAGACACGACCGCAGTCATTCTCAATCACATCAGATGTATGAAGCATGACCAAAGCCAACCTCCACAATCTGCATTGTGGATGATAAGGATATATCCTCAACCTGTCAACCCCACCTACTCAACAGTATGCACTCTGAGTTTCCCTTAGGAATACTCGTTTCACCATCCAGCAAGATATGACACTGAAGATGGCTCTACGGCACAGGGCACTACATGATTAGAGTTGCACTTGATTAGTTATGCCAATTGGGTGAATTAAGGCTGCATCAAACAAGTGGACATACAAACCCTAATTCACTTCTAGCAAGCATATAAATATCAAAACTTGAAAAGATATAAAACATATGAAACATAATTTCTCATCTCATCATCACATGGTACTATTCACTTGCCATTCATGAGACTACACTAGTCATCATATTATCACAAGATATAAATCCTTTTCACAATATCACAGGGTATCAACCCTTATCAATAGAATAGGAATACACCTCATTCATGGCTCAACCATGCCCAAAGCTCATTAATACCATCATACTATCACAGGATATAAATCCTTTTCACAATATCACAGGGAATCAACCCTTATCAACACAATAGGATTACACCTCATTTAGGGCTCAATCATGCCCAAAGGTCATTAATACCATTATATTATTATTCCCTGCAAGATCATCATTATCTTATCATGCCTTATAACAAGGTTCAACAACATTACTTACATATAATACACCAGATCAACACAATATTGCATTAATGAGCTAGGAGATATTCATAAACAATCATCGCAGGGTTATATTAACATTAAGAACACTCCTTTATTACATCAACATGCAAGAAATCTAGATATGATTAACTCTCATCATATTCATTATGCACATGTTTAGCATAAGAAAGTATCAACCATGTGGCTATAATAACCACCAATTAACATATCAAGGTTATGATCATAGTAAGGAGGTTATTCTACCATCATTCCATCATATAATAATGTTAAACATGAATACTCATCTTTATCTAATTGCATTAGAGCTAGGTTCAACATGATAATTTATATCAATGTTACTAATCATCACTTATACCCAAATCCTAACTCACGTAATCCCCACTGGATCATGGATGCATAAGGTGAAGCATCACCATCACATTCCATAGTATTCTCAAGTATGAACCCACACATAAATCAAGGTGTAACCATCGGGTTATAGCATACTAAGGTTTCAACAACAATAACAAAGTCCCCATGATTGTATTAGTCATTCAAGGACTATTAATACCCAATTACCATCATTTAGTTATATTAAAGCTAGGTATAACAAGATATACCTCATTAGGGTTACATATCAACACAATGTGATTATCATCACTTCTATACATATGAGTGAATAGGTAAGACTACCTTATTAAGGTTAGCCCTCCATTTGTTCCATCATCATTCAACCCGTATCACCATACCACAATGTCACTCAGAACCATTGGATGATTAAAATGTAAGACCTTTGGTTGTTTACATAAGTAAACACCTTAGATAAACCACCTATGAAGTCCTTGATTTGTGCTCTATAAAGAGTCATTATCTAGCCCTAGACATCCCTTGATTAACAACATAAAAAGTTCCATTGAGAGTGGGGTAAAACCTACAATCGACTATTCAGTTAAAACAAGCCATCCATTTTCAACAATTAAACTCATTAAGTTGATCATATAAAGGAAACCATCTAAATCACATTATTAGGACCAACATATTACATTATCCATAATTCCACCTTAATGGAGGAATAAACAGTAGATCTCGACCGTTGGGTCAAGTTCACATGTTAAAACCATCAATTACAGCATAGGTCTGACCATTGCATCAAGTGACCCAAGAAACCATTGGTCTAAGGCTTAATTGATGCTAAAACTATATGATTAACTCACTATAGATTGTAGAGACATGATCCACCATCAATAGTGATCATTAAATCACTATAGGTTGTTAGATCAACAATATATTCATTAATCAACATCAAATATTAAGTTGATGTCATCATTGATTGATATCATCAATAGTGTACTTAATGATTGATCATTATACTTTTCATTGATCCAAAACCTGACCTAAGGGGTGACCATAGGCTGTCACCATCATCTGAAACATTTGATCACAACCATGAATTGTTATGAAGACAACACCATAAGGTTGTTGCCATGGTACCATCATCAGGTCATGGTTTATAGAAGAAATCAGCTCTTTAAACCCTAAAATTGATCATTGTTTGATAGGTGCTTAGCACCATAGGTTGTCAAAACAACCTGATCCAAGTCATATTATACCTTAGGAATAACATACACATGATCACAGGTTCATATATAATTGAAATCAGAATAGGGAACATTATAAAAATCGAAATCCAAGTCAAGCATAGATTTTTAGTGCATGGATCATAATTTTCAAACAAGAACATGATCTAGAAAGCTTATGGTAAGCAATAAACGTGGACAAAGTTATAAAACTTGCCTCTAATAAGAAGATGAAACCCCACACCAAAGAAATCTCGAGCAGGTAGGGTAGAAAATCCAAGAATAAGCTATGAATTCGTCCATCTAGCACCTTTCTTCATCAAATGAGCAAATCCTAAACATAAGGAGTAAGAAAAGTGGGGTTTTAGAGCTTTAGAGCAAATTCTACCATGGAACATTTTTCTGGTTGTGCACTACTGATTTTAACATTTAACAAAGTAAATTAGGTTCAATCAATCGTGTAATTTCACTAATTCACATCGCACACATATCAGTCAACTAATTAGTGTCGAGCAAGCGTTAATAATTTAAACATGCAAATTAGGAGTCGAGCAGTGTCGGCACTGCCCGACACCTACGTAAATGTTGACATCTACGAATAACATTGCTTTTAACTGAAACGTCCGATTATTCGAGTTAAATTGTGTGAATGGGAGTGAGATTCTACTCACCGCGATTCAAAACATCCAAAATCAACTGGGAACACGTCCAGACACCTATTTCCATGCATCAGCAGTTCATCTTCAACCTTTGAATTTGTCTATTTATGATCTCATTCATGCACGGGTTGGAGAGAAGCTCTGTTGGGTGCTTAGATGCAGCTGGGAGTTGTGGTTGCTAGCTTTTTCCTCGTGGCTGAAGTCGTGAGTGGCCTCCCCTACTGCTAGGCACGCCCAAGGCGGCCCCTTAGCTGTTGCCACATGCAGCCACAGCTACTGGTGCTGGCCTCTAGCCAAGCAGCTAGGGCGGGTGGGCTAGGGTAGGCAGATGGAGGAAGAGGAAGAGAAAGGGAGGAGGAAGAAGAAGAGAAGAAGAGGAGGTGCCTGTGGATCGGGGCTAAGAGCCAGAGAATTTCCCCTCTCCTTCACTCCTTCTACTGTGATCGGGAAGCTACAAAGCACCACCCAAGTAGTTTCTCATAGAAGAAGATAAGGGTCAAGGAAAGAAAAGAAAAGGTTATAAAGCCAAAAACTTGGAAAATTGCAAATTCGACCCCAAAAACTGAAAACGCCATAACTATTGCCTCGGAAGTCCGATTTGAGCGTTTTCTTTTGCAACTTTTCAAGTGCGAGATCCACTACAACCCCAAGGCATAAAAACATACTAATTAGCTTGTCTTAGCTAATCAAAACACTAATCGCATCTTAAGCACTTAGCTTAATCAACATAATGATGTTGTTATCATGATACTTACTAGTTAGCTTTGGAGTGGGTTATAAGCATTCAGTTATGATAATTAAGCTTGTCCAACTCATTAAGCAAGTTTAGGGGCCTTACAACTATAAACCCCTAACAGGGATTTCGTCCCCAAAATCCAAGGTAAACAAAGATGGGTACTTCCTTTGCACCTCATCCTATTATCTTCACATGCTTACTTTCATATCATGGTAATATCACATCGTTCAAACATATCTCATCTTGGGTCAACACAAAAACGCCCACATAAGAAGACATATCATGATCACGTTAAGAAATTTAATCAACCCCATCTCACTCTTATTCAACTTGTTCTCATAGCAGTTACTGCTTCAGCAACCCTAAGGTTTTTGAATATATATTGATCATATTTTTGACCATATTTAAAATACTTTGACATGTCATCATTTAAAGCTTGATATAACTTGTATGACATGACTGGAACACTCTTTTCCTCCTATTCATAAATTCTATTGGTACATTGGTTAGTCTAAAGGACATAACTCTAAACTCATCATGGTCATGTGGATTATGTCATCCAATCTAACTCTTATGCATTGATATTTTATCATAGGTTTATCTTAAAGGAACATGGTATCACATATTTATTAACCAACAAACCATCTATCCTAGATAGTGGTCTTTCCCAACTATCATTGAACCATACACAACATTATAGAATCACTTTTGTTTTTCCTTACAAACAACATTTATAGGATCATTATCAACTCTCTCTCTCTCTACAAGAGAGGAATACTTGGATTGTTCATTTAATAAACATCTCCAAACTTCACATATTTCTCAAATTATTGATACATCTTGGATACTAGGATTCATTACCTTGGTATCCACCTCATGCGCTATAAAGAACTCACATCCTTATCTCATCTACTTTTACCAAAATAACAAATATCAAGACATATAAAAGGAGTCTTCCTAATTATTGGAAGGCTCAAAAGCAAAATCATCACAAACTTTATGATCGTGGAACCATAGTCCAAACAACCTTATTCTATAGTAAGATATACATCCTCATATTTAGAATGAATCCACACATACCAAGTGGCAATGATCCACTTGAAATATGTGCCCTAGAAAGGAAATACACAAAGTGAAACACACTTCCCATGTCATAGAAACATTGTTCAGGGGTCATTAGCAAAAAGGTAACCAATTATATTTTCATTATGCAAGTTACAGCTTCTTATGTATCATTTTACCCTTTTCATTTGGGGTTCATTTCCATTAGCATAGGAATCATCATGATTAACATATCTCATTACTCCTTCCTTGATGACTATTTATCACAGTTGGGTATGTTCTCTTATTTTATTATATTTTTCAACAACTTATCAACAAATAAATACTCATATTCCACATTTGCTTCATTAAATCGGGATCATATCCCTTAATTTCTTTCACATGCCATGCTGATTTTTCATTAACACTTTCTTACACACATAGGTTGGTTTGAAATTAACTCAGGTTCCATCTTATTTCTTTGCCATTATTCCCATTCATCTTCTCATTGTGTACTTGTTATAAGAGTCTTTTCCATCTTATGTGGCTTCACTTTATAAGCATAGAATTATCTATCTTTTATTTTATTATATTCTTGAATCACATCTTTAAGAACTCCTCTTTTCCTTATTTGTATTCAGATTTAGATTTCATGGTGTTGCATCTTTCTCATATTGTTACCAAACATTCAGGTTTTGATAGATAATGATGCAATTTTCATCTTCTTTAAGGTATGATTGAGATATTCACACCATGATTTCTTATACATTATGCTCTTGAGATTGTCTCAAAATGACTACTTGATCAGAGTAATCAGAAAGATAACAATCTAAGAGTTCCATACTGACCTTTTCTTCAATAATTGAATACCTGGATAGGGCACCCAAGTACTGAGATTAGGAAGTATGCACCTTGTTTTTTTGTCCCGTTCCTAACTTAGACATCATCCTAGTCTTAAGTCCTAGTGTCCCTGTAGACTCAGTGAACCTAAAGCTCTGATACCAACCTATCGGGACCCGTTACACTAAACGAGATTACTCAAAACATAAAACACAATCAATCACTAAATAATCACATACCCAAAAATATGGGTAAATTAAAACCGATTTCAACGTCAACACCCACTCAAAAACATTTGCATGAGAGACCAACATCTCTTATATCCATAATATACCAAGAATTTGATACAAATTGTTCGATTGTCTTAGCCACAACATATATACACAGAAGAACAATATTCGTATATATCACACAAACAAGCATTAACATGCTAACAAAATCCTGATATATGTTTGAAACACCATATACAAACTTTTCCTGCTCGGACCTAAGAGTACATGGATGACTCAAGGACACACTAGACATCTAATAAACTTTCTCAAAGATTCATTATTGTAGTTCCTCTTTACTTCCATGGTTCTTTTGTCATCACTGCCGATTACCTAAAAAAATGTGGCGAACTACAAGGGTGAGACCCATGTCCCAGCAAGAGATATAACCTCCAACAATGTTTATTGATTACAAAAATTTTAAGTAATTAAATAGTTAAGAAATTTAATCAGATATAAAAAATAAGATCAACAATACTGGTGATTAACAAAATACATAAAGGAGTAGATAATAACTATCATCATTAGCCAGACTATCATCCTTTATCTTGTTGAAAATATAAGCAATTCAGTAGCATATGCAGTTCTAGCATCGTGAGCAAGTCTAGTAACATAGCATGGCTAGCAACATGAGCATGTCTAATTGGTTGAATATATCAATATCATAAGAAGAGCTAACCACATAAGCACAACTACCTGGATAAGCATGATTAGCAGTATATGTATCTCTAGTTACAAAGGCATAGCTAGCATGCTAAACATAACTAACAACATGACATATCTAGCATCATGATTATAATCAGCAGTAGTAGTATAGTTATCAACATAATCATGGCTACTATATGTATGCATCTACAATCTTAAGCATATCAACAACATAAGTATATCTACTAATACTAGGGTTTCGATAATAATACAGGACCCGTTACACTAAACGAGATTACTCAAAACATAAAACACAATCGATCACTAATTAATCACATACCCAAAAATATGGGTAAATTAAAATCCATTTCAATGTCATCACCTGCTCAAAAACATTTGCATAAGAGCCCAATATCTTTCTTGTATCCATATTGTGCCAAGAATTTGATACAAATTGTTCTATCTCCATAGACACAACATATATACACAGGAGAACAATATTCATATATGCCACACAAACACGCATTAACATGCTAACAAAAGTTCAATTTGTTTCAAACACCATATACAAATTTTTCCTACCCAAACCTGAGAGCACAGGGACGACTCTAGGACAAACTAGACATCTAATCAACTTTATCAAAGATTCATTACTATAGCTCCTCTTTGCTGCCACATGTTTGTTTTCGTCACTTCCGATTACAAAAAAAATGTGGTGAACCATAAGGGTGAGACCCATGTCCCAGCAAGAGATATAACCTCCAACAACGTTTATTGATTACAATATTTTTAAATAATTAAACAATTTAGCAATTTAATCAGATACAACAAATAAGATCAACAGTACTGATGATTAACAAAATACATAAAGGAGCAGATAATAACTATCATCATTAACCAAACTATCATCCTTTATCTTGTTGACAATATAAGCAATTCAATGTAGTTCTAGCATCATAAGCAAGTCTAGTAACATAGCATAGCTAACAATATGAGCATGTCTAATTGGTTGAACATATCAACATCATAATAAGAGCTAGCAACATAAGCACAACTACTTGGATAAGCATGATTAGCAGTATATGCATCTCTAGTTACAAAGGCATAGCTAGCATGCTAAACATAACTAACAACATAAGATAGCTAGCAACATGATTATAATCAGCAGTAGCAGCATAGTTCTCAACATAATCATGGCTATTGTATGTACGCATCTACAATCTTAAGCATATCCACAACATAAGTATAGCTATTATCTCTTAATTTCACTAAGCATCATCTTTATGTAAAGAGAACAAAAAAAGGTTATCATCCAATGTGAAACGTTGTGTATAACCCTAAACAAATATGTTACACGGCTGTATTACATCTTTTATTACGCCCTGGGGAATTTGAATCGTACCATTCAAAGTTCAACCGACCCCTGTGAAGGGCTATTCGGTTTCTTACAAGATCTAGGAGTGTCGGTATCCTAAGATCTCTTCCCCTCGGTTAGTATGAGTAAAAAGGCAGTGACATATCATTCAAAGCTGCCACCATAGTGACATATAGTCAAGCTGAAAACTAGTAGTCCGACCTTGGTACAGGTCACGGCACTAGAAACCAGGGTATTCAAACCCAATCACTGAGGTACAACCGCAGTTGTCCTCTAATCACATCATGTTATAATCACCGAGACACGACCGCAGTCATTCTCAATCACATCAGATGTATGAGGCATGACCATAGCCAACCTCCACAATCTACATTGTGGATGATAAGGATATATCCTCAACCTGTCACCCCCACCTACTCAACAGTATGCACTCCGAGTTTCCCTTAGGAATACTCGTTTCTCCATCTAGCAAGATCTGACACTAAAGATGGCTCTACGGCACAGGGCACTACATGATTAGAGTTGCACTTGATTAGTTATGCCAATTGGGTGAATTAAGGCTGCATCAAACAAGTGGACATACAAACCCTAATTCACTTCTAGCAAGCATATAAATATCAAAACTTGAAAAGATATAAAATGTATGAAGCATAATTTCTCATCTCATCATCACATGGTACTATTTACTTGTCATTCATGAGACTACACTAGTCATCACACTATCACGAGAAATAAATCCTTTTCACAATATCACAGGGTATCAACCCTTATCAAGACAAGAGGATTACACCTCATTCAGGGATCAATCATGCCCAAAGGTCATTAAGACCATCATACTATTCCATGCAAGATCATCATTATCTTTCCATGCCTTATAACAAGGCTCAACAACATCACTTACATATAATACACCAGATCAGCACAATCTTGCATTAATGAGCTAGGAGATATTCATAAACAATCATAGAAGGGTTATATTAACATTAAGAACATTCCTTTATTACATCAACATGCAAGGAATCTAGATAAGATTAACACTCATCATATTCACAATGCACATGTTCACCATAAGAAAGTATCAACCATGTGGCTATGATAACCACCAATTAACACATTAAGGTTATGATCATGTTAAGGATGTTATTCCACCATCATTCCATCATATAATAATTTTAAACATGAATACTCATCTTTATCTAATTGCATTAGAGTTAGGTTCAACATGATAAATTATTTCCATGTTACTAATCATCACTCATACCCAAACCCTAACTCACGGCATCCCCATTGGATCATGGATGCATAAGGTGAAGCAACACCATCACATTCCATACTATTCTCAAGTATGAACCCACACATAAATTGTGGCGCCACATCCCGCTATCACACAGACAACGAGATGCCACGTGAAAATGTGCGGAAACACCATAAACCACACATTACCAAAAACACGGGTTAATTAAAACCGTTTGCGGAAAGTAGATAAAAGAGAACTATTACATCCAGATCCTCATCCTGCAAGGAAACATGTTATATAAACATTTACAAGCCTTGATATATGTCCACAGCTTAAAGGAACCAGCTATCCTGTCAGCACTAGAGTTCATCACCTGTTTATATATACATAACGGGCCACATCAGGCCAGCAGCAGGATATACAGGCCACATCAGCTATACATCATAAAACATCATCAAAACCCCTCTGAGGACCTAGGAGTACAGGGATGACTTCTAGGACTCTACTACAAAACAACCAAAATGGCAGCATATCCTTCTCTTGCCTCCTACTGCTCTTCTTACTGCTCGGCCGCAACCTCACGACCACCACCACGTCTAGCACGATCACCTAAAAAGGTTGTAAACCAACGGGGTGAGACACACAGTCCCAGTGAGAAACATAACTCCCCACTGAAATTATAAAACTTCAGGTAAAGTAGGTAAAGAAGATAACTGATGTCAGCAGATCATAAGAGCAGCATCCTGAGCAGATTTTATTTTATGAACAATCTTACCAGATATCCAGGAGGCATATAACCAAGTATTTCTTTATGGAACATGATTGACAAGATAAGCTTTATAAGAACTTATCACAAAATATAAGGATCGTACACATAACTGCAAGGTATAACTAGATCAGCTATATAAGCAAGGCCTCAATCAATGTTCCATGTTTTGCCTTAAGCAATATATTCTATACAGTTGGATTATGATTTATTATGCCCTAAGGAAGTGAGTCGTCCCGCTCAAATCCAACCTTTGGCTGCGAAGCCCAAAACCGGTGCCATACAAGGTCATCGGGAGAGTCAGACTCCATGACCTCACCTCTTCATGGTTAATGTACAAAAACCAAAGTGGGACCATAGTCTCTTGCTTGAGTGGCCTCAGCCACAGGGTCAGCTCAGTAGGCTACCCTTCTATAATACTGAGCCATGGGCATGTTCACCATGCTCTATAGTCACTGAGCCATGGGCCTATTCACCATGCTCTATAATCACTGAGCCATGGGCATGTTCACCATGCTCTATACACAACTGTAGTTGTACTCAAATCCTCCTACTTTCGGCTAGGAGAAAACCTCGCATATTCAACAATATGCGCTCCAGGTAATCCCCCAGGATAAACTTGTTTCACCATCACCAATTAGTGATGATGATGGATCTATGTCCAGGGCAAACTACATGATAAGTTCCACTATAATTAATTAGTATATTTTAAGTGGATTGTTGAGGCAACCAAGTTGTAAAACATAAATAGCATTGAGTTATATTAATACTGTCATTATCACATTATCATGGGATCTCAATCCCTCATCACATAATGCCACTGCCTCTCAAGGCTTACATCATCACCATGGGATAGCAATCCCTTATCTCAACATCAGAGGATAACACCTCAACTAGGCACTCAACCTTTACTAGGTCAACAGACCTTTTCACATCATATGGGTGATACATGTTATCTCATCAATGAGGATTATCATCATTCAGTGTTATTCAAACACATAAACCTCATAGCTCTTACCTGGCTATGAATCCATCTGATACACCTACATGGTTAGTATACATATCAAGAGAGATAACATAAATCACCAACCATATATCTTTATGATTATCATGCTATTAGGGTTGAAGGCACATGACTGGATCAACATCCATGATTATCACTACATGAAGCACAAAGTTGTATCTTGTACACAAATTACATTATTGTTATCAGACCATGAGCATCCACTATGCCCTTATCTCATGAGCATGACCATTATCAAGGAATACATCCTTAAGGATTACACAACCATAGCCTTGTCATACATCATTGGTCACAACCTTTCATCCATAACCCATCATCCACAAGGTATAAGAAAGTAACTACTAGGGTTTCCCGGGTTAAGCACAACCATCACCAAAGGTACTGTCTTCCCTCACTAGAGATGTGGTGGGCAGCACCATCCCTCACCCAAAGGGGTAGTGGGCAGGATCATATACCTCACTAAAACTCTAACGGCTAGGGCACTTAGCCACACACACATCGATCGTCCAAGTAGTGCACCCAAGCACCAAGGGTATCGTGCAACCAGGGCTAGTGTTGTGTCGTGCAACCTGATCCAAGAGGATATCGTGCATGCAAGAACAAGGTGGTATCGGGCAACCAAGTGCAAAGGTGTGTCGGGAAACATATGGGCACCTCTTATCATCCAAGACCATATCACCCACTAGGGTTAGGGTTTCATATCAGGCAGCCATCATCACTATATTGGACAAGGTCATGGTGCCCAAGCTCAACACTATGTCGCCCAACAAACCCACTACAACAAACGACACCAAGGCACCACAAGATGGCCTATCATCCAACTGGGTTAGGTACTACATCTCGGTCACCGCTAAGGCACCTATTACGGTTTCACTACCCAAGCATTATATCGGGCAGCAACAAAACTAGCCTATGTCGCCCAAGGTATAAAATAGAGGTATCTACTCAGCACCATGTCAGCCAAAGGCACAACACCAACTAAGGTAAAGGTACATCTCGATCAAGGCATATCATCCAAGACAAACCATAGATGAGAGGTATCGTGCAAAGAACTAAAAAGGATATCGTGCAAGGGCACAAGAACCACATCAATATGGTCATCATCAACCTCAAGATCACCATCATCAAACCCTAATAGATCAAGAGAGTTGGCTCACCTCTCAAAAACTAAGAGAGAGGGGTATTGCACAACCTCCATCACATATCGGGAATCAAGGTAGGTCATCCATATTGGGAAACCCTTCAACCTCAACTAGGTCATCAACAACCAAAGGCTCACCTCTCAAATCTGTGGTGAGAGAAGGGTGTTGTCTAAGCAACTAGAGTATAGACTCACCTCTCAATGACTAAGGAAGAGAGGGGTTTTGCCTACACCACTAGAGCTCAAGCTCACTTCTCGAAACCAAAGAGAGAAAGGGGTATTGCCCCAAAGGAAACCCTAAACCATAGGTTCGGCCAACAAGACCCAAGGTCACACAACTATTAACAACATAACCACTAATTCCAACAAGATTAAGGGTACAAACTAGATAAAAAACATATCCAACAAGATGCAAGGCCGATCAAGATCACACATTAACATGCAACATAAAGAAAGTAGTATAGCTAGGGTTAGGATTTATGTAACCCACCTCAAGCAAGCTCCTCAAGCTCCAAAGCTCCAAGCACCAGGTTTAAGCTCTTAGCTCCAAAGCACCCCACCTTCGGCCACCACAAGAAGAGAAGAAACGCTCATAACCACCATGGCCGAAGAACAAGCAAGAAGGAGAAGAAGGTGCTAAGGAAGGAGAGGATATGCTTACCAACGAAGCAAGACCCTTCTAGGGTTCGGCCACCACCTAGAGGAAGAATAAGAAGGAGACTCCACCAAGGAGATCGGCTACCAAGCTTTCTCTATGAAGGAAAGGTGTATCGGCCACCAAAGGAGAAAGGAGCAACTAAAGGAACTAAAGAGCTAAGCAACTAAGGAGAGGGTTTTATATATACAAGAGGGTCTATGGGGCGTCCACCTTGGTGTTGCTCCACATGTGCATGTCCAAGGCACCACTTTTTCAAAGCCATGCCACCTTGCTAAACCACATGCACATGTCACGCCACCAACTAACAAAGGATCGGCCACTTGTCCAAGGTATGGTGACAAAAACTAGGCAAGGTCAAAGTGGTCACCTTGGGCGATACATCCCACTAGGCGACACACTCCTGGGCAACACTACCCTCTGGGCGACACAGAGCTTCAAGCTCTCCTATGCACGACACAAGGCCTCAACCAGGCAAAGCAAAGCAAAGCTCTACAATGCCCGCAACTACTCAAGCAACGAGCCCAACCCATCCTCTCAACCCTAGAGGATGCAAGCAGAGAGAAAACATCTCTCAAGGTGACAAACGCGCACATCAACCCCAAAACTTGGATAATTTGCAAGTTGCACATCCAACTCTCAACAAAGCACAAGAGAACCCTAATCACAACCTTAGGTGATTAGCAAGCATCTTAACACAAGGTTTAGGCAAAGAAAATAGGGTAAACCCAAAACGAAGGTCAGGGTCCTTACAAGCCATAAACCCCTACAAAAGGATTTCACCCCCAAAATCCGAAGAGAAAAGTGAGGGATACTTCCTCCTCATCTCTTCCTCGAGCTCCCACGTGGCTTCCTCAATGCCATAATGATGCCAAAGAACTTTCAAAAGCACCAGGTCCTTCCTTTTCAACTTCTTCACTCTTCTGTCAAGAATCATCACTGGACCTTCCTCATAGATCACGCCTTCATCAAGCTCAACCTCAACTGGTTGTATCACTATCCCTGTGTCTGGATGACTTTTCTTCAACATATTGACGTGGAACACCGGATGTAACCTGTGAAACTCTGGCGGCAGTTCTAACTTGTAAGCTACCTTGCCAACACATGTTATTACTGGATATGGCCCCATATACCTGGGTGCCAACTTGCCTTTCTATCCAAACCTCAGCACGCCTTTCCATGGTGAGACCTTGAGATACACCTTGTCTCCCACCTGGAACTCTAGGGTCATCGGTGATTATCTGCATACGACTTATATCTATCCTGTGCCACTTTCAACTCTTGTTGTATCACTTTGATCTTCTCTATTGTCTGTTGCACTAACTCAGGACCCAAGAGCTGATACTCGCCCAACTCATACCAGCATAAAAAAGATCTGCAATTCCTTCCATATAAAGCCTCATAAGGAGCCATGTCGATGCTCTGATGGTAACTATTGTTGTAAGCAAACTCTATCAAACTAAGATGCATGTCCCAACTGCCTAGAAACTACAAAACACATGCTCGGAGAAGATCCTCCAAAGTCTGAATAGTCCTTTCAGATTGTCCATATGTCTGTGGGTGGAAAGCGGTATTGAACCTCAACTACGTTCCCAACGCTTTGTGCAACTATTCCCAAAAATGACTCGTGAACTGGGGTCATCTGTCAAAGACTATCATTGCAGGCACACTGTGCAAACGCACAATCTCATCCACATACACCTGAGCAAGCTTCTCTTCTGTATACGTTGTCTTCACAAGAATGAAATGAGCAGACTTTGTGAATATATCCACTATCCCCCAAATGGAATCATGATTCTTAGTTTTCCTTGGTAGACCAACTATGAAATCCATGGTTATATGATCCCATTTCCACTGCGGTATTGGTAGGGGTTGCAACGTACCTACCGGCTTCTAATTCTCAGCCTTTACCTGCTGGCATACTACATACCTTACCACAAACTCGGTGACATCCTTCTTTAAGTCGGGCCACCAATACATGTCCTTCATATTATGATACATCTTGGTGACACCTGGATGCATGGCATACATCATTGTGTGTGCTTCCTCAAGCACTAACCTCCTCAAATCATCAACTTTGGGGACCACCATCCTATCATGATAGCAAACTAGTCCATCCTCAGACTCATGGAACCCATCATGCTTTCCGCTGCCAAACTCTGATCTTATCAACTGAACTGAAGCATCTGCTTGTTGTGCATCTTTGACATGCTGTCTCAATGTAGGCTTTACTTGCATCTGTGCCAACAGTCCTGCCAACAAGGAAACTTCTAATTGTACATTCATCTACCACAAATAGATGAACATATCCCGCCTATGGCATACCAAGGAACTCAACTGTGCCTTCTTCATAGAGCTGGAAGAAGGAGACTTTTTGCTAAGCGCATCAGCTACCGCATTCGCCTTACCAGGATGATACTCAATAGTGCAGTCATAATCATTGATCAGCTCCATCCAGTGAGGTTGATGCATGTTCATCTCACTCTGCGAGAAGATGTATTTCAATTTCTTATGATCTGTAAACATCTGACACACTTCCCCATAAATATAGTGTCTCTAAATCTTTAATGCATGGACTACCACTGCCAACTCCAAATCATGTGTCGGATACTTCTCCTCATGTTTCTTAAGATGTCGTGAAGCAAAAGAAACCACATGATCTTCCTGCATCAGCACACATCCTAAGCCTTTCTTGGAAGCATCACAAAATACAACATAGCCCTTCCCAGGCTCTAGCAGCACCAATACTCACTAGTCAGCTTCTTCTTCAAACCTTGGAAAGCCTGCTAACAACGATCATTCCAAATAAAAGGTACATCCTTCCTAGTCAACTTTGTTAATGGTAACGTGATTACACTAAAGTTCCTTATAAACCTCTGGTTGTATCCTGCTAAACCCAGAAAACTACAAACTTCTGTTGGCTTCTTCAGTTGCTCCCAATCTGTAACTGACTCCACCTTCGTAGAGTCCACTCTAACTCCTTCTGCAGATATCACATGACCCAAGAAAGTCACTTCTTTCAACCAGAACTCGCACTTACTAAACTTGGCATACAACTGATGTTGGTGAAGAAGTGTCAAAGATTGTCGATGATGTTGTTCATGCTCTTGACTGTCCTGACTATAGATCAAGATGTCATCTATAAAAACTACAACAAACTGATCTAGAAACGGAAGGAACACCCTGTTCATTAGATCCATGAAAGCAGCAGGCGCATTGGTTAGCCAAAACGACATAGCCTTGAACTCAAAGTGACCATACCTCGTCCTAAAAGCTGACTTTGGTATGTCTTCATCCTTAATTCTTAACTGGGGATATCCAGACCGTAGATCAATCTTTGAGAACACTGTAGTACCACGCAACTGATCAAATAGATCGTCTATCCTCGGCAACGGGTACTTGTTCTTGATCGTAACTTTGTTCAACTACTGCTAATCTATGCACAAACACATCGATCCATCCTTCTTCTTTACGAACAGGACCGGAGCACCCCACAGTGATTTGCTCAGTCTGATGAAACCTTTATCCAGCAACTCCTGTAACTACTTCTTCAGCTCTGCCATCTCAGCTGGAGCCATCCTGTACAGTGTCTGAGCAACTGGTTGTGTTCTTAGCACCATATTGATCTCAAAGTCGATCTCTCGAGGTGGGGGAACACCAGGGAACTCATCGGGAAACACATCTGCAAACTCTCAGACAATAGGCACCTCCTCAAGGCTAGTACCCTTCACCTTGGTATCCACAACGTGAGCTAAGAATGCCTTACATCCTTGCCACAGCAATTTCTCTTCCACCATCACTGACACTAAACATGTCGGAAGAATCTTCATATCTCCTTGGAAGATCCAGCTTTCACCATCGTCATCAAACACTACTTGCTTGGAACCACAGTCCATCACAACCTTATACTTTCCTAAGGTATCCATCCCAAGTATCACATTGAATCCATGCATATCAAGTGGTATAAGATCCACTTGTATACTATGTCCCGAAAAGGATAAAACACAAGATGGACATTCCTCTCGAGCATCGAGGAACCATTAAGAGGGGTTTCTAACAACAGACAATCCTTCTTACAACTAACAGGTAAAAGAAAGTTATCAAGTGTACTACGTGTGATAAAAGAGTGTGTAGCACCCGGGTCAACCAGAATAGATATAAAGCAAAAAGAAGACAAATCAGAATGAAATAACTCCATCTGACCTGCCACCACTTGCGGGTTGACTATCGCCTCTGGCTGACTCATGGCATAGAATTGAGTCGTTGCTTGTTGTCCATGTCCTCTACTTCCTTGAGTAAACGATCTCGCTTGCGACGCTTGACCGTGTCCTTGCCTTCTGTTACCACTAGACTGATGTCTATCTGACACTTGTTGACTCTATCTCGGCTGCTACGTCACTTCAACATCTTTCCTTGGGCAATTTGACCTCAAATGTTCGTTCTGTCCACAGAGATAGCATGACCTATTCTCTAATTGTGGCCTAGATGGCCATGTTACTGCTACTGAAGTTATGTTGTAAGCTTTGGACGGTGAAAATCCACGCCCTCTTCCCTTACTCAGAGACCACTGTGAAGGTGCACTAGAACCTTGCCTTACAAAAGGCGCAGAAAACCTCAGCTTCTTGTGACTGTCAAACCTCTATTTCTGAAACTGAGCAGGCCTTTTCTTGGTCATAAACTCCCTTTTCTCCCTGACAGACTGTTTGATCCTTCGGACAGACTCCACAAACGTGGCAAACTGCTCCCGGTTCTCCAAGTCAGTAGTAGGTGTCGACAGCTCGGCACTCAAACCTTTCTCAAACCGCCTGATTCTCTCATCATTTGTTGCCGCCATGTGAGGGTAAAACCTCAACAGATCCATAAACTTGGCTTCATACTTGGTGATGCTCATCGATCCTTGGTGCAGATGCTCAAACTAGTTGATCTTCTCATTCAGATATGTTTTCGAGAAGTATCGAATAACCAACTCCCACCGGAAAACATCCCAACAGATCACTTCACCGGGTCGCTTCTCCTCCTCGATGGCCCACCAGTGGCTAGCACTACCCTTCAAAAGGTAGACAGCGTGCTTGACTTTGTCTGCTTTGGGGATGTCGAGGATCTGGAAGGTCTTCTCTAGACCTATCAGCCACAGATCTGCATCCACTAGATCAGCCATTCTAGCATAATCTGAAGCTCCGACTCAGCGAAGTCGCTCAAAGGTCTTCCCAATACCCGAAGATTCACCATGGGGAGCATGTGCTCTTGGCAGAGGCACTGGCAATCTATCCACCATGTGATCCATTGTAGCCATTAACTGCCCCATAAGTTGCTAATAGGCAGGGTTTTCAAGAATGGCTGGGTCAAGTTGGGGGACCTCAGGCACCCGATCTTCATGTGCTTGCACTCTTGCTCCATCAACTGATGCAGCATCGCTGCTCTTGGGAGCATGTTTTTCATGGTTTCCAGACATCTTTAAGCTTTATCTTCCACTGAGGGTAGAAGGTTATTGTAAGAAAATCAGGAAAACTCATAAGAATAGACACAACCCTAGTCCTAGATCCTTGTAGACTCAGCAAACCTAGGGCTATGATACCAAAACTTGTGGTTCCACATCCCGCTATCACACAGACAACGAGATGCCATGCGAAAACATGTGGAAACGCCATAACCACACATTACTGAAAACACGGGTTACTTAAAACCATTTGTGGAAAGTAGATAAAAGAGAACTATTACATCAAGATCCTCATCCTGCAAGGAAACATGTTATACAACCATTTACAAGCCTTGATATATGTCTACAGCTTAAAGGAACCAGTTGTCCTGTCAGCACCAGAGTTCATCACATTCTTATACATACATAACGGGCCACATCAGGCCAGCAGCAGGATATACAAGCTACATCATCTATACATCATAAAACATCATCAAAACATCTCCGAGGACCTGAGAGTACTGGGATGACTTCTAGGACTCTACTACAAAACAACCAAAATGGCAGCATATCCATCTCTTGCCTCCTACTACTCTTCTTGCTGCTCGGCCGCAACCTCACGACCACCACCACGTCTAGCACGATCACCTAAAAAGGTTGTAAATCAACGGGGTGAGACACACAGTCCCAGCGAGAAACATAACTCCCCGCTGAAACTATAAAACTTTAGGTAAAGAAGGTTAAGCAGATTACTGATGTCAGCAGATCATAAAAGTAGCATCATGAGTAGAACTTATTTTATGAACAATCTTATCAGATATCCAGGAGGCATATAACCAAGTATTTCTTTATGGAACATGATTGACAAGATAAGCTTTATAAGAACTTATCACAAAATATAAGGATCGTACACATAACTACAAGGTATAACTAGATCAACTATATAAGAAAGGCCTCAATCAATGTTCTATGTTTTGCCTTAAGCAATATATTCTATATAGCTCGATTATGATTTATTATGCCCTGAGGAAGTGAGCCATCTCGTTCCAATCCAACCTTTGGCTGCGAAGCTCAAAACTGGTGCCATACAAGGTCACCAGGAGAGCCGGACTCCATGACCTCACCTCTTCGTGGTTAATGTATGAAAACCAAAGCAGGACTGTAGTCTCTTGCTTGAGTGGCCTCAGTCACAAGGTCAGCTCCGCAGGCTACCCTTCTATAATACTAAGCCATGGGCATGTTCACCATGCTCTATAATCACTGAGCCATTGGACTGTTCACCATGATCTATAATCACTGAGCCATGGGCCTTTTCACCATGCTCTATACACAACTGCAGTTGTACTCAAATCCTCCTACTTTCGGCTAGGAGAAAACCCTGCATATTCAACAATATGCGCTCCAAGTAATCCCGTAGGATAAACCTGTTTCACCATCACCAATTACTGACGATGATGGATCTATGGCCAGGGCAAACTACATGATATGTTCCACTGTAATTAATTAGTATATTTTAAGTGGATTGTTGAGGCAACCAAGTTGTAAAACATAAACAGCATTGAGTTATATTAATACTATCATTATGACATTACCATGGGATCTCAATCCCTCCTCACAGAATGTCACTGCCTCTCAAGGCTTACATCATCACCATGGGATAGAAATCCCTTATCTCAACATTAGAGGATAACACCTCAACTAGGCACTCAGTCTTTACTATGTCAATAGACCTTTTCACATCATATGGGTGATACATGTTATCTCATCAACGAGGATTATCATCATCAGTGTTATCGAAACACATAAACCTCATAGCTCTTACCTGGCTATGAATCCATCTGATACACCTGCATGGATAGTATGCATATCAAGAGATATAACATAAATCACCAACCATAGATCTTTATGATTATCATGCTATTAGGGTTGAAGGCACATGACTGGATCAACATCCATGATTATCACTACATGAAGCACAAAGTTGTATCTTGTACACAAATTACATTATTGTTATCATACCATGAGCATCCACTATGCCCTTATCTCATGAGCATGACCATTATCAAGGAATACATCCTTAAGGATTACACAACCATAGCCTAGTCATACATCATTGGTCACAACCTTTCATCCATAACCCATCATCTATAAGGTACAAGAAAGTAACTAGTGGGGTTTCCCAGGTTAAGTACAACCCTCACCAAAGGTATTGTCTTCCCTCACTAGAGATGTGGTGGGCAGCACCATCCCTCACCCAAAGGGGTAGCAAGCAGGATCATATCCCTCACTAAAACTCTAACGGCTAGGGCAATTAGCCACACACATATCGGCCATCCAAGTAGTGCACCCATGCACCAAGGGCATTGTGCAACCAGGGCTAGTGTTGTGTCATGCAACCTGATCCAAGACGGTATCGTGCATGCAAGAACAAGGTGGTATCGGGCAACCAAGTGCAAAGGTGTGTCGGGCAACATAGGGGCGCCTCTTATCATCCAAGACCCTATCATCCACTAGGGTTAGGGTTTCAAATCGGGCATCCATCATCACTATATCAGCCAAGGTCATGGCGCCCAAGCTCAACACTATGTCGCCCAACAAACCCACTACAACAAATGACACCAAGGCACCACAAGATGGCCTATCATCTAACTGGGTTAGGCACTACATCTCAATCACCACTAAGGCACCTATTAGGGTTTCACTACCCAAGCATCATATCGGGCAGCAACAAAACTAGCCTATGTCGCTCAAGGTACAAATTAGAGGTATCTACTTAGCACCATGTTGGCCAAAGGCACAACACCAACTAAGGCAAAGGTACATCTCGATCAAGGCATATCATCTAAGACAAACCCTTGATGAGAGGTATCATGCAAAGCACCAAAAAGGATATCGTGTAAGGGCATAAGAACCACATCGATATGGTCATCATCAACCTCAAGATCACCATCATCAAACCCTAATAGATCGAGAGAGTTGGCTCACCTCTCAACAACTAAGAGAGAGGGGTATTGCACAACCTCCATCACATATAGGGAATCAAGGTAGGTCATCCATATCGGGCAACCCTTCAACCTCAACTAGGTCATCAACAACCAGAGGCTCACCTCTCAAATCCATGGTCAGAGAAGGGTGTTGTCCAAGAAACTAGAGTATAGACTCACCTCTCAACGACTAAGGAAGAGAGGGGTTTTTCCTACACCACTAGAGCTCAAGCTCACTTCTCAAAACCAAAGAGAGAAAGAGGTATTGCCCCAAAGGAAACCCTAAACCATAGGTTCGGCCAACAAGGTCCAAGGTCACACAACTATTAACAACATAACCACTAATTCCAACAAGATTAAGGGTACAAACTAGAGCAAGAAACATATCCAACAAGATGCAAGGCCGATCAAGATCACACATGAACATGCAACATAAAAGAAAGTAGTATGGCTAGGGTTAGGAGTTATGTAACCCGCCTCAAGCAAGCTCCTCAAGCTCCAAAGCTCCAAGCACCAGCTTTAAGCTCTTAGCTCCAAAGCATCCCACCTTCGGCCACCACAAGAAGAGAAGTAAAGCTCATAACCACCATGGTCGAAGAACAAGCAAGAAGGATAAGAAGGTGCTAAGGAGGGAGAGGAGATGCTTACCAAGGAAGCAAGACCCTTCTAGGGTTCGGCCACCACCTAGAGGAAGAAGAAGAAGGAGACTCCACCAAGGAGATCGGCCACCAAGATTTCTCTACCAAGGAAAGGAGTATCGGCCACCAAAGGAGAAAGGAGCAACTAAAGGAACTAAAGAGCTAAGCAACTAAGGAGAGGGTTGTATATATACAAGAGGGTCTATGGGGCGCCCACCTTGGTGTTTCTCCACATGTGCATGTCCAAGGCACCACTTGTCCAAAGCCATTCCACCTTGCTAAACCACATGCACATGTCATGCCACCAACTAACAAAGGACCGGCCACTTGTCCAAGTTATGGTGACAAAAACTAGGCAAGGTCAAAGTGGTCACCTTGGGCGATACAGCCCACTAGGCGACACAACCCTCTGGACGACATAGAGCTTCAAGCTCTCCTATGCATGACACAAGGCCTCAACAAGGCAAAGCAAAGCAAAGCCCAACAAAGCTCAACAAGGCCTGCAACTACTCAAGCAATGAGCCCAACCCATCCTCTCAACCCTAGAGGATGCAAGGAGAGAGAAAACATCTCTCAAGGTGTCAAACTTGCACATCAACCCCAAAACTTGGATAATTTGCATGTTGCACCTCCAACTCTCAACAAAGCACAAACAAACCCTAATCACAACCTCAGGTGATTAGAAAGCATCTTAACACAAGGTTTAGGCAAAGCAAACAGCGTAAACCCAAAATGAAGGTCAGGGTCCTTACATAAATCAAGGTGTAACCATCAGGTTCTAGCATACTAGGGTTTCAACAATAATAGAGTTCTCCATGATTGTATTAGTCATTCAAGGACTATTCATACCCAATTACCATATATATTAAAGCTAGGTATAACAAGATATACCTCATTAGGGTTACATATCAACACAATGTGATTATAATCCCTTCTATTTATATGAATGAATAGGTAAAACTACCTTATTAAGGGTAACCCTCCGTTTGTTCCATCATCATTCAATCACAATCACCATAGCACAATGTCACCCAGAACCATTGGATGTTTAAAAGGTAAGACCTTTGGTTGTTTACATAAGTAAACACCTTAGATAAACCACCTATGAAGTCCTTGATTTGTGCTATAGAAATAGTCACCATCTAACCCTAGACATCCCTTGATTAACAACACAAAAAGTTCCATTGAGAGTAGGGTAAAACCCACAATCGACTATTCAGTTAAAACAAGCCATCCATTGTCAACAAGTAAGCTCCTTAAGTTGATCATATAAAGGAAACCATCTAAATCCTATCATTAGGACCAACATATTACATTATCCATCATTCCACTTTATTGGAGGAATAAAAATTAGATCTTGATCATTTGGTCAATTTCATATATCAAAACCATCAATTACAGTATAGGTTCGACCATTGCATCAAGTGACCCAAGAAACCATTGGTCTAAGGCTTAAGTGATGTTAAAACTATATGATTAACTCACCATATATTGTAGAGACCTGATCCACCATAATTAGTGATCATTAAATCACTATAGGTTGTTAGATCAACACTAATTCATTAATCAACATCAAATATCAAGCTAATGTCAACATTGATTGATAACATCAGTAAGATACTTAATGGTTGATCATTAAACTTCTAATTGATCCAAAACCTGACCTAAGGGGGTTAACATAGGTTTTCACCATAATTTGACACCCTTGATCACGACCATCAGTTGTTATGAATACAACACCATACGGTTGTTGCAATGGTACCATCATCCGGTCATGGTTTATAGAAGAAATCAGCTTAAAACCCTAAAATTGACCATTGTTTGATAGGTGCTTAGCACCATAGGTTGTCAAACCAACCTGATCCAAGTCATATTGTACCTTAGGAATAACATACACATGATCATGAGTTCATATATAACTGAAATCAGAATAGTGAACATTATAAAAATCAAAATCCAAGTCAAGCATAGCTTTTTAGTGCATGGATCATCATTTTCAAGCAAGAACATGATCTAGAAAGCTTATGGTAAGCAATAAACGTGGTGCAAGTTATAAAAATTGCCTCTAATGAGAATATGAAACCCCACATAGAAGAAATATCGAGCAGGTAGGGTAGAAAATCCAAGAATAAACTATGAATTTGTCCATCTAGCACCTTTCTCCATCAAATGAGCAAACCATAAGCATAAGGAGCAAGAAAGGTAGGGTTTTAGAGCTTTAGAGCAATTTCTACCATGGAACAGTAAGGTTCCGACCTGTATAAATCTAGGAGGAAGGATAAAAAAGAAATAGATGGAGGAAAGAAGGTAAAACTTACACGTTTAGGTCAAGATCACTAGGACGAAGCTTTATAGACCCAAAAAGGGAATCAATTGCAACCCTAGAATTTTTTCCAAGAAGATCCCCACTTTCTTCTTCCTTGGGCAGAAAAATTCACATCTGAACAGAGGGAGAACGAATCTGGAAGAAGGATAGAGGTGGTGGAGAGAAAGTGGCTCGTTTTGGTGCTTGGGGATAAGTATATGACACTTTAATATTAAGAAAAAGAAAAAGTTGAAATTCTAGTATATATTCAAGTGTCCATGGCTTTAAATTATTAAGAATATATAAGCACACATACAAGAAGCTCTCCCACCATCCCTCTAGACCTGCTTATCTTTCTTTTGTCGAAATTCCCAGCCAATCACATAATTCCTTAGTTGATAGCTATTAAAGGTAGCTCATCCATAAAGGGGAAACCCCTAAAATACCCTTGATCAAAACACCTTCAAATCATGGCTCAACTAGGAGCCCGATGGTTCAAAAATCTCAATAATGATAATATAACATCTAAGGAACATAATGTATGTGATAAATTGCAAAGAAAACCCCTCAATTGGGTGAATTGCAGAAAAGTCCAAAATGTATAAAAAATTGCATAACTTGCTCGAACAGTGTCCAAATTGGACCAAATTTGAAACTTAAGCTTGTCTTATGATTTCAAAACATATAAAAATGTTATATTAGGGTTATAAGTATTCAATTATGGTAATTAATCTCATTCGACTCATTAACCAAGTTCAAGGGCCTTACAACTATAAACCCCTAACAGGGATTTCGCCCCCGAAATCCAAGGTAAACAACGATGGGTACTTCCTCTACACCTCATCCTATTACATTCGCATGGTTACTTGTATAACATGATGATGTCACATCATTCATACATATCTCATCTTGGGTCAGCACAAAAACCCCCACATAAGAAGACATTTGCAAATATGGAACATAGAAACTTGTTGTGCCACCTGTACAAATCTAATAGTAATATTCAACTTTAAATTCTAGCTATCATCCTAAAATTATATCTATTGTATCAACACGTTACTCAAAATTCATACTTGATAGCATTTTACCAATCATGCCATGTGTCCCATACCATCCCTTGAAGCATAAAAAAGAGCAATGTATCCATCCTTTTTTTTATATACATTGACACTAGAACTCTTGTCAGTTCGTTTTCAGCATCAAAAGAAATGTCAACGCTGGCACGTGTCGTTCCATACAAGGAAACATCATTCCTAGTCAACCTTGCTAGGGGTGAAACAACAAAACTATCTTCACCTTACTAGGATTTACACAACCTACTTAGAATACATATCATGAATCCATAAAGACATTTAATCAACCCCATCTCACTCTTGTTCAACTTTTCTCATAGGTATTGCTGCTTCAGAAACCCTAAGGTTTTTGAAGAAATATTGATCATATATATGACCATATTTGAAATACTTTGACATGCCATCATTTAAAGCTTGATATAACTTGTATGACATGACTGGAACACTCTGTTCCTCCTATTCATAAATTATATTGATACATTGGTTGATCTAAAGGACATAACTCTAAACTCATCATGGTCATGTGAATTATGTCATCTAATCTAACTCTTATGCATTGATATTTGATCATAGGTTTATCTTAAATGAACACGGTATCACATATATATTGACCAACAAATCATCTATCCTTGATAGTGGTCTTGCCCAGCTATCACTGAACCATACACAACATTATAGAATCACTTTTTTTAAACAACATTTAGAGGGTCATCATCAACTCTCTCTCTCTCTCTGATACCAACCTGTCGGAACCCGTTACACTAAACGAGATTACTCAAAACATAAAACACAATCAATCACTAAATAATCACATACCCAAAAATATGGGTAAATTAAAACCAATTTCAACGTCAACACCCACTCAAAAACATTTGCATGAGAGACCAACATATCTTATATCCATACTATACCAAGAATTTGATACAAATTGTTCTATTTCCTTAGACACAACATATATACATAGAAGAACAATATTCGTATATATCACACAAACAAGCATTAACATGCTAACAAAATCCTGATTCATTTGAAACACCATATACAAACTTTTCCTGTCCGGACCTAAGAGTACAGGGATGACTCTAGGACACACTAGACATCTAATAAACTTTATCAAAGATTCATTATTGTAGTTCCTCTTTACTTCCATGGTTCTGTTGTCGTCACTATCGATTACCTACAAAAATGTGGCAAACCACAAGGGTGAGACCCATGTCCCAGTAAGAGATATAACCTCCAACAACGTTTATTGATTACAACATTTTTAAGTAATTAAATAGTTAAGAAGTTTAATCAGATATAAAAAATAAGATCAATAGTACTGATGATTAACAAAATACATAAAGGAGCAGATAATAACTATCATCATTATCCAGACTATCATCCTTTATCTTGTTGACAATATAAGCAATTCAGTAGCATATGCAGTTCTAGCATCATGAACAAGTCTAGTAACATAGCATAGCTAACAACATGAGCATGTCTAATTGGTTGAATTTATCAATATCATAAGAAGAGATAACAACATAAGAACAACTACCTAGATAAGCATGATTAGCAGTATATGCATCTCTATTTACAAAGGCATAGCTAGCATGCTAAACATAACTAACAACATGAGATATCTAGCATCATGATTATAATCAGAAATAGCAGTATAGTTATCAATATAATCATGGCTACTGTATGTATGCATCTACAATTATAAGCATATCAACAACATAAGTATATCTACTATCTATTAATTTAACTAAGCATCATCTTTATGTAAAGAGAACAAACAAGGGTTATCATCCAATGTGAAACGTTGTGTTTAACCCTAAACAAATATGTTGCACGGTTGTATTACATCTTTTATTACGCACTGGGGAATTTGAATCCTATCATTCAAATTCCAATCGACCCCTACGAAGGGCTATTCAGTTCCGTATAAGATCTAGGAGTGTTGATATCCTAAGATCTCTTCCCCTCGGTCAGTATGAGTAAAAAGGCAGTGACATATCAGTCGAAGTTGCCACCACAGCGACATATAGTCAAGCTGAAAACCACTAGTCCGACCTTGGTACAGGTCATGGAACTAGAAACTAAGATATTCAAACCTAATCACTGAGGTACAACCGCAGTTGTCCTCTAATCACATCATGTTATAATCACCGAGACACGACCACAACCGTTCTCAATCACATCATATGTATGAGGCATGACCATAGCCAACCTCCACAATCTGCATTGTGGGTGACAAGGATATATCCTCAACCTGCCACCCCCACATACTCAATAGTATGCACTCCAAGTTTCCCTTAGGAATACTCCTTTCACCATCTAGCAAGTTCTGACACTGAAGATGGCTCTACGGCACAGGGCACTACATGATTAGAGTTGCACTTGATTAGTTATGCCAATTGGGTGAATTAAGGATGCATCAAACAAGTGGACATACAAACCCTAATTCACTTATAGCAAGCATATAAATATCAAAACTTGAAAAGATATAAAACATATGAAACATAATTTCTCATCTCATCATCACATGGTACTATTCACTTGCCATTCATGAGACTACACTATTCATGATATTATCACAAGATATAAATCCTTTTCACAATATCACAGGGTATCAACCCTTATCAATAGAAGAGGAATACACCTCATTCAGGGCTCAACCATGCCCAAAGGTTATTAAGACCATCATACTATCACAAGATATAAATCCTTTTCACAATATCATAGGGAATCAACCCTTATCAACACAAGAGGATTACACCTCATTTAGGTCTCAATCATTCCCAAAGGTCATTAAGACCATTATATTATTATTCCCTACAATATCATCATTATTTTTTCATGCCTTATAACAAGGCTCAACAACATTACTTACATATTGATGCGATGATTTTGAGTCGCATTTATAGACATGTTTTATATGTATTTTATGCTTTAATTAGTCATTTCTATGGTTAATATCGCATTTTTCATCCAATTTGGTCTTTGTTGCTATTTTATGTCAAATCCCCTTTATTTCATCATTTTGAGCATTAATTGTCAAATTATTATTATTTGTGTGAATTGATGTGATCTTGTCTTTGAATTTTAGGACAAACGAGTATTTGCTTCCATCGATACCATCGACGGATGTCGATACCATCGACATGGTCACAGGTTGCCAGCTGAAAGAAGTAGGAAAAAGTCGATACTATCGACTTTGATGTCGATGGTATTGAGTCACCTTCAGGTTGTTGGCGAAGAAGCAGTCGATAGTATCGACACCAAGTCGATACCATCGACGCACGAAGGCTACAGCGTCGCAAAACGACAAAACCGACGCCTAAAGGAAGTCGATACCATCGACCTGAGTCAATGGTATCGAGATGATGTCGGGCGCGACAAAGAAAGGGTTCGTTACTGCAGCGGGTCGATACCATCAACTCGCGTCGATGGTATCGACACCGTCAGATATGCGTTGGATTCATATTGATCTCAATCAGACGGCTGGAGTTAATTAACGACCTAATTAGGGACTTATACCTAATGACGGCCGCCCAGGAGAAAGGGGGATCTCATTAGCCATTGCACAAGTGTTGAGGAGGAGGAGAAAGGAGAACGGAGGCCAGAAGTTCATACCTGTCGATCCAGACACTGCCGAAGACAGATTTCACCACCGAGAGGTGGGAAAGCACGTGTTCTACGCAAAGGATCAACCGGTTCTTCTCCGTTCAGGGGTTTTCCCATTCAATTCACGTTTTTCATATGATTTCCCCTATTTCTACCATGTACTTGTGTGAGATGAACATGCGGGGCTAATCCCCTCCATCTTTAGGACTGGGAGTAGCCCGGGAATTCATTGTATGTCAGTTTTATAATAGTAATTCATATTTTCTCTCTTAAATCTGTGGCATAGCTTCGTTTTCTCCATATATTGTTATGCTTGATCACCATAATAATAACCTAATGCCCTTAATCACTTCGACAGAAGGATTAACGGCTGAAAAGAGAAGAAACCTACATTAATCGATAAATCCCTTGAAAAAGGTGGTGTAAAATTAATGGTGGATACTGAGAGATCATTCGTAATGCACTTAGTTTAGGGGATAAGTTACTACAACGGTGGAACCGACCTAAACCTAAGTAGTGAATTGCACCACGACATTGGGCTATTCTGTTTTCAGGCCACTACCCGGATAGAGAGAGGAGATTGAGGCATTATATAAAATCTAATACAATGAAAACTCGCGGTGAAACCGCAATCCTAAAGATATTCTTTTGAATTTATTAAATTAACCTTTAATCGATTGTTTGCTTTGTTTTATTTTTAGTTTCTTTTAATTTTATTCAACAACCCCAATTTGTTATTCGGCTTAGCTGATCGCAAATAGTTAGTAGGAGTCTCCAACATTTCTGAGTATCCCTGTGTTCGACTCGGGCCTCACAAGGCCTGTACTACTCGACGCGTACACTTGCATTTTTAGCGCGTAGTAAAATACACGTCAAGTTTTTGGCACCTATAGGCACCACACCTTTTAGGTTGGCGTATGGCCGGGCTTGTCATTTGCCGGTTGAGTTGGAGCACAAGGCCCATTGGGCGCTTAGAAGGCTAAATCTGAGTTACAATGAAGCGGGGAGAAAGAGGATGCTTGAATTGAATGAGTTGGACGAGCTAAGGATGACGGCGTATGAGAACGCACGGATATACAAGGAGCGCACAAAGCTGATCCACGATCGCCACATCGAGTTGCGCACATTCAAGAAGGGAGATAGTGTTTTGTTGTTCAACTCACGACTCAAGTTGCATCCCGGGAAGCTCAAATCCCGGTGGAGTGGGCCGTTCGTGGTGGAAGAGGTCAAACCACACGGCGCGATTCTAGTGTGCGATGGTGATACCACGTTCTTGGTAAATGGACAGAGGCTGAAGCTCTATTTTGGTGAGAATTACAAGAGGAAGGTGAATGAGGTTAAACTCATTGCACTTTCAGATGAATGAGATGCCCGGAAGCCGTCTAGCCTAAGACGTTAAATAAGGGCGCTTGTTGGGAGGCAACCCAACCATCGGTACATTAGGATAGATTATTTATAATCGTAGGTTGCTTTATTTTTGTTCAATTTTTAGTGTAAAGAAGATACCTTGATCCGTTTGTTCATTGTGCAGGCTGAGGCAGAGTCGATACCATTGACACACTTGTCGATGGTATCGACAAGGGTACAGGTTGACGACTATAGATTTCATTCTGAGTCGATACCATCGACGGCCTCATTGATGGTATTGACATACCTACAGGTGGTCGAAATGGAAAAGTCGATAGTATCGACACAGGCGTCGATACCATCGAGATCTCTGGAGAAGTTCAGACTGATTTGTCTCAGTCAACTCAATACCATTGACGGCCATGTCGATGGTATCGACATGGTTACATGTTGAAATGCAAAGTGGCGGTGTCGCAATGAAGAAAGGTCGATACCATCGACCTGAGTCGATGGTATCTACCATCCATGTCACCGATCCGCACAAACAAATCGACGGCGATCGCGGTTTCCACGTCATCGATCCGGGTGCAGCGTCGATACCATCGACCCAGGTCGATGGTATCGACACGTCAGCGATCCGTGTTTCAATATCCAGCAATCGACGACCGTCGATACCATGTGAGGGGCAGATAGCATCGACCAGCGTCGATACCATCGACTCGCGTTGATGGTATCGACGGGCTAACAGTGGCGTCGGCCAAGTCTATTTAAGGAGAATCATTACGTCATTTGACGTCACACCTTCAGAGTGATCTCCTCCCTTTGCGTCGAGCACTTCCCCGAGCCATCCAAGAGCAAAGACCAGCATCACCGAGCGACGATCGTCACCGAGCGGAGATTCATATCTCCATTCTGCACCGAGCTCTCTTTCTAATCCCTTTCTCGTCGCCAACATGGTTCACGTTGCTGGAGCATCTTCTTCACGTGCAGACCCGAAGCAGATCCAAGAGTTTGTGCCACCTCCTCCCGGGTCGGTTGCACGGCCGCGCATGATGCATCCTTCCACAGAGGTGAAGAAGATCTATGAGGAGATCTTAAAAAGAAAGATCAAACCCACCCGGTATGTGGACCGGGAAATGATCTGAGACCTCGGATTCGAGGCCAATTTGGCCTATGTTCTGCAGGGGCAAGTGAAACGTACAAGTAGGAGGCCCGATGAATTATAGTACCATGCTGATGGCCAGCCGTTTTTCGGTGAGTGGTCAACCTACAAAGAATTGGTGGCAGAGTTCATGGCGATGTCTGCGTCGTGCCCAACGACATCGTCGCCACCGACCGTGAATGGATAAAGGGTCGGGTGTCTTTCTGGATGTACAACCATGACTATACCCTCACGCTTCGCCAATTCAACAGGATCTTCAATTGGAATCATTCTCCGTACGACCACCGACGGCCGGATAACCGCACCAACTACGACGCTCTCTTCTCCGAGTTGGTGACGGTGCCACAAGGGAGGTCGGTGAGCTACCACAACGCTGCAGTAGCCGACTTCGAGCACCCGTTTGTTCGGGTATTGCACCGGATGTTGAGTTCCACCATCTTTGCTCGAAGTGAGCTGGCGCTAAGCAAATTTCAGGAGACGGATCTTTTCTTCTTATATCAGCTCCTGAAGCGCCAAGAATGCAACTGGGGTGCATTCTTTCTACAACGAGTATTGGCGGTGAAGAGGATCTCAAGAAAAGCCCTGATTCATTTTGGGGGGCTTGTCACCAAGGTAGCCCTCTATTTGGGCTTGAATCTCGATCAGCTGACTCCTCTTTCTACGAGAAGCAAGGTCAACTTGCAACATCTACACCGAGCCAATCTCGTTCTTCTCTGAGCTGGCGTGGCTTTTGTGCATTGCCACATAAATCAAGAGTACCAGGAGTGCGCGCTGCCTGATCCGGTCTTCAATATTGAGGGAGCACAACATTTTCGATGGCCAATCATAGCTATCACCGACTCTGATGAAGAAGGCGGAAATGACGGCGGCGACGACGGACAGGACGACGAGGCTGAGGAGGAAGAGGAGACCCTTACACCTCTTCGAGCACGAGTAGCACCCCGGAAGCACCCTAGGATGCATCCGAGTGCGTCTTCATCGTCACAGCCTACGCCGCCTCCACCACCGCCCTCGCAACCTAGTGAGGATGCCTATTCCATGCAAGGCATGTACAATTTGTTGCAAGACATCCAGCAGACGCAGCATAGCCACACAGCTGCCTATGCCGGTATTCAAGACACCACCAACCGGCTCTTCGTCAACCAGCAGGCGATTTTCGAGAATGAGCGCCTTCTTTTTGTAAATCAGGAGAACATCCATGATCGGCTGCACAGGATGGAGCAGCAGCAGCAGCCGTTTTACGATCATTACTGGAGCCAGAATTATTTTGGGGGGTATCCACAGCCTCCTCCGATGCCCCAGTATGATCCGACCTTTCAGGGGCAATACCCATCTTAGGACCCCACGGTGCCGCAATACCCGCCTCCACCACCACAGGACTGATCTGGTATCACTGTTCCATTCTTTAAGTTTGTTTTTGACTATGAAGCCATAGTCGAATTCAAGCTTAGGGGGGTAGTTGGAACAGCTCTATCTTTTATTGTTTTTAGTTTTTAGTTTTTAGCATTATTACTTTTGTTCTCTTTTTATTTGTTTCTTGCCATTTTAGTTTTGTAGGACCCACGTGCTATCTAGTGTAATTGTGGATGTCATAAAAGTTTGTCATCTTGTTGACTAGTGCATGGGAAATTTAAGGGAATTTTGAATTTTTTTTTGTGTGTTTGGATAGCTTGTTTTGTTTGACCTTGGGCACACATCCTATGAAAATGATTGGTTCTGTCAACTCTAAAACAACAACTCACACATGTACTCCTAATGATTCATGAAAGTGGACGGAAATGGTTGTTTGAGCCTAATCTGACCAAATGGTAATGAGACTTTAATTGGATGTAAGAGAGAGAACCCTCTAAACTACTACATAGGTCAGTAAGGAGGGATGCATAATATCTTTCTAAGGTTCAGTCATCTAGTCTTGTGATCGTTCCACTTCATTTTTCCATAATCCACCAAAGAATTGGAAGTAAAGTGCAGTTTTAATTCCTTTTGTTTGCATAGCATCTAGATAGGACTTGCATCGCAACTTTCCATATGTTTTGTATTAAAAGAAAAAAAAATAAGTATAGTGATTCATGCACATTACCCTTAGGTGCATGCCATGTAGTTGCATTCATAATTTTCATGCATAAAGTACATCATGTATCTCAATTTTCCTTAAAATAGTGAACTAAACTGTTCCATACCTTCTGAATAGTGCAAATTTTTTAGTATGAAGAATAAGCCCGATAAAATTTTCATTATCAATCGTGGATATAAAGGGTTGAAAAAAAAAGAGAAAAAAAATTCTGAAAGAAAATCTGCATAATGAAAAAGAGTTATGTAGAAGCAATAAGAATAAGAAGGAGAAAGGAACATAATATCATCTGCAATTCGAGATAATTGAAGTACATGATGTAGCTTATTTAGAAGTTCCATTTCATTTTGAGATGGATGGTTAGTACATGCATCATTCCACCCAATTTTAGGCATTAGGGCATTTTTCATGTGCATTTGCATCATATAGGACATTTTTTTATGCAGGTTGAAACTGTACAATACTTCCACATTCTTCCATGAGCCACCCATCTTCATCCACCCACTGCTCGGATTGGTAGGCCATCTCCTCACTAATGTACATCAGGAGAACTACTTCCATATAGATGGTAGTTAGGGCGAGCAACGTAGTATAGGAGATCACAAGATGCACCAAGGCTGAACCGGCGAGTTTTATTATGTTAACTGCCTTTTTATGTGATAGTGTTCATCAGTTTTGAGGTCAATTTCTTTTATGGATGATTACTGTTGCCTTTAGGGTAATTACCGTTTCGTGGTTAGAGAGGGCCGGTATGTGAATGTCCGGTGGGAGTCATATGGGATGTTGGGTGTTTTGTGTTGTTTTTCAGTTGACATTAGCAATTCTATTCTAAGGATTAGTTGCTCGAGGGCGAGCAACGTTCAAGCTTAGGGGAGTTTGATGTGATGATTTTGAGTCGCATTTATAGACCTGTTTTATATGTGTTTTATGCTTTAATTAGTCATTTCTATAGTTAATATCGCATAATTCATCCAATTTGGTCTGTGTTGCTATTTTATGTCAAATCCCCTTTATTTCATCATTTTGAGCATTAATTGTCAAATTATTATTATTTGTGTGAATTGATGTGATCTTGTCTTTGAATTTCAGGACAAACGAGTATTTGCTTCCGTCGATACCATCGACGGATGTCGATACCATTGACATGGTCACAGGTTGCCAGTCGAAAGAAGCAGGAAAAAGTCAATACTATCGACTTTGATGTCGATGGTATCGAGTCACCTTCAGGTTGTTGGCGAAGAAGCAGTCGATAGTATCGACACCAAGTCGATACCATCGACGCACGGAGGCTACAGCGTCACAAAACGACAAAACCGACGCCTAAAGGAAGTCGATACCATCGACCTGAGTCGATGGTATCGAGATGATGTCGGGCGCGACAAAAAAAGGGTTCGTTACTGCAGCGGGTCGATACCATCGACTCGCGTCGATGGTATCGACACCGTCAGATATGCGTTGGATTCAGATTGATCTCAATCGGACGGCTGGATTTAATTAATGACCTAATTAGGGACTTATACCTAATGACGGCCGCCCAGGAGAAAGGGGGATCTCATTAGCCATTGCACAAGTGCCGAGGAGGAGGAGAAAGGAGAACAGAGGCCAGAAGTTCATACATGTCGATCCGGACGTTGCCGAAGACGGATTTCACCACCGAGAGGCGGGAAAGCACGTGTTCTACGCAAAGGATCAACCGGTTCTTCTCCGTTCAGGGGTTTTCCCATTCAATTCACGTTTTTCATATGATTTCCCCTATTTCTACCATGTACTTGTATGAGATGAACATGCGGGGCTAATCCCCTCCATCTTTAGGACCGGGAGTAGCCCGGGAATTCATTGTATGACAGTTTTATAATATTAATTCATATTTTCTCTCTTAAATCCGTGGCATAGCTTCGTTTTCTCCATATATTGTTATGCTTGATCACCATAATAATAACCTAATGCCCTTAATCACTTCGACAGAAGGATTAACGGCTGAAAAGAGACGAAACCTACATTAATCGATAAATCCCTTGAACAAGGTGGTGTAAAATTAATGGTGGATACTGAGAGATCGTTCGTAATGCACTTAGTTTAGGGGATAGGTTACTACGACGGTGGAACCAACCTAAACCTAAGTAGTGAATTGCACCACGATAGTGGGCAATTCTGTTTTCAGGCCACTACCCGGATAGAGAGAGGAGATTGAGGCATCATATAAAATCTAATACAATGAAAACCCACGGTGAAACCGCAATCCTAAAGATATCCTTTTGAATTGATTAAATTAACCTTTAATCGGTTGTTTGCTTTGTTTTATTTTTAGTTTCTTTTAATTTTATTCAACAACCCCAATTTGTTATTCGGCTTAGCTGATCGCAAATAGTTAGTAGGAGTCTCCAACATTTCCGAGTATCCCTGTGTTCGACTCGGGCCTCACAAGGCATGTACTACTTGACGCGTACACTTGCGTTTTTAGCGCGTAGTAAAATACACTTCACATATAATACACCAGATCAACACAATATTGCATTAATGAGCTAGGAGATATTCATAAACAATCATAGTAGGATTATATTAACATTAAGAACATTCCTTTATTACATCAACATGCAAGGAATCTAGATATGATTAACTCTCATCATATTCATTATGCACATGTTTAGCATAAGAAAGTATCAACCATGTGGCTATAATAACCACCAATTAACATATCAAGGTTATGATCATAGTAATGAGGTTATTCTACCATCATTCCATCATATAAGAATGTTAAACATGAATACTCATCTTTATCTAATTGTATTAGAGTTAGGTTCAACATGATAAATTATATCAATGTTACTAATCATCACTTATACCCAAATCCTAACTCACGGCGTCCCCATTGGATCATGGATGCATAAGGTGAAGCATCACCATCACATTCCATAGTATTCTCAAGTATGAACCCACACATAAATCAAGGTGTAACCATCGGGTTAGAGCATACTAAGGTTTCAACAACAATAACAAAGTCTCTATGATTATATTAGTCATTCAAGGACTCTTAATACCCAATTACCATCATTTACTTATATTAAAGCTAGGTATAACAAGCTATACCTCATTAGGGTTACATATCAACACAATGTGATTATCATCCCTTCTATACATATGAGTGAATAGGTAAGACTACCTTATTAAGGTTAACCCTCCATTTGTTTCATCATCATTCAACATGTATCACCATACCACAATATCACTCAAAACCATTGGATGTTTAAAAGGTAAGACCTTTGGTTGTTTACATAAGTAAACACCTTAGATAAACCACCTATGAAGTCCTTGATTTGTGCTCTAGAGAAAGTCACCATCTAGCCCTAGACATCCCTTGATTAACAACATAAAAAGTTCCATTGAGAGTAGGGTAAAACCCACAATCGACTATTCAGTTAAAACAAGCCATCCATTGTCAACAATTAAGCTCCTTAATTTGATCATATAAAGGAAACCATCTAAATAACATTATTAGGACCAACATATTACATTACCCATCATTTCACCTTAATGGAGGAATAAATAGTAGATATCGACCATTGGGTCAAGTTCACATGTTAAAACCATCAATTACAGTATAGGTCTGACCATTGCATCAAGTGACCCAAGAAATCATTGGTCTAAGGCTTAATTGATGCTAAAACTATATGATTAACTCACTATAGATTGTAGAGACCTGATCCACCATCATTAGTGATCATTAAATCACTATAGTTTGTTAGATCAACAATATATTCATTAATCAGCATCAAATATTAAGTTGATGTCATCATTGATTGATATCATCAGTAGTGTACTTAATGATTGATCATTATACTTTTAATTGATCCAAAACCTGACCTAAGGGGTGACCATAGGTTGTCACCATCATCTGAAACCTTTGATCATGACCATGAATTTTTATGAAGACAAGACCATAGGGTTGTTGCAATGATACCATCATCAGGTCATGGTTTATAGAAGAAATCAGCTTTAAACCCTAAAATTGACCACTATTTGATAGGTGCTTAGCACCATAGGTTGTCAAAACAACCTGATCCAAGTCATATTATACCATAGGAATAACATACACATGATCACAGGTTCATATATAACTGAAATTAGAATAGGGAACATTATAAAAATCAAAATCCAAGTCAAGCATAGCTTTTTAGTGCATGGATCATCATTTTCAAGCAAGAACATGATCTAGAAAGCTTATGGTAAGCAATAAACGTGGAGCAAGTTATAAAACTTGCCTCTAATAAGAAGATGAAACCCCACACCGAAGAAATCTCGAGCAGGTAGGGTAGAAAATCCAAGAATAAGCTATCAATTTGTCCATCTAGCACCTTTCTTCATCAAATGAGCAAATCCTAAACATAAGGAGTAAGAAAGGTAGGGTTTTAGAGCTTTAGATAAAATTCTACCATGGAACATTTTTCTGGTTGTGCACTACTGATTTTAACATTTAACAAAGTAAATTAGGTTCGATCAATCGTGTAATTTCACTAATTCACATCGCACATATATCAGTCAACTAATTAGCGTCAAGCAAGCGTTAATAATTCAAACGTGCAAATTAGGAGTCGAGCAGTGTCGGCGCTGCCCGGCACCTGCGTAAATGCTGACATCTATGAATAACACAGTTTTTAATCGAAACGCCTGATTATTCGAGTTAAATCGTTCGAATGGGAGTGAGATTCTACTCACCGTGATTCGAAACATCCAAATTCAACTGGGAACACGTACAGACGCCTGTTTTCGGGCATCAGCAGTTCATCTTCAACCTTTTAATTTCTCTATTTACGATCTCATTCATGCGTAGGTTGGAGAGAAGCTCCCATGGGTGCTCAGATGTAGCTGGGAGTTGCGGTTTCTAGCTTTTTCCTCGTGGCCGAAGTTGTGAGTGGCCTCCCCTATTGCTAGGCGCGCCCAAGGTGGCCCCTTAGCTGCTACCATGTGTAGCCAGAGCTACTGCTACTGGCCACCAGCCAAGCAACTACGGCGGGTGGGCTAGGCTTGACAGATGGAGGAAGAGGAAGAGAAAGGGAGGAGGAAGAAGAAGAGTAGAAGAGGAGGCGCTTGCGGATCGGGGCTAAGAGCCAGAGAATCACCCCTCTCCTTCACTCCCTCTGTTGCGATCGGGCAGCTATAGAGCACCGCCCAAGCGGTTGCTCGCAGAAGAAGATAAGGGTCAAGGAAAGAAAAGAAAAGGTTATAAAGCCAAAAACTTGGAAAAATTGCAAATTCTACCCCAAAAACTGAAAATGTCATAACTATTGCCTCAGAAGTCCAATTTGAGCATTTTCTTTTACAACTTTTCAAGCGTGAGATCCACTACAAAGAAAAAAGGGCTATAGGTGGGCCATTTTCTATTGCGAGGAGGGTTGCTCACCTTTTTGATGGCTTGGCTTCTCCCTCACTCCCATGTAGTGGTCGGCCTCCCGACGGAGTCTTCGGATGTTTGGAAACCTCTTCCATGTAGCTTGGCAAGGAAATTTTGAGTCATGGGTACAGGACTCCTTACATGTAAGACCTATTTCTCATGCAATTTGTTTGGTCAACATGTTGCCCTCAGCATATCCATATGGAATCATCACATAGTTGTCTCGCCTTGGGGCAATCTCGTAAGGCATGAAGTGTGTCTTCTGGCTCGTTGAGTCGGTTTAGAATTCGATTGAGGCATGTATCTGACCGGATTGAGAATCTGTTTAAATAGCGCTTTGTCATCTTTCTTCAGGATTTGGCTTGAACTGTTCGGCAGACCGTCTGGCAAAAACTCTGTAGGCGCGAAGCGTGGTAGGCCTGTGCCGGGGGAGCAGGGAAGGGTGGAAAGGGAGCCCGGCAGATGGTGGAAGAGCCAGGGGAGGCCAGGTGATCTCAAGTCTCACGTGGTAAAGAGAGTTGTGTGATTCGTAGAACAGGAGACGAGTATGCGCTCCCCCCTCCTTGCCCCCCATCGGCCCCCACTTTGTATAAAGAAGAGTGTACTGATTACTTGTGTAGTTTGTTTTTGACTCCTATTTTCAATAACGAGCAAAACTCGAGGAGGTTTGTGAGTGTAGCGTTAAGTGCTTTCGGTCAGGCATCTACCCACCTCTGCCTTCCCTTTGGATTCCTCCTTGCTGGGGGCTCACTTTGCTCGGTTCCATCCTCTGTTTTCTCTGTTAAGCTTGGAACCAGAAGGGGCCCAAGGCATGAAAACATACTAATTAGCTTGTCTCATCTAATCAAAACACTAATCGCATTTTAAGCACTCAACTTATGTTAATCAACATAATGATGGTGTTGTCATGATACTTACTAGTTAGCTTTGGAATGGGTTATAAGCATTCAATTATGATAATTAAACTTGTTCAACTCATTAAGAAAGTTTAGGGGCCTTACAAGGATAGCTTGTAATGGCCTAGCTACCCTTTGCTAAGGTTCTCTAATGTAAATAAATGTAACACTTTTAGTTCTATTACCACCTTCATTAGATGAAGAACATTGTATGTGGGATATTTAAAAAAAATAGACTTGTTTTTCCTCTGCTTTATTATTACATGTCTCTTTGTATCATACCAATTGATTGGATCCCCTCTTGGGTCCCACTCCTTACAATATGGTACCAGAGTCTAAGCAGTCAATCACTTGACTATTTCAAGTTATTCCCATGCAGTTTCTTATTTAGGTACTTAAGTAAGCCTATATAGGTTGTTCATATGCCTATACCTCAGCCATAGAATACCAACTACGGTTTCAAGATCTGATAAATTTGGATAATTTGACTCCCCACATAACCTATGTGGTTGAAATTTAGTTTTAAGTAACCTTTTATCATCACTACCCTCCTTGTGGAAGCAAATTGGTTAGCTACATAGAAATTGACACTTCTAGTAAATAGTTCTTCCCTCCTATATTCTACAAATCGAGTCAAACCATTGTGTTTGTGGAAGCAAATTGGTTAGCTACATAGAAATTGACACTTCTAATAAATAGTTCTTCCCTCCCGTATTCTACAAATCTAGTCAGACCATTGTGTTTGACTTAAACACTACAAGCTAGGTGTAGTACTAGTTCTGACATTAAACTCTTTCCTTTATTGTATTTCTAGCATGCCTTGCATATGTCCATGGTGGGTACTGAGCATGCATGGATAGCAAACATAAAACCTTGATGTAAGTTAAATGTTCTTCAAGTGGGATTGGGCTACCTAGTGATCAAGATGATGAGTGGTGTGACTATATAGTTTCCCTATCTTGTAAAAGTACCATGGTTTTAAACCAGCAACTGATTAGAAAACCCCTAATCCCCAATCCAAAGCATTGTATTATGATATGGCTTCCCTATGTATCAAGATAAGGCAATGTTGATTATGAGTAGTGAAATGGAGAATGGTGGATTTTATGCCTGAGTAGGATTTGGTAGAATTTTACCATGAGTAATAGGAAACCTTTTCCCCTACTATGTTATATGTTACAAATATTTTGGTTTGTCCTCCTACTTTTGTTATGGATTAGACTTTTTAAGTGGAATAAAGTGAGGATAGAATAACAATATATGCCTTGATTTTGTAAGGTGGATGACTTGGTTCTCAAATTGATTTTTGCACCCAAATTTTAGGTTTTCATTACAAAGATTCTAATGCCAAACTTATGTAATTATTATGTTGTATGTACAAAAAGACAATCTTTCATATTTTATCAATGCTTTTTAGAACCAAGTCACCACCACATGGAAGTTTGAGATGTAGAAAAATCCTTTAGTGAATAACCCCTTGATTGACATGTTCAATCCTGAGACCTTAGGCCTAAGTGTGATGTAGGGAGTACAAAGAAGAAGTTGCAGACATATAAGGCCTAATTGATCCACCATTTGGTGACCCTCTAGTTTATTAGATAAGATATAGTTTAATCCTTTTTGTGGGGAGTATTGCAAACTTAGGGTGTCTCTTAAATTTAATAATAATTAGAACTATAGTCATCCAACAAGTAATACTTGGGTAACTCCTAGTAATAATGTCAAACAAGTATAGCTACCTCCTAATCAGTGTATACGGTTAAAAACCTACTAATTTGACCAAAATAATGTTACTTGGATAATTAAAACCAATTTTATAATTCGCATTCACAAAAAATGTTAAACATGTTAAATGGTTTGTGAAACCATCATAACTATGCATATAACCAAATCAACACCACATAGTTAATGTAATTCTATATTTTGGTGTAATCTTCTTAGTTCAACCTCTAGTACACAAACTTGATGGAGACTTGATGCATGGAGTAATAGCTTCACCTGGCTTTAGACTAAAATGGGTTATAGGATGGTATAGTATGAGCTACTACTGTAAGTGAGAGGGAAATCTATAAAGTGGTTAGGAAGTATAACTTAGTATAGTAGTATATATTCATGTGGATTTCAAGTACAAAATCCTCTTTAAGGGGTTATGTGAGGTAACATACCCCAATCTTAAATCATGGTTCAACCCTTCCTTCTCTTAGACCCAGATATGATTATTTTACTTATAATCCCCTTTTATCTAAATTTGACCATATTAAGAGTAACTAGGGTCACATAAATTAAGTAATTAAGTCTCTAGTAAAGTTAATTATATAAATTCGCCATTAAATAAGGTTTGACCCCAGTCTAACTCGCTAGAATCTCCCTAGGAGTAAAGAACTAAATAAATTGGAGAAAAAAATATTGTACCATAATTAATTAAGAAAGACAATAATGCATTAAGAGAGTACTTAACATATAAATAATGAAATGGAATACCAAATATTTTTCAAAGAGAAAACTAAAGGTAAAGTTGGATTCCTTACCCATTAAATAACTTCGTTATCAATATCATACTAATATGACATTAGTTGCCCTCTTATTGAACCTAGGAAAAGAAAATATATTACTTTACCTAAACTCTATCTGATTCATTTGATCACATTGATCTATTAAATTCCGTCTATTTTCTATTGTAACACCACACTTACTCTTTCAATAAATTGGCATTTCTCTTTGATCGTGACCCTTGCGTCTTCTCCTGTCGCCAATGGTCACATCTCTTGTAACCACTGTCTCCTCCCTTAATTAACTTAGTTATAATTTTTCATACTAATCTAATATTAATTTCCCTCTTACTAAATTAGGGAAAATAAAATATATTACTTGACCCAAATTTTGTATGATTTAATTGATCACACTGATTTGCTAGTTTTGTTTATTTTTCATTGTAACACCACTCATACTCATTCACAAAACCAGTGTTTCTATTTGATTGTGACCCCCACATCTTTTCCTGTCGCTAATGGCCGCATCTCTTGTAACTATTGTCTCCTCCCTTCTTCTTATCTTCTGTCACCTCTCATCCTTCCCTCCTTCCTCACACTATAGATCCTGGAACACAAGCCTTAGTCGCCGCCTCTAGGCTTATCAGTTGGTACTAGTGTTGTAGGTCCTTTCACCGCCAGGGTTTGAAGTTGCCAACACCAACCCGAACCCCCGGCATGTCTTCATGAAATCATGGTGAGGGATGTATCTATCCACGCCCTGATACTTGCTTCTCGCCATTAGTTTCCACAAGCCATCATCCTCCGTAATTGTATGAGCCTCGCTGCCTAGTGACCAACATGCAGAGTTGGGCTATACTCTAGGAATCCCACCTTTGTTCATTCTTCTGGGGTGGGTAATGGTTAGACACGCCATGGGAGACCATTTTAAGGTCTAGTCACTTACTTTCTAACATCATGATGACATATGCAAACCCTTCATGAGTGCATATTGACAGGATGGTACACCCTACTTTGTGGGTGGCTCCTGAGCTGAGGTCTTATGGGAGCATCAGTAGTGCTTGCAGAGTCATAAAGACTTCTTGGGTTGACTCACTGGTTGGTGTTGGAGCTTCTCCCTCCCTTACTTCATCTTTAAATGACGTTGATCCCTAAATCTTGATTTGCTTCCCTTGTAGCATATGAATGCATCCTATGTGTGAGTTTTAGAAACAGAGTCCTATTTTTATTAGTTCTTGTGTGTTTTTCCTCATGCATTGGTTTCACACATTACCCTAGACCCTATTTTCCTTCGACACCACCCATGTTGCTTTAGCAGAATAGACCATTATTGACTTTCTTTCACATGTAATCTTGGTGATATTTAGTTGGTTTCACCGTTCACCTCAAGCCTCAAGTAAGAAGTCATTAAGTTATGTAGGTCATAAGGAGATCGATTCTCGTGATGCCTTTCTTATTTTTTATTATGAAAGTGGATTTCTAAATCATCATTGTGACTTATAGGTCTGTGTTTATAAAAACCATGGGCTTGATAAGATTTATTAAAGTTTGGAATCAACCATACCCTCAAATTAGCTTCAATAAGTCATAATTGGCAAGGATACAACCATCATCTCCTAATTTTGTTTGCATGATCGTCACTTTGATTTATACTCAACCTTTTATTAGAGTTCCTTCTCACACTTCAACAAATGATATGTGATGCAAGGTAGTTTTCTCATTCTTCTGGTGATTATTTTTACATTATAGAATGTGTGTGTATATATGTATATGTATGTATATATACATCTTACAAAATTTGTAACAAAGTATTTGATTGTCTAAAAATATATATAACAAAATATGTTTTGGAGTCTTTGTTTTTTACATAATGGTTTTAATTTTATAACCTAAATTAGTAGTAATGAAATAGTGTTTTTGAGATTTGAATATTTAGTGAAAATTATCTCCACTATATAATTTAATAGGTAATATGTGACCCTAGTTTGGACCTAGGGTGTGACCTTAGACACTTTAGGACTAATTTTAGGTTTGTGTTCTTTCTCTCAATTTTAATTTAGCATATAATGATTATATCCTAAGTTATTAATATTGAGGCATATTTCTCGTGGTAGTCTTCATTTTCGTATCATTGAACTCCCTATTTGAATATTGAGTATCGTCCATTGAATTTTCATTTTTTATTATTGAAATCATATTTCCCTTTTATAGGAGTCATGTTACTCTATTCCTCATATCTTGGATATTCACATCCCTTTGGTATATGGATGTAAATCGGATTACACTATGATATTTCTTACTCTATTTTCATGTTAGATTTGAAATAGTATTAATTATTAGTAGCAAAACCATGTTTTATGCACTTGATTTTATTCCCCTACCATGCATTGGGTTTTATTCTACTACAATGATACAATTATAGGCATTGGGTTTTATCCCCCGCTATCTACTATGTTTTGTTCCCCTACAATGATATATTTATAGGTATTGGGTTTTATTCCCCTATCATGTTTCAATATGGGCACTGAGGTTTTAGTCCTCTTGCCATGGCTAGTGGTTTGTGGCTCTGTTACAACATCAATTTTTGGGTTCATCTGGTGAGAAATGTAATTTCCCATATTAAAGATAATTGAACAAAGAATGGTATAATTTGTTTTGAATACATGGATTTGTTTACAATAGCCTTGATGGTTGTGTTGTGGGCTTTATTGGCTATTGGGCCCAAATAACAAAGAAAATTCAATTAGTAAATGAATAATTGAATATTCAAGAAAAGAATGAAATAGAAACCTCTAGAAGGCAAAATGATGTAATCTAAGGATGGATTTCGTGCCTCTTGGGTTCTTTGGGTACCAAGGAGTCCAAAGTTGCAAAAAGAAAGCAATAAGAAAAGAAAAGATTAATTAAGTATTTCTTTATTAAGAAATAAATTGAAAATAATGATAAAATGTGGAAAATGAGTGGAAAGAGGCATAAATGAGATTTCTTGGTGAAATTTCGTATCCATGAGGATGTTAATATTAAAAGGAATGCCAATGAGGAAAATAAAAGAGAAATAAAGAGAAATCCTCAAAAAGAGATATTTTAATGATAAATAAACAAGATAATGTGAAATAATGCATAAAGATGCATCTAGAAGGATAATAAGTATCCAATAAAAAGAATTTCGAAATAATGGAGTGTCTTGGGATCCAAGGAGTCCCAATAAAGAGGAAAGAAAGAGAAAATACCAAAATTGCAAAATAAAAGGATAATGTGATACATTATTAATGAATTTTGTGTTGTTTTTCAAAAGATGGTATCTTCTATTAAAAGAAAACATGATTTCGTGACAAATAACTAAAAGGCAAGTTTAAAGAGAATAAGAAAGTGGATTTTCGTATTTCTAATATCCATATGATAGAGAATATCCAAAGGATAAAGAGAAAGAGAGAGAATATCCTTCTCTTTGAAGGAATTGACTTCCTACTTGGAAAGGGACTCGTTGATCATGTATAAGCCGACCTAGGGCTTCTTTTCCAACCCTATATAATGGGGGAGATCCTAGGGTCGAGTTCTGAAGGGTTCCACATACCTTTCTCCTCTTTCTCCCTCCTTCTTCTCTATTTTTTTGTCTTCAAAGCCTAACCCCAAGAACCACTGTGAGCATGACGCAAGGAGAGGGAACCAGAGGGTTGTGAGGGACTCCTGGAGTACCACGGTGCTAAGGAGAAACCTATCCCTCAAGACCGTGCCCTAGAGCATGTGTAGTAGAGGCAACTAGGCTGCGGGGATGACCTGCAGTGTATGGCCTAAAGGGACGAGTAAACGGCCATCTTGGCTGCGGTTTGTTGGCGCCATGTGTGCGCATGAGGGCAGCGGAGGCAGGGGATGCTTTTCCGGTGAAGGTCAGGTCCAGATCGGGGAGCAGGAGTCGTGCCAAAGCCGTGGGTCGGCAGCTAGGGCAGCTGCGATCGACCTGCCCAAGGTTGAAGAAGGAAAGAATTGTGTTGGACAAAAATGCCCTCCGCAGGCTGAAGGCACACGCAACTTAACCAAGGGCATAACGGTCATTGCGTTATGTTTGCAATCAGCCATCGTGCATGGAAACTGATGATGTGGCATCCTCCGATTGGCCAAGTAAGTAAAATCTTGTTAAAATCGTAATTAATTCTAGGAAACTCGGATTAAAACAAGTTTTATATGAAAATTGATCCTCAGAATGAGAGGAACACAAAGAAAATATGTTTGAAGCCTGATTCTAATTACAATCTGAAAAGTAATGGAAGTAATCATCTTTAATGCTTTAATTCTTAAGGAACCCTATTTTGAAATGAATAAAGTGTTTGATAGGGTTTAATGGATCATTAAAGTTGATGTTAACCTGTTAAATGTATAAAGGTACATTATGTTCAAAAAGGAAGAACTTTGCACGTGATTAGTCTAATTTAGAGTTTATATGCATAAATATGCTTGAAATGTGAAAAGTACATAAAGTTATCATCTTTAATGATTTAATTAAGGAAAAACCCTTAGATTTGATGATAGATGGACTTAATGACATTATTTGGATAATTCAATCTGATATTAACCTATTGTTAATAAAAGAGAAAATAGGATCTAGAAAGATGATCTTTTTATATAATTGACTTAATTTAGGGTTTCATGCATGAATATGCATTAATGAGCTTGAAAACCCTAATTTAGGTGAATATGTCTTTTAATTGTTTTAATTGTTCAAATCCATAAATAAATAGGGATATGATGATCCTAAGTCAATGTGGGTATAAAAGACTATTAAAATGGATAATTTGAGCAATTAGGGTTTATATGAGTAGAAAAGAGTATTTTTAGGGTTTGTTGACCTAAAAAGGATAAAGTGTGGAGAATTGATCTAAGAAACCCTAATGAAGATTAATGAAACCCTAAATGGATACAAAAACCCTAGAAAGTGAATCCAAGTCAATAAAGTAGATTCTTGATAAAGTGTGTGATAAATAGGGTACATATTCTTTTCAGGAATTATGTGATGATTGAATTACTTGCTTGGATCTGTTGATTGGCTTGATTGTATATACGTGAAGTATATGTTGAATAATCTGCATGACTCATCAAATCAGGTATGTGGTTACGCTTATGAATAATCGCTCTAGTTTCACGGCGATTCCCGAAGTTTTAATCGGTTGCTTGAAAATAACTGCTGGATGTTTATTTATTTCATGCAACTATAAAGTGACTATGATTATCACTATAAATGTGTGTATATAACTGACTAGATCCGGGTCCACCTCTATTGGTTTGGAAAGGCTAACAGAAAAAAAGGGGTAATCCTAGAGCAAGGTCTAGGTTACCGAGAGTTAGAAATTGGGCTACCTATGTGTAGTGCCATGAGACTCATTAGCCTGCCCTAAGTTAAGGAGTGGGCTACTTACGAGTAGTGCCATGTGACTCAACCCTAGAAACTGGTTCACCTATAGATGGGACCATGAGGGGTTTAATGGGGATCTACCATAAGGAAGGTAGTATCCAGGTCTACTGCAGGGTTAGCACAGAGGATAGGGTACTCATGGATCGCGGAGTTATATTTAAAATGTAATCTTGATTGTTAATTATTAATTGAATGATCACATTGTTATCTTAGTTGCATGTTTATTGTTTTCCCCACATACCAGCTTCGGCTAACCGACGTTTTGTTAGTCGGCGTTTTAGGAACAAGCCAAAAGGACAAACAGTAAATCGTCATATTGTGGAATACATGAAGAAAAATACAAGGAGGATTAGTTAGAGTAGAATCCTTAAGTGGATAGAAGTTTAGAGATCTAAGTTTTCAAAAAGGTATGCAAAAATTTATTTTCTTATATCTTTTAAGTATAGTCTGTTAAAATTTGATAATTATTCTTGGTTAATTGTCGAACCTTTGATCCAGAAGTTATGGGTGCAGCTTCGACCTCTCAGTTTCCCTTAATTGGGGGTTATCAGGAGGTGGGGTCGTAACATTTGGTATCAGAGCTTAGGTTCCCCAGTTAACCAGTAATAATTATTAAACTTTACAAACACCATAGAACCCAAGGGAGTTATTAGAGGATTATCTGAAAGACAGAGGTGTCTAGAAAAGAATCACGACCGGGGGTTAGCAATATTTTCCTCCGCACCGCTAGCCAGAATATGAGGACTTCTGGATCTGTGTGACTGCCTGGCCAAAGTCTTAGGGTATGAATCAAAATAAGATACCTTTAGGACTTTCTCATCTTATACACCCCTTCTCATCGCAAAATTTTGTTAAGGACCTGAAGGATTAGGGTTTTCTTTCTTCTCCTCACCCTCTTGAGGTATGGGTAAGGTTAATAAGGTTTAAGGAATTCTCCACCAAATTAATGAAAAGCATGTAAATAAGATGTCATGGACATAAGCTTAATATATTAAGCGCAAATTAAAGAATAGATACATGCTTAGGTAGTATGACATAAGTTGTCATGTCCTCAGAAGAGATCTAAGGCTAGACCTTCTTGTCGGTAGGATAAGTTAGTCTTGGAGATAGAGATCTCCATTGCAAGTAGAGACCTGGCACATCCTTTGGGGATGATGTTAACCCTAACCCCAAGTGAGGGTTAGAGAGAGAAAGATGACACAATGAGTTAGATGTCTTAATGGACCGGGTGTGTGGGCATACCTTGGATGCCATGATAGGTTGGGTGACCTAGCACCTTTGGCAACCCAACCCTGGGGATGGTCGTACATGTTAGAGTAAAGGATAGATCCTTCGATGATGATATTAGTGAAGGACCTGTAGAAACCCTGTGGGCTTATGAGAATAGGGCATAGTGTGCACCCAGGGTACGTTAGTAATGTGAGCAATAGGTTGAAACCCTGACCAGGAGAGTATAAAGAACTATGGATAACCTTGAGTGAACATAAGTTGAACATAGGCTTCATCCAGATAGGGGCATGCTTTCGAGGTTGATCCTTCATGAAGAGAGGAACTCTGTTATAACCCCAATTTTTGGGTTCAATTGATGAGAAATGTAATTTCTCATATTAAAGATGTTTGAACAAATAACCATATATTTGGTTGAGAATATTTGGATTTCGTTTAAAATAGCCTTGTTGTTTGATTTGTGGGCTTTATTGGCTAGTGGGCCCAATAACAAGGAAATAACAAAGCTAATTCAATTAGTGAATGAATAATTGAATTTATAAGAAAAGAAATATGTGGAAACCTCTAGAAGGCAAATCCAAAGAGGATTTCGTGCCTCTTGGATTCCTTGGGCTCCAAGGAGTCTAAAGTTGCAAAGAAAATCAATTAGAAAAAGAAAAGATTAATTCGGTATTCCTTTATTAAGAAAGAAATTGTAAACAATGAGAAAATGTGGAAATTTAGAGAAAAGATGGATAATTGAGTTCCCTTGATGGAATTTTGTATCCATGAGATTTCTAATGATAAAAGGGATGCCAATGTGGAGAATAAAAGAGAAATAAAGGGAAATACTCAAAAAGGAGATATTTTAATAAGAAATAAATAAAATATGAAATTGACTTTTAAAGGAAGATAAAGGAAAATAATGTTCCCCAAGGTGGGAATCCGTGCCTTGAATGTTTCTTAAGGTCCAAGGGACCTAACATAACGAGATAATGGCAAAATGGAAAGAGAAAATAGCAAATTGCAAAATAAAAAGATAATGAGATACATTATTAGTGATTTTGTGAGTTTGATAAAAAGAAAGTATCTTCCTATTAAATGAAAATAGGATTTCGTGCTTTTAGAGTGAAAGGCAAGTACAAGGAATAAAGAGGAAATAACTTTCGAAAATCCTAATATTTTAAGAGGAAGGAATAGCAAAAAGATAAAGGAAAGAGAGGGAGTTTTCTTTTCCATGAAGGAATTTGTTTCCTATGAGGAATAGAACAAAGTTAACCATAAGTGGTCGTCCTAGGGCATAGATACCCACCCTATATAAAGGGGGGTAAAGCCCTAGTTCGAGTCCGAGAGAGAGGGAGGATGATCCCACGTTCTTTTCCTTCTTCCTTGTGTATAAACCCTAAACAAGGGTATGAACCTGACCACGGAGCAATGTGGGAGTTCTTCATAGTCTTGCTTGAGGCAGGAGCCCTCCACGACCTCCCAGGATCGATTGGCTACCGCTCCAAACAATTGCAACTCGCGCAGCCGCAGCTGAAAGGCTGCAACCGCGGCCTTGCTTGGCCGGATGAAAGCCGCACTTTAGCCAGCTGGATCGCGACCTGGGCAGTGCCCTAGGTGCGGACCATGGCGGCGGAGCTTGGGCAGCCAAAATCGGCGCTCCAGGGACGCCGGAGAGGGAGGACCACGCCCACGTAGGCCTGCGTTCGGCGGCTAGGGCGGCGGCCACTGTGTTGCCCAAGGTTGAAGAAGGGGCAATAGCGCGTGGACAAAAATGCCCTTCACGGGATGAAGAGCCTGCCAACTTAACCGAGGGCGGTTTGGTCTTTTCGAAATGTTTCAGACCTGAGATACGTTGCATGGGAGTGGTGACGTGGCGTTCACCGATTGGCCGAAAAGGTATTCTCTTTATTATTTCGTAGTTAATTATTGGTAGCTCCAATGGAAACATATAATATATGAAAATTGATCCTCAGAACGAGAGGAATACAATAAAAATAGTCTCATAGCCTGAATCTGATCATAGTTCGAAAATTAATGTAGATTATCATCTTTGATTAGTTAAAGATTAAGGAACCCTAATTTGATATGATTAAAGTGTGTAATAGGGTTTAATGAATCATTACAGTTGATATTAACCTGTTAAATGCAAAAAGGTACTTTAAGATCAAAAATGATTATCTTTGCATGTAATTAGGTTAATTAAGAGATTATATGCCTAAATATGCTTGTAATATGAAAAGTGCATAAAAGCTATCATTTTAATGATTTAATTAATGAAAAACTCTTAGATTTGATGATAGATGGTTTTAATGTTGATCAATGGATAATTTAAGCCTATTGTTCATAAAAAGGAAAATAAGATCTAAAAAGATAATCTTTTTATATAATTGGCTTAGTTTAGGGTTTTGTGCATTAATGAGCTTGAAAACTCTAAATTAGGTGAATATGACTTTTAAATGTTTTAATTATTCAAATCTGTAAATAATTAAGGGTATGATGATCCTAAGTCAATTTTGGGTATAAAAGACTATTAAATGAATAGTTTGAACAATTAGGGTTTACATAAATGGAAAAGAGTACTATTAGGGTTTGTTAACCTAAAAGAGGTAAAGTTCAAGAGATTGATCTAAGAAACCCTAATGAGTATTAATGAATACTTAATACATATTAGAAACCCTAGAAAGTGAATCCAAGTCAATAAAATAGATTCCTGATAAAGTGTGTAATAAATAGAGTACATATTCTTTTCAGGAATTGTGTGATGATTTAATTACTTGCTTGGATCTGTTGATTGGGTTGATTGCATATACATGAAGTAAATGTTGAATAATCTGCATGACTCATCAAATCAGGTATGTGGTTACTTATGGTTAACCGTTTAGGTTTCCCGGCGTTTTCCGAACGTTTTATCGCTTGTATGCAACTAAACTGCTTGGATGTTCATATTGCAAATATAATGTGGCTATGACTATCACTTAATGTGTATACCTATAAACTCAGATCCTGGTTCTCTCTGTGGCAAAATAGCTAACCTAGTACATGGCTACTTATGGGTAGGTCATCAGGTTAGAGAAAGACCTAGTACATGGCTACCTATTGGGTAGGTCCATCAGGTCTATGGATGACCTAGTACATGGCTACCCATTGGGTAGGACCATCAGGTCAATGGTTGACTTAGTACATGGCTACCATGGAGGTAGGACCATCAAGTCATAAAGAGTTAGATATTGGGCTATCCTCGGATAGTGCCATGCGACTCTATACCTAAAAGAGAGGTGATATCCATGTCCACTGCAGGGACAGCCCAGAGTTGTGAATATGTATGGATTGAGTTATATGGTTTAAAATGTAATCTTGTTTGTTAAATCATTAATTGAATGATTATGTTGTTAACTTAGTTGAACAATTATCTGCTTCTCCCCCACATACCAGCTTCGGCTGACCGACGTTTTGTTTGTCGGCGTTTTAGGTACAATGAAAAGAACAAACAGTAAAGTGGCACATGTGATACTGAAAGAGAGTTAAAGTATAAAGGAGGATTAGATAGATTAGTATCGGTGTGGATAGAAGGTTAATCAACCAAGTTTTCAAAAAGGTATGTAAAGAAAAATTTTATTACCATTTTCAGTATAGTCTGTTAGAATTTGATAATTGTTTATGGTTATATGCCGAACCTTTGATCCGGGATTAATGGATGCGGCTTCAACCTCTTGGTCTCCCTTAATTGGGGGTTACTGAAAGGTGAGGTCGTAACATTTGGTATCAGAGCCTAGGTTCCTCATTTAACCATTAATAATTATTAAATTTTACAAACTCCATAGAACCCAAGGGAGTTATTAGAGGAGTATCCGAAAGACGGAGGTGTCTAGAAAGGGATCACGACCGGGGGCTGGCAAGATTTTCCTCCGCACCGCTAGTCGGAATACGAGGACTCCCGGACCCGTGTGACCGCCTGGCCAAAGTCTTAGGGTATGAATCGAAATAAGATACCTTTAGGACTTCTCATCTTATTCATCCCTTCTCATCACAAAATTCTGATAAGGACCTAAAGGATTAGGGTTTTCTTTCTCCTCCTCACCCTCCTGAGGTATGGGTAAGGTTAATAAGGTTTAAGGAATCCTCCACTGAATTAATGAAAGGCATGTAAATAAGATGTCATGGACATAAGCTTAATAGATTAAGCGCAAAATTAAAGAATAGATACATGCTTAGGTCGTATGACATAAGTTGTCATGTCCTCAGTTTAGACCTAAGAGTAGACCTCCTTGTCAAGAGGATATGTTAGTCTTGGAGATAGAGATCTCCATTGCAAGTAGAGACCTGAGACACCCTCTGAGGATGATGCTAACCCTAACCCTAAGTGATAGTTAGAGAGAGAGATGAGTTGGACCAGGTGTTTGAAAGGACATGCCTTTGGGATGTCATACGATCCATGGGTGACCTAGCACCTTTGGCAACCCAACCCTGGGAAAGGTCGTGCATGTTAGGGTAAAGGATAGTCCCTTAGATGATGGTGCTAGTGAAGGACCATAGAAACTCTATGGGCTTGTGCAAGTAAGGTATAGTTGGCACCTAGGGCACGTCATAGTGCTGACAGTAGGATGAAACCCTGGATAAGGAATCATGATGGAGCATAAAGGGTTATGGATGATCTTTAGCAACCATAAGTTCGAACCCAGGCTTCACCCATGTAGAGCATGCCTTTGAAGTTGAACCTTCATGAAGAGAGGACCACTAATGGTGAGGTTGAATGTAGGGTTAGCCCTAGAGAAAGCAGGAAACCCAGTAAGAAGGTTGGAAGCCTAAAACCCTGAACTACGGATGATAGTGTTTGCTTCATGATCGATCCCTGCAGGTTGATGATATCTTGGTTGCCTTTAGAGGGACCAAACCCTAGAGAGATAGAAGATGAAGCATCTGGTGCCTATGTGGCTACGGTAGGAAGAAGAGTTCCTTAGACCTAGAAAGGTGTGGTAGCCGGCTATGAGGCCTTGTACCCTGTTAGTTGTCCTTAAGGAGGACCCAACCCTAAGTGTTGATCGAGAAGAAGGATAATAGGAAGTGCATGAGATGCCTTTTGCCAGCTTGATTCATGGTTCAGAAATAGAGCGTGCAGTTGGACACCTAAAAGTAAACCTAGGGATCCTAGGCCTAAAAGGGGAAGTGGTATACCTAATGCTCATGATGAGAATTAAGTTACTATAGTTTCGAGCATGGTACGCCTCATAAATAATGGAAAAGGGAAGTCCCTTAAGTTTAAGGTATCTCTGATGAACCCCTCACAGCTAGGTTGATAATAAAGAAAGGTATGATCTTGATCCAACATCGAGGAAAGAAGGATAAGTATGACCTAGCATGGTACATAAGTGATCTGCTCGTGTCTTAATGGCTTGCTAGGGTTAAGTAGGCTCGGGTAGATGTAAACCCTGGACCTAAGAGCTTTTGTGACCTTAGAGATAGTTTTCCTCCCATCCTGGGAGAGGAACCCCTTTGGAAGGGTGTATATCAGTTTTGATTAGTTTAGGGTGACCTGAAGACATTTCTTAGGATCTTGAGAAACTAAGTGAAAAGTACATGGTATGAGTATGAACCCGTAGGCCCATAGATATCCATCTCTAAGTGCATGCTGATGTGTTACCATGGAGGTAACCGGTATAGGGCTTGACCAAGATAGGCATGTTGCCATGATCTCAATGAAAGGATGAAGGTCAGCCCATGAATGCAGAAAGAGAGATGATGAAGACTTGGGTAAGGTTCTATGTGAACATGTACTGTAATGGAGAACCCTAAAGTCTATCCTAGGGTCAGGTAGGGGTAAGACCGATGAAAGTAGGAGTTGCCTAACTCCCCAGTTGCACATGACCATAGGGTCGGGAGGTAACAGCTATCATTGTCTGAGGGCCATGGGTTAGGAGATTGATCACCTTCATGAACTCATGGGACCCAAAGGGCAGATGAGTAGGGCACTCTCTTGATGCATGAGGGAAGAGGGATGACCCCAAAAGAGTCGGTACCCTATAGACCTAGAGGAGATGACCAAGGATATAAACCTCAGTAGGTTCAAGACTAGTTTGATATCATGATGTTTGTGTTAAAGAGACATATGTGGCACGTTACAACTTAGAGGTGTACTGGCAAGGTGGGATGTACCATCTCTGCTCTTGGAACAGGAAGAACTCTGTATTTGGACTGCAGCCAAATGCTTATTTCCTCTTGTTATGGGGGTGAGAGATAGGACATTATGCATGTCATACACCAAGGATAAGAGATGATGTAGTTGGAGCGTTGCCATGAGAAATGTGGATAGAGAAGATATCTTACCATGGTAAAATGAATGATACATGGATGGTTTGTAAACCCTAAGAGGAATGAGGTAGTTCCCTTATGAGGATGTTTTTATCATGAGCTATGTGAAACGTACAAGTATTACCAGAATGAGTTTGAACACCATGATGATGGAATCAAAGAGTGTTCTTACGAAGATAAACATATAGTTTGAGGTGACATGATAAGTGAAATACATGGAAGTGTAATGTTACCTAATACCTAAGGATGTGAAGTGGTAATGGATGCTCTGGTTGAGATACATCTGACTTGTTTGACTAGAAAATAGAAGAGGTTGTTTGGATAACCCTAAGTTCGAAAAGGAGAGGTGTTTGGATAACACTCAGAATATAACAAGATGCGTTGAAAAGTTAAAGGTTGTTTGGTTAGCCAGTCTAGTACTTGGTGCAATGAAAGGATGGTGGTAGAACCTCAAATGCACTTCTTTGGAAGAGAAGGTGACGAAACCTCGACTAGAGTGGTTTAGGGTTTTAGAGGTGTTGATCTTGAAAGAATCATGGCATACCGGAAATCATGATTGAAGATCATCATACCCCATGGAAAATGGCAATAGCACTTTGGATGCTTAAGATGAGGTTGCATGTGGTTTATGGCCATGCAAGCCAGGAGGTAAAGGACGAACCCCAGTAACCCAGTGTATCGATATAGAGAACAAAAGAATCCCTGAGAGGGAATGAGAGCTCAACACTATGGATGTTGTGATAAGTCTTCCCTGGATCGAGGAAGGTCGAGATACAATATGGGTTATGGTAGGTCACCTTACCTAGAAAACATGAGAAAGAAAGAGTTCTGTCAAGGGACAGATCTAGTTGAACTAACCATGAGAGAGATGGTTCAACTACACCATGAAGTGAGTTCAATGATTCTTGAGTTTGACATAAAGGTTCACTTCCATAAAGTGGAAGTAGGTACATGAAGAACTCTATGTTAGTATAGTTTATCACCCCTAACTATGGTTAGTATGATCCAGACTAAAGGGTCTGATGAGGGCATATGTGCTCATTCAGGGTGATATCTAGAGACGGTTCTTGTCCTATGAAAGATGTGACAATGACCACCATAGCCAATATCGGGTTTTATAAGAAGCTCTGTAAGGGAGGTTGTGTCGGTCACCACTTCAGTAAGGTGATGTTGGTGAAAGAACCATATGATGGTTAGAAAAGGGACCACAGTGCGTGTAGATGAAGTCACTTTGATCATGCAATGGCTGAAAGGAGCCTTGAGACGATAAGAGTCGTAAGCAGATGCAAAGTAGACTGACATGTAGTTCACTGTGAGAGAAAATGTAACATGAAAAATCCGACCCCTCTAAGTTATAAGTAAGAGAGCTGAGTCCCCGATACATGGGTCCATCAGAGATGGATGGGTGGAAAAGGTTAGGTTGACCCTACCCCTCGGGATAGAGTAATGAGAGATGTTTCCCATGTGTCCAATTTAGAGCACTATGTGAGGTACCCGACCATGTGCTGAGCAATGAACCTAGTGAGCCCCAAGGGAGGCTGGAATGACCTGAGTCACCTGTGCAGTTTATAGACGCCAGAGTGAAAGGACTCAGAGAAAAGAATATGTGATAATAAAGGTTCTTTGAAAATGCCATGGGTACGGCAAAGCCACATAGGGGCCAATGATGGACCTGGAAAAGTCTTATCCTGAATTGTTTGCTTGCTTGCTTGAATTTTGAGGACAAAATTTCTATAAGAGGGGAAGGATGTTATAACCCCAATTTTTGGGTTCAATTGATGAGAAATGTAATTTCTCATATTAAAGATGTTTGAACAAATAACCATATATTTGGTTGAGAATATTTGGATTTCGTTTAAAATAGCCTTGTTGTTTGATTTGTGGGCTTTATTGGCTAGTGGGCCCAATAACAAGGAAATAACAAAGCTAATTCAATTAGTGAATGAATAATTGAATTTATAAGAAAAGAAATATGTGGAAACCTCTAGAAGGCAAATCCAAAGAGGATTTCGTGCCTCTTGGATTCCTTGGGCTCCAAGGAGTCTAAAGTTGCAAAGAAAATCAATTAGAAAAAGAAAAGATTAATTCGGTATTCCTTTATTAAGAAAGCAATTGTAAACAATGAGAAAATGTGGAAATTTAGAGAAAAGATGGATAATTGAGTTCCCTTGATGGAATTTTGTATCCATGAGATTTCTAATGATAAAAGGGATGCCAATGTGGAGAATAAAAGAGAAATAAAGGGAAATACTCAAAAAGGAGATATTTTAATAAGAAATAAATAAAATATGAAATTGACTTTTAAAGGAAGATAAAGGAAAATAATGTTCCCCAAGGTGGGAATCCGTGCCTTGAATGTTTCTTAAGGTCCAAGGGACCTAACATAACGAGATAATGGCAAAATGGAAAGAGAAAATAGCAAATTGCAAAATAAAAAGATAATGAGATACATTATTAGTGATTTTGTGAGTTTGATAAAAAGAAAGTATCTTCCTATTAAATGAAAATAGGATTTCGTGCTTTTAGAGTGAAAGGCAAGTACAAGGAATAAAGAGGAAATAACTTTCAAAAATCCTAATATTTTAAGAGGAAGGAATAGCAAAAAGATAAAGGAAAGAGAGGGAGTTTTCTTTTCCATGAAGGAATTTGTTTCCTATGAGGAATAGAACAAAGTTAACCATAAGTGGTCGTCCTAGGGCATAGATACCCACCCTATATAAAGGGGGGTAAAGCCCTAGTTCGAGTCCGAGAGAGAGGGAGGATGATCCCACGTTCTTTTCCTTCTTCCTTGTGTATAAACCCTAAACAAGGGTATGAACCTGACCACGGAGCAATGTGGGAGTTCTTCATAGTCTTGCTTGAGGCAGGAGCCCTCCACGACCTCCCAGGATCGATTGGCTACCGCTCCAAACAATTGCAACTCGCGCAGCCGCAGCTGAAAGGCTGCAACCGCGGCCTTGCTTGGCCGGATGAAAGCCGCACTTTAGCCAGCTGGATCGCGACCTGGGCAGTGCCCTAGGTGCGGACCATGGCGGCGGAGCTTGGGCAGCCAAAATCGGCGCTCCAGGGACGCCGGAGAGGGAGGACCACGCCCACGTAGGCCTGCGTTCGGCGGCTAGGGCGGCGGCCACTGTGTTGCCCAAGGTTGAAGAAGGGGCAATAGCGCGTGGACAAAAATGCCCTTCACGGGATGAAGAGCCTGCCAACTTAACCGAGGGCGGTTTGGTCTTTTCGAAATGTTTCAGACCTGAGATACGTTGCATGGGAGTGGTGACGTGGCGTTCACCGATTGGCCGAAAAGGTATTCTCTTTATTATTTCGTAGTTAATTATTGGTAGCTCCAATGGAAACATATAATATATGAAAATTGATCCTCAGAACGAGAGGAATACAATAAAAATAGTCTCATAGCCTGAATCTGATCATAGTTCGAAAATTAATGTAGATTATCATCTTTGATTAGTTAAAGATTAAGGAACCCTAATTTGATATGATTAAAGTGTGTAATAGGGTTTAATGAATCATTACAGTTGATATTAACCTGTTAAATGCAAAAAGGTACTTTAAGATCAAAAATGATTATCTTTGCATGTAATTAGGTTAATTAAGAGATTATATGCCTAAATATGCTTGTAATATGAAAAGTGCATAAAAGCTATCATTTTAATGATTTAATTAATGAAAAACTCTTAGATTTGATGATAGATGGTTTTAATGTTGATCAATGGATAATTTAAGCCTATTGTTCATAAAAAGGAAAATAAGATCTAAAAAGATAATCTTTTTATATAATTGGCTTAGTTTAGGGTTTTGTGCATTAATGAGCTTGAAAACTCTAAATTAGGTGAATATGACTTTTAAATGTTTTAATTATTCAAATCTGTAAATAATTAAGGGTATGATGATCCTAAGTCAATTTTGGGTATAAAAGACTATTAAATGAATAGTTTGAACAATTAGGGTTTACATAAATGGAAAAGAGTACTATTAGGGTTTGTTAACCTAAAAGAGGTAAAGTTCAAGAGATTGATCTAAGAAACCCTAATGAGTATTAATGAATACTTAATACATATTAGAAACCCTAGAAAGTGAATCCAAGTCAATAAAATAGATTCCTGATAAAGTGTGTAATAAATAGAGTACATATTCTTTTCAGGAATTGTGTGATGATTTAATTACTTGCTTGGATCTGTTGATTGGGTTGATTGCATATACATGAAGTAAATGTTGAATAATCTGCATGACTCATCAAATCAGGTATGTGGTTACTTATGGTTAACCGTTTAGGTTTCCCGGCGTTTTCCGAACGTTTTATCGCTTGTATGCAACTAAACTGCTTGGATGTTCATATTGCAAATATAATGTGGCTATGACTATCACTTAATGTGTATACCTATAAACTCAGATCCTGGTTCTCTCTGTGGCAAAATAGCTAACCTAGTACATGGCTACTTATGGGTAGGTCATCAGGTTAGAGAAAGACCTAGTACATGGCTACCTATTGGGTAGGTCCATCAGGTCTATGGATGACCTAGTACATGGCTACCCATTGGGTAGGACCATCAGGTCAATGGTTGACTTAGTACATGGCTACCATGGAGGTAGGACCATCAAGTCATAAAGAGTTAGATATTGGGCTATCCTCGGATAGTGCCATGCGACTCTATACCTAAAAGAGAGGTGATATCCATGTCCACTGCAGGGACAGCCCAGAGTTGTGAATATGTATGGATTGAGTTATATGGTTTAAAATGTAATCTTGTTTGTTAAATCATTAATTTAATGATTATGTTGTTAACTTAGTTGAACAATTATCTGCTTCTCCCCCACATACCAGCTTCGGCTGACCGACATTTTGTTTGTCGGCGTTTTAGGTACAATGAAAAGAACAAACAGTAAAGTGGCACATGTGATACTGAAAGAGAGTTAAAGTATAAAGGAGGATTAGATAGATTAGTATCGGTGTGGATAGAAGGTTAATCAACCAAGTTTTCAAAAAGGTATGTAAAGAAAAATTTTATTACCATTTTCAGTATAGTCTGTTAGAATTTGATAATTGTTTATGGTTATATGCCGAACCTTTGATCCGGGATTAATGGATGCGGCTTCAACCTCTTGGTCTCCCTTAATTGGGGGTTACTGAAAGGTGAGGTCGTAACAAACTCTAATGGTGAGGTTGGTTGTAGGGTTTCTAGAGAGAGAGAGTAGGAAACCCGGCAAGAAGGTTGGAATCCTAGACTCCGAGATACGAGGAGAAGTTGGGAGTTGAGGATGATACGACCTAAGTGGATGATAGTGGTCACCACATGCTTGATCCCTAAAGGTTGATGATGTCTTGGTTGCCATGGGAGGAACCAAACCCTAGATAGAGGATGAGGCTTTTGGAACCTACGTGCCTATGGTATAAGTGTTTACCTTTTGAGAAAGGAAGAAGAAGTTATGTATACCCTGGAAAAGGTTTAGTAACAGGTTGTGAGGACTTGTATCTTGTTGGTGGTCCTTAAGGAGGACTCGACTCTGATGTGTTGCTCGAGTAGAAGGATGACAGGAAGTGCATGTCATACCCTGTATACGTTTGGTTCCTGGTTAATAGGATGAGCATGTAGTTGGTCATCAAGAAGTGAACCTAGGGTTCCTAGGCCTAAGAGGGGAAGTGGTGTACCTAATGCTCATGACGAGAGTTATTTTTCTATAGATAGGAGCATGGTACTTCTCCGGTCGAGAAGAAAGGAAAACCCCTTAAGTTTAAGGTATGTTTAGTTAACCCCTCACAGCTAGGTTGATGATAAAGGAAGGTATGATCTTGATCCAGCATCGAGGAAAGAGGACAAGTATGACCTAGCATGGTTCAGTAGGTGATCTACTTGTGCCTTAACAGCTTGCTAGGGTTAAGTAGGCTCATATGGATGTAAACCCTAGACCTAAGAGATTTTGTGACCTTGTTGTCAAGAGATAGTTTTCCTCCCATCCGGGGAGAGGCACCCTTTGGTAGGGAGTATACCAGTTTTGTGGGTTTTGAGCAAACCTAGAGAGGTCTCATAGGATCTTGAGAAGCTAAGTGAAAGGTACATGGTATGAGAATTAACCTCCAGACCCATAGATATCCATCTTTAAGTGCATGTGGATGTGTTACCATGGAGGTAACCGCCAAGGGGGCCTGACCAAGGTAGGCAGGTCACCATGACCCCTATGAAAGGATGGATGTTAGACCATGTATACAAAGAGGGGTGATGAAGGCCTGGGCAAGGTTCTAAGTTGGACATGTACTATAATGGAGAATCCTAAGTCTATCCTAGGGTCAGGTAGGGATAAGACCGATGGAAGTAGGAGTTGCCTAATTCTCCAGTTGCATATGACCATAGGTTCGGGAGGTAATAGCTATCATTGTCTGAGGGCCATGGGTTAGGAGATTGATCACCTTCATGAACTCATGGGACCCAAAGGGCAGATAAGTAGGGCACTCTCTTGTTGCATGAGGGAATAGGGATGACCCCAAAAGAGTCGGCACCCTATAGACCTAGAGGAGATGACCAAGGATATAAACCTCAGTAGGTTCGAGACCAGTTTTCCATGGAAGTAACTTTGATATCAAAATTATTGTGATGAAGTGACATATGAGGCACGTTTCAACTGAGATTTAAAGGTGTACTGACAAGGTGGGATGTACCATCTCTACCTTTTGGAACAGGAAGAACTCTGTATTTGGACTGCAGCCACATGCTTATTTCCTCTTATTATGGGAGTGAGAGATAGGACAGTACACATGCCATACACCAAGGATAAAAGATGATGTGGTTTGGAACGTTGCCACGAAATATGGGGACAGAGAAGATAACATGCCCTGGTAAAGTGAATCATACATGTATGGTTTGCAAACACCAAAGAGGAATAAGGTAGTCACCTTATGAGGATGTTTTTATTATCATGAGCTATGCGGAACTTACAAGTTATACCAGGTTGAGTTTGATCACCATGATGATGAAATCAGAGAGTGCTCTTAATGAAGATAGACAGAGAGTTCAAGGTGAGACAATAAGTGAAATACATGGAAGTGTATGTCTTCAATGTTACCTAATACCTAAGGATGTGGAGTGGTAATGGATGCTCTGGTTGAGATACATATGACTTGTTTGACTAGAAGCTAGAAGAGGTTGTTTGGCTAACCCTAAGTTTGAAAAGGAGAGGTGTTTGGATAACACTCAGATGTAACAAGATACGTTGAAAAGTTAAGGGTTGTTTGGTTAGCCAGTCTAGTCCTTGATGCAATGAAAGGATGGTGGTAGAACCTCAGATGCACTTCTTTGGAAAAGAAGGTGATGAAACCCTGACTAGAGTGGTTTAATTAGGGTTTATGAGGAATCTATCTTAAGGAATCATGACAATACAGGAGATCATGATTTTAAGATCACCATACACCGTACCACGAAGATAATAAGTGACAGTAGCACTTTGGATACCTAAGATAAAGTTGCATGTGGTATATGTCCATGCAAGACAAGGGTAAAGGATGAGCATCGGTAACCCAGTGCATTGATATAGAGGATAAAAAGTCCCCAAAAGAGAAAGGGAGTTCATCACAATGGATGTTGTAAGTCTCCCCTGGATCAAGGAAGGTCAAGATGCAATATGGTTTATGGTAGTTCGCCTTACCTAGATGACATGAGAAAGAAAGAGTTTTGGCAAGGGACAGATCTGGTTGAACTACCCATGAGAGAGATGGTTCAACCATGAAGTGAGTTCAAAGGTTCTTGAGTTTGACCTAAAGGTTCCCTTCCAAAAGGTGGAAGTAGGTACATGGAGAACTCAATGTTAGTACAGTTTATCACCCCTAACTAATGGTTAGTATGATCCAAACTAAAGGGTCTGATGAGAGCATATGTGCTCATTCAGGGTGATGGCTAGAGACAGTTCTTTTCCTATGAAAGATGTAATGATGACTACCATAGACAGTATTGGGATTTAAAGAAGCTATGTAAGGGAGGTTGTGTCGGTCACCACTTCAGTAAGGTGATGTTGGTGAAAGGACCACAGTGTGTGTAGATGAAGTTGCTTTGATCGTGCAATGGCTGAAAGGAGCCTAGTGATGACAAGAGTCATGAGTGGATGCAAAGTAGTCTGACATGCAGTTCACTGTGGGAAATATGTGACATGAAAAATCTGACCCCTCTGAGCTACAGCTAAGGAAGTTGGATCCCCGATGCATGTGTCCATTTGAGATGGATTGGTGGAGAAGGTTATGGTTGACTTTACCCCTCAGGATAAAGTAATGTGTGATGAGTTCTAGGTGTCCAATTCAGAGTACTATGTGAGGTACCCCGACCATGTGCTGAGCAATGAACCTAGTGAGCCCCAAGGGAGGCTGAAATGGCATGAGTCCACCTGTGCAGTTTATAGATGCCAGGATGAAAGAACTCAGAAAAAAGAATATGTGATGATAAAGGTTCTTCGGAAGCGCCATGAATACGGTAAAGCTACATAGGGGCCAATGATGGACATGGAAAAGTCTTATCCTGAATTGTTTGTTTGCTTGATAGAATTTTGAGGAAAAAATTCCTATAAGGGGAGAAGGATGTTACAACCTCAATTTTTGGGTTCATCTGGTGAGAAATGTAATTTCTCATATTAAAGATAATTGAACAAAGAATGGTATAATTTGTTTTGAATACATGGATTTGTTTAAAATAGCCTTGATGGTTTTGTTGTGGGTTTATTGGCTATTGGGCCCAAATAACAAAGAAAATTCAATTAGTAAATGAATAATTGAATACTCGAGAAAAGAATGAAATAGAAACCTCTAGAAGGCAAAATGATGTAATCTAAAGATGGATTTCGTGCCTCTTGGGTTCCTTGGGTACCAAGGAGTCCAAAGTTGCAAAAAGAAAGCAATAAGAAAAGAAAAGATTAATTAAGTATTTCTTTATTAAGAAATAAATTGAAAATAATGATAAAATGTGGAAAATGAGTGGAAAGAGGCATAAATGAGATTTCTTGGTGAAATTTCGTATCCATGAGGATGTTAATATTAAAAGGAATGCTAATGAGGAAAATAAAAGAGAAATAAAGAGAAATCCTCAAAAAGAGATATTTTAATGAGAAATAAACAAGATAATGTGAAATAATGCATAAAGATGCATCTAGAAGGATAATAAGTATCCAATAAAAAGAATTTCGAAATAATGGAGTGTCTTGGGATCCAAGGAGTCCCAATAAAGAGGAAAGAAAGAGAAAATACCAAAATTGCAAAATAAAAGGATAATGTGATACATTATTAATGAATTTTGTGTTGTTTTTCAAAAGGTGGTATTTTCTATTAAAAGAAAACATGATTTCGTGACAAATAACTAAAAGGCAAGTTTAAAGAGAATAAGAAAGTGGATTTTTGTATTTCTAATATCCATATGATAGAGAATATCCAAAGGATAAAGAGAACGAGAGAGAATATCCTTCTCTTTGAAGGAATTGACTTCCTACTTGGAAAGGGACTCATTGAGTCATGTATAAGCCAACCTAGGGCTTCTTTTCCCACCCTATATAACGGGGGAGATCCTAGGGTCGAGTTCTGAAGGGTTCCATGTACCTTTCTCCTCTTTCTCCCTCCTCTATTTTTTCGTCTTCAAACCCTAACCCCAAGAACCACTGTGAGCATGACGCAAGGAGAGGGAACCAGAGGGTTGCGAGGGACTCCTGGAGTACCACGGTGCTAAGGAGAAACCTATCCCTCAAGACCGTGCCCTAGAGCATGTGCAGCAGAGGCAACTAGGCTGCGGGGATGACCTGCAGTGTATGGCCTAAACGGACGAGTAAACGGCCATCTTGTCTGCGGTTTGTTGGTGCCATGTGTGCGCATGAGGGCAGCGGAGGCAGGGGATGCTTTTCCAGTGAAGGTCGGGTCCAGGTCGGGGAGAAGGAGTCGTGCCAAAGCCGCGGGTCGACGGCTAGGGCAGCTGCGATCGACCTGCCCAAGGTTGAAGAAGGAAAGAGTTGTGTTGGACAAAAATGCCCTCCGCGGGATGAAGGCGTGTGCAACTTAACCAAGGGCATAACGGTCATTGCATTATGTTTGCAATCAGCCATCGTGCATGGAAACTGATGACGTGGCATCCTCCGATTGGCCAAGTAAGTAAAATCTTGTTAAAATCGTAATTAATTCTAGGAAACTCGGATTAAAACAAGTCTTATATGAAAATTGATCTTCAGAATGAGAGGAACACAAAAAAATTATGTTTGAAGCCTGATTCTAATTACAATCCGAAAAGTAATGGAAGTAATCATCTTTAATGCTTTAATTCTTAAGGAACCCTATTTTGAAATGAATAAAGTGTTTGATAGGGTTTAATGGATCATTAGAGTTGTTGTTCACCTGTTAAATGTATAAAGGTACATTATGTTCAAAAAGGAAGAACTTTGCACGTGATTAGTCTAATTTAGAGTTTATATGCATAAATATGCTTGAAATGTGAAAAGTACATAAAGTTGTCATCTTTAATGATTTAATAAAGGAAAAACCCTTAGATTTGATGATAGATGGACTTAATGACGTTATTTGGATAATTCAAGTTGATATTAACCTGTTGTTAATAAAAGAGAAAATAGGATCTAGAAAGATGATCTTTTTATATAATTGACTTAATTTAGGGTTTCATGCATGAATATGCATTAATGAGCTTGAAAACCCTAATTTAGGTGAATATGTCTTTTAATTGTTTTAATTGTTCAAATCCATAAATAAATAGGGATATGATGATCCTAAGTCAATGTGGGTATAAAAGCTATTAAAATGGATAATTTGAGCAATTAGGGTTTATATGAGTAGAAAAGAGTATTTTTAGGGTTTGTTGACCTAAAAGGGATAAAGTGTGGAAAATTGATCTAAGAAACCCTAATGAAGATTAATGAAACCCTAAATGGATACAAAAACCCTAGAAAGTGAATCCAAGTCAATAAAGTAGATTCCTGATAAAGTGTGTGATAAATAGGGTACATATTCTTTTCAGGAATTATGTGATAATTGAATTACTTGCTTGGATCTGTTGATTGGCTTGATTGTATATATGTGAAGTATATGTTGAATAATCTGCATGACTCATCAAATCAGGTATGTGGTTACGCTTATGAATAATCGCTCTAGTTTCACGGCGATTCCTGAAGTTTTAATCGGTTGCTTGAAAATAATTGTTGGATGTTTATTTATTTCATGCAACTATAAAGTGACTATGATTATCACTATAAATGTGTGTATATAACTGACTAGATCCGGGTCCATCTCTATTGCTTTGAAAAGGCTAACAGAAAAAAAGGGGTAATCCTAGAGCAAGGTCTAGGTTACCGAGAGTTAGAAATTGGGCTACCTATGTGTAGTGCCATGAGACTCATTAGCCTGCCCTGAGTTAAGGAGTGGGCTACTTACGAGTAGTGCCATGTGAGTCAACCCTAGAAACCGGTTCACCTATAGATGGGACCATGAGGGGTTTAATGGGGATCTACCATAAGGAAGGTAGTATCCAGGTCCACTGCAGGGTTAGCACAGAGGATAGGGTACTCATGGATCGCGGAGTTATATTTAAAACGTAATCTTGATTGTTAATGATTAATTGAATGATCACATTGTTATCTTAGTTGCACGTTTATTGTTTCCCCACATACCAGCTTCGGCTGACCGACGTTTTGTTTGTCGGTGTTTTAGGAACAAGCCAAAAGGACAAACAGTAAATCATCATATTGTGGAATACATGAAGAAAAATACAAGGAGGATTAGTTAGAGTAGAATCCTTAAGTGGATAGAAGTTTAGAGATCCAAGTTTTCAAAAAGGTATGCAAAAATTTATTTTCTTATATCTTTTAAGTATAGTCTGTTAAAATTTGATAATTATTCTTGGTTAATTGTCGAACCTTTGATCCGGAAGTTATGGGTGCGGCTTCGACCTCTCGGTTTCCCTTAATTGGGGGTTATCGGGAGGTGGGGTCGTAACAGGCTCCCTAGACCTACTTTAGTTTATTATGTTATTGTTTAATCTGTACACACTTTTATATGTCGTTCATTGTGATAAAGGCAAGAAATTCTTTGTTTAATGATATTATTCCTCTAAGTTGATAATGCCTAAATTTCATTGCTCATTTCCTAGTTATTCATTATCTTGATATATTCTCTTAAAAGTACCTACATTTCATAGACTCTCCTTATATGGGAATATCCTTCTTGTTATTATGATCTTTGAAATTCTCCAATTGATATATATATATATATATATATGCACATACTCAATGTTGACATGCATATCCTTTGTCTTCTCTTTTCTGGATGTTGTTCCCAAAGCCACCCATGTATAGGTACATTAGGGGGACGTGACTCAGGAAGAGATTGTATGTGATTTTTCATCTTAAGGATAGCTTGGAATGACCTATTTATCCTTTGCTAAGGTTCTCCTATGTAAATAAATGTAACACTTTTAGTTGTATTACCACCTTCATTAGATGAAGAACATTGTATGTGATATATTTGTGAAAAAAGAAAATAGTTGTGTTTTTTCACTACTTCATTATTATATGGCACTTTGTGTCATATCAATTGAGTGGATCCCCTCTTGAGTCCTATTCTATATAGATATTGGGAGGCAACCCACCTATCGTTGGGAACTATTTTACCCAACCTTCAACTTTTAATAGTTTTACATTATTTTTACACATTTAAAGGATATACACACACTTGTTGTTAATAAATTTTTGGTTATTTTTAGATGTATAAGAAATGTAAAATGATAAAATGAGGAAAAATAGTTGAAATGTGGAAGAGATTTGATGAAATATCATTCCGATTCAAAATTTTGTTGAAGTGTGGAAGTTCAAGTTGATTTTGGCTGCTAGATCACCCACCATGACCATGGTACATCAAAATGGTGGTGGTGGATTTGTCATGTTTATAGGTGATTTTAGCAAGGAATTGAAAAGTGGCACAGACATCACCACAAGTGTGGCATCCAACACTATCGTGGCACCAACCATCCACCATAGGCATGGCCATCAACATGACTATGATTGTGACCAAACACCATATATGTAATTCCCAAAATGATCATGGTGGATCCAGCCCAACCAACATATGTAAGAAAATAGGGGAGGCAACACCATAACCCCCCCCCATTAATTCCAGTAGAGACCCACAACTATGGCACATATAGGTGACCTACAGTAATGCCCCATCCTCTCTCAAGCTCTGATTATTAGTCCTAGAACTCAAATAAAGCTTCAATCAACTCCAAAAAAAATTCCCTACCTCAAACTTCTATTTCCCATCCATTCCGACCCTAAATCTCCATATCCATATCCATTCCTCCCATCTCTTCAAAAATCCAAAAACCTAGATCCACCACCAACATTCCACCAAAATGAAGGAGTTTTGCAAGTAATTGAAATAGGAAGCTAAGAGCATCCTTTCCTATCTTCACCACTCTAAAATGCCTCCACCAACATCCCTCTACCTTGGAACATCCCTCCTCCATGTCCCTTCAACTCCATCTCTGACTCCTATTACCACATGACATCAAGGAGTCAATCTCGTCTCCACTCTTCTTCCTGCCACCACACCTTGGATGCTACATACAATGAAGAGGAGGAAGAAGCATATGATGCAGACATTAACACCATGGTTGATTCCATGGATCCAAAAGTCACTCTACATCCATGGCGATGCAAAGGCTTAGCTACCCCATCTTTTTTGTGTTCTCTACCATAGCCAATAGTGAAATGCCACTCTACATCATTGGCGATGAAATGACCACAACCACAACCACAAGATTGGAGGTGTATGTCTCTTGATTATGATGCAAATGATCTAGAGGAACATCCAACAAGGATGGTGCCATTGAACTTGGACATCAGTTTAGGTTCACACACCTATGAGGAGGAGGAGGAAGAGGAAGAAACACTAAAGATGAGGACCTTTGGCAAGTGCCTATAGACATTATGACAAGGCTCTAGGTGGATAGATTGAAGGAATTTGGTAAGGAACCCATGGGTGTTTCATATGGGACAAGAAGAAAAAGTAAGATAACACTAAAGCCTATTTGTCCAGAGTGTATGAAGAGGAGAGTGATTTCCACCTACTTGCATGCATCACTACAATGCAAGTGTTGGGTATCAAATATTGTTTGAGGCAGACTTAAAGAATTGTGGATTGTTCAAGGTGCTCACTAATGTGTGAGTTACTTGCATTGAACTGATATAACAATTTTTATACTTTAGAAAAATCAAATATAAGGGGGAGGATACCATCAGGTTTCGACTGTAAAATAGGAACTTGTGCTCACCACATCCAATTTGAATAGCATTTTTGCTTCTAGACCCAAGCAAGTCGGGAATTCTAATGAGAGATGCAATGAAAAAGATTCAACAGTTAACTATGGGGAAATATGAAAGAGGATGATGGGGAAGATACCTTCACATCGCTAAAAGCAAGGATCAGTGGGATCTATAACCCCTTTTTGAGGCACACACAACACGTTCTTACAAATATCATTATTGCCAGCTATGACAACCAAGGGAGTTGTTCACACAAAAGATATTTTTGTTCTTGGTTGGGTGATAAAGAGTAGGGATGTCAACTTGGGAGTTCTCATGATTGATCATATGAGTTCAATTCCATCCAAGAGTATAAATCCCCTTGTCATGGTAGGATTTGTGACATTAGTAACTCTATCCCTAGGATATGACATGATAGTGATGACCAAGGTAGAGGGAGTGAAGTATGTGGATATAAAATACCTTGCATGCTCCCGATTGATCACCATTGTCAATAAGAGGATGCATTATAAAATCAAACCACCCTACCTTAGAATCAACCTTGAGCTTCCCTATTATACCACACCACTTATTGATGGAGCATGACCCTCTATTGAAGCACTTGACTGCATACACGCTTGGGAGGGGGAACACCCTAGAAAGATCTTAAAATATCTCATTTTCAATCTACTCTAGAAATAGCCTGAGTGATAACTAGATACAAGGCCACATCGTCACATCGCCATCCCACAATGAACACCTATGTCATGTCCACCATACAGGCTAGCTAGAGGGCTTTCAAAAGATATAGGAGGTTGTGTGGCTCGATCAACATTAGATGCCTCATTAGTTCAACCATATGTACCACTATCAACATACATAGGTACAGAGGAACCCCCAATGTGGAAAGGATTTATAGAGAGCTCTATCCAATTTTCAAGATACATACCCTCCACCACAGGTGGAATATTAGGGAAATTACTACTAGTATCCTCCATTGCATGAGGACCACTAGATCCACCACGATAGCAGTGATTTCTACCCTATAACTCCTAGACTTTAGTGTCATGAAAAGGACAGTAGATTCAAAATGTTAAGGTTGTAGGGAATTATGTCCCCATTTCACTCATGATCCTATTATCATGTCATTTGCTTTCTGTTTTGATATACTTTCTATCTAGATTAATTTTACTTGCTTTACATACATGTAAGCATATATTTTATTTTCTTGCGTGTTTGTGTAATTTTTCTAAAACATCATTCCTTTTCCATTCCACGCCATGTGGTTCATTTCATCTAGGGTTTTTTAATTTCATATGTGCTTTAGCTAGGATTTGTTTATTTATTATTTATTGCTTTTTAGTGTAGGATTTGATGAATATTAGGGCAATATGGCATCGTCTTGGTCAATTCTCCCCAATCTTCATCTATTCACCCAATGGTGTGTTTCAACTTAAATATCTACTTTTTGTAATTTGAATGTCAAAAACTTGGAGAATGCAGCCCATTTATGTTATTTTTGGCTATATGAGTTCTATGTTGGAATTTTCATGCTCTTCAAGACTCTTGTGAAATTGATTTTTATAATTAAAATATGATTCTTGCAAGCCTTGAATGCTTGGAATTACTCAATCTATGTGGAAAGAGTGTAGTATACTAGAATTGTCCATGTTGTGTATGATTTTCTAGTTCTGGAGAACGTTGCTTGGATTAGCTTACTTGAATGAAATCATACATGAATTTTCACCAATTGTGACCCCTCTTTTACTCGAAATTTTCCCATAATTTTTCTTACATCTTTGCCTCAAAAAAGGATGCCAAAGTGCACACATTAACCTTGGCCACCCTCCAAATATTTGGGTGTACATATCTATACCCCATTTTTTCTTCCAATGACCATAAGCCCTCCTTACACATGGGTAAAGAAAAAGAAAAGAAAATAAACAAGAGATAGATCTATGTAATAGAATCTCAAGAAAAAAAAGATGGGTACTCCTATGTAATACCACCCCACTTTTTCCCACAAACTTTCTTCTCTTCTTATGCATAGTATGCCTAGGGAAATCAACTCTAGACCACACACCCCTATGCAAGCTAAATGGGACATGACAGGTGAACTGAAGTGTGTAATTGAGTACTTGAAAGTGAAATAGAAATTGTAACCATTTTGATGTTGACATTGATGATATGGTCTACTTGCAGCATTATGAAAGATTACATGACTTATATATGCATTTGGTATCCCATATTTGAAGTTCTTGCGCTCTATGGTTGAATCACATTAAAAACAAAAAAATGAATAAAGAGTAGTGGATTGAATGCCTAATTCCACACTTGAACTCAATTTATCCAATGAACATTATTATTATTGCATTCAGCCATGTCTTTATTCAATGATGTGAAAATGAAATCAAGTTGGAGAATACTTGAGGACAAGTAAGTTTTAAGTTTGGGGTGGTGATATGGCCCTATTTTAGGGTTTCATCTTGTGCCATTTTGTTCTATAAGCATATCTAAACATCATATAATGCATATTATTTCCCTCAATGAGCATATTACTGTGACATGCACTTATGGTTATTCTTTGCATGTTTTTCAAGTACTTGAACAACACATTGGATGGAAGGGATCTATACCCTTCAATGAGCCTAGATCATCCTCCAACCTGCCCCATGTGGTCAATAGTTTATCTAAAGCAAAAAGTAACATGAACAAGTACTTTGGATCTAAATTCACAGTAGATACCTCAAAATGGCCTATAGTACATTGTTGTAGTCGTGGAACAAATGCTCCAAATCACAGGCAACACCCAAGGAATTAAATAAATACAACAAGTTATCCACATGATCACAAATAAAAAAACAATCGTGGTGTGCAAGACCCAGTAGGGCCATGCCAACCAAAATGGTCATGGTGGGAGGCTCTGAAGATGACCAGAGATCATGAAACAACCAAATCATCCTCCCATCAAAACAACCATGGCAACCACCACGTATGTGTCATCACCTACCCACCACGGTTGCAGTGCCCACCATGGTCATGCTACCCAAGAATCCAAAACCTAAAACAACATGACAATTCACCCATTCCACCTCACTCGTATCACTTCACCACGGCCAACACTCATCTCATACACCATATTTGTGCTATAAAGCTACCCTAATTCACATTTCCCACTAATTTTCCTATTCTAGTCTCACTTAACCCTATGCTTTCCAAGCCATTGTATAGACCTTGGTGATGGTGTGGAGCAGTAGTTAGCACTTATTGCCACCTACTCTAGCATTCATTGAGCTATCTACTCTCTCCAACCTACTCCCACTTCACTTCCATCATCTTGAACCTCAAAAATCCATCTTTCTAGGGTTTTGGCCATTTCCATTCACCATCATATGCTTGTCATCCATCAAGGAGGGAGGAGGACGTGCTTGTAGAGATAGAGGTGAATAAGGAGTCATCACCAAGCATTCATGGCTATCTACTTCTCTTCTTATTCTTTTTTCTCCATTTTTTATGTTATAAGTAGCTAGCCCCCTATGTGGGTTGTTTGGGGTTGAAATGTGAGTCTAATACCATTTTGGGGGAAATGATATGTAACTCTATTATTTCATTTACTGATGATTATCTTGTACTTCTATCTCATTTCCAATAAATTGATTTTTGATTTATGCTTGCAACCACCTAGGTTGTATGTGGCTACTTTGGTATTTGCTCCTAGGCCCAACTAGTGGATCTCTAGGTATATGCCCATATGCCTACATATCTATCCACTCCCCTACTCCTAAGTTTGAGATCTAAGTAGCTAGTGTTGAGACACTTAGTACCATTGGCTTGGAGCTACTGAAAGGATGCATGGGAGGTGTCATGAGGTGGAAAACCCTCATCTACACCCTCCATTACTACCCTTGGACCACAACTTCCCTAAGTTCTTTCATTATAGAAACTTGGACTTGTTGGATACTAGTTGAATTCCACCTAAATCCTAATCAAATGATCCTTGTAAGGTTGGATAGCAGGTAATAGGGACTAGTTCCCCTATACACACCCTATTCCATCCATGGCTAGTTAGTAGTTTAGGGCAATTCTCTAACATCTAACTTGATTGTTTGGTTTTATAATCTAAATTAATGAGTAATGTTTGCATGTTATGACCCCAACCTAGTGATAGTCACATTACCCCAAACATCCTACACCTCCATTATTTTCTAGAAACCCTAATTTTTGTCTTGCTTAGCTAGTGATTGATTGGTTAGTTTTTTTAGTTGCTTAATTAGTTGCTTTCCTTGCTCGTGGTAGATAAACCTTGACAGTGTAGTTAGTATTCTATTGTGATTGCTTGTGCTTACTCTAGTCATTCATTTTCTAGTTTAGTTCTTACTTGCCTCTTTTACCTAAATTTCTAGTTGAGTGATCTTTATTACATAGTTAAGTAGTTGCCATCTCTAGTTTGATAGTTAGGATTGTTTGATTCGTTTCTTCTTTATTGATATCTCTTTATTACTTGCCTTAGCATAATTTCTCTTTTCTTTTTTATTTTGCTCGCTTTGATAATTACACCTAACTTGTCTAGGGACAAAGTAGGATTTGCTTATGCTTCTTCTTAACTTCTTTCTCAACCTAGTGTAACTCCCAAAACCAAAATTAAACCTTTGAATTCTACACTCCAAATTAGGAACCTAAACATAGAAAACTTATCTCTATTGGCCCCTCTCTCTCTTGGATTCGACCCCAACTTGCCATTCTCTATACTACTCATGATCATGTATGCTTACAAATTTGTTTAAGAGTATGTTTAAATGGATTTGTTAAATATTGAAAGACCTAGGTGTGTGCCTAAGGTGCATCCAACCAAGTCAATTGGTTGAGGGTACACGTGGAAGCATAATTATAGACCTTCCTATCTTCATCTAGAAGGATAAGACCTTTAGGTTGATTCATGTACACAACCTCTAGAAGTATCTAGTTAAGGATGTAGTTTCAACACCCATTTCCTAGATCTCATTGTCATAATAGGCTACAATGGTAAGCATTATCATGATGGATTGAACCATTGCAATAGGTGAAAAATTTACATCATAATTAATACTTTGGAATTAATTGAAACATTTTGCACAAGTAACCCATCATAGGTTTTTACATTACCATCCATGTTTGACTTCTTCTTTACGACCCATTTGTATGCTATGGGATTTACCCCTTTTGTGGATCTATCAAGGTCCATACCTTTTTTTATACATCGATTCAATCATAGAGTCTCGAGTTTCAAGACATTTCTTAAAATTTGGACCCTTAATTTCCTCTTTAAAGGTTGTTGGCTCATCATGATCTATGGACAACACATCACCTTAGAAATTCATGAGACAAAATTCGCATGGCTCCATGACTAACCTACTAGACCTTCAAGGTTATTATGTTATGAGTAATTTTAGGATCAGAAAAGTTATGGTTCTTCTTGTTACTTATATTTTCCATAAGTTCAATGTTTTTTTTGTGGTTTCTGACTTCTTTGAATTTTATTTTCCTCTCACTATTTCCTTTTGGTAATGTAGAACTTTTCAAGGAATACAATAGTTATGTCAATAAACACTATGTTATTAGATAGAATACATAAATAATATCTCTCAATTCCATAGAATATCCAAAAAAAGACATTTATCCAAGTTGGGTCCAAGCTTTTTAGAGGATTTTTTCCAAACATAAGCTTCTCATCCCTACATATTTATGAAAAAGACATTGGGACACTTCCCAACCCATATCTCATATGGTCCATTTTAACCAATTTTGAAAATATGTGATTAATTGTAACAATTTATTGTCTAAAGCATGATCCAAGAAGGAAGTTGAAACACTTGATAGACTCACCATAGATCATAACATGACCAACAAAGTAAGATTCCTTATATTTTGAGTACACCATGATGTTGTGGTGTTCTAGAAAAAGTCAATAGTGATAATTACCATAATAGCTTAGAATATTTGACATTATCCCTTTAGTGTAGAGCATCTTGTGGAAAACATGTTTCCAGATTGATCCCATCTTCTATTTTTATGTGTGAGTATAGGGCCTCAAAGTCTTAGATTAAATATTCCCAACCTTCATAAGATTGAAGTGCCTTAATATTACTCCCAATTTGGTTATGTACTTCGTTCATGAACTCCTTGAAACTTCCAATGGATTTTGACTTATATTTTATTAAATACATATAGTGATGTCTATTGTGGTCATCAATAAAATGTAGTGAATTATTGATATCTACCTTTGGCATTTGTGCTACAAGTTGAGTCTTGTTGAGTCACTTGTGCTATCATTGTTACTAGTAAAAGGTGATTTTGTCCTCTTGCCTAATAAACAAGATTCACATGTCCCAGGATTCAAAATTAAATGAGTCTAGATATCCATGATAAAAACAATTCATATAGCTTCTAGGTTCTAGGCTCACCTAGAGTATTATGTGATCGTAAGATCCCTCTCAGGTTAAAAAGTAAGTTTTATAGAATTTCTATATGGCCATTCATGCTCTATGGGAGTGAATGTTGGATGGTGAAGAAACAAGGTCTCAACAAGATGAACATGGGTAAAATGTGTATGTTGAGATGGATGTGTGTACAAGAAAATATCACTTGAGAAATGACTATATCAGGAATAAAGTGGGGGTGGTGAGGACAAGTTGCACGAGGGATGATTTAGATGGTATGGACATGTGCAATGCAGACCGACTAATGCACTTGTATGAAGCAATGCTATTGAGTCAAAAACAATTAATATAATAAGAGGAAGGCCTAAATTAACGTGGGATGAGCTTATAAAGAGAGATTTTGAATCTCTATATCTCGGCAAAAATATGACCCATGATGGAGTTGAATGGAAATAAAGGATCCATGTAGCTGACCCCAACGTAGTTGTGACTGAGGCTTAGATGATGGTGATGATGATGATAGCTTCTAGGTGCATTTATATCCAATTTTTTTTGTTTGTTGGGAATCTATCTTGCTTTAGTATTTTAGATGTAAATGAAATTTATTTGGTATTTATTGTGGTTTATTTTATTTGTAGGATTGATGCAAAGAAAAGAAGAGAAGTCATAATGTCTTGACCAAACGCCGCATAATTGACCAAAGCAGTCAAACCATCACTCACTAGCTCTAACAATTGGAGTGAGGATCATAGAAATAATTGTAGCATTTTGAATAGTCTATAAAATATTAGATGACTATCTCACTTGTCCAAACGATTTTCTCACCTCAATAATAAATATAAGTCAGTCATAAGGTTTTCAACTTACTGCATGGTGTTATGTATTGATCGACTAAGACCCTACTCAAAGAGCCATAGTATAAATGAGATGATAGTCTCACTCCATGACCCTACTCAAAGAGCCATAGTATAAATGAGATGACAGTCTCACTCCATGATATGATCAACTCACATATATCAGTAGCACAAAGCCAGAAGCTATCCCACCAATTAACTTCCTTAGTTGAGTGACTGGCTAGCAAAAAAGGTCAATTAAATGACTCCATATATCACATACAAACTTAGAATTGAACAACCAATTGTTTTTGGATGCATAATTCAATCAAAAACATAAGGAATGCATGGACTGACCTGATCAGATAATTGGCTAGACCTTGAGTCGGTCCGCTAGCAAAGTGCCAAAATTCTGCATAAAATGGCACACAATCATTGGATGAGGATGAAATTAATTTTTATGAGCCAATATCTAGTACTTGGGACATAGTCAGGGCAAGGGAAACATGAATTATCTCACACCTTTAAAAAATATGAAAAAAGGGAAGAATTATCTCACCCCTTTACAAAATATGAAAAAAAAAATGGAAAGGTTTTTTGGTGACCAAAAAACTATCTCATCCCATCTGCAACTATACAAATCATTTGAGAGAGTCAAGGATGAAAGTCAATGGATTGATGTGGAAATGTGTTTTGTCAGAGACTTTTCTGGAGACTACAATTTTCATTTAAGGGTTGGTGACACACACCATGGATGTTATCCTATGCGTCACTAATGTCTCCATGACCTTATTCTTTTCTCTTTAATTTTCTCTTGTATCATGAATACGAGTAGAAGTTATAAACTTGATAGGGCACAGGGAGCAGCCCCACTATCCTAGTTTGTAATTTCTCATTTGTATTTCTATTTATATGAACAATTCACTTTCATCTTTCAATACTTTTTGGATGACATATTGATTTTGTATCTAATTTTCGAGGCAGAAAACATTGAACCAAAAAGCTAGCATATCAAAGATAAAATACTAAAGAGAACTTCATATGGGTGGTTTCTAATGCGAAGGTGAAACCTATAGGTAACATGATGGAGAACCTAGTGTGCTATCTATCTGTGTAAAACCCTCATTCAAAAACTACTAGATTCTACATGGCCTCTATGGTTTTTGTTTGTACTTGTGATGATTTGATGAGGGATTGGATGTGGGTAGTAGTAGTGAGACACATCATCCTACCATATAATTCATGACAAACTTTTCTTAGTATAGTTTAATTTCTTACCTAGTTAATGTAGTTAATAAACCAGCAGACAATCTGTCATTTCAATCACTTTTTTTAATCAATCTAAAATCCAAATTGTTCTTAAACATGTCCTTTGAGGTTGTAATGTATTTTAATAAGACCTAGCTTGTGTGTGGTATTCATTTTACTACTAGTTTACTGAAAATTTAGGATTACTCTATCTTAGTGAATTTGAGGGTATGAAAATATCACATCAAATTTTGGCATCATTTCAATCAAGAACATAGTAATATTTTTTAGCTTTTTTTTGGTCGGAAAAAAACTCATGTTACTATTGTGAAATACCAAAACTTTAGGTACAAAACATAGCACCCCCTAATCCTACAAGAGGATTACCAAAAAAAACACCAAAGGACAACTAATGGTCTTGCGCAGAAGACCTAAACAGAAAGACAAGGACTCAAACCTAGACCATCACACCAGCAAGCAATCATACAAGCCACACAGAAAAACTCACACCATAATCTGATGAAGAGTTGCACATACAATAAAGCCCACCCACAAAGAGAACAGATATATCAAAGAGGATGAAGAAAATCTACCGGGCATGTACTCAGACTTATTGAAGGGGTACCAAGTAGAGAACCATCTTTCACCAACTGCATACGCAACAAAACATTGGCATCATCAACCTGTAAACCCATCAGACACACATAGAGCTTTGAACTCGGTATCAGCTACATCGAATGCCAGGGTGCAAACAACCTGACCCATCCTTCACACAGCAATATCCACACCCATAAAAGTAGTGGAAATATGAACCAGGAAGCAGCAACCAGCTCTCAAACAGCATAACCATAACCTCAGCATCAGATGCCTATCAGACCGGGAACAGGACGAAGAGGGCGACAGCCAATCTTCCACATCTATGGGGATATATCCCCCTGCTAGGCCAAGACATTAACCCAGCACCAACCCACACAAACGTGCAGGCTCCGATCACTTCTGATTACAGAAGCATTCCATCGAATGCTTAGAGCACACAGCAGGACTGAGAAGAAGAGAGGGAGCAAACCCCCCATCCGAAACCGACATGATGCAGCAGACGCATAGAGAATCTTATCGAACACCTTGAGGGAAAACAGAATCCCTGAGATGGAGGCCGCCCGTGGAAGAACAGCAACGCTGGAAAACGGGGAAGCACCATCAACGTGGCAGGAAGGATACACTTGTCTTTCTGCGATGGCGACGACCACCGCCAAAGCCTCCAAACAAGCTTGCCCAAGCCGTCCCGCCGCTGGCCAGGCAAGGCGAGGTGGAGTCGAAGATGACTCATCACTGCTGCCAAGCCAGAGCACACACGTCGTGAGTCCACTCCGCCAAGCAGGTCAGCATTACCCAATGAGGAAGCCAGCTGTGAACGCCAAGGCAGGAGCCAGACGACATCGTGGTTGGATGTCATCTTAGACAAGCCAGATTCACACAGGGAGGGGATAAGGAGGTGCTAGAGAAGTAAGGGGAGGACACCCCTTCCTTTCCTCAGCGCGATGAAGCAGCACGCAGAGCCCTCAGGTCTGGGACAGATCGGCCGCTCACCATCCATCACACTTGAACAGAGTGGCTTCGACAAAGTCAAGATCGTTGAGGCTCTTCCCAGAACTGACCACACTCGCGGCGCTTGCATCGTCCTACCAACCCAGACCGTCGAGGAGACGCCAGCAACTCGATCAGCACCCTAGCTCCAGAGATCCGCCGCGATCATCACACAGCACACCACCCAAGGCCTTTGGGGGCCAGGGGGAGGAAAGCACCAAGGAGGCACTCCCTCCCCCCAACGGTCACCGCTGGAAGGGTAGAGAGAAGGGAGAGCTGCAGAAACCCTAGAGAGAGCGTGCGGAATGCTTCTGTAATTATTTTTATACTTTTTTTAGCTTATTAGGATAAAAATAGTAATATTTTTATACTTTTTTATTTCTAGTTCGTCTTAATAAGTATCACACTTATCCATTTTTTGATTCTTGTTTCAAATTTTGAAATTGTAGAATTACATAAGTCTATTGCATTTATTTTAATTTAATATGCATTTAGCTTGCCTAATTGAATGCATTATCTATTCGCCTTCATTTACATTCATGTTTACATTATATGTTGATTTTTATCATGTAATTCTCCTAGTTTGAGGTGAATTCTTGGTGTTAACTATTTTGTATGACAAATTGATGGTTAGAAATCACCCTTTGTAGTCAATGAATATTAGCATCATGTTCCTCAGAAAGGATGGTAGGTGCTAGAGGAATCGAATGGGAACAAACATGATGTTCTTCCTACTTATTAGTTTATCACATCCATATAATTTTAATGTATCTCGATGTCATGTTAATATATTGGTGTAGTGAATTAGATAAATAAACCAATGTACTTAATCATTTAAACAAATTTCTCACATGATAAACCCTCATCTATACTTATTCTTCCATCTTCTTACCTTCCATCCACATAAAATAAAAAGAAAAGAGAATTGTAAAGTGTGCTAAACTCTATGCTCAAGGTGGCACTGTAAGGAGTGGGACCCAGAGGGGATCCACTCTCTACTAAAAATTTAAAGAATAGAACCTCCAGTCCAAACACACCCAAAAGGTATCTTGGAGTGGGTGTAAAATTTTCAAATATTAATTAATGGTATTCAAAACAACCAAAGTGTAGCAGCAAAATAAAAATAAAGACTATATTCAATTCTTTACAAAAGATTACAAAAGTACATCATAATCTCCCACATAGGGTTTACATGAAAGATACAACATATGGATCTAAGTAGAGAAAAATCTAAACCATAACAAGTTTGTCTCCAAGCTTTAACTCCTTAAGTTATTCCATATCTTCATGTCATCCAAGTCTTTTACCTAGGGTTGGAAGCATACCCCAGCAAAAAGAGAAATAGTAGATGACATCAGCAAAGACTAGTATGTGCATACTAAAAAGAAATTGAGCAATATATGGAATAAAGGATGTCAAATTAAAAGGCTTCCCATAGAAAAGAAAATGATTACCCAATCAGGCATACAAGAAATGAATCACAATAAGAGAAATAATTGCCACTAAAACAAATAAAATTGTGCCATACTAGCACATATAAAGAATTAGGGCACACAACCCATATCTTCATCATCAACATGCATGCATGTGAGATAAGTATAGCACTAGAACAATATAAAAATAAAGGTGACCAAGCCTCACAAACTTGAAACCTGATAGAGATGACATACTGCTAACTCCCAATATATATAAAAGTTAGGCCAAGCCTCACAAACTTGAAACCCAGGTATGGGGCACCACCACCTCCATCCCAATAATAACAGGGGCATACTACCCAAAAATCAATGCAATTACACTACTCTAGTGCTACTGTGATAGCCCTAAATTTTAGGGTGTTGATACCCAATGTAGTATTTTGACTCAAGGGTGATCCCTATATGACCAATTGAATTTATGGATACATGAAGATGATATCAAATGACTTATAGAGGTAACTGTGACTATAAAGACACAATGTGAATATGTGAAGTTCCTTAGGCAAGATTTCATAATTAATAATAAAAGAAGTGATCCTTGGAATAAACCCTCTTTGATATTCATGTTAATGGTTCTTTTGACAATGTTTTTGAATGCAATATTGGGCATGTTTTGATTTTAGTAATTATATGATATCATGGCACTTGACGAACTGTTTGATAGGTAATAGTCAGTGAATATTGCAACAATGAATAAGGTTTTAAATAAATATGACTAAGTTGATATTTATCAACCACATTAGTTGCATGCTTGGCTAAGATTTGAGGAACCAAAGATATAGCTTTGCCTAGCTCGTTGATATCACTCAGTATGATGACTCCAAGGTTGTCACCTACCTCCGTTTTCAGTGGAGCTGTTAGTGTCTATCAGAACAGGTCACAAGAAATAAGTTAGAGGTTGTTAGGAGTTTTGGGAAAGGTCTTAGGATCTGCCGTATCCCTAGAGCTACTCAACGCTGCTGAGACCCTAGCTTGTGGGATGTGAAGGCAAGGTGAGAGGGGGCTCTGGTCTACAAACCCTAACCCCATCGTCGTGTCCAGCCATAGTCACAAATTCGGTATTCGGTAATCATTCGGTAATGCTGAAAAATTCGGTATTCGGGAATTATGTGGAAAATTCGGTTAAAAATCGGCAAAAATTCAGTAAAAGTACGGTCAACAATTTGGAAAAAAGTCGGAAAAATATCAGAGAAGATATATAATATGTATATCATAAAACACTTGATATACATATTGATTTAATAGCGATGCGGCAATGCCTCAAATACCATGTTTCTCAAAAAGGAACAAAAAATAGTAGATGAATGTATAACGACAATATGAACCCATAAGATAATAAAGGACTGGCCACAAGATAATAGAGGGACTAGACGTCATTAACATATTTAAAGTACAAAGTCACTATTCTAGTCATTTGTATCATTAGGGGGTGCAGAAAGGCACCATTAAATAAATGAGAAAAGAAGAGAGAAGAGAGTACAATATCTCTACGTAGAGGGGTGGCCGCCACTCCTAGTACGGGAGTGCATGTTGCTGATTGGTGGGCGCCGCTTGCAGAGAGGTAGCCACTGAGGGGTGATCTGTAATCTTTTGCATTGGTCGACGTTGCCGCTCGTGCTGAAGGTGGCATCGCCGAGGTATCGAGAACGGAAGACGACCAGGTGTAATTTGGGTCCGGTTTGGGAGAGAGGGTTGGGCGTGAAAGGGAAGGCCGTAAGTGGGTCGCATGTAATTGCTTAGGCACAAATTTTTCCCAAACTAGCGCCAATTATTCGGCTTTTGACGTCATATTCGTATTTTATTCACGCACGACGAATTATTCGCGAATAATTTGTATTATTCGGTAACTATTCGGGAATCCTACGTAATTCGGCTGCAGCATTCGTCCGGTGAAAAATTTGTGAATTATACACGAATTATTGAAAAATTCGGCGAATTATGTGACAATGTGCCCAGCTAAGGAGTCTCTCCGGTGACCCCCACCTCAACCACACAATTCCATCAAATGATGTTCCTTCTTCTACTCAGTGACGGCGGCATGCATCATTAGAGCAGGGCCTCGCCAGACGATAGCTATAGGTCTAGTCATTGACGGAGGAAGGACATGTGGGCATGGGCTTTTAGGTGGAAGGAGGATGAATGTGATGAGGGTAGACCTAAGACGTGTTGGCGACGCCCAACAGTGTTCGTCGGAGAAGGCTAATGTGTCCTAGTTGATCTCCAGCAGTGTGAGAAAGGAAGTAGGCGGACTGAGACAAGCCGTCGTCATCCACCAGTGTCTCTCCCTCGATCACTGCTGAGAAGATGCACATGTGTCTCATAGGGTAGCAGAATCCATAGATCGGGGATGAAGAGGCTTGCGCCCGAAGATCCGATCGCGAGAAGATAGACAGAGAGAGCATGGGCGGACCCAACCCAACCTGGGAACCAATCGACCCCACTGCATCACTTGCCAGAGATGGTTCTGGCAGAGGAGCGTTCTAAAGAAGACAATACCCAAAGAGGTCGATGCTGCAGAGAGGAATTGATCGAGCACCCCAGATCAATGAAGGGACCTCGTGTCCCCGCCGGTGAGACTCGCCATAATAGGCTGAAGATGAGGTAGGCTTTATCATTGTCGAACACTTCCATTTGATGCGGATCCCTTGTCGGAGCTAGGCCCGCAAGTCCACGACGGCAGACACACACCTGAGGAGCGTGGAACTGCAGATCGTGTACGAGCGTGGAGGCCGACTCCGCCAGCCTGAACTGGTTTGGTTTATCAAACAAACTGGCCGGTCTTACTGCACTTTTGCTTAGGGCGTGACCTAAGGAGTTGGGCCAGCTAACCCAATCGAAGACTGCCACATCAGGCAGTGGGACCCGCCACACAAGGCAATTACCTAGTTAATATCCAGTTATCATATTGATCCTAGAAATACAATTAAAAATAGCTCCCTTGGCCAATAAATCCCCCAAAAATAGCCCTGGACTCAGAAAAATGCCCTCTTTTTTATGAAATCTCTAGATCAGGCTTTAAAGACATATTTTTTGGTGATATTTAGTTTAATATATAATACTCCTTTATGAGCTTCATATAATTAGAATAACTAGCAAATGATGCAGATTAAATCTGAGAAAATTAGTTATGTACCCTAAGATCATGTGGCAACCAAATATGCATTTCGATAAAGTTATAATTTTAGAAAATTAGGTCTTTTCCCATTAATGCATAACTAGATGCTTTTAGCATCATATTAATTCTAGAAAATAGATAAACCATCAGAAAATTATGAAAATTGAGTCACAGGGTAATCATAACATCTAGATCTGTATAAAATTACAACAGACATGTTTTAGGTCAGTGTGAACCTAGGTTGGTCCAAACCCTAATATGGACCTAAATATCATTAATAATGGTGACCATTATATTAATGATGATTAATTGCCATTAATCAGGTGATGGATAAAATAGTAGATGATGACGGACACATTAAGAATCTATGAACTCAGGTATGTGGGTTTTATTTAAGTATATGACTATGGTTTTCTTGGTTTCAATCATGATATGTATGTATGTTCTCTTCTATTTGCAAATATTGGATGTAGTAGCACTATATAGTACTCGATGTTTTATCACTGGAAAACATAAATGATGAGTGGATGTTTTGTAGTTATTTAAGGTGTTCATTATCCCCCTTATGAGGGAATGGATTAATTTTGACTAATACACCTCCCTAGAGCACACTGTGTACGGGGAGTTTCCCTAGAGTACTTGGTACACGGGGATGGGCCCAATATTTATGTTTTGGTACTAGTCCACCTTGATAATGCAATCGTCTATAAAAATGACAAAAATTGGTGTATTTCACTTAATCAAAAAATGTTTCTATGATCTTCTTTCTTTCTTTTTGCAAATCTTTTAAAATTATGAAAACCATAAATATATGTATCTTTCTACCCATGTACACAACACATTGTGTTGATTCGTTGTTTCAAGCATGTTTTAGGTTCAGAGCTAGCATTGGATAAAAGAATGGGATGTGAGCATGTTGTATAGGTTGTACATATTGTGTGGATCCTAGTTAGCATACATGTTCATACTTGTAAAATTTCTCTTTTCAATATGTAAATGTAAGTTGTAACAATTCATGTTGTAATATACATGTTGAATGTTGAGAATATTATGGTGTATGCAATATAGTTGTATGTTCATGTATGCGTATGTCGCTTCCGCATCACTCTCTGATACAATTGCCTAATATTTTTGGATTTTGTCTTCTCATCTCCATGGGGTTTTGAGAAAGTGAAAATCCGAGGACGTTACAATTGGTATCAGAGCATGAACAATAGCTACACCTAACTATTACTCACCATGAAACATATAAACTAAGCCTCACCTTTCACCTTAAATCCTAGAAACTTAGTAAATTGTTCTATAGGAATAAGGTTTGACTTAGCCTCTAGGTGAGAACCTAGATGTTTGAAAACTAGGTTTAGACAAGTGTGTGAAACCCATTTCATATAGAGCTCATATGCATTGGGTAGCTACACTAGTATATACCTTGTTCTCATCATTTTACTAGGTGACATGACACTGGACTATCTACTATGTGTGGGACACTTGGTTTTTTTTATTTGGTTATGTTTTCCAATCGGCTCGAGCCTCGATTGTTTTCTCTTACGTCTGTCTTCTTAGAGAAAAACTATATAATATTTTATTATATATATATATATGTAAATATGAAAATATGTCCCTCACACTGGAGAGTAGTTAGTGTTCATGCAACCTAAGTTAAAGGGGGTGACATCAATCTAGAAGAGAGAGTATATCTAGAATAGATGTCTAGAGCCTTATAAGGATATGTGATAGATAGATTGACAATACAATAATAGATGATGTATGCAAGGATGATCTAATATAAATTTGATCTCTGAGGTATATGTTGTTTATAAAGACCTATAATGTAAATGAGGTCTGAATCCAAATTTGGATAATCTAAGCTAAGTCTTGATGATAAAAGTACATACTCTTCCTTACTTAAGATGAGCTAAGTTAATATAACATTGAATATGCATGAGCCTCAAGCTCTTTTACAAAGGAGGACCTCTAGTGTTAGGACAAGATATGTGGTGAACTCCAGAGAGAGTGAGACCCACAAGGAGAGGGTCGTAGGACCTACCCTATAATATATGAAAAATATGAGATATATGTGAAATGACGTGTCCTAAGCTGGGTTACTCCTGAGTACGTGAGTTGAGTCCTTTTGCATGATTCAATCCTATATGTGAGAGTTGGGTAAAATAAATGATGAGTAGGTGACTCATAATGAGAAAGTCAATACTTTGACTGAGTTAGGTCCTAGCTTGAGTGACATAAGCTTGTAAAGCTCATCATTAGCTGCAAGTGAGGTGATATATGTAATTCTAATTATGAGAGTAAAATGCCTTGTGCATAAAGTACTCACACATGTTGTCCCTCCCACTTTTCTTTCTTAATATATGATACTAGAAACCTCACTTGAGCTATATAGATGATTTATATATCAAGAGTCACTCATATAAGCTTGACCTATTCTATATTCCGTTCCTATATCAAACATGTAATATTCAAGTTTGAAATCATGATAAACTTGACCTATCTATAATCCCTTCCTATGTCACACTTGTAATATTCAAGTTCGAAATGATAGGCTTAATTCTGTATATTCTCTTTCCCTTCATATCATACATGAGACATATAAATATGAAATCATGAGCTTGAAATAAAGATATCTTTGGATCATAGGTTACATGATCACAAAATAGTTCTTAACCTCAAATATTCTCAAATTTATGATTCCAGTTTGAAAATACCTCTCATACCATAGGGTGAAACCATGATGTGTAAATATGAAAAATAATACCCTCTCATGATGAAATCCTAGGGTCATGTTTATCATAGGCAAAACTAATGATATTAAGTGTGATATTTCTAGAAATAATGGCATGAAACTTGACTTTGCCTTACATGATTTAGTAGGGTGAAGGATGAAACCTTAAACAATGCCTTCTCAACTTCATATGTATGAATAAAACCCTATTTTTTTGGGGAGATAGGGGATGTAAATCCTAAAATAATAGAAGGTCAAGTCATGACCAAGACATTATATGATGCTTCAACTCTTAAAAAAAATGTTATGCTTCAACCTATATAAGGTGGTGTGGGCACACCCTAGATGATAGAGAACCTAATATGTCAACTTGGGATGCATATAGAAATATGAGAACTTTGGTACCTAAAGATGTTGATCTTTATGAAGTTGGATACTTTAATATCACCGTAAGCATGACATTAGTTGAATTTCAAGGACGAAATTCCATATAAGGTGGGGTGAATATGATAGCCCTAAATTTTAGGGTTTTGATACCCAATGTAGTATTTTGACTAAAGGGTGATCCCTATATGACCAATTGAATTCATGGATACATGAAGATGATATTGAATGACTTATAGAGGTAAGTGTGACTATAAAGACAAAATGTGAATATGTGAAGTTCTTTAGGCAAGATTTTATAATTAATAATAAAAGAAGTGATCCTTGGAATCAACCCTCTTTGATATTCATGTTAATGGTTCTTTTGACAATGTTTTTGAATGTGATATTGGGCACGTTTTGATTTTAGTAATTATATGATATCATGACACTCGAAGAACTGTTTGATAGGTAATAGTCAGTGAATATTGCAATAATGAATAAGGTTTTAAATAAATATGAATAAGTTGATATTTATCAACCACATTAGTTGCATGCTTGGCTAAGATTTGAGAAACCAAAGATATAGCTTTGTCTGGCCTGTTGATATCACTCAGTATGATGACTCCAAGGTTGCCACCTACATCCATTTTCAGCGGAGCTGCTAGTGTCTATCAGAACAGGTCACGAGAAATAAGTTAGAGGTTATTAGGAGTTTTGGGAAAGGTATTAGGATCTTTCGTGTCCCTAGAGCTACTCAACTCCGCTGAGACCCTAGCTTGTGGGATGTGAAGGCAAGGTGAGAGGGGGGCTCTAGTCTACAAACCCTAACCCCATCATCGTGCCCAGTCAAGGAGTCTCTCCGGTGACCCCCACCTCAACCACACAATTCCATCAACCCTATCAGCAGGAAAATGATGTTCCTTCTTCTACTCAGTGATGGCGGCATGCATCATTAGAGCAGGGCCTCACCAGACGACATCTATAGGTCTAGTCATTGACAGAGGAAGGACATGTGGGCATGGGTTTTTAGGTGGAAGGAGGATGAATGTGATGAGGGTAGACCGAAGACGTGTTGGTGGCACCCAACAGTGTTCGTTGGAGAAGGCCAGCGTGTCCTAGTTGATCTCCAGAAATGTGAGAAAGGAAGTAGGCGGGCTGAGATGAGCCGTCGTCATCCACCAGTGTCTCTCCCTCGATCACTACTGATAAGATGCACAGTTGTCCCACATGGTAGAGGAATCCATAGATCGGGGATGAAGAGGCTTGTGCCCGAAGATCTGATCACGAGAAGATAGGCAGAGAGAGCATGGGCAGACCCAACCCAACCTGGGAACCAATCAGCCCCACTGCATCGCTTGCCAGAGATGGTTCTGGTAGAGGAGCGTTCTAAAGAAGACAATACACAAAGAGGTCGACGTTGCAGAGAGGAATTGACCGAGCACCCCAGATCAATGGAGGGACCTCATGTCCCCGTCGGTGAGACTCGCCATCATAGGCAGAAGATGAGGCAGGCTTTGTCATTGTCGAACACTTCCAGTTGATGTGGATCCCTTGTCAGAGTTAGGCCCGCGAGTCCACGAAGGCGGACACACACCTGAGGAGCGTAGAACTCCAAATCGTGTACGAGCATGGAGGTCGACTCCGCCAGCCTGAACCGATTTGGTTTATCAGACAAACTGGCCGGTCTTACTGCACTTTTTCTTAGGGCGTGACCTAAGGAGTTGGGCCAGCCAACCCAATCGTAGACTGCCACATCAGGCAGTGGGACCCGCCACACAAGGTAATTACCTAGTTAATATACAGTTAACATATTGATCTTATAAATACGATTAAAAATAACTCCCTTGGCCAATAAATCCCCCAAAAATGGCCATGGACTCAGAAAAATGCCCTCTTTCTTATGAAATCTCTATATCAGGCTTTAAAGACATATTTGTTGGTGATATTTAGTTTAATATATAATACTCCTTTATGAGCTTCATATAATTAGAATAATTAGCAAATGATGCAGATTAAATTTGAGAAAATTAGTTATGTACTCTAAGATCATGTAGCAACCAAATATGCATTTTGATAAAGTTATAATTTCATAAATTTAGGTCTTTTCCTAGTAATGCATAACTAGATGCTTTTAGCATCATATTAATTCTAGAAAATAGATAAAGCATCAAAAAATTATGAAAATTGAGTCACAGGGTAATCATAACATCTAGATCTGTATAAAATTACCACAGACATGTTTTAGGTCAGTGTGAACCTAGGTTGGCCCAAACCCTAATATGGACCTAAATATCATTAATAATGGTGACCATTGTATTAATGATGATTAATTGCTATTAATCAGGTGATGGCTAAAATAGTAGATGATGACATACACATTAGGAATCTCTAAACTCAGTTATGTGGGTTTTATTTAAGTATATGACTATGGTTTTCTTGGTTGCAATCATGATATGTATGTATGCTCTCTTCTATTTGCAAATATTGGATGTAGTAGCACTATAGAGTACTCGATGTTTTATCACTTGAAAACATAAATGATGAGTAGATGTTTTGTAGTTATTTAAGGTGTTCATTATCCCCCTTATGAGGGAATGGATTAATGTTGAATAGTACACCTCCCTAGAGTACACAATGTACGGAGAGTTTCCCTAGAGTACTTGGTACATGGGGATGGGACCAATATATATGTTTTGGTATAGTTCACCTTGATAATGCAACTCATCTATAAAAATGACAAAAATTGGTGTATTTCACTTAATCAAAAAATGTTTCTATGGTCTTCTTTCTTTCTTTTTGCAAATCTTTTCAAATTATGAAAACCATAAATATATGTATCTTTCTACCCATGTACACAACACATTGTGTTGATTCGTTGTTTCACGTATGTTTTAGGTTCAGAGCTAGCATAGGATAAAAGAACAGAATGTGAGCATGTTGTACAGGTTGTACCTATTGTGTGGATCCTAGTTAGCATACATGTTCATACTTGTAAAATTTCTCTTTTCAATATGTAAATGTAAGTTGTAACAATTCATGTTGTAACATACAAGTTGAATGTTGAGAATATTATGGTGTATGCAATATAGTTGTATGTTCATGTATGCGTATGTCGCTTTCGCATCGCTCTCTGATACATTTGCCTAACGTTTTTGGATTTTGTCTTCTCATCTCCATGGGGTTTTGAGAAGGTGAAAATCTGGGGACGTTACAGCTACTGAATCACAGATCTTTTTTAATGTAGAGACAAGTAAAAAGTATACTCAGATTACACAAAAGTTGCCATCATACTAATGGTCAACATAAACATCCACCATACAAGTGGGCAAAACATATCGCATATCCTCAAATAGTATTCCAACATAAACAACGTACAAGAAAAGGACCAAGAGAATGTCCAAACAGGATAATAGTATCACAAGATCAGTAACAATATAAGGTAGTTCACATGAACCAAGATTTTAAAAGAAAGAATATTGTGTAGGCTACTGTCCATAGGACCAAGAGAAAGAAGAAAATATGTGAATTGTTCAAAAGGAATAATGGGCGATGCAAACATGCCTCACTTCAGAGTATATACAAGTCCAAGTTAGATCTAGATCCAAGTCTAAGTCTCCAAAGCACTTATTAATCATGTATGTGAAATTAGGGTTAGATTTACATTGATTTCACAAACCCTAAAAATCACCTTTTTTACTTATATGTGAATTAGGTTATAAAAACCATGTTGTGTTTTAGATTATCTTTTTTTGAGTTCAAAACATATTTTATTATACTTCTCTTACTTATAGATTATTAGTTATAAATTTTACAAGTTATTACTTATTTAGAAAAATCCATTAAAGTCACTATTTATAACATTAGATTTTGGCAACAAAACTAGTACCATTAGAAAGCTCAAATTTTTCTGATTTCAAAACACTTTTTTTATTTTTCTAAGCTATGAATAATTTACTATGAATTTTTTAAAACCAACCAACCACAAAATTCCATGTCAGCAAGCAGACCCACAAGAGAGGAAGAGAGAAGGGGAGAGGGCGCTTGCATTGAGTTGGTCCAATCATGGGAGGCCAACTCAGCCAACCGCACAGACAAGCTGGCAACTTGTCTCATAACTGAAACAAAATAAATTGACTGTTAAATGACCAAAATACCCTTGGTTCAGAAAAATTAAGCAAAGAAGAAAAAGGAGGGCATGGAGGGAATTTGTCGAGAGGTATGCATCACCTCCTCATCCCTCGATAAGGATGAAGCACGACAGAACACCAAAAGAGACACGGCTCCAACCACCCATAAGATCAAACGGCGTGAGAAACTAAGGTCATAGACAAGTTTGTCTCAACAACACGAAGATAGAGAAACCAAACTTTGCAAAAACTGTGAAAAACAGATGAGAACAAATACAAACTCACAAAAGAAGAATAAGAAAGGGGGTAAATGGGTCATTACCCTAGAACTCGGCGATTGTTAGTGTTCGACGCCTCGGAGGGCCACCCCAAACTTGCCAAGACAACTCTCGAGCAGAGAGGCTAGCCAGAGACCTACCACTGAGGTCTGACGACAAGCAGAAGAGTTTCAGAGCTGGGGAAGAAGAAAGAGCCATTCCAGCCTCCAAAAAAACCTCTGGAAGAAAGGTATATACCCGAGGATGGTGCACATGGAAGGAATTGGACAGAGGGTAATCTGGCACCCAACCTATGACTTTCAAACAGTCCAGGGAAGATGGAGTAGGTCAGGCATTATGGAGGTATGTGTGAGCAATTTGAAGGAGGTAGAGCATTTTGGATGCATCGAAGATGCCTCGGGTCAAGGTATTTATAGATAGGGGGATGTGTAGTGGGAAAGGGAAACAAGGGTAGGGAAACTCAGTTTCGGGTTTTTCAATTTGGAAAGAATCAGATACAAAAAGTAGGGATTGGGAGATTCAGAATTCTCTCTTGAATCAAACGCACAAAAAATTGAGTGAAACGGTGGAGTGAGGAGGGAGAGTGGTTCGCGAGAAGATCGTTGGTATTGTTCACGGGCTAGTCGGACTCCTACCCGAGGTAGGAGATGACTTCACAGTCATACAATTGGAGATCTAACGGCGGGAAAAGCTAGGCGCATAAAAGAAATCTGAAAACCATATACCGTGACATCGATAAAATAAATAACTCAAATCTAATTTTTTAATAAAGTGGTATGAAATTCATTTTCCTTTTTCTCTTTCTTCAATTAAGGGTTCAAACCTTATCCAAATTAAGTGAAATTTTACACATAGGCCAATTAAGGCATGTAGATTCCGATTATGCCATTAGATTTTCCTTTTGAAGACTTTTGATGTATTATTTAATTAAATCTTAGTTTCTCTTTCCTCAGGCATTAATGACATTAGAATTATCCAAATTTGGTGAAACTTCATCCACAAGTTATCTTTGATGTGTTGAATACTAATTTACTTATATTTCCATCTTTTGGAGTTATTTATCTTATTATTCCACTTATATACCTTTTTCACATTTTCTCTCTCCTAAATTGACCTTAAATATTCAAGGTAGTCCAAATCAGATGAAAATTGACATATAGGCTATAATTAGGATGCAGATTATGAATTTGAAGTTTGTTTTCACTTTTGTGCTTTCCTTTTATGAGATATGTCATATTTGATATTTATGGTCCTTTATTACATTAGTTATCCCATATATCTTTATTAGCACTATTATTCATTCAATTATGTTCCAAAACTTCATATTACTATCCCAAGAGTTATGTATGATTATTTTTGCATGAAATTTTATATAATTCATTATTTACCTCATATGAAACATTTTATGTGTCCATTATTTTCCTAGGACTCATGTGAAAGCATTAGGTTACATAATGGTAATTTATACATGCATCAGCTTATTAGGTTTACACTAAACATATTTTAGGTCTACCCTCAACCTTGTTTGGCTAGGTCCAAAAGGTCAAAATTCTAGGGTAAGATCGAAGATCTAGTATGTTACAGGTACACTCCCTCATATCTCTCTATCCACTTCTTCCATAACCCTCTCAATATAATAAGGGCATACCACCAAAATTAAAATTTCAAAAGATGCCAGTTTGCACAGAGAAGAAAAGATAGTCCAATAAAGAAAGAAAAAAATTAAATACATCCTCAACTCATATAAGGGCAAGATGTCAATCATCCATAC